>CM064498.1:54528500-55125304 GCA_032716605.1 Paralithodes platypus
TGCATAAACAAAATAATCCTGATGATAATAACTAGGTATAGCCTTGATATTTACGTCCAAAACATTACCCAAGGCATCCAATGCCCTTAATTTCTTTGACTTATTTCCCTGGATAAACCACTCACGTGGTACCGGGAGTTCCCCTGACAAGGTAGGCTGGGCAAGCTCTGGCTTAGAGGGGTTCAAAAGAACCCATGACTCGTCTGGCCCATAAAGCAGGGGCATAGCTACCTTTCTAAGAGGCGCTTTGTCTAGAGGGGGTGGATTAACATCCGTAATGACCCTGACATTTGACGTAGTGAATGCCGCCGTAGCTGGCTTAGAGCTCCCTGCCGGTGACAGAGTAGGAGGGTTAGGAATCTTAGATAAATCGATTGACGTTATCAGAGGCCGTACCGCAGAACTTGTCAAGGGAGCCCCCAAGTCCATTGTGGGGTTTTCTCGTTGTTGACTAAAGAATTTAGATAGAGCATGAGTAAGTAACCCATCAATTTCTTGTGCTGTAACAAACTGGTTAGATGCAGAACTTTCAGGTGAATTAGTATTATCATGGGCGGCGTCCAGGCCTGAGCCTGACCCTTGTCCATCCCTATCTGAAATTATTGACACTTCATCTTGTTCCTCCCGATCCTCCTGAGAAGACCCCGCCGAGGCAGGGGCACCTTGTTTCCAAGATAAGTCAGGGATAGAGGATGGGGTCGCCGCGTCCCTGTGGACATCGGCTACTGTGTGACTCGTATGAGTCGGACGTGGATGGTCAGACCCTGGTTGAGCAAACCGCCAAACACCGAGGCTCTGGCCTACGCTCTCTTGAGAGTCTGAAACATTCTCAATTATTGAATTTCCTGAACTTTCCGTTTCTAGGGTTAAAATATCAATAGGTAAATCTTGTTTAGGGACAGGCGCTTCACTATACTCTGAGGCTGTAACAGAAACATTTTCAGGTGTAGAGGTACGATGAGATGCACTAGACTTAGGAGAATGTCGAGAGGACTTCCTATGGGAATCCTTTTTGGAGGATTTGTGGCTACGGTGTGACCGCGAACTAGACCTAGATTTGGAAGAATCACCACCATGACCACTGGTGGAAGCTTCAGTCTTACACTTCTTACTAGCCGGGGAAGAGGCACGACTTGAAGACTGCTGTCTGAGAGGTGACCTTGACCTCGATCTCGCCTGCGACGAGGAGGTGGCTGCCGGGGGAGTAGGCTCTCTCGGGCGTTTAGACGTATCCACAGACGATACAGAACCCTGGCTAGTCTCTGTCGGCTTAAAACCCGTTACTCTAGAGGTACGTTTAGGGGGAGGGTGCTCTGACAGCAACTTATCCCAAAGTGGGACGTTGTCACATTGAAGTGACTTATGTGCGACAATGGTAGTGTAGGCCGACATTTGTTGTCTGACCTCTCTCAACGCTACCGCCGCGGTCTTGTCATTGTCACACAGGACTTTATTGGCTAATTGGGAGCAAAAGGAACAATTAAGTGTAACCCAGAGACCCCTTGAACGGTCTAGACATCTAACACACCTTATGCAAAGGGTATGCGCAAAAATTGGGATACCCGCGCAAGTAGGGGTAATGCACAGGGCAAAAACTGGGGCCACAGTAGCCATGACAGAGACTGGTGTGAGGAAACTACCGCCGGGTCTGTATTGGTCCGCCGGAGCTCAGCTCTGGAAAAATAAAGAAAAATTTCCAGGAATTAATGCTCATAAGGTTAACCCAAGTGTTCGCATACAAGTGTTAATAACCCGCCGGGTAACGGGATGCAAAGACACAGCTAACACATCTCGCTACGCGGCGGGGTGTAAAGAGGCTAAACAAATCTTTTTAGCTAAAGAACATGAAGAATACCCTCTGATATAATGGTCCAGTATGGCACTTATAGTCTGTAGGAGGTGGTGACTGTCTCAAGATTCAATTTTGTAACAAAGCCCCCCTCATAAAGACGCCGGCCCTTGAAATATTTTAGTAGAATAGCCCAGGGCAGGAATATACGAGATCTGATTTTTTAACGAATTGTCCCAAACGATCGTCGTAAAAATAGAAGGCGGCGATACTGAAAGTATCACCCAATTAAGGTTAATCGAAATTGAATTTGTTTATAAATTCCTTAGTTCCTCCACTTAGGGGCACCCGCCGGGTGTGGGAATCGATTTGGTTAAACCTCACTGAACCTTCAATTGCCGTAAGAGTAAAGGCAGCGATACACAGAGTATCACTAAAATGGATTGGTTAACTATATGAGACCTAAGTCGTTTATCCCACCCTGCTCAGGTGCACCCGCCGGGTGAGAAGTCGAAAAGTTAACCCCACAAGTTCCTGACCCCACTTCTTTGTAAAAGATCGCCGGGGAGGAACGCCTAAACAACAGCTAGGTTTTCCATGTGGTTGTCGTAAACCAGGTAGAAAAAACCTATAAAAACGAATGTTCTCAAGAACGTCGTTTTTATATATATCTATATATATATATAAGGATGGGTACAGCCATCCCGCCGGGAATTTAAAGGAGGCCTGAAACCAGGCACCCACAGAGACGCAGTCCTGGAGAGCCACAGACACCTCCCCACGCCGGGGAACCAGCCAGAGTTAAAAACCACGTGTGGCCCAACACTGCTCATCGGTCAGGATTTTTCATGGTGAAACCGAGAAAAAAACCCGCCGGAAGGCAAACCCCACCCTGAACAGACACCATCTGAACAATACGACACGAGGAGAGACACGCACGACTAACCAAGGTCACAACATAATCCGTGGAATTAGCCAATACACAACTAAACCAGGAAACAATTATAGTCCGAGGAATTAGCCAATACACAACTAAAACCCGGATACACATGACACAGTAGGGCATATTTATAAAATAAATAATAACACTAGACATGTGGCAAAGCTACGAGCGGCTGGCTAGGCCTAGGTAGACGGCATGAAAATAGTTGAAATATAAACACACACTGGAATATCACAACAGGAACCACCGCCAACACACCACCGTAGCGATAACTTCCCACCCCGGGAAGGCTGACACGGACCCAGAAAAAACTTCACTAAGTGAAGAAAAATACGCTGGGAACGTCAGCAAACACACAGCTTACCTCATCAGAAGGATAAAAGGCAGCAATAATTAACGCGTAATGAAAGCCGCCTGCATCACCAACTAACACAACTGTGAAAAGTTCACGTGTCCACAACAGGACCACGAGGGTACATCCGAAATAGATGCCCCATACACACGACCCAAAATACACTGCACTGCGGGCAACCAGCCCAGGACACTCCTGCTACGCCTATCCTAACCTTACTCGATACATCCTAGAGTAAACAAATGAGAAAAAACTCACTAGGGACGCAACGAATGCGGAACCAGCGGAGCCTGAAAGGTACGTCCGGGCAGGCTGAGCGCAGAGCAAAGAAGGAGGAATGACGCCTGATTCAGCGTCTGGTCAGAAATCCACACAAGTACATCCACGATATGATGGAAAGCTTATTGGATAGTTATTCTTATTTTCTTTTTGTTTTTATTTTTTACGAAGTTTTTTCGTAGTGAGAACCCAATTCATAATGACTGAAGCCATGAGTGAGGTCGCGTGCGCTCATGATGAAGGCTCCTCAGTTTTTAAATGCTCTGCGCGGTAGATTCAAACTACGGCGGTTTAGTGTTTGAAGAGGATGCCTTATGTAATAGGCATGTTCGTCAATGATGGAGGGGCCACTAATAAATACTCTCTTTGACAGTGCCATAGTCACGGCTCTGTTAATTTGTTAATGAAGTAAAAACCTCTAGTGCCCTGCCCTTTAACACGCTGTGCAGCAGCATGGTCAATTTGTCCTCTGGCCAAGCAAGATTCTCGGCCACCCTTTCAAAGGACAAAAAGTATCCCGTGGGATCATCCTCAATAAATGCTGGGACCATGCGTACATGTTTTGTTACATCAAAGGCAGGCCTACGGTTATCACAGGGCATATGATCATTAGGCGGAACACGCTCACGCTCCACTTGGACTCTCTCTCTCTCTCTATTTGGTTCCTCTCTCTCTCACTTTCACGCTCCATTTCTAACCTCATTCTCTCTCTTTGATCTTCACATTGAATTCTCTCTCTTTCAACCTCAAGTTGCATTCTAGCTAGTTCGAGTCTCGTGGCATCACTCATAGAACGGCCACCAGAATGAGCACTAGAAATGCTCATGGCACTCCTTAGAGTTCTCGGACTTGTCAGACTTCTTGGGCTCCTCGGGCTTGTTGGCCCCTAGGAACTCCCACACTACTCTCTCTAGCAGGAGGCGAGTGAAGACTGAACCCACTAAAGTCTGGTGAAGCCGAAACGTACATTTTGCTGAGGACCTTCGCTAAAATCTCTTCTTCAGAGTCCTCGGACTCTAACTCAACATTTATAAACCTAGCTAGAATACGTAACTCTCAATCAGTGAGAGCTCGGACCGACTCGGATGAGTGTGTGAGCAGGAAAGCTCCTACACTATTTTCAGTAATAGTCGGCATGGTGGCGGCAAAGGCAAAAATACGTGGGCAGCAGAAAAAAAAATATCAGGCAGAGAACTAGCTTATTCAATCACACAACAAATGGCATGGCATGATAGATTGCAGGTGATCTCTTTAAAATAACATTCTAACCATGACTCGTGAATCATGAATCCTCCATATGATATAAGGTGTGATCTATACAAAATTGGGATCCTGGCATAAGGTCGCCAAAACAAAATGGGAACCCTCCGGTCACTATTTTGATATATCGACTGTTACGAATTCTCTTCAGAACCCATACAAAGTCTAAATAGGCCTCGGACACAACAACGCAAATCTGACTACTTCAGAAGACAGGTAGGGTTAATATCCCAATTCAGGTAAATCTACACTGCTATCACATGGAAGGAAATCATATTGATACAGTGTCAATGGATTCATATCATATTATAATTCATTTCTGTCACTGTACAATAGCCTACTGTGAAGTAAATTATATAGGCACTCCTCAAGACGAAATGAGTTAGGCTAAGCATACTTCTCAAAAATATCAGAAATGAACTTGATTAACTATCAAAGAAACACGTTGATAAATTACTCCTATAAAGTATCAAGACTACTCACTTAAGCAGGCAATAATAAATACAGTGAATTTGATTGAGAATTAAAGAAACATTTTGACTCAAATGACTCATCAAATATCGGGTGCTTAATTAAGCCAATAAAATATAAATATCCCACTGGGACATAGTCAAAACAATATGGGAAATATAAATGTCCCACTGGGATATCGTCAAAACAATATGGGATATCTGTATGACAATGTCAGCCCAGGTGGTTCTTAATGTGCAAATAATATGCTACCGAAAATCATTAATCAAGCATTCTTTAAGCAAGCTATTTCACTGGAATGTTAAATCTGTAGGGGGGGCATTTATCACACAAATACCCCGTATGAACATCCTAACAAATGCACACATATGAAATATATAACCCAGTTCATCAGAGATACAATATATAATTATATCTTTGATCAAAAGGTCAATCAACACACATAAATATAAATCAATACAAGAGATCACTGCAAAAATGTATCTATTGAGAATAGCAAGGCTCCGTGTCAACACACTAATACTCACACACACAATCGATGTCGTGTCTGTAATTCAAGATGCCAGGAGCAGCCTTACTCTGCCACCAGCTGTCACCACTCGTCCCTGTCTGAGGGACCGAGTACATACGCATACACGCCTGCAACACCAGCAGTCGCCCTCAGGCCCCTCACTCTGCCACACCTAGCCCTCGTCTCCCCCTTGTTGGTGCCGGCCAGGGTATATATACGGGCGGGGCCTTATGCTCACTGAGGGGCACTCCTCACATTCAAAATGTCCAAGATGACAAAACATAGTTATTGGTCCCATATATACATTAGAGAGTGAATATCCCAATCACAAGACCCTCACTCGATAGATAGAAATTTCTTACATAATCTATTTCACACGGCATTCTCGGATAATGCGAGGTATTCATATAAGCACAGATAATATCACTTCTCAAGTCTTGCAAAACCTCGACTTGATTATAAAGTTCTAAAATCATATAATCTCATTTGCCCATCATAAAGTTTCTTAACTCCTCCAGACATATATGAAGCGATCGCGTCATATGGTCCAGTGCGCTAAAAACTCATATGACGCGATCGCGTCATATGGACTTATCTCCATGGCTCTCCAATAAGTTTATGACGCAATTTTGCATCATATGAGCTCAGTAAGTCCGATAAGTTAGCTTACGATAAAACCGTTGGTGGCAACCTCAGCTACCTCCGATAATTCTAACTGCCGCAGTGTTGTTGTGAGTGTAGTGCGAGGCAGTGGCAATGATACCGGGGCTCCCGCCTCCTTGGACCTACTGGGACTTTAAATGTCTGAAGGAGTTAAATACATCATGACACTTGTAAAATTACACAGATTGTAATCCTGGACACATTAATACACTGATTGTAATCCTGGACACATTAATAGTCTATGGGCTGATATAAAAAAGATGATGCAATATTATGTAAGTACTCGTCACACCTAGAACCGTTAGTTAATTGGGTCCTCTATAGGGAGACATTCCACACTCCTTGTCTTTTACAGTAGTAGTGTCCCTATATAAATAATTAACTGTTTTTCAACATTTAACCCTTAAAAAGCGGCTCACCACTTAAGTCGAGTTAAATAAAGCTGGACTATGTGGCGGCGCTCGACATAGATCGAGTGGCAATTTCAGCACGTAATGTGGCTGAGAGAGAGAGACAAGTGGTGGCAGGAGACTAGCGAGCGTATGACTGCTCCAGACCACCGCGGCGAACCTACTGACACAAATCTCAGCTCCCTCCTCCCTCTCTCACTCGCTACATACTCAATTATGTACCGAAAGTACCGAATTACCTGCTTTTTGCACTCGCGTTGCACGGTTATTGCAAGAAAACTATCCATCATACAAGGATTGTTATGGTGTCATTCGAAAGCTCTGTTTATGCCCTTTCAGGGATAGATACTTGTTTTACGTTCTGGGTCTTATTTAGGCATGAAAATGATCACGTAAACAGCCCTATTTTGGCTAAAAACACCCCGCTGGGCGGTACACATAAATAAACCGCATAGGCCGCTCGTAAGGTGTTAAAAGCACATAGATGATATACTGCTCACACAAGTGATGTCCTGACGTCCTGGCGCTGGCCAAGGGCCGGTATACCTTACAATATATATATATATATATTAGGGTGTCCCAGGCTTGTATTAGTAGAAAATCAAATAATGATATCAAGTCCAGCACATGCTGCCCTGGTTCCTTGTCAAATGAAAGTGATTCCACCAAATTTTCGTGAAAATTGGGCAATATTTAATGGTCGCGCAAAACGAACGTTTTGATAGCTCCTCTAAGATTCGACCTATTATCTGCATTCTGATCACTCTATCGTGTTTAGAAGAGCCTAGGTACAGGGAAACGAATGTGAAATATCTGTAATGTCTGTTATATCTATCCATCCATCTTTCTTAGTAAAAGTTGAAGCAAGATGTCCATTTTATTATAGGCTATCCATCATTCATGTTCACTTTGTTATTAACTACTTTAATTAAAGTAGTTTTAACAATCAGTCTTTCAACAGGAGGATTGGACCAGTATATCAATTTTCCGTTATCGTAATCAATGTGATGATCTCTATTTATTTTATATTGAAAAATACCATTTGACTCTTCTTCTCTCATCACTGAACGTTCATGTTGAGATTTACTTTCATGAAAGGTCCTACCAGTTTGTCCACTGTAAATATCACAACATGATGTATAAGGAATAATGCACCTACGCCCCACTACGGATATATTATGTAGATATTAAACAAAAGTACATACACAATTATAACAAACAAATTATTTTACTCACAGATACTCACAGAAGTCCTTCTGGAAGAGGCCTTATCAGGCCTGTGGCTCCAGCTCTACGGTTACATTACTTTGTTGTCCGTGATGGTAACTGGATCCCTTTGTTCAGTCAGTTTAGTTAACATTAACTGATAGTAGTCTTGGCCAAATATCGACTAGACTAACTTACTAAATAAGAAAAGTAAAATTGGATTCACATCTTAATTAGAATAATTTTCAACTTACATTAATAAAACAATTCTAGAATTTAGCATATTAAGTTATAAACTGGTAATTAGGGCAAGAGAACGGATATAACTATAGTGTTGTAATTTGTTAGCTGTGATTTTATACATGGTAGGCCTATATTGTTATTGGGAAGGATCTCTCTACCCCTTTCCCCATATAAACTACAAAAGGTAATAGTGAGCCCATTGCAAAATTTTAAGAACACGATCACAAGTCCTACAACTGATCATTCAAATCCAGAAAGTACCGGCCTAGAAATGGCTAATAACAAATGATTCGGTAGGTCAATAATATTAATGAGAATAATATTGGATGACGTAGAGAATAAATGCTTCCTTGAATGAATAAATAAAAAAAGGGACATATAGGTAGGATCAGGAATGAAGTACTGTAGGTGCACATCTAAACACTTTAACTGGTTATTTGCAACATCATTCTGATGAATCAAAGAAACAAGTTAAACAACTTATATAAAACTTTTTTTATTTTATGTTTTTATTTTTTGTCTGTCCACCCATCCTCTATTTTAGCCAACATTATACATATATATATATATATATATATATATATATATATATATATATATATATATTTAATAGTGGCCCCTCTATCATTGACGATATGCCTATTAGTATAATAGTCTCTATTCAAACGCCTGCGGTCGCCAGTTTTGAATCTGCCGCGCGGGGATGAACAGAGTACTCGTCATCAGTGTAACGCCTATTCTCTTATGGAATCGTCTTATGATTGGGTACCCACTACGAAAAAACCTTCGTAAAAAATAAAAGAGAAAAATATACTTAAACTGTGTTATACTAAGCTTTCCATCTCGGTGGATTTCTTGTGTGTGGATCCCTGACGCTACTCTCTGAGCGTCTTTTTGTCCTTCTCTTCCCCGCGAGCAACCTGGGTAGACGTGTGTCGCCTGAGCTCCGCCACATTCTTCGTTCGCTCAATTCTCGCGAGTCTTTACTCATTTGTGTATATTGTATATATCTGAGTTGTATTGAACAGGGTTTAGACTAGCTAGCTCAGGCTGCCCCATTGGTATGCCCGCAGGAAATGTTTAAATTAGGGTACTTGATGCAGGCACCTACGTGTTCTCCAGGACCGACGCCGCATGGTTTGTTATTTTATTTCTGCTGCGCCTTAGCTATTGTTTTACTATAGTTAGGAGGCTACTATCTTAGCAGATATCATGCACATTACATCAGAATAAGGATGTCGCATGTGCACTATTTTAGAAGACGCGCTAGTTTAAGGGTTGTCACACGTGGTGTGGGATATTCTACAAGTCTGCATGCAGGCCTCTCTCGTGGGCCTCTTCTCTTCATGCTGTGGCTGTGATGTTTCCAGGAGTTGGGTCGTCAGCCGGGTTGCTTCTTCGAGCCTCGTGGCTAGCCTCAGTAGGGGTCTCCATTAGCGGTTAGGGGTTTATTTTATCTTTAGCATATGTGTGATATATGTTTCCCCTTTTCTTGGCTCCCCTTGTGTGTTCACGTGTCGATCACGTGTTGGTGGGAGCCCAGGAAACGTCCTTTATATTTCTTGGGTGTTGCGGTTTAGTCGTTTTTGTTGTAGACGACTTCTCCGTGGTTGTTTTTGTCCCGCCGGACCTCGTTCTGCGTTTCGAGGTCTTGTTCCCGCCATGCTGGTGGCCGGGCACAACCAACCCTAAGTAGTGTGCCACTACACAACTTTTGCGGCAGACATGCTTAGTCTGGCGGAAAGGGACGGTCTGTTGAACCTGTTGTACCTTTCTAGGCGGACATGCCTAGTCCGGCGGAAAGGGTTGGTTCCTTGACCGGATTTGACTCGCCCTGAGACCAGTCCATTACCTCGCCTGCTCGATGGCAATCAGAGGTGAACAAGCAGTTGGTCCGGCTAATCTAATAGCCATAGGCCCTGTGGACAGTCCATTTACCTAACACCGCCCAGCGGCGCAAGTAGGTGATCAAGTATCGTTCCGGCTAGTAGAATAGCTATAGGAAGACACAGGACCATTTTTCGGTTAGGGCCAGTGACCCATGTCACAGGTAAGCAGTCACGTGAAAACCCCGTTTGAAAGGGGTGGGGTTTTTTCACGATAGCTCTCAGGCGGCGGAAATATAGTGGACAGTGGTCAACTAGTTTTCCGGCATCTAGGAGTTGGTAGGATGTGTTAACACCTCTCAGGTTATCCTTATGAGCATTGATTCCTGGAAATTTCTATTTCCAGATCTCGTCACATCTTGAGCAGCAATTCAGAGGATCGGTTCCGGCAGGGAGGGGAGTTCAGTAACCATGCCTCAGTTTTCAATTTGTGCTACGCCTACCTGCCTTCTTGTCCCAGTCACAGCCCACAAGCTGTGTATTAGATGCGTGAAATGCCTAGACAAGTCAACATTTTTATGGACTTCTCGGAAATGTCCCATTTGTTTTCACTCCCCTCCCTACTCAAGGAGAAGAACTCGTATTGAGTCGCCGGAGTCCCGGTCTCCTCAACCGCAGTCACCCCAACGACTTAAAGAGAGGGCTTTGAGCATGGACCAGCGGTCTCCCAAGAGGCGAAAATTATCTTGTCAATCACAAGATCTCTTTTCATCCACAGAGCACGATAGCCCCCCCACCCAAGTGTGTAAGTCTAGTTCTCGACCCGTCCCGTCGACATCTGCCTTGGAGACGCCGGAGTTTTTCCCCGGTCTCCTCAGGGCAGAAGCTGAGGGACATCAGTCAAACGCTAGGAGTAGGTCCAAAGTGAGGGTTTTACTGCAGGGGTCTAAATTAGTTCTCTCTCAATGCTATCTACCTTGCGAAGAGGTAGGTTTGTCTGGTTCTACAGCGTCGGCCTCTGAGCGGCCCCGCAATGTAGCGGTGAGGGTGCGTACACCCGGTTCAGAGGCGCGTGGTACAAGTAACATTCTTACACCTAGCAAGTTAGGCACTTTTTGTAGTGAGGGGCACGTTCAACCAGAAACGGCGATCCAATCGGAGCCGGTACCACAAAGCAAAGAGTCGTCAGCGTACAGGACGTATTCCTCGGCTGATCAGGAAGTAGATAAGGCACTCAACAGACCAGGTCCTAGTAGGCAGGTTGAGGATAGTGGGACAGTAGAAAATGTAAGATCCAAATCTCTCAAAAGACCTCGCTCTCAGTGTGTTACGGCGAAACATTTGGATGAACTATTACAACAAGTGTTGAAACAGTGTGCCATCTCTAATCGGTCCCGCGATATTCGCCCGGCGGTGGGATTTCCCTCGGTTGTATCTGTGTCCTCTGCCGCCTCGGACGGTGACGTTCGGCCACCTCCTTCTGTCGCTTGATTAGTGCGGTAATGCATCCAAGCATACCAGTTCACCCTCTGTCACCAGCTAAAGTAAAAACTGTTTCGGACTCTTCTATGGCCTTAGCTTCAATGCCGGCCACTAGTTTTTCAAAGCCAAATAGGCCGACGCATAACGTAACATTTCGTCCACCGGTGGAACTTAGAAGATCTCAGCCGGATAACATGATTTATCATTGCTCCGATCCGGCCTCTCATTCTCGTTTAGTATCTAAACATCAATCAAGGGATGCGATCCCTCACTGGCAAGAGCCAGTAGGCATGTGGTGTCCGGTTACCCCCCGACGTTGGGAGAGGGACACAGATCTATGAAGGGAGAGATTCCAGTACCGGGGGAGTGGACCATAGAAGTTAACAAACATAAAGAGTTCAGGGCAAAAGATGCCCAAGTTAGGGTGATAGAAGCACAGATAGAAGCGATCCCAGACAACACAAACTATCAATATTTTGTATATGTGCCCATGCAACTTGCCCCTCCTTCCCCAGGAGACCTTATTCGTCCCGACTGCTCCCGACCTTACGGCGTTCACTGTTACGACTCGGTTAAACCAAATGAACCGAGATTGCTTACATCTCCGGTAACCGTGTCGGCAGGACAATGGGAAATAGACCTGGGGGAGGTGGGACACGGTCCATGGGTGGAATGGGATCGGGAAGTCCAACAGTTTGCCGTTGCTCTAACGTCTAACACTTCCCTGATGGTTCCACCACCTAACCATATGGAGTTTGATTTGCTGAAGCCCCAGCCTGGGGGAGTTCCCAGAGCCGTTATTGAGTTCCTTACAGCCTCTCAATTAGCACTAAAATATTTTCCGGAACCTTTCAAAACTCCTGACCCCATTGATCTCCAACGTGAGTTCCTCTTGCGAGATAGTACGCAACGTAAATTTATGGGGTTTCTACTATCTAGAGACACAGCTCAAGTAATTGCTAAACCTATTGCTAACCCCAAGAAAGGTCGGAATGAGGCAATCAAAGCTTTTCAAAATTATCTACTACCTCACCCAGCGAGGTCAATCATGGACATACGGACGTCCCTATTTGAGGCGGTCCGGGCTAGACAGCTTCTCAGACTCCATATGGTAAAGGGTTTGCCTGAGAATGTTTATTACAGAGTCATTTTTTCCCCAGTGTTAACACCATCCACTATGAGTGCACAAACTAAAAAGGATGTAGAAATAATGCTCAACCATGCTTTACCTGACTCAGTTTAACAAGTGGGAGGACACGTCGGGAGCCAGCGACAAGCGGACTTCAGATGTTTTACCTACCCTTTCCTTGACGATTCCTCGAGTCTTCCTCCCTCCCAAAGCCTTGCAAGGGCACGTGGATTCGAGGTAGATCCCGTAGACAGCACCCAGGCATGCGCCAAGGGGCATTACGGTAGTTTCCGGGCTGCATTCTGGCGAACGTAGACACAGGGCACTGGCCTTCCCCCTGCGGTAGGCTGAGGGAGTTAGAATGGCAGGGTCCCCCTGTTATCAACCTAAAAGTCACGCCCAAGTACCTGTAAGTTCTGCCAGCACACCCACCTCCTCGAAGTCTTAGCCTTCAGAAGCAGGGATGCAATTTACAAAAAAAAATTCACGCCGGCACTGCTTACAGCCAGGGTACAATACAAGGAATCTGCACACCTGTAGTGCTTGAAAGGAATCAAGACGACAAGCATCCGCCGGTCGCTGGCTTCTCCAGTCAGAAGGGCTAGTAATGATCATATGTCTCCCGCTATATGCCATTTAAATACGATCTAGGCTAACATTCTGTTAAGATATGATAAGGGTGTTGGTATAATTCCACATTAGCAAAGGTTAAGTATCGCTAGGGGCATAAAATTACTAGTAAGACTGGACAGCTGGTCTTACAGTCACGGGTGAAAGCGGAACATGTTTTAAATATACGATGCTAACCTTCTGTACACCCGGGAAAGGGACATAGCACAATTTCCACAGGGCGGGGGAGCAAGTCTTCAGTTTATACTTTAATATTCAGAAGCGCTCTGGCGAAACTAGGCCTGGAATTTGTTGGCTCTTCAAGGTGTATGTTGCTTCGCAAAATCTGAAATTGCCCTGGAGGAGGTTACTAGTTTCAATTGTCCCTATTTTGATTATTCTATATACAAATTAATTTCTGCTGGTAAATTTAAATACATATGTTGCATCTACCGTTCCCCAAATACTCCTCCAGAGCAAAGTCTTTTTGATTCTCTCTCCTCACAACTCAGTGTCCTCAACTTAAATGCTTCTTCTGAAATCACTGTGTTGGGTGATTTTAATGTCCATAATGTTGTATGGCTCACTCATTCAGCCAGGACTGATGATGCTGGTCTTGAATGTGAGCTATTTGCAGACTCATTTAATCTCACTCAACTAGTCAACCAACCCACCCGTGTACCAGATAATCCTAATCATAATTCCCACCTACTGGACTTATTTTTAACAACCAATTCAGAAAATTATGATGTTACAGTGAGGTCCCCGCTTGGATCTTCTGATCACTGTCTGATACAGGCCACCTGTCTATCACCTACCACACCTTCCCACTCTGAACCTGTTTTGGTGACTAAATGGCATTACGATAGGGCAGACTGGGAGGGTCTTCAAGGTTTCTTTATTGATATTCCCTGGACCTCTTTCTTTTTTAATGATGCACACACCACCTTGAGCCACATACAAGATTTTGTAAAAATTGGAATGGAAACTTTTATGCCTCATCAAAAGTACAGTAAACGATCTAATTCACCTAAATGGTTTGACCATAATTGTGCTAGAGTAACTGAACAAAAAGCAATAGCCTACAATGCATACACAAGATCAAAAACACATGAAGCCTTTAAGTACTTTAGAAACATCGGAAATCATGCCAAAACTGTATTAAACCTAGCTAAATCAAACTTTCTCCACAAGCAGGCAAATAAACTTCTAAATAATCCAAATGATAACAAAATATTTTGGTCTACTCTTAACTCATTCAAATCCAACTTCACAACTGCTTCATCCATTCCACCATTAAAATCTCCGACTGGCAATCTTGTAAGTGACCCACGTGGTAAAGCTAACCTTCTTGCGGGTATTTTCTCCACCAACTCAACCTTAGATGAAATAAATCAAGATGTCCCTGTACTTAATTTTAATTCGCCTGAAATTCCCTCACTTAAGATCCACACCAGACATGTCAAAACTATTTTGCAGAATTTCTCAGTAGATAAGGCTCCTGGTCCAGATGAAATTCCTCCAATAGTACTTAAGAATTGCTCCTTGGTGCTCGCTCCTGTATTGGCAAATTTTTTCCGTCTGTGTACTCATACCCATGGGCGTCATCTGCGGGGGGGACGGGGGGGACATATCCCCCCCACTTTTCATTCAGGGGGGGACAACATATCGATTGTCCCCCCACTTTTTTCACCAAGTTTTATATACTACAAACTAGATAGAAGTCACTGAAATGTTTAATAAGATAGAATATTGTATATACTAAACACATACAAATATAATATGTTATGATGTTATTGATGTAGTAATTTGTTAGGCTCGTTGTCAGCTAAATTTCTTACGTAAATATTGTGTGACGTATCCCACAGTATTTATTAATTCCCACTGTTTAGTGTGTTTACATGAAGACGGAAGTTCTGTAGTCTGTAGGTCGGCAAAAGCCAACATTAGCGGCCTTTTAAAGCTTTGGCCGCCTTTGAGGCTTTGAGGATGGTATTCTGGTTTCCTGGATGATGATCTAAGGTAATGCCTTCACTATTAGACATTGTTCTTCTACAACAATATTTGAAACTAGCAAGACGTGCACGGTAGACTGGAATGGTACGGTCCGACGGTTTAGTTTGGTAACTTTGGTAGCTACACATTATAGTTTATGGTCATTATTGTCAGGAAAGAGAAGCAAGTACTCAGGCACAATCTCAGTGTTCAACGGAGGAAGGAAGAATTCTTGAACAATCTTTGGATGAAATGGGTACCAGTAATGATGTACAAGAGAGTACAGCCGGTGAATCTTCAAGTACGTCCAGCTTACAGTACCAGATCAACCTTTTCAACCTGGAGATATTAGTCAAATGGGTCCCGGTAATGATGTACAAGAGAATTTACAGATATATTTGATACATTGAATATATTTTTATTTGTAAATCTACATTTGTATTAATTACTTTATTTTCAGTTCTCATTACAACCAGGAATTTGAGGAAACGACTATTTTTACATATTTCTGTATATTTGTTAAAAGTTTATAATGTACTATCATTGCCATATAATAATTATTTTATTTGTATCCTTATAACCTTTTAATGTTAAATACTGATCGTAGTGTTTGCTGATTTAAGTAGTATAATGAGAATTTGAGGATGTCAGAGTAGACTTGAAATCTATCAGTGAACTATAGGTGTTTAAACTTGCACTGGTTAACATTGATAAACAACACATATCTTTTCCCCTTAATATAAATCATTTATTCATAATTATGTGGCTTAAAATGCACCAAATATTGTTAAGTTTTCTCAAATTTTCTGGGGGGGGGGGGGGCTTACAGCCACCCCCCCCCCCCCCCTCCCGAACCCCCCAGCTGATCGCTCGCTTCGCTCCCCTGTTTTTCCTATATCTATCTCTGAATGTCCCCCCCACTTTTACAGAGCAGATGACGCCCCTGCGAGTCATACCTCATGCTTCCCAGTACCCTGGAAAGAAGCAAACATCCATCCAGTTCCTAAAAAAGGTGCCTCTTCAGATCCATCAAACTACAGACCAATAGCTATAACTTCCACTCTTGGTAAAGTCTTTGAAATTATGTTAAATAATCACATAATTAAGCATCTTGAGAATAATAAATTAATCAGTGATAGGCAATATGGTTTTAGACGATGTCGATCAACTGCAGACATTCTTTGCCTTCTTACGCATCAAACCAACCAAGCTACGGACCAACATGGTGAAACACATACAATAGCACTGGATATATCAAAGGCATTTGATAGAGTCTGGCATCAATCCTTATTGTCGAAGATGTCACACTACGGCCTTGCATCATTAGTTCCACTAATTTCTTCTTATCTTCATAACAGAAAAATATGTGTAATGGTAGATGGCCTTTTATTCTCAATTTCACTTAATAAATGCTGGTGTTCCCCAGAGATCAGTTTTGGCCCCAACTCCGTTCCTCATTCATATCAATTATCTCATATCTACCACTCATAATCCAATACATTCCTACGCAGATGACTCAACACTCCACAGTTCCTTCACATTTACCAATTCTTTCACCCAACCCGATCTTATAAATTCAAAAATAAACACTGCAATTTCTCTGAACCAGGACTTTTCTAGAATTAATGAATGGGGACAAAAGAAGCTAGTTTCCTTTAATGCACAGAAAACCAAGTACATTCAATTTTCTAACCGACAGAATCTCACTGACTCCCATATATTTTTAATGATGTAAATATTCCCACTTCCCCTAGTATTGACATTCTCGGTGTAACATTAACTACTAACTTGAGCTGGACACATTATGTTAGAAGCATTGCTAAGAATGCCTCTAAAAAACTGGGACTCCTGTACAGAGTTCGAGAATTCTTCACTGACGAGCAGTTGGCCATAATATATAAAAGTCATGTGCGTTCTCAGATGGATTACTTTTCACCTCTGTGGAGTGGAAGTGGAGTGGTTGCATTGAGGCAGTTGGACAAAATTCAAAATAAAGCTACCGGTATTAGATTAATCAATAACCCTGCAATCACACAGGACCTTCCTACATTATCCATACGAAGAAACGTTGCATCCCTTGCATTATTCTACAGATATTTTCACAGCAATTGTTCAGAGGAACTTGCTTCAATTGTGCCGCCTGTCCACATCTTTCCCCGTAGAACTAGGGCAGCTGAGAGCGCCCATGAATTAACACTTTCTCCTCCACAATGAGAACTTTTGCTTATCAAAATTCATTTATCCCTAGAACTACTACTCTTCGGAATTCACTTCCCTCGAGTTGCTTTCCACAAACTTACAATCTACAAAAGTTTAAATCCAGTTGTTACAAACATTTTATGAATGGAGGATGCCTTTAGGCACATGGACCTTTTTGTTTTATCTGTGTTTTTCCTTCCTCCGTTCATTGTCTCTTAAAAAAAAAAAAAAAAAAAAAAGGGTAATCAAGCGCGCAGACCGCTCTGCAATTCACGTCTGCCTCTTAGTCTTGCTTGGCGCGACCAGGATAATTGTCGACGACAAGTCCCGGTTGGCTCAACGGTAGATGAAAGGTATGAGGTGGGTGGCGGTGCGGTCCCGCCGGACCTCCCTCCGAAGTAAGGCCTTGTCATAGGAGGGTAGATTGAATTCTTTCTCCCCTGAATAGATAAAAGTTTTCAGACCATTGTTCCGAGGTTTTGAGGTCTTTCCGTAGGGGTCAGTGTCAATTTTTCCTACTTACACATACAGTATGAGTAGACTAGGAAAGTACTCCGAGGACTCAGGGCGATAGATCCTTAGTCATGTCTAATCCTGCAGGCTTAAAAGGCGGCGGATTCTGGACAAGGATTTTTTTAAAAGAAACAGCATAAAATTCTCGGGTCAGGGAAGGAAGAGCCTTCCCCCACCCCTCTTGCGGTTCCTCATGACGAGCTCAGAGATTTACTTTTTCAAACATGATAGTTCCATTAAAATTATCTAGCCGAAGTCGTCAGGATTCACATCGGAGGACGGGGGTGGTTTTTCAACCGCATCCGTACCTCCCCGTCGAATCAAGGAAGCCGGAACTAGACATTGTCCTAAACACAGGACATCTGACGAGTATGGTGACTTACTCAATATACATTGAGGGGGTCCATGATTGGATTTCATCTGGTCATACAACACTCATCCACCTGTAGGGAATTTAGATAGATAGGTTAAATTGCTTAATCACTGGTACATGAAATCATCCCAACAAATAGTTAAATATTGATTACCAATATGGAGAATTCTATGGGTAGAATCCGGTCCTCTTACACATGGCTAATTCATTGCATGACATGTAGGAATGTTCACATAATACAATATCGATACATAATGAACTTAGCTTAGAGGACTGGTGGTGTAGGACTGTAGATAAAGATTAATAGTGGTAGCACATGGTGAACTATAGGTTGAGTCAGAGCTGGGGGGAGATGATTGTATGGTTGATTTTGACATTTTTGAGAGAACTAACTGCCGGCGTTCTATCGTTTGGCGAAGTTACATAATGACTGCCGGCTCATAATAATTATAATCTATGATTTGGTTTCATGATACATCTAGAGCTGATGTAAATATTTATGCATTACAGTTAATAATTAACCTACACTTAATAATAAACTACAGTACATAAAGAACTAGCCGAAATCGTACTTGCTATACAATACCGCCTGTGACGTTAACCACTCCGTTAGAACCGCATGGCTTGTCCTACAGTGACTCGCTAGGATCGTCAGGGCAGTGGATGGGGCTACACTTTATGTATTAGAGTGTGCTTTATTTCATATGAAAGCTCGTGTCATGGGCAGTCCAGAAAGGCTCTTTGTTTTCACCCATGTCAAGGCTTTCTATATTTAATTGTAAAGTATATGTTTTATCATTAACTAGTAATGATGGGATCTGGGAGAGAGAGAGAGAGAGTAGAACAGAGTGAGAGGGGGGCGCGCAGTGTTTTTGCCCCGCTTGATGACGTCACGGCTGGCTGCCTCGTGGGGGTTGGTTGAGAGAGGTCCTTACCATGCTGCTAGCTCCCTTGCTAGTGGCTAGAGAACTTGTTACCGCTTTTTTCCCACGCGGCTCGACCTAGTCCCGGTATATATACAGGTTCCTCGCCACTCTCTCCCTCAGATCTGGTTTCTGGAACGCATCCCTCTTTTTCCCTTGGATATCTGTCACCCTCTCCGCACCTGAGAACCTGTTCCTCTGCCTATCTCTCTCATTTTCCATATCTTTCACCACCTTTTATTAACATTATATCCCCTCTGGTTAACTCTGCAAAATCAGCTTCATGCTGGCCAGTTGTATTGTGCGTTAAGGTCTGATATAACCTATGTATGTTTAGTTGTTAAGATAAGTAGATCACGAGGCATTGGTTGGCATTCATATTGTTTAGTACCGCTTCCTTTAATTATTAGTGTTCTGCTGGATTAGATAATGCTAGACTAGGGGTCTGATATTATAAGGTATTGTTTCCTATGAATGCTGGCTTTAGGAAAAAGCTGCACGACATACCTGAGAACTGGAGTTGATTGAGTAAATTCTAGTCTGTGTGCCATTGAGAGTAGAGCATGCACGAATGAGGGCTTTTTGCCTATACCATTCTGCACTGTTCTAAGCTCGTTGTTTGTCTTTGAGGTACGCCAGGAGAACGCTTAATACTCCGGTATTAAGGTTTCTCAAGAGAGCTACCCTTCCCTATAACGTAATATTTGACGCACAGACTTGAGATTTACACAAGGCTATGCAGCATGCCATGCGCACCAGTATCTCGTATCATTGACTCTAGCTAGACTTCATCAATCATAGTAGACATTAAGTATATTAATCCAATTAATCCAATGCTCGTGCAGGCTATGCACACAAAAAGGCAGAATATATAATGCAGTCAGGGCCAAGAATATCCTAAACGCTACAACAATGATAATCGCCATGACAATGCAGTATTCCTATCAACAAAAAGAGCCTAAGTCGTTTGTGACTCTTTTTATGCATACCCATTTATGATTACACAAGCATTTCGCAGCCTAGTTTGATGTATTGAGTCACAAACGACTTAGGCTCTTTTTGTTGATAGGAATACTGCATTGTCATGGCGATTATTATTGTTGTAGCGTTTAGGATATTCTTGGCCCTGACTGCATTATATATTCTGCCTTTTTGTGTGCATAGCCTGCACGAGCATTGTTCCGCTGCCTGCCTTTTTGGGTTCCATTTCCGATACGAGCATCTTTATAGCATCTAACATTTAAAGAAGATTCCTTGTTAGTGTTGAAGGACTTTAGTGCACTTTCTTTCATGCAGGAGTGCCTGACATTTATTGATTAAAGTAACGTAAGCTGTAACTTCTCTTACCACCTTACTTTGCATACCATAACCAAGCACCTTCGGTTATAGGTAGTAATAGGCTGTTTTCACATAACATTAAGCCTAGAGTAGACGCACATTTATTGAGAGTTTGATAGCCTATTATTGCATATAGAACTCTGTAGAGTATTTGTGTTCTTTGTTCACTGGGAATATACATCAGAGGTTGGAGCTAGCGCTTTCCGTTGTAACATTTATGCCATTACTAGTCCAATGAATAAGAGCCCTGATATATTTGAACCCCAGTCGTAACAAATGGGGACCTTACCTAGGATTTGGTGAACCTACATTTATTAAGCAGGGAACATTTGTTGTTTTGGGGAATATTTTGCGAGGATCAGCAAGAATATTTTGTTTTTGCAACATAGTATAGCCCTTGAGTATTTCCGAGAATTTTTGTGTGTATATCGAGGTATAAGAGTTTGGGGTGCTTCTTTTCTGAATATTGTGGTGAGAAATTTTTGTGAGCATCATGTCTTATACCGGATCAGAGGAGAATGGAGACACAGTACGTAATGTCGAAACTGAGGAACAGCAGTATGGTGAAATGGTTAATCAGGGTTGGTTGCCCCTGGGGGGACCACCGGTGATTTTAAACCGTAACCGTGCTCCTGATCAGTCTGTCTCGCACTTATGGAAACTGGTTCCGGTGTTTGATGAGAGTGGGGTAACAGAATTTTTCGCACGCTTTGAGAAGAAGTGCCAGGAACACCAGTGGCCAGAGAATAAATGGGCAGCAATTGTATCCTCTAGATTAAGAGGCAAGGGTCTTAAAGCCTACGATGCGTTACCTTTGGAGTCATGTATTGTGTATGAGGATCTCAAGGAGGCTGTCCTGAGGGCTTACGAACTGCAACCAGAAACGTACCGTTTGAAGTTCCGGGGTGTAACTAAGGGAAGAGATAGCACCTTTTTGGAACACGCCCGGGACTTGTCCGATGCTATGGGGAACTGGCTCCGATCTGAGAAGGTCACAACATTTGATGAAATTAAGCAGTTAATGATGTTGGAGCAGTTCTTTAACCCTTAAAAAGCGGCTCACCACTTAAGTCGTATTTAATAAAGCTGGACTATGTGGCGGCGCTCGACATAGGTCGAGTGGCAATTTCAGCACGTAATGTTGCTGAGAGAGAGAGACAAGTGGTGGCAGGAGACTAGCGAGCGTATGACTGCTCCAGACCACTGCGGCGAACCTACTGACACGAATCTCAGCTCCCTCCTCCCTCTCTCACTCGCTACATACTCAATTATATGGGGAAAGTACCGAATTACCTGCTTTTTGCACTCGCGTTGCACGGTTATTGCAAGAAAACTATCCATCATACAAGGATCGTTATGGTGTCATTCGAAAGCTCTGTTCATGCCCTTTCAGGGATAGATACTTGTTTTACGTTCTGGGTCTTATTTAGGCATGAAAATGATCACGTAAACAGCCCTATTTTGGCTAAAAACACCCCGCTGGGCGGTACACATAAATAAACCGCATAGGCCGCTAAAGAAGGGTTAAGAGCACGGGCGGTGATCTAACTTTGAACTTAAAGGAGAAAAACCCAAGAACTCTAGTCGAAGCAGCAGAAATGGCTGATCGACGGCTGTCGTTAATTCGGGGTTGCGGGTCCTCACAGAAGTACGATGTAAGTGCTAAGGACCGTTATCCTCCCCCTCCCCGTAACAATGACACATTTAAACAGAAGAGCCATGAAACTAAACCTGAATCCAAACCTTACACCACACCGTATGTGAAAAGTCAGGGGCCTTTTACATCACAGTATAAGCCGAAACCGAAATTTATGTGTTTTAGTTGCCACCAGGAGGGTCATAAGGCAAATGAGTGCCCTAGTCGACCTCCTCCGGCAGCCGTGTCTTTTGCTCACGGCATTGGAGTGTTCAAGAGGACATCGGAGTTTGTTAGAGGCATTTCTTCCGAGGTAAATACACTGCCAGTGCAGAAGGATCCGGAAGGCTTATTCCCTGTCCGTGATGCCTTTAGTGACCACAGGGGACTCGGTTGTGTGGAGTGGGGGGGTAGAAGACATGAGGTGAGAATTTTGTGTGACACTGGGGCATCGCAAACACTGTTGAGAAATTTCACTGGTAAACTTGTCAATACAGCGCGGGTGGTTGTGGTTCAGGGAGTTAATGCGACAAGGTCATACCCACTTGTAAGAATGAAGGTGGAAGTTGATGGTGTGACTCGAGACCTGGATGTAGGAATTGTGGAGAAGTTACCTGTTGGGGGCGTCGACCTCCTTCTCGGCAACGACTTTGCGGGACCTACTTCTGAGGCTCCACCCTTGGTCGTTGCCGAGAAGCCGGCCGATGTGAGTAGGGAGGAGCAGGAGTGGGTTGAGAAGTGTCCGGTGCAGCCTATGGCGTGTGTTGTCACCGGAGATCCTGCATCCAGGGAGTCACATTCTGGTCAGCAATCTTTAGATCAGCGGAGGAAGGGTACCGAGAAGGGGTTGAAAGTTGATGCGGTTGAGAGTTTAGTGTCAACGGACCTTCTCGGGGACTCATTATTAGGACCACATTTCGAGTCTGGAGAAGACCCAGTAACTGTTCCTGAAGAGGCAGAGGATGGGCTTAAAAAGACGAAAGAGTTGAAGGAGGACAGTGATGCACAGTCGGGAGATGTAGCAACAAGGTACCCTGACGCGTACCCTATGAGAAATGGGTCGGCGAAGACAGTGGTCCGAAGCTTGCTAGTGTATTTTTCCCGGTATGGTTACCCGCAGGGGATTCAGTCAGTCCAGGGACCCAACTTCACTTCTAGCCTCTTTGTTCAAGCAATGCCACAGCATGGGATTGTTGGGGTTGTGTCATCTGCGTATCATCCGGAGAGCCAGGGTGTGTTAGAGCGATGGCACTCAGCCTTGAAATCTGTGCTTCGTTGTTGTTTCTTTGAGAGTGGGAAGGATTGGGATCTTGGCCTGCCATGTGTTTTGTTTGCTGTGCGGGAGGTACCTGGGGAGAGTTTGGGATTCAGCCCTTATGAGCTCGTCTTTGGACACCGTGTCAGAGGGCCTCTCCATATGGTTGAAGAAGTATGGGAGGGCGCAGAAAAACCTTGTTCTATGCTCAAGTGTGTCCTCGACAGTCGAGAACGGATGTTGCGCAGTCTGGAGTTGGCTGGCCGTAATTTGACTAGCTCTCAGGCCCTCAGGAAGGACAGGTACGACCTCAAGGTTGAACTCAGGGAGTTTCACGTTGGTCAGGTGGTGTTGTTTCTACTGCCCCTTGTAGGTCACCCCTTATCCGCGAAGTACGCTGGTCCTTATAGGGTGGTGGAGGAGCTATCAGACCTGGATTACTTGGTAGCCACTCCAGACAGACGGAAGCGCAATCAGTTATGTCATGTTAATCCCATGAAGGAGTATGGGAGGCACCCCCCTGAGCCTCTCACTGTGCCTGTGATGACGTTTAGCAGTCAAGGTGGAGAAGGAGAACGGGACAGTCAAGCTCAGGTGGAGGATAACTGGAAGGATAAGAAGTTCAAATAGGCGCCTGAGTGTGAGAAGGTGTTTAGAGAAGTAAAACACCTGTTGTGCACTCACCCGATCCTTAGGGCCCCTGACTTTAGCCTACCTTTCCAACTAGCAACGGAGGCTAGTGGTGTGGGGGCTGGTGCCGTCCTTGTGGAAAAGGACGATGATGGGCTGGAGCATCCTGTTAGTTTCTGCTTGGAGAAGTACAATTCGGCCCAGGGGAGCTGCTCTGTTGTCGAGGAGGAGCTGCTAGTGGTTGTGCTTTTACTGGGGCATTTCGAGGTCTATGTTCCAGCCTATGGTCCGGTCGTTGTAGTTTACCTAGATCATCACCCTCTCAAGTTCTTGGACCAGTTTCACAATCGGAATATGAGGCTGACCAGGTGGTCACTAAGGTTATTGGTATATAACCTGGACATACGCCATATTGCCGGTTGTGACAACGTGGTTGCAGATGGTCATTCAAGGGTATATGATCCTGGGTAGATTGACACACGGGTAGCCTCCTGCTTTGGTTTGAATAGTATTTTGCGCTTGGTGCTTGTTGGCTCGCGGTTGTAGCCCAGCGTATTGGGTCGTAAAGCAGGAGTTGAGCGTTTGGTATAGAAGAAAAAACTAGGCTTGCCCCTATAGTGCAGCCGAAATAAACAAATTAAAAACATAAAAATCAAATAAAAACTCTTTCTTTGATAGTTGAATTTTTCAGTATGTTATAGCAGTAATTCTGAGTTGCACTCCTCTCAGAATGCTGGGCTAGAGAAGCTCGCTCTTGAGGAGCATAACTACATATAATTTAACCTATTGTGTTGGGGAGGGTTATAATTTTGTAAAATGTTTTGTTGAGGAACTGTGCCAGATATTTTACTGCCGCTGGGTGATGGGAAGTAGAGATATAGCATGGGTTCTAACCATCTGATTTTTGTGAGCCTTAGGGCCTCTGAGAAAAATCTTGGGGGGGGTGTGATGTTAACCACTCCGTTAGAACCGCATGGCTTGTCCTACAGTGACTCGCTAGGATCGTCAGGGCAGTGGATGGGGCTACAGTTTATGTATTAGAGTGTGCTTTATTTCATATGAAAGCTCGTGTCATGGGCAGTCCAGAAAGGCTCTTTGTTTTCACCCATGTCAAGGCTTTCTATATTTAATTGTAAAGTATATGTGTTATCATTAACTAGTAATGATGGGATCTGGGAGAGAGAGAGAGAGTAGAACAGAGTGAGAGGGGGGCGCGCAGTGTTTTTGCCCCGCTCGATGACGTCACGGCTGGCTGCCTCGTGGGGGTTGGTTGAGAGAGGTCCTTACCATGCTGCTAGCTCCCTTGCTAGTGGCAAGAGGACTTGTTACCGCTTTTTTCCCACGCGGCTCGACCTAGTCCCGGTATATATACAGGTTCCTCGCCACTCTCTCCCTCAGATCTGGTTTCTAGAACGCATCCCTCTTTTTCCCTTGGATATCTGTCACCCTCTCCGCACCTGAGAACCTGTTCCTCTGCCTATCTCTCTCATTTTCCATATCTTTCACCACCTTTTATTAACATTATATCCCCTCTGGTTAACTCTGCAAAATCAGCTTCATGCTGGCCAGTTGTATTGTGCGTTAAGGTCTGATATAACCTATGTATGTTTAGTTGTTAAGATAAGTAGATCACGAGGCATTGGTTGGCATTCATATTGTTTAGTACCGCTTCCTTTAATTATTAGTGTTCTGCTGGATTAGATAATGCTAGACTAGGGGTCTGATATTATAAGGTATTGTTTCCTATGAGTGCTGGCTTTAGGAAAAAGCTGCACGACATACCTGAGAACTGGAGTTGATTGAGTAAATTCTAGTCTGTGTGCCATTGAGAGTAGAGCATGCACGAATGAGGGCTTTTTGCCTATACCATTCTGCACTGTTCTAAGCTCGTTGTTTGTCTTTGAGGTACGCCAGGAGAACGCTTAATACTTCGGTATTAAGGTTTCTCAAGAGAGCTACCCTTCCCTATAACGTAATATTTGACGCACAGACTTGAGATTTACACTAGGCTATGCAGCATGCCATGCGCACCAGTATCTCGTATCATTGACTCTAGCTAGACTTCATCAATCATAGTAGACATTAAGTATATTAATCCAATTACTCTTTTTATGCATACACATTTATGATTACACAAGCATTTCGCAGCCTAGTTTGATGTATTGAGTCACAAACGACTTAGGCTCTTTTTGTTGATAGGAATACTGCATTGTCGTGGCGATTATTATTGTTGTAGCGTTTAGGATATTCTTGGCCCCGACTGCATTATATATTCTGCCTTTTTGTGTGCATAGCCTGCACGAGCATTGTTCCGCTGCCTGCCTTTTTGGGTTCCATTTCCGATACGAGCATCTTTATAGCATCTAACATTTAAAGAAGATTCCTTGTTAGTGTTGAAGGACTTTAGTGCACTTTCTTTCATGCAGGAGTGCCTGACATTTATTGATTAAAGTAACGTAAGCTGTAACTTCTCTTACCACCTTACTTTGCATACCATAACCAAGCACCTTCGGTTATAGGTAGTAATAGGCTGTTTTCACATAACATTAACCTCTGAAGTGCGCATGGGGGTAATTAGACACCTCTCCCTGTGCGCATGTATTTGAGGTGTTTCCGTCACTAAAATATTCATTGTACCATTAACACCTTACGAGCGGCCTATGCGGTTTATTTATGTGTACCGCACAGCGGGGTGTTTTTAGCCAAAATAGGGCTGTTTACGTGATCATTTTCATGCCTAAATAAGACCCAGAACGTAAAACAAGTACCTATCCCTGAAAGGGCATAAACAGAGCTTTCGAATGACACCATAACGATCCTTGTATGATGGATAGTTTTCTTGCAATAACCGTGCAACGCGAGTGCAAAAAGCAGGTAATTCGGTACTTTCAGTACATAATTGAGTATGTAGCGAGTGAGAGAGGGAGGAGGGAGCTGAGATTTGTGTCAGTAGGTTCGCCGCGGTGGTCTGGAGCAGTCATACGCTCGCTAGTCTCCTGCCACCACTTGTCTCTCTCTCTCAGCCACATTACGTGCTGAAATTGCCACTCGAGTTATGTCGAGCGCCGCCACATAGTCCAGCTTTATTTAACTCGACTTATGTTGCTCGCCGCTAAATAAGGGTTAATAGCATTAATACTTATCCATATGCGCCTATTATGGGTTGATTATAAAGGTATTAACCTGAAACAACAATAAAACGAGTGAAAACAGCGTTTGGATGGTCAAAATCGGAGATATAGCCCGCGAGTTGTATAATGTATGGGTGAGGCAAGCTGCTTTCCCGCCAATTTCCCCCAAGGCCACTGAGACACAGTCGATCGATACTCTCTCTCTCTCTCTTGCACTCGCTTGCCATCAGTGATGACAACACCCTGCTTGCAACTCGCTAATGTTAGCACGAAAATATACCTCAGAATAAGGGAATAACAGGGAAAATAGGTGATAACTGAAGGAGAGGAGGAAAGTGGGGAAGGAGGGGAGGTAGAGGACTGAGATTTTGCATGGCCCAGGGGCCAAAAAAAAATAAAAAATAAAAAAAATAAAAATATATATATATTTTTTTTTTCGATGTCAAAAGTTGATTTTTGTTTTCATTCACTCTTAAGAGTCTCCCCGCAGTCCGCCGGGGGAACTCTTAAGAGTCTCCCCGCAGTTCCCGAGTTAAGCCTAGAGTAGACGCACATTTATTGAGAGTTTGATAGCCTATTATTGCATATAGAACTCTGTAGAGTATTTGTGTTCTTTGTTCACTGGGAATATACATCAGAGGTTGGAGCTAGCGCTTTCCGTTGTAACATTTATGCCATTACTAGTCCAATGAATAAGAGCCCTGATATATTTGAACCCCAGTCGTAAATTGAAATATCCAATTGGACTCAAAACTGTCGGCATCATCACACACAATTCCCGACACCACCCATCTACCTCGCAAGAGAGGACCCCGGAAGAATAGTTAGCGGGATTGTCCCAACACTGATGAGAAAGAGTAGTACCAAAAAGGCCGCCACTCGTGCTGGTTCAGTCAGTTCTGGAATACCACCTACTATAGACATCTTAGAATCCGGGTTCGTCCCCGGAGACAGCTAGACCTTACACCACGCACGCAAGGCAAAGTATGCCACTAAGTAGAAGTCTCTTAATCGCAGGGTCCCCCGTAGGACATGATGTGACGAGTCGTCGGGATCCGCGAGACGGGAATCAGGGTATCTTAGTTATAACGGTCATTCCCTAGTATGTCATGTATTTTCATGCTAAGTAAGTATTTTACATTGTTACGATCCATAGCTTGCCAACAGTTGACTCCCTCTCGAGAGTCATACTAATCTACTCATACTGTATGTAAACAGAAGTTAGAATTAAGAGTATGTTCATGATCTACAGCCGCCGCCAAGTCAGCTCAGGCCCAACTTTAAAAAAGTCCATACGATGTCTCTTGAAAATTCTAAGCCAGGTTTTCCCGGGCCATAGATTTTACTTCAGAGGTCTGCGTTTCCCAAGGGCCATCAGGAAATACTTGAGCTGGCGGGGCAGGGCTACGTACCTAAAACACCTCAGGTCTCCTAACCTTTTTTTAGGTGTATATTTCCATAACCATTACCGTTTTATTTTAAAAGAATGAACACTGGTTTCAGCCCTGGCACTGACAAATGGGCATAAGCTTATCCCTTGGTGCTAGGTACATGTTTTTTAGTTTTAAGAGGTCAGCTCAACCTCATTACTTCAACCCCTCATCAGGGTCATTCAAGAAGATCTTAGCATCACGAGAAGAGGGTCAGCACTCTTGCTCACAGAAATATCACAGGTTGTTAATCTGAGTCATCCCCGCGGCCACACAGTGGCCAGCTACATTGACTTTCCTGACGCTAGAGCGGGCTGTGGCCCGGGCCAGACAGACACCTGTGCAGGGGAATGTTGTGGCAGAAGGGTTCATAGTCTGGGCTAATTACTATAAAGGCCACCGGCGAAAAGAAAAAGGGGGGGGGGGGTGCGAGTATATGTAATACTTATTTAAGAGCTAGGCAGAAAGCTCAAAATTGTTGTGTTTTTTATTTTAAATTTTTAAAGAGATATCTATTGTAGTTGCATCTATATAGTGTTGATTACAGTATACAACTATTAAGTGGTATAGAGTTCAATTTTAAGCCAGATAATAAACTATAAAGAGTTATAAGTCTGGATCAAATGAGAAGGTTTACAGGTAAAACCTCCATGCAATTGTCAAACGGGATCTTAAGCAAGAGACCCGGTCAATTAAAAGAAGATCTTCTTCGAAGTAACGCACTGCTTACCTCCTTTTTATATTTTTATAGCTTTTTTTACTTTAAGTATGGAAAGGGGATGATGAACCTCTTCCACAAATATTGGGAAGAGGCTCACTATCACCGTCCTTGTGTTAGTTTAAGTATGGAAAGGGGATGATGAGCCTCTTCCACAAATATTGGGAAGAGGCTCACTATCACCGTCCTTGTGTTAGTTTAAGTATGGAAAGGGGATGATGAGCCTCTTCCACAAATATTGGGAAGAGGCTCACTATCACCGTCCTTGTGTTAGTTTAAGTATGGAAAGGGGATGATGAACCTCTTCCACAAATATTGGGAAGAGGCTCACTATCACCGTCCTTGTGTTAGTTTAAGTATGGAAAGGGGATGATGAACCTCTTCCACAAATATTGGGAAGAGGCTCACTATCACCGTCCTTGTGTTAGTTTAAGTATGGAAAGGGGATGATGAACCTCTTCCACAAATATTGGGAAGAGGCTCACTATCACCGTCCTTGTGTTAGTTTAAGTATGGAAACGGGATGATGAACCTCTTCCACAAATATTGGGAAGAGGCTCACTATCACCGTCCTTGTGTTAGTTTAAGTATGGAAAGGGGATAATAATAATAATAATAATAATAATATTTATTCAGTCAGCAATTTACAGAGTTGGTACCGCATAGTTTGTTACAAATATGACATGTACCAGCCTTGCATAATTCCAACTAAGGATAGCCCAATAAGGCCGTTAGGCGTATTTCCATTGGGGTCCTTGTGGGATTAAGTTAGCTGGGGAAAAGGGGAGGATAAAGAAATAGATACTTTAGAGAAAGTATTTCTAGGGGGTTATTTTAAGATACCTTACATCCTATAGTAAATATCAGTAATCCGTAATCAGTAATTATTTCAGTTTGGTTTGTCTATCTCTTATGTCGTATTTAGTAGTAGACATAAGCTTGGTGCTCCCTTCTCGCAGCTGTCCGGTTCAGGTGTTCCTTCAGGCTACGTCTGAAGGAATACAGTGTTCTCTTTTCACGGACTGACTGGGGTAGGTCGTTCCAGTCTTTGATGGCAGTGAAGAAGAATGTTTGCTTACCCTGTCCTTGGATTCTCGGGACCTTAAAATTAAACATCCTGTTTCTTGTATTATGTCCACTCCTCTCATTTGCTTTAACAAAATCATTCTTTAGATACTCTGGAGCTCTGTCATAGAAAATTTTGAAGGCATTAATTAGCCTGATTTGTTTGGCCCTGTCAGAGACATTGAGCATACCTAGTGACTGAAGTTGTTCCTGGCCAACATGTGATCTGGGTCCTAGGTTCAGCATGAACCTAACCATTTTATTTTGAGTGACCTGAAGTTTGTGCTGTGCTGATTTAGATGATGCAGAGTACCAGGATGACACAGAATAGTCAAAATTACATTGAACAAGCGCTTGGCAGAGGGTCTTTTTGGTCGCCGCGGGCAAGCATCCCACCTGTCTATACAGGTATTTTATACGTGCTCTACACTTACTCAGGATAGATTCCAAAATTGTTTCACCTGACAAACTCGCGTCCAGTTTCAGTCCGAGATATTTAACTTGTGACACTGTTGTTATAGGAATATCATTACAGTTGACCGAGAAGCCTACAATGTCTTTCAGTTTGCGTTTTGTTCCACATAAGATGGCTTCCGTCTTGCCCAGGTGAAGAGATAGTCTATTGTCCACTAGCCATTCACTACATGATGCTAGTTCTTTGGAAAGTGAAGCGGCAATACTTATTGGGTCTTTTCCTGAAACCAGAAGCACGCTGTCGTCTGCATACAGTAATAATTTACATGAGACGCTCAGTTCCATGTCGTTCACATAACAGAGAAAGAGTAAGGGACCCAGGATGCTTCCCTGCGGGACCCCATAGTTAATTGGCATAGGATCAGATATATTATCATCAATTTTGACTCTTTGGGTTCTACCACTAAGATAAGATTTAAACCAGTTCACAGACCCTATGCCCATAGCTTGTAGTTTATTACATAGGATATCATGGTCTACTGTGTCAAACGCTTTTTGTAGATCAAGAAGAACCATACCGGTGTAGTTACCTTTAGACATTTCTTTACGAATGTGATCCGTTAAGTGGACGAGACAGGAGTCTGTCGAGTACATGCATCTGAAACCTGATTGAAACTTATAGAATAGATCATTTTGTTTGAGGTAGTGTTCAATTTGGGTGTATACCGCTCTTTCAAGGATTTTAGATACAATACATAATATGCTAACTGGTCTGTAGTTACCAACTTCTAGTTTATTTCCTTTCTTGAATAGAGGGGTTACAATAGCTTCCTTCAGTTCAGCAGGTACTGTGTTGGTGTTAATTGACAAGTTGATGATGTGGGTTAGGGGGCCTGCTATACCAATGGCTCCATCTCGTAGAAATTTGGCAGGAATTTTGTCTGGTCCTGTGCTCTTATGTACATTTAGGTTAGACAGCTCGCCAAAAGTGTATTATGGTGTAACATTTTGCAATCTAAATGTGTTCGGGTGTATGTCTTTATCTCTGTAGAAATTACGAAAGGTGGCCGTTGTTGTCGTGTATTTATTGAGAGGTTGAGGTAGGTTCTGTGCAAGTGTGTTTGCTATGGAAGTGAAGAAGGAGTTGAAGTAGGTTGAAATTTGTCGTTTATCGTGGCAAACCTGATCATTAATGGTGAGAGCAATATTAGTGTTAGACGAATCCCTTGTCTTGTTGCTGTAGCCTGTTGTTTTTAACCTGACAAGCGCGATATAGACCTAGGTGCTAGGGTAGTTATTTGTGCATTTCTAGCCCTGGATTCTGACAGAATTCGTTATATTTACAATATAAATCATTATTTGTTTTCGGTATGCTTTTATTTTACATATATGATGTATATATGAACCTTCAAGAGTGCTAAAATAAGTGGGAAAAGCATTTGGGTGGTGAAAAACGAAGATATTGGCCACCCGGTCATAATCTCAGGCGAGAGAGAGACACAGGCAGCCCTCCCCTCTCGCTGTCTGGGAGTCAACTGAGACGAGCGGGGCGGTGTGTGCCGGTGTCTGGGTGTTGCATAACAATCTTTTATGCAACCCACTTGTGCTACATTATCGCGGGAGAGAAAAATAACCGATAAATGATGATAATAAGTGGATAAATAGGTGATAATTGAGGAGGGGGGGGAGGGGGGAATAAGGTGGGGAAGGAGGGGAGGGGGAGGGGTGAGAAACACATGGATGAGTACTAGAGGGGAATTATCTCACCTAGAGACAAAATCATTTGTTTTGATAGGCCCTTTTTTTTTTTGGAAGGCTTTTTTTATGGTCCTGCTTCCGTGAGGCCTATCGCGTTCCCTATAGGAAGCCTTCCGTGAGGCCTATCGCGCTTGCCGGGTTAAGTGCCTCCATAGTTTCTTTGGGTTATTCTGATATTCCTCTGCCTTATTGTGAAAATAATTAGTTTTCGCTGATTTCATTTTCCTACTTAGTTTATTCCTGGCCCTGTTGAACTCATGTTTCAGACCTTCATCCTGTCTATGTTTCGCTAGCCTTTTTAACAGGTTGTCTCTGTGTTCCAGATGGTGTAGTATGTCATTGTTGATCCATGGGTCTGACCTTGCTTTAATTCGTATGTCTTTCAGAAGAGCTATTTCGTCTAGGATGTTTGTGATGATGGTTCTGAAGACAACCCATGCGTCATTAACGTTTGTACTTCCAAACACTGGAGACCAGTCTGTATTCCATAAAATGTCCAGAAATGTTTCCTTATTGTAGTTTCTGAGTGACCTTGTTTTGATAATCTTGTGATTCTCTAGGGTAATTTTTGTGGTTTTCCGTGTGCAATATGTGACGAAGTGATCATTTATCCCAGTCTGTATAACCCCTGATTGGGATATTTTGTCCTCTCTGTTACAGTTTATGTGGTCTAATATTGTGGCAGTGTTCTCAGAGATACGTGTGGGGGTTGTGATGAGTTGTTTGTGATTGGGCATTGTCAGTATATGCCTATATTCTCGTATAAGCCTATCATTTCGTTGTTTGTAACACAGGTTAAAATCCCCTAGTATGATGGATTCATTCCGAGGGTCTAGCGATGACAAAGTTCGTTCAAATTTGGTCAAGAATTGTGTGTCGGCTGGTGGCCTATAGCATACCCCAATTGTGATGGGTCTTGTCCTCGGCAGGTGTAGGTCGATCCACAGAGCTTCGTGATTTTCTACATGGAGGTCGGTCCTAGTTGTGTGTGTGAGGTTGTTTTTTACATACAGACATACTCCTCCCCCATGCCTATTGCGATCATTCCTAACCATGTTGAAACCTTGAATGTTTATTTCACCATCGTTTATACTTGAATCCAGCCAGGTTTCTGTGATTGCAATTATTGAAGCTTTGGCCTTATTAGCTAACAAGTTTATTTCTGACAATTTATGGTACATTGATCTGGCGTTAATGTGGATAAGATGGAGCCCTTTGTTGGTGAACACTCTGTATTCATCTTTGATTTTGAATACAGAGTGTTCACCAACAAAGGGCTCCATCTTATCCACATTAACGCCAGATCAATGTACCATAAATTGTCAGAAATAAACTTGTTAGCTAATAAGGCCAAAGCTTCAATAATTGCAATCACAGAAACCTGGCTGGATTCAAGTATAAACGATGGTGAAATAAACATTCAAGGTTTCAACATGGTTAGGAATGATCGCAATAGGCACTATCACCGTCCTTGTGTAATTAGTTTAAGTATGGAAAGGGGATGATGAACCTCTTCCACAAATATTGGGAAGAGGCTCACTATCACCGTCCTTGTGTTAGTTTAAGTATGGAAAGGGGATGATGAACCTCTTCCACAAATATTGGGAAGAGGCTCACTATCACCATCCTTGTGTTAGTTTAAGTATGGAAAGGGGATGATGAACCTCTTCCACAAATATTGGGAAGAGGCTCACTATCACCGTCCTTGTGTTAGTTTAAGTATGGAAAGGGGATGATGAACCTCTTCCACAAATATTGGGAATAGGCTCACTATCACCGTCCTTGTGTTAGTTTAAGTATGGAAAGGGGATGATGAACCTCTTCCACAAATATTGGGAAGAGGCTCACTATCACCGTCCTTGTGTTAGTTTAAGTATGGAAAGGGGATGATGAACCTCTTCCACAAATATTGGGAATAGGCTCACTATCACCGTCCTTGTGTTAGTTTAAGTATGGAAAGGGGATGATGAACCTCTTCCACAAATATTGGGAAGAGGCTCACTATCACCGTCCTTGTGTTAGTTTAAGTATGGAAAGGGGATGATGAACCTCTTCCACAAATATTGGGAAGAGGCTCACTATCACCGTCCTTGTGTTAGTTTAAGTATGGAAAGGGGATGATGAATCTCTTCCACAAATATTGGGAAGAGGCTCACTATCACCGTCCTTGTGTTAGTTTAAGTATGGAAAGGGGATGATGAACCTCTTCCACAAATATTGGGAAGAGGCTCACTATCACCGTCCTTGTGTTAGTTTAAGTATGGAAAGGGGATGATGAGCCTCTTCCACAAATATTATACAATTGCTAAGACGCATATTTCATCTTAAATTAAACATATTAATCAACATAAATAAATAATAAATAGAACAGATAACAAATAAAGAAGTAGACCACAAAAATACTGGATGTAGGTGGAGTCGGTAGGGGTAATTAACATCTTCACACCTTTAAGTAAGTGTAACAGCGCATTTTGAGCGACTGTACACTCTAGGGTAACTCATATAATCACTTGTATAACTCACACCCTTATAACAGTTATTCACTTACTTAAGTATACTACTGTACATTCTAATTGGGCATGATCTCCCCTATAGAAGATCACCCCACCTATAAAGGCCTTGGTACAATTCTTGCAAGCTAAGCAGGGGTTCTCACGCTCCCTTCAGAGAATTGCAGCAACACCAAGATGATTGCTAGCAACTAGTATCGTATGACTCCACACTGGTAAGAAGCCGGCACGCTCGAGCCCCCAGGCATTGGCCAGTAGCAGAACAGCCACCCATTAGGAAGGTTACCCCTTCAAGCGGCCGTGGTAATTAATACAGTGACATTACAGTGACAGTTCGATACTGTGCAATTAGTGTGTGTACCGTTTACCTATTTTCGCTATTCTTAATTCATCTATTCTTTACAGGAAGGAATTACAGATTACAGGAATTATAGCTCAATCTAGTTGTTAGCCAGCTTACTGCTTTTAATTAGGAAGATACTTCCCTGCTGGGCAATACAGTATCTACACAGACCTTATAACTATTTACAAACCGCATAGTTCTATATTTTGTGTTAAATAAATATATATAGAAAAGCCACCAGTGTCTTTGCTTCAAATCAATTACCTCTATGATTTACCTTTCAACATGTTTTTACAGTGTTAACCTGGACTACAAGCATTACAAGGAAAATCAAGGTAAGAGGCAAAAAGGTGTCAAAACAGTTTAATCCCCGATACATAAGTGGTTGGCAGCTTATTGGGATACGTGTTCCTTAATACAACACAGAAAAGACCTCCGAAGAACAATCATATTAAAAGCAGTAAAGAAAAGCTGAAAACAGAGCAACTAGATTTACCAAACATTAATGAGCTAAATGGAAAGAAAAACATCGATGAATGATAAAGACATAGAAGTGGATTCAGAGTGAGGTGGTACTATATCACAGTGCCCAGCACATCAGCGCTGACCTCAGCATTCCCTTCACTGAGCCAATGAGTCACGGTGAGCCCGCGCGCCAGCAACTCGCCCCAGCAACTAAGCCAGAGACTCACACACGCACGCACGCACACCACGCCCAGGCAAGGGTATGACGTGTCAGTGAACTGTGACGTCACGGGAATTGGTGACGACATCAGGAGAAGCAACCGCAACTCTAGGGGAACACCACTTCAAACTTCATTCTACAACAGCTGACTAGAAGACTTCAAACATCACAGCATTAATTCAGCTTTGTATCGGTTAGTCAGAAATAACAATACAAACTAAATATACTAGTAACTAGTGCTAGTAAAAATCCTGTCAACATAAACACAGCAAATGCCAGTGCCTTCTTTAAATTTTCTTTAGTAAATTCAAGTCTTGCGTTAAGAACTTTTATTCTCGCACTAAGAAACTTATATTTACTTCCTTTTAATTCTAATTTCTCTCATTGAATTAAAATGTTAGGCCTACAGTAAATATTAGTTTACCAGCACAAATTTCTCAAGAAATTTATTTTAGCAGAGGATCATTTCTTTTCTCTTGCCTGTGTTACCTTACTTTCATTTTCCTAGTAAGAGAGTATTCTTATACAGTGCCTTACTAAGTTGAATTTTCCAGAATTTCCTGTATTAATATTTCAACTACTCACTCATCAGACTAACCACCTTCATTCATCCTTACAAACTAACGTACGGGTGTGTGGTTAAGAGAAGTCCCTTTTTCCAAAAATTGTGTTCCAGTGCTAACATTTTTTTTTGTTGGATTATTTGTCAATGACATTCAGTCCAGGTACCTTTACCAAAAGTGTAATTTTTCCCCTATGTCCTTTAATCCTTTTGGCAAGAAGTCACCTCACAATGAGGAGGACTTAATTTCCTCAGACAGTACTACTGAGAACAACTCAGAACAACTCGGGCGGGTGCCCGACCCCGAAAGGGGTTGAAATAGGGGAGCTATCCCCCCGCCAAAGGCGGCTTTCTAGGGCCTTTCCTAGCTGATGCTGAGAGGATTGGGTTCTAGTCATGTGGTGATGGGCTGGTCTATCAGAGTGAGAACTGAGCGATCTCTGCCATACCCATAGCTTACTCTGACTGTTCCTTTAACTTATATATTTTCTAGATCTCAAGTGACGGCGTCTTTTCCGTGGATTGACCTCCCAATCTACCAAGATTGGAAGCCAAAGCGTCACATTTTTCCCTTGCCCCTCAACTTTCTCTTCTTAACTGCTGAGGGGCACAGGACCCTGGGTGGGGCTTTGGTTTCCCGGGCGTTTCTGCACCCTCCTCAGCTCCCCGCCATGGAGTGGCTTCGGTCACCCAGACTTTATTGTGGTCGGCAGGGAGGGTTCTGTGGGGGCGCTCGGTTATGGCCTTGGAATTGCTCGGGGCCTTGGGGCTGTTCGGCCAGGCAGCTTGGGGAACAACAACAACAACAACAACAACTCAGAAGAGGAATTAGAGGGAGCGGGAATTGAACCTCAGTCAGACACAGAGCTTGAGAAAGAAGTAGGGACAAAACTTTCTTCTGACCTTGACGACTTGACTGATCAACTTACTAACTCTTTCAAGGAGACATCGGGCCACCCCGATACATCCTCTAGCGCCAGCGCCAGCGAACCGTCATTGGTGTCCCAAGATCACCAAAATTTCGCGAAACACGAGGTAAAACGAGATACCTCCGGCACCCAGAGCCATTTCAGCTTACGTCCTTCAATACTAGGTGGAGTCACCCTGCGATCAGGAAACACCTACTTTCCTGTAGTGTCGGCAGTGACACCTCCACCGGCAACGACTACCAGTACTTCATCTACAATAACGCCACCGGCTAATTCCACAGCAATCATGACAGGTCAGCCGCCACCACCGAAGATAAATCTCATGCAACGTGGGCAAGACATCGCCTACTTTACCGGAAAAGATTGTCCAAACTACCCGGGAGGAGTTCTTATCTTCTTGCGGACCATCGAAGACCTCATGAGGAATAGTGACATAACGACAGATGAAGACAAGATCGTGTTTGTAAGAGGATACCTGAAAAGCGGCTCCAGATCCGCACTCGCACAGTCCATCCTAGGTTTCCGGACCAAGGACTATAGTGCATGGAGAACATATCTGATTGAATGTTTTGGAGATGGCAACCAAGGAGGAGCATTGGGCTTCGTACACAGAATGGCCCACAAATTTGACGAGTCCCTTGGTAAGCGAGACATGCTCATGGCCCAAGTCATTGCAGGAGATGTTGTCGTAGATGCCGAGCAAAGATTTTACACTTCAGAATGGGTAAATCAGGGAGCACAAACTATGACCCTGAAAAATCTAAGTAAATTCCTAGAATACATGGTTTTTGTATGCGCACTGCCTACCACTCTTAGGAAGGAAATCATGAAGACTGAGTTTAAATCAACCAGTAACCTTCAGTAGTTTGTGGCAAAGAAAGCATTCAAAATCTCCACAGATGTAATACCAAAAGCCTTCGTAAGCCCAGTAGAAGCTTATGGGTCCAAACCCAGGCAGGCTACAAGCTCAAGGAACCACAACATCTGTGAACACTGCCAGAAGAAGGGCCATGACAAGAGATCATGCTGGAAACTGCACCCGGAGCAAACCCCGGACAGGTACAAGAAGAAGACGACACACACAGCTTCCGGTGGGGCATCACACAAAGCTGGACGAGCACAAGGAACCCCCACAAGTCAAGGAACACAAAGTCCGAGGAAGAGCTGTATGATCCATGGAGAGATGGGACATTCCACAGAAGACTGCCGAGCAGCCAAGGATCTAGTCAGTAAGTACCACAAACGTTCGTCGGGGGAAGCTCAGGGCAGGACGCCCGAAAATCAAACGTAGTAAAGACTACTCCGTTACCTACCAATGTACACTCGTCGCCCTTACACGTGCCCTCTATCGTTGCGGCTGTCACACGAGTGAACATTATGTCAATTCCAGTAACGGTAGGTAACAGGAAGATCTCTTTGGCTCTTGACTCTGGCGCCTGCGCCAACGTCTTGTCCTACGAGTCATTGATAAATCTTCAAAACCAGCTTAAGTGCAACTGGACACTTAAGCTCCCAGACATGCAACTTAAAGGAGTTACATGGGATACCCTACAACTAGTTGGTATGGTGGACATTCCGTTTAGATTCACACGTCGCGGAGACCCGAACATCAAGACAAGGTTTTACGTGATAAAGGATTTTCCACTCCCAGCCGATGTCCTCATCGGCATCGGAACGATGAAGGACAACCGCATCGTCTTAGATCCTTCCGAGCAGAGTATGACATACAACCGCCACATGTATTCTACAATGCAGAATCCACGACGTCTCCTACACTCGACCATTGCAGCGACTGTACCAGCAAGCATGGACAATTTACCTGCGCGGTCCTTGGAGTTCCCTACTCCAAGTATCCAGAGTGTTGGATCAACAGGTCAGGGTTCTCGGTTGTATCCCATAGTAGTTTCCGGAAAACAAAGGATTCGTGCTAGAGAGGGTGCACACCTTCCAGTTAGGTAACCCAAACTAAAGAAAGGCACGGATGCAATCTGTCTAAGTGAAAGTGCATGTGTAAAGGGACTAGCTCTCGAGTCAACCTTGTACAAGTTACACAATAACACAAGGGCGGAGATACTAGTCTACAACAGATCTAATGGTCCAATTACGCTGAAGTCCGGTTGTACCATCGGAAAGGCTCTTGTGTACGACTATCCAGTAGATCCAGAACCCCCGGAGTGGCCCTCCGCTCAAGCACCCATAGCTGTGATGACAGCATCGAAACCTTCCAAGATGTCAGAATCAGATCCTATCAAGCTGCACCTCAAGAATGTAGACTTTCCAGAACTGGAGGACTCCCTTCTGAGCTTACTACAGCGGTTCAGAGATGTCGTTGCGCTCCCAGGAGAACGACTAGGTAAAACGGATCTGACAACGCATTCCATACCCCTAAAACCAGACACCAACCCCGTCTACACAGCGGCATACAGATTGCCACACTGTCAAAGGGATGTGGTTAAAGGGGTGGTAGACGACATGCTTGAGCAAAAGGTTATCCAACATTCATCCTCGCCATGGAATTCACCTCTTTTCCTGGTTCCTAAGAAGGATGGAGGATGGCGCCAAGTGATTGATTATCGCAAGGTCAATCAAGCAACCATACCTGATAGATTCCCCATGCCTGTACTGTCCGAGCTACTACAAGGCATTGGTAAAGGGAATACAGTGTTCAGTACGCTAGATCTCCTCAGTGGGTACTGGCAAGTTGGAATGGATGAAAAGTCAACGGAAGTCACTGCTTTCTCGACCCCGAGCGGACACTACGAATGGTTACGCATGCCTTTTGGGTTAAGAAACGCACCCCTCACCTTTCAAAGGTTAGTCAACAACCTTTTTGCAGGCCTCTTGGGTGACTCAGTCTTTGCCTACCTGGACGACATCATAATCTGTAGTAAAGATCATGATTCTCATTTCGACAAACTCCAACAAGTAATGGAAAGACTACAAATGGCAGGTTTACGTATCAAGATCAGCAAGTGTGACTTCCTTAAAAGAAAAATCAAGTTCCTAGGTCATCAAGTAGACGTAGAAGGAATTCACACTATGGATGATAAGATCCGTGCGGTACAAAATTTCCCACGACCGAAAACTGTAGAGAATATCCGAAGCTTCATTGGCTTATCAGGCTACTATCGTTCTTTCGTGAAGAACTATGCGAGTCTGGCAAGGCCTCTGACCCAACTGCTCCGAAAGGATGCACCATTTGAATGGGGCCCAGAGCAAGAAGAAGCCTTCATCAGCCTTAAGCAGGCTCTCACCTCTACACCTGTCTTAGTTTTCCCTGACTATGATCAACCATTCACACTTTGCACCGATGCATCCCTCAAAGGTCTTGGAGCTGTACTGATGCAGCCAGATGAACGAGGCAAAATGCGAGTCATTGGTTACGCAAGTAGAGTGTTGAATGATGCCGAGACTAGGTATCACTCTACGGAATGGGAAACCCTTGCAGTAGCTTGGGCCCTGAAGCATTTCCGAGATATCATCCTCAGCTATCCGATCGATCTCTACACCGACAATGAGGCGGTCACGAAGATATTCAAGGGTGGTAAGAATCTCACTGGCAGACTAGCGCGGTGGTACGAAACGGTATTACAGTTTGATCCGACTCTGTATCATATCAAAGGTCTGGCTAACGTGGCGGCGGACGCACTCTCCCGAAATGTGCAAGTGGCCCCAGTGATCCAGCTACCGACGCTAACACACGCCCAGGTGCAAGAAGAGCAATGCAAGGATCCTCTGTGGTCCAGAGTCATCTATTATCTGGAATCAGGGGATGCTACAACTCTCCCAGCACTACCGGTCCCCCTCACACAATTCCAATTGCAGGACAGACTTTTGGTTAGAGTTATTCCCAAAGCCATTGACACACGACCCCGTGTAGTGATTCCAGATACTCTCACTGAAGCAGTACTTCAACAGCAACATGATGCTACCCAAGCTGGTCACCCAGGACGGGACAGAACACTTGACGCTACCAGAAAGAAGTACTACTGGAAAACGATGAGAAAGGATATTGCACAACACATAGCAAGATGTCTCTCCTGTGCCCAGCACAAGGGAACCTGTGATGGTCCCGCACCAATCTTGGAGTATCCAATGCCTTCACTTCCATTCGACACTGTATCAGTGGATTTGCTGAAGTTGCCGCGGAGTCACCAGGATTCACAGTATCTTCTAGTATGTGTTGATTTCTTCTCAAGATTCGTAGTTCTAGCCCCGCTTAGAAACTAAAACAGCGGATGAAGTTGCTCATGCACTAGTAACGCATCTCATCTGTCCGTTCTCCTGCCCTAAGACTCTCCTCTCAGACAACGGGTTGGAATTCAAGAACCAGGTGATAGCAAGTATCTGTGATATCTACAATATCAAGCAATCGTACAATGCAGCATACCACCCAGCCTCAAAGGGGTTGGTTGAACGCATGAACAGGACCCTCCTAGAAGTCCTACGCCATGTAACAAACCCGCTCCAGGAAGCGTGGGAAGACTGGCTTCCACAGGTAGCAGCTTGTGTAAACGGCTCTGTAAACTCCTCTACAGGTAAGACGCCACACTACATAGTCTATGGACAGGACAAGATTCTGCCATATGAACTACTCTCCAAGCCTAGCACACCAGTCTACAATCTAGAGGACTATGCTAAGAGACAACTCCAGGTTTTTTATTATTTACAAAGTTTTTTCGTAGTGAGTACCCAATCATAAGGACGATTCCATAAGAGAATAAGCATACCCTTAGAAGCTGGCTCCTCTTCTCTTGCTGCGGTGGGTGCTTTAAACAGCTAGCGCAAGGGCTTGAAAGGTAGCTATTATATAATAGGCAGATCGTCAATGATGAAGGGGCCACTGATAAATATGTCCTGATGTCACACGTGTCTGCCTAATACTTAGGTATGGGAATGTGAGAGCGATTACCCATGATGACTATGTTAAATAACACTCAATTTCCTTTGATTTTGTGCCTAATGGCCTCTTCCTCCCGAATCAAGAACCACCGTCTGACGCCAATGTTATACCAGGTTTTTACTGGGGTTGTATTGACTTTATAGGTAGGTTCTTACTCGACTGAAGAAGATGAGAACACATAAGAACCCAAGCACGAAGGCAATAGAGGATAATATAACACAGAGTACAAACATAGATTATTCTGATTCACACAAATCATATAGGTAGAGGTGTAATGTTACATAAGGCATGGATACGTTATATGATCGAGGATCCTCTAGGTGTCTCAAGGGGAAGATATAGGCAGGTTCCGACCATCTATGAAGACGTGGCTGCCTGGTATTCCCTACGACATCCTGGTCCGTGGTGGTGATCCTGTCGTGCGACGGTGACAGAAGGCAGGGGAAGACTTCCTTGTAGATCTTCTGAAGACTGTAGATGTTAGGGTCTTACATGAAAACGAGCCGTTTCACCAGTGTCTTACGCTCTCGAATCATGGTATTAAAGTAAGGAGCCGTTACACCATAGTCTTACGCTCTCTCTTACAATCCAGACCTAGACTTCTATGGGAGTCTTTGGAGGAACTTATATGTTGGAATTTTGGGATTTTACGAGTATGAGCCGTTACACCAGTGTCTTACACTCTTGTATCGTAAGGACTAAGTAGGGAGTTGTTTCACCAATGTCTTACACCCTCCACTACTAAAGTCCTGACTTAGAGGGAAGCCGTTTCACCAGTGGCTTACGCTCTTCCAACCAAGTCTTACTGAGGAGGTAGGTAAGATGCGGGGTAATGGAAGTAAACTCAAGCAACATCTCCAACCTTCCATCACAACAGCCACCATATCCCTGCAACCAGAGAGAATTGCGAGCATAAGAAAGGCTCGCAATAACTACACTGCCAATAAACAGTGACCTGGTGGCCAAAGGAACCGGGAGCGAGAGGACGAACCACCACAGTCACAACAACAGGGCGCGCACGCATCCAGAATGGCGGAACCTCCACCCCCGACCACCAGGCGGTGCGCAGGGTCTACAGAAAACCAACCGAGGGGTAGCTTTTCTATTCCCAACACCAGACCCCAGCCGCTTCAGCAACATTTTCCCCTAATGCAACCCTTACACAAACCCCTTTACCAAATCCTTGCACACCCCATAAGGCCCTTGTGGCAAGACCCCGGAAAACTATAACCGGGCCCTCCCAATCACCTAGAACATATCTAAATAAATCCCGTAATAAGCCCCTCCTACCACTAATATCTTCTCAACCACACCAGCCAGAGATGCCCAACGCAGTTCTACATCACCGCGACTACCATGGCTGCCCAAAAAGATAGCTACTGCCCCTGCTGTTCTTGCAGGAGGACAAACCTCTTCCTGCGTGCCCTTGCTGCCCCGAAAAAACTCCAGCATGACCAAGCAGCCAAAAGCGACACTACCCACGCTGGCCAGACCTAAGGCAAGCAATTAGCCTGCTGGCTGCAGACTAATATTTGAAGTCTGTAAAGGTTATCCTAAGGCAGAAAGGATAAAAGGATCTAAGGCTTGTCATCTCACACAATCTGGGTTATTACCTAAAGGAGACCAGTTGCTGGGACCACTCAATGCGCCAGGACAGATTGTAGTGGAATATAATCCAAAGAGACTTCAGAACTCCGGAAAGTACTTGCAAACCAAGCGACTACGATTATTTCTGAAAGGGGATCGTGCACGAGAGGATTCAGGGAAAAATAGAGTTCGAATTGTTGCTCATGTAGATCCTTCGGGAATCTCTGAGAAACAATTCCAACCTAAGCAGAAACACCAAAGACAACAAATATCGTCTTCACCTTGTTCACTTTTAGCAGCTCCATTAGCTAAAGAACAGCAAGAGGTAGACAATATTCAAGTCAAACTAACTAACTTACCCACTACCCCGGGCAAATCTATTGAAATTTCCAGGTCCATAGAAAGGTGTTCTGTTCCCGAGCCCAGAGTGCGTGTCTGCCGAGCGGACCAAAAGGATAGAAGCCGAGTCCAGAGAAGGGAGGAACTGTACCAGGAGCTGTTTGGCCCCGAGTAGGATCCTCGTGACCTTGTGGATGTACAGTGCCAAGTCTTCAGCCAGTGTTCCTCTCAGTGACTTCAGAGCTCTTTTAAGTACCCTTATTTTCGTAGTGGTAATGCGATTTTGTGAAGGGTTAATGTCTCAGGAATATCGAGTGTCTTCATAATAATTAACATAATCAGGGAAGTCTTTCTTCTCCCTTCTGATTGATTCCGGAACCCGTTTTAGGGAAACATTACACTTCTCTCCCCGAGTATCGATATAATATTATATACCTTCTTGAGTCATTGGATTCCCGTAGCTCATTATTGAGAAAATATACATATCGGATACTCTAGTGAATTTATAAACAACACCTTTACACGTAATTGGGATAACTCGCTAGGTACCTGAGATTACTCATCTATGTTGTCAGGTTCATAATTAAAATCAGTGAGAGTTTGCCTAGCAGAGTTGAGTGCTTCATTATCAGTGATTTTATGTTATGATTTGAATCTACTGTATATTATATTGACGGAAGTTAATCTTTGTGGATGTTTGCTATCAATCTGTTATCTATTCTTTGTCAGATAATTATTATCACTATTGTTCATCTTCTGATGTTTTAGATCGTTCTTGTGTTTTGCTGTAACCATTCAGTCTTTGTCAATATATACCGTGGACTTAAGCCTCTTTGGCCCGGACGGTATCTTTAACCTTTTATGCACACTCTGCGGATCCATTTAAGCGACCCTACTTAGAACGATTTACCTGTATTTGAGGGTAATTTCCTCTATATGTTATACAAATTTATTTGTCTCTATTGACCTCACTATTAAATTGTCTTATATTGATTATTTATGCTTGCGAGACTTTGATCTTTATGTTGTACAGTACTAATCATTATTTTGTAACTATTCTATCATCCATCCTTCTTAATTTACTGAGATGTATATGTATTATGAACCTCTGCTATTATTGAATAAAATATTGTATTGACTTGTCATGTGTCTTTATTTATTACCTGTTGTTAGTGTATCGTATTGGAATTAAGTGCCAGCCCTTGCCCAGTTAGAGAGTTAAAAGTTGTAACAGAATATTTCACGTTTCTCCAGAAAAGGGGCATAACAGTAGGTTTACAACAACTAAAGCGTGTGGCCAGTGCTGCATACTCGAGTTATAGTTTTTCCTATATCAAGGCAAAGTGCTCGATGTTGGGTTGCACCAGTGTGGCCCAACAAGGATATGTGTAAATCCTTGATATCTGAGAAAAAGCATCGAGTAGTTCCACCAGTGTCTTACTCCCTCTAGGCACTTGTCTCGGATATAATCCCAAGTCTTCCAGATATCTAGCCTGTCAGTACGGTCTAGAGTATCGTTCCAACTGTACTGATGATGGTTTTGGCTGGAGAGGTCTTACCAGTTTCGTCGTTCCTACCGGTTGCGCATCTCGGGTGGATGTGCTTGGAGGAAGGTCTATGTCAACGGTGGTAGCCCTTCTCAGGATTCGCACCACGGCAGTGGTGCATCTCCAGGCAAGATGGGCGCGTGGTGGTTTTACGGAGGATTTTTCTCCTTGATGTTTGTATCGAACCTCTCTTATTTCCCTGGTGGTGTCAGTGGATAACCTTCCTTCAGGTCCTTTCCTGGGGTCGGGAGAAGTGGCGAGGCAATGCTGGCAACCCGGGCCTGATGTGGTGAGGAGGCTCTTGTGTCCTCTTGCCTTGGCAGCGTGGTGACAGGAGTTGTTGTTGGGGGTCGTTCAGTGTGCCTTCCTTGCACCTCGGTGTTCATTCCCTTTGCCTTGGTGCTTTTATCCCCCATCACAGTTAGGTTAGTTTAATAAAACTAATAAAATATATTCTGAAGACAAAATAATAAAAGTCGTCGCGCATGCGCATCCACTTAGCACCATCGCACCAGCACCGGCACTCAGTACATGGCCTCCCCTTGATAAAGGCAATAGGAATATTTAAAATAAAATGCACTATATATATGCTCGACTTGTCACAACAACTTTATTGATTAATACAGCACTTCTATATAGCCAACATATACTATATATAGCCTACTGGCTTTGTCAATCATACGTACATTAAGCCCTGCAGAACTACAACACCTTTCTTCAATTTATTCTGGCTACCATTAGATAAGTTTATTTGGAAGTTGTTGGAGTTAAGGGGAGGTTTTTAGTTTGTTCCCTAGACCTCCATCAAACTTAAAATTGTACATGTCATATCTGTAACATATTATGTGGTACCAACATTGTATAATGCTAACTGAATAAATATTATTATTATTATTATTTATTATCTGTGGTAGCAAAAATGGTGAAGTAAGATAGTTCGACGCCTGTTAATTGCTGGAAGCCTTTTTTAAACTGAATACAATCGTCTAGAAGTAGCCAGAATAAAGTACAAAAGACGTAGCCGGTACAGAAGGGGTTAATAAAGTTACAGTAGTGTCAAAAGTATACGATAGTTTAGGCACAGTTGAACTCAAATATTATTAATCTAACTATAGACTAATTATGTGTGGGTACTTTATTTATTGATACCGTGTACATAAATTATATTGGCTAGTCTACCCTAATATGAATTGTGTGCAGTATGTAGAAGGATATTATATAGTTGTGTCATATGGAGGATATACCAACTTACACACCTTTATGAAAAGTCTTGTTGAGTCTAAATACTATTAATGAACATTCCTCAAGCTCTGTGTAAATTTAAAACTTTATTAACCCCTTCAAGCAGATGACTTCATTTTTTGTGTTTACTTTTAGCCGCCTCCAAACGATTTTATTCAACTTATACAGGACCTGTCTGAGTTATAGGGTTAATCAAGATCATCTTAAATCTTTTGTTTCACTGAGGTCTTTCTTAACCTGTGTAAAAACATCTGGCAGTAGGATTAATTAAGTTAACAAAAACAAATTTTTGATTTAGGTGGATTAAAGAAATCATAGTCAAGCCAAAATATTCCAAATTCTCACTGGAAGGTTCTTTGATTTTGTAATATATATATATATACATATATATATATATATATATATACTGAATATATAGGTTTGTAGAATCCTCGAAGGCGCTATAAGAAATGCTCGAAGACATTATTGAAAAACATCACTCTAAAAATAAAAATGTCCAGATCATCTGTTAAGAACAGTAACTTTCAAGGGGACCTTTAACTCTTTCGATACGATATTGCCATTCTGCCAATAATTCTGGCTATCATTAAAAGATGTTCTTCATTTGGAAAGTATACGTGGGAATCAATTAAGGGTTAATAGAGTTAAATCTTTACCCTTTTGAGTTCCAGATATCCTTAAAGCTGAAGAAAATTGTCTTAACGTCAGCCAAAAAAAAAATGATGACAGCAATGTATTTAATGGGTTAAACAATATCTCTGGTAGTATGTTAAGAGGGAGAGGGACAATGGTCAGTGGTAGAGATGCAGGATACAGGTTCTGGTAGTATGCTAAGTGGAGGGACAATGGTCAGTAGTAGAGACGCAGGATACAGATTCTGGTAGAAAGTAGGTTCCAGAATTACACTTATACATCTGGATAATTTTCTTACTGGCATCAAGTGGCGATTGCTGGCAGTAATAGAACTTGGTGCAGTCGCATTCGGGGTGAGCGTAGCTTATATTCGTCTCTTTTTCAGTGCCGCAACTAGCTGGCACGCAGGGAAAATTAATTGTTGGCGTTCCATTTCCAGTGCCTGTTTCATTTCCAGTTTCTGTTTCATTTCCAGTGCCTGTTTCATTTCCAGTTTCTGTTTCATTTCCAGTGCCTGTTTCATTTCCAGTTTCTGTTTCATTTCCAGTGACTGTTTCACTTCCAGTGCCGGTTTCATTTCCAGTGACTGTTTCATTTCCAGCGCCGGTTTCATTTCCAGTGCCGGTTTCATTTCCAGTGCCTGTTTCATTTCCAGTTTCTGTTTCATTTCCAGTGCCTGTTTCATTTCCAGTTTCTGTTTCATTTCCAGTGCCTGTTTCATTTCCAGTTTCTGTTTCATTTCCAGTGACTGTTTCACTTCCAGTGCCGGTTTCATTTCCAGTGACTGTTTCATTTCCAGTGCCGGTTTCATTTCCAGTGCCGGTTTCATTTCCAGTGCCGGTTTCATTTCCAGTGCCGGTTTCATTTCCAGTGCCGGTTTCATTTCTTAAGATATAGCTTTGATAGCTTTCTGATCTGTTTGGAATAGAGGAAAAATTGCATTAATCTTTAGAATAGTGTACCATTTTATTGTTAACTTATTAGCACCGTAACTAGCTGGTATTCTGTCATTATTATATTATCTGAATGTGTACTATTTCTTAAGGTATTATGTTGGGATATGTTACGAACAGAGGGAGTATTATATGAAAATTTGTAATGAAGTCAATGGTGAGGTGGGAGGGCAGAGAGAGAGAGAGGTAGACCAAGAAAGATTAGGAAGGATCAAATTAAGAGTTATATATATATATATTTTTTTTTTTTTTTTTTTTTTTCTATATTCCAACTTACTTCCTCTCGGACATAGGCTGAGAGCCTTAACATTCACCGCTTTACAATGAACAGTGAAGCCTGTGAGGTCTTGTTCCAGTCTAGGGAGTGAGACATGTGAAGCACGTAGAGTACAACGAGCACCTGCCATCTTGCCTTCACATGAGGCACGGTGCTCACTCATGGCCCGAAACGACCCCATCTCTGAAGCCACCTCGTTCCCGTGCTTCACTGTCTCACCCCCTACACTCGGACTCTCACACTTACACCACACACAACGCCACCTGTTGAGCAGATAACTCACCAGGCATTGCACCCCTATAGCATATTTTGAATATGGGAATATTCATACAGTGCTATTTAATCAGGGAACAATGAGGGTATTTTATTGACGTTTCGGTGGGCTTGTGGTAATGCACTGATACCAGGTACAACACAAATTCCATCCCAATAATATCTTCCCATTGATACATCGGGATTTGAACCCGGGACCTTTGGATTACCAGGCCAGTGGCAAAACCACTCCACCACACCTCCCCCTAAATGAGTATGAGTAAATGTGGTGTTGGGTGAGAAGAGGGGAACCATCTGATGGATGACAGAGGAGCAGGGATTTGGGGCTACCTCCTCTGGGATTAAAGCATATGGCAATAGATAGATAAATGATAGCATACCATCCAATCATAGTCTTTATTAGCAATACAAGGGAAAAAGGTTGGGCTAATGTCATTATGATGTTTTCCGAGCCTGTTTTATTTATTAACCCGTAAACCCCGGGTGATGCCCTGGCATCAGACGTGTTTTGTGACATAACCCCGGGTGATGCCATAATGTAAGCATGTTACACACCATGTAATCAAATTTTCCATGGTGCAATCACAGCCCTATAGGCCAAGTGATGAACTAAGCTCTACCCCATACCCTTCCTGCACCTCCCCAAGCATCTCCCTAGTCCCCCAAACCGTCTCCCCTATTCACAAGTACCCCAAACCATCTCCCCTACCCACAAGTACCCCAAACCGTCTCCCCTACCCACAAGTACCCCAAACCATCTCCCCTTTTCCCACTACCCCAAACCATCTCCCCTTTTCCCAGTACCCCAAACCATCTCCCATACCCACAAGTACCCCAAACCGCCTCCCCTTTTCCCAGTACCCCAAACCGTCTCCCCTACCCACAAGTACCCCAAACCGTCTCCCCTACCCACAAGTACCCCAAACCGTCTCCCCTTTTCCCAGTACCCCAAACCGTCTCCCCTACCCACAAGTACCCCAAACCGTCTCCCCTTTTCCCAGTACCCCAAACCGTCTCCCCTACCCACAAGTACCCCAAACCGTCTCCCCTACCCACAAGTACCCCAAACCGTCTCCCCTTTTCCCAGTACCCCAAACCGTCTCCCCTCCCCACAAGTACCCCCAACCCTCTCCCCCTTTTCCCAGTACCCCAAACCGTCTCCCCTACCCACAAGTACCCCAAACCATCTCCCCTTTTCCCAGTACCCCAAACCGTCTCCCCTTTTCCCAGTACCCCAAACCGTCTCCCCTACCCACAAGTACCCCAAACCGTCTCCCCTTTTCCCAGTACCCCAAACCGTCTCCCCTATTCACAAGTACCCCAAACCGTCTCCCCTATTCACAAGTACCCCAAACCGTCTCCCCTTTTCCCAGTACCCCAAACCGTCTCCCCTACCCACAAGTACCCCAAACCGTCTCCCCTTTTCCCAGTACCCCAAACCGTCTCCCCTATTCACAAGTACCCCAAACCGTCTCCCCTTTTCCCAGTACCCCAAACCATCTCCCCTATCCACAAGTACCCCAAACCATCTCCCCTTTTCCCAGTACCCCAAACCGTCTCCCCTTTTCCCAGTACCCCAAACCGTCTCCCCTACCCACAAGTACCCCAAACCGTCTCCCCTTTTCCCAGTACCCCAAACCGTCTCCCCTATTCACAAGTACCCCAAACCGTCTCCCCTATTCACAAGTACCCCAAACCGTCTCCCCTTTTCCCAGTACCCCAAACCGTCTCCCCTACCCACAAGTACCCCAAACCGTCTCCCCTTTTCCCAGTACCCCAAACCGTCTCCCCTTTTCCCAGTACCCCAAACCGTCTCCCCTACCCACAAGTACCCCAAACCGTCTCCCCTTTTCCCAGTACCCCAAACCGTCTCCCCTATTCACAAGTACCCCAAACCGTCTCCCCTATTCACAAGTACCCCAAACCGTCTCCCCTTTTCCCAGTACCCCAAACCGTCTCCCCTACCCACAAGTACCCCAAACCGTCTCCCCTTTTCCCAGTACCCCAAACCGTCTCCCCTATTCACAAGTACCCCAAACCGTCTCCCCTTTTCCCAGTACCCCAAACCATCTCCCCTATCCACAAGTACCCCAAACCATCTCCCCTTTTCCCAGTACCCCAAACCGGCTCCCCTACCCACAAGTACCCCAAACCGTCTCCCCTTTTCCCAGTACCTCTCACGTGATTGCATCATGCCGCCCAGTTTCAGGGTTAGTCTGGGACTGAATGAGTGTGAGGGAGTATGTGTGGCCTTGGTCTAAACCACTGATGCATCCCCCAACTATGTGATGGACACACATACATGCGCACACACATACACGCGCACACACATAGACCAATATTGATCAATTTTTCCTCATAGACATGTATACGCACTCATGCTTAAGCGGTAGAATTGTTGCTTAACCCGGGAAAGGCACCGAGACTCATAAGAGGTTTTACTGGGCGAAGGCACCGGGACTCTTAAGAGGTTAGGCATAACAAATGCCTTTCAAAACACCTCACTGGCACTCAAAACAAAGCAATATGTGATTGAGATAATTCCCCTCCATATCTTCTATCACTCCTCCATATGTGTCCAAACCCCCCTCCCCCTTCCCCTCCTTTGCCCCCCTTCCCCCCCCCCTTAATTATCACCTATGTTTCTTCTTATTTCCCCTTTTATCGGGTAATTTTCGGCGCAAACTTCCCGCCCGCTGTCTCAGGGTCACAGGGGAGGCAGTTAGAGATCCTAGCAACAGAGAGACTTCACTTGCAAGACGTCAGTACCGATCGGAAAGTGAGAGAGAGAGGGTATACATCGCGCCGGCTCTCCCCTCCTGATACGATCGGTCGGCAATAATACGTCTTTTTCACCCCCCAAATACTATTCCCACTTGTTTTATTGCCGTTACATGTTAATATCTTCATATTAAACGGAAAATAGGCGCATATGAATAAGTCATAACGATATTTATGGTAAAATTACGATTTTCGTTGGGAATTAACCAAAACACCTTTGCTTGGAGGGAGGGTTTGAACTACCATAGCTTCACCGTTTAAAGGATAAGGCTCTCACGATGATAAACATCGAACAAAGCAACAAAATAATATGAAGTTTTCACCATTCTCAAACTGAGTGAAGGTATGTGATCATGATGTTTGATTCAAAATTAAACTAATAGTATTTACGGAGATACAATATGCATAAACAAGGCAAATGCATGCCAAATATCCAAGGGTGGGGTGACTGACGCATAATATAAACCACCAGGGCAGAAGAGTTAAGATATAGCTTTGGGATCTGCTTAGAATACATGAAAAGGGCAAATTATATACTGTACATCCTTGAATAGCATAACATTTCTCGGGCATCTAAAAGTAGAATTACATGAGGTCTTTTTCTGGCAACGTTTGTGGCAACATGATTATTTTACAATGTTCCCGGAAACTAGGATGAAGGTAGACAGATTTCTTATAAAATTACATTAGAAGCTGCATGGGTAGCACTATGCCAACATAAGCCACAGTGATGACATGATGGAGCAGAGTATTACGGCAGGAATTTATTGTACTACGCTCGAACAGCTGAAAGGCAACCCTGTCTGAGTAACTACAATGTATGGGAATAGGATATTCAGGCGGGATGGTTACCTTTTTGGTAAATTTATTCATTTATATATTATTTTTCTAGTTGCCTCCCTAGACTTCCATCAAACTTAAAAACACATCTATTACATTAATTTGTAAATTTTTCGGTATAAAATTGTACCGGCCGAAGGCCGGCTCTTCCAAATTTCAGGCTCACTAGCATCGTTCGCCAGGAAAGAAATCGACACCTAAATAGCCCGAAAGGTCTTAATATTGACAAGGAAATGGGATGGAAGGTCTTAAAATCGACAAACTAATGGGGCAAACATCTTAAAATCCGAATAACAATGGGGCTAAACACGAGGGATATGGGGGCCAGAAAAACCAGCCCATCTCCCATTAAACCATTGTAAGTATATTTGTATGCCAGGTCAGGGTTTCAAATAAAAGTTGGGAGAGAAACCACTCGAGTAAACACACCTTTATCAGAAGAACAACTAAATACAGTATAATTTGTTTTTCTTAGCTTGCGGGAAATTGTCTTTTCTCCATCTTAACTTCCCAGCTATTACATGTTTTGTATAGCCAAATAAGAAGTTAATAATGAAATCTTGAAATTAATATGATGCAGTTAGTTATTGTAAAAAACGCTGCTAAGAGACTAAACTTTTCACCAGGCTAAAACAAAAACAAAAATATATAAATACTCAGGAAAAAGGTGTTAGAGTTTCTGTCATTTTACCATTTTCTTGGAACTAATTAACCAATTGAGGAGGTTCAACCCAAACCACGCTTCTCGAAAGGCTAAAGTCAAAAGCATTTCATCTCATCAACTCACCTCCTCTAACTAATTCCTTACAATCTCGCTCTACACGCCGCAATGTTGCATCTCTCACTCTTCTACCACTATTACAATAATTAATGTTCCTCAGGATACCCCCTCCCTTACGAAGAGTAGGGGGCACCCACCTTTCAACACACTCCCACCCGTATTCTGTCCAACTCTCAACCCAAGATTTGAAATATTTTCCCAGTCTTTCCCCTACTCAACAAGCAAGTTTTGGAACTCTCTCCCTCAATCTGTCTTTCCCTCATCATATGACCTGAACTGTTTCAAGCTCTGTGTGTCCAGACATCTTGACTCTAACATACCTTGATTTTGGTTCTCTGTCACTCTTTCAACTTTGGGGGAGACACTTGTTACAGGCAGCTTGTTATTAATAACTTGTTATTATTACATAGTAAATTATAATGGCAAGTAATTCATTTAAGGGTTATACTAATTTAGTGACTCATAGGTATAAGGATTGTTTATGTATAATACGAGACATGTAAATAGCAATGGATTTTCCTACTTCTGGCATTATAAGTCCACAAGTTGAAACTCAATTGCAATGATTGCATCAAGTTCATACTACAAAAGACTGTGGAACTTTGGATGGTTGGTTATGTGATAATTAATGGTTCTATCTATCTATCTATTGCCTGACGCCGCGATCCCCGAAGGGGTGGCCACGAACGAACCGCCCCCATGCACCTCTGTCCCCAGTCAGTCGACGCCCCTCCCCCCAACCAGCACCGCCTTCGTTCATGTAGTTCCTCACTCCATCCTTCCACCTCATATTCGGTCTACCTCTCCCCCTCTGTCCCTCCACCTCGCTCTCGTACACCCTCTTAGTCATTCTCTCGCTTTCCATACGTTTCATATGGCCGAACCATCTCAAGTTGTTCCTTTTCACACTTTCCAGCACATCTACCTCCACACCACACCTCCTTCTTACTTCCTCATTAGTCTGTCTATCCCTCCATGTAACTCCGCACGCACTCCTTAAGTAATTCATTTCTACTGCTCTCACTCTTGGTCTGAGTCTCTCAACCAACGTCCATGCTTCGCTTCCGTAAGTCAGTGTCGGGATTACCACACTGTCATGCAAGGACTTCTTCACTTCCATACTGACCACCCTATTTCTTGTTACTGCTTTTAGCGTTCCTACAACCCTCTTCCCCTGTTGTACCCTCTCCCGCACCTCTTCATCCATAGTCCCATCTTTACTCAACACACTGCCCAGATACTTAAAAGAGTTGACGATCTCCATAGCCTGACCGTTCAGCTTCACCTCACACTCTGTGACTTCACCCCTTTCGAAGACCATAACCTTGCTCTTCCCCGTATTTACCTTCAAATTCCGTTTTCGCACACTGTTCCAAACTCATTTACCAGACCCTGCAACTCCCATTCATTATCACTCATCAGAACTGTATCATCCGCAAACAGCAGTATAGGTAGCTTCCACTCAATTCCCTCCCTTTTCAGCGATACACCAACATCCACTGCTCTTGATAGTATTTCTTTCATGACTCCATCCATATATACAGTAAACAACCACGGGGACATCACACACCCCTGTTTCAAACCAACATTCAGGTCAAAGAACTCGCTCTGCTCACTCTCCACACGTACTGCCGCCTTTGCACCCTCATACATGCTCTTCACTGCTTTCAGCAACTTGCCCTCTACTCCGTATATTCTAAGTACTTTCCACAAACCTTCTCTATCCACTCTGTCATAGGCCTTCTCCAAGTCCATAAAGGCAACATACACCTTTTGTTTCTTCTCCAGATACTTCTCCACAACACAATTCAGGGTAAAAATCTGATCTACACATCCTCTTCCCTTCCTAAAACCTCCCTGCTCGTCGCCTATCCATTTCTCCGTTCTCACTCTCACTCTCTCAATCACTACCCTACTGTATACCTTCCCTACTACGCTTAGAAGACATATTCCTCGGTGGTTACCACACACTCCTCTTTCCCCTTTGCCCTTATATAGGGGGACTATTATGCCAGTCTTCCAGTCATCGGGTGCACTCCCCTTCTCCCATGCTAGTTTGCACATTTTCCATACCCATTCTATCACTATCTCACCACCATACCTCAACATTTCCCCACACACTCCATCTGTTCCTGGTGCTTTCCCCAACTTCACTCTTTTCATGGCTTCCCACACTTCTGACCTCCTGATCCCCACCTCCTCCTCCACTACTTCTCTTCTTCTCCCTCCCATACCATATCCAGCTATGTTTGCTGCTCTTCATTCCTTTCATTTAGCAACTCACTGAAGTACTCCCTCCATCTTTCGACTCTCTCTTGCTTCTCGGCTAGCATTCTCCCATTCTTATCTTTCACACCCTTACTGTTTCCCTTGCTACCTCCCTAACTTTCTTGACTTCTTTCCAGAACAGTTCTTACTCTCCCTCCATTTTACACTCAGATTCCTTCCAAATTCCTCATCTACTCTTCTCTTACTTTCCTTCACTACTCTCTTCACCACCCTCTTACTCTCCACGTACCTCGCTCGTTTCTGTCTCTCGGAATCTTCATTCCCTCTACTACCCAACCACTCTCTATATGCTTTCTTCTTTTCTTCCACAGCTATTCTTACCTCTTCTGTCCACCATGCTGTACCTTTCACTCCCCTCCCTCTTCTCCTCACTCCACACACCTCCTCACATGCTGCACAGATCTCATCCTTAAACACCTTGCTCATCTCCTCCACTTCCTCCATAACTTCCAGGTCGAACCCACCTAGTCGTCTTTCCACTGCTCTCCTGTACTCCTCCCTGACTTCCTCCTCCTGCAACCTCTCCACCCTCCTCACCATTCCACCCTCCTCTCGCCTCCCTCCCGCTCTCCTCACCCACTTCTTTTGTATCCTAACCTTAGCTACCACTACATAATGATCAGACAGACCCCCTCCAATACCCCTATACACCCTAAGCATCCATCACAGATTTCTTCATTCGTTCATCCACACATACATAATCAATCAATGACTTTCGTTCCACCACTGTCTTATCCTTCATCGTCAACATCCGTTTCCACGTGTACCTGTGGATCATTCTGTGTCGGAAGAAGGTGTTGGCTATCCACAGCCTCCTCCCCACACATACGTCCACAAGTGCACTACCATTCCCATTCACCTCTGATGGTACCCCCCACCCTCCCACCACTCCCTCAACTTTCCTATCACCCACCTTACCATTCATATCCCCAATCAGAATATTCTTTCGTTCTTGTCAAACTTCTCCAGGCACGCCTCCACATTCATCCAGAACTCCTCTTTCTTTCTTTCAAGTATATCCTCTGTCGGGGCATACACGCATACAATCACCCACGTTTGTATTCCTACTTTCATTCTCACCCACACAATCCTTGAACCCACAGACCCATACTCTCTTACACATTCCTTCCATTTGCTACTTACAAACAAACATGCACCTTCTCTCGCTGTTCCTTCACTCACTCCAGCACACACACCCATTCCACATTCCCATTCTCTCACATCTGAACCTTTCCATTTGGTCTCTGTCATTCCACATACATCCAGCCTGGCATTCACTAACACTTCCAGAACCTCTCTCTCTTTTGTGCCATCATTCATGCCACTAACATTCCACGTAGCCATTCTCAGAATGTCCGAAGGCATGTCCTTAGTCGGTCGTGGTTCGTCAACGTTGGTTCCGTCCGCATCCGAGGCTGTTCGTTCGTTTTTCTTTGCTTAGATATTTTTTCCGGGTGGGGGTCGCAAGCCCACCGACCCAACCTCTTTAGTCGCCTCTTACGACACGCAGAAGGCACGTGGGGCATATTCTATTCCCTAACCCCCAGGGGGGCCTCTCTTGACCTCTCTTAACCCTCAAACCCGGGGTGACACCATATGGTAACAATAGGGCTAATGGGCCTCCCACTTCATGACTGGGGGGTCGGCAATAATTCGTCTTTTTCACCCCCAAACACTATTCCCACTTTTGTTATTGTTGTTACATGTTAAATATCTTCATATTAAACGGAAAATAGGCGCCTATGAATAAGTAATAACGATATTTATGGTTACATGACGATTTTAGACAGGAATGAACCAAAATATTCTCGCTTGGCGTGAGGGTTTGAACTACCAATGGCATGCCGCTCTCGGGTTAAGGAGTGGATTTGTTGCTTGAATGTCTGGTAGTGCTAAACATCAAACAAAACAACGTAGAACGATGGGATTTTCACCATTCATAAGCTGAAAGAAGATTATTGATCATGGTATTTGATTTAATATCGTATTCATAGCATGTATGAAACTACAAGATGATGTATAATTATTATTATTATGTTCTCTCCACCAACCAACTTTACCCCTAAACTCGATTAATGAAATTAACAAGGTGTTTGTGGGTCAAATGTGCCCGGGTAGGGCGAGTGGCGCGTGATTTAAACCGTTCGGCTGTGGAAGTTAACAAATAACAGCACTCCCACCCCACCCTTTTTTTTTGTTCTTTCTCTCCCTTTCTTTGTTGTCTTGTATAATACTTTACCTTGTCGGCATGAACACAAAGGCCAGAACCAGAACCACGGTGAATAAAATCTGTGGAAAATAAAGAATATTCATATTAACATTTTAGATATATTATTGGTTTAGACAGACAATTTTATATATATATATATATATATATATATATATATATACTGTATATATATATAAGGGTGCAATCTATCTCAACCGTCACACAGATCCTCCCAATCTTCATCACACTGAGGGGACCGTGGGTATTTCTATTGGTTTATTATTTATATGTTCATTTTTTTTTTTTTTAGTTTCCTCGCTAGTCTTAAGAGCTAAAGAAACACTCTTTAGACCCCCCTTCTAGATAAATTTGTAAATTTTTCGATAGAAAAAATGTCCCGGCCTAAGGCCGGTTTCTCTTAGAATTACAGGCTCGCTATCGCTCGCCAGGAAAAAATCAACACCTAAATGGTACGAAAGGTCTTGATATTGATATAGAAATTGGATTTTTTTTTAAATCGACAAACTAATGGGGCGAACATCTTAAAATCTGAAAACTGATGGGGCTAGACATGAGGAAGAAGAGAGACCAGAAAAATGAGCCATCTGCCCTTAACCCTCTCAATCTGGGATATGGCGTTATTATAATTGTATTCTGTTAACTTTAGACGATTAAGGAAGTTTTTGAAGGATCTTTATCCAGATAAAATACGGCCTCTTTTGTACAGACCCGCCTTAAGGGGAGATGGGTCGTTTTTCTGGTCCCCCTTCTCCCTCGTGTTTAGCCCCATTAGTTTTCAACATTTAAGATGTTTGCCCCATTAGTTTGTCTATTTTAAAACCTTTCGCCCCATTCTTTGTCATCATTAAGACCTTTCGTGCTATTTAGGTGTCAATTTGTTTCCTGGCGAACGATAGTGAGCCTGTAATCTAGAAAAGGGATCTAATGGATATGTTTTCAAGTTTGATAGAGGTCTAGTGAGGAAACTATACACATTATAAAAATATAGCATAAATGAGGAAAAAAATAGGCTCATCCCCCCTTAAACCAAATAAAGTGACTCATGTTTTCCATAATACAATAAAGAAAGGCGTCCTACTGAAAGAGTTATATACAATTATATTATTATTATCTATTACAATCAAGGGGAAGTGATTATTGAAAGCTAAGTGTGGTCATGTTAGATAAACCTATTATATAATCTAACTCTCAGTCAATTGGGGACCGGGTAGCATCGTCTGCTACTCTCTCACAAACACCCAATAGTAATCAGTTCCCATCAAGTGAGTCCAAGTTTATATATCTAAGTCATCACAATATCACTCCTTTCTATATTCACAATATCACTCATTTCTATATTCATTAATGTTACACAAATATTACTCTCAAATACTATTTGAAGGGGTGTCTAGGGTGTTTTGTTTGTTTTACAGCTTGATGGAGGTCTAGGGAGAAAACTAAAAAAAACTAAAAATAAATAAGCAAATATAGGGCCATCTTGCCTTAAAAGGGAATGAAAGGGTAACTAAAGAGTCCGTAATAAATCCCTGTATACAGTAAAGGCATATTATATTAGTACAGTAGTGATATAATATAATATAAGGATGAACACCTATATACAGTAAAGGCATATTATATTAGTACAGTAGTGATATAATATAATATAAGGATGAACACCTATATATACAGTAAAGGCATATTATATTAGTACAGTAGTGATATAATATAATATAAGGATGAACACCTATATATACAGTAAAGGCAATTATATTAGTACAGTAGTGATATAATATATATAAGGATGAACACCTATATATACAGTAAAGGCTAATATTAGTACAGTAGTGATATAATATAATATAAGGATGAACACCTATATATACAGTAAAGGCATATTATATTAGTACAGTAGTGATATAATATAATGAACACCTATATATACAGTAAAGGCATATTATATTAGTACAGTAGTGATATAATATAATATAAGGATGAACACCTATATATACAGTAAAGGCATATTATATTAGTACAGTAGTGATATAATATAATATAAGGATGAACACCTATATATAGACATGATCATAATTCACATTCTGGCTGCCAACAGACGGTTTTATACAGCTTAGGAAGGAATCAAAGGGGTAATAAAAATGATCTTGCATAACCCTCTAACTTCCATTAGTTCTTCATAATAATAATAATGATACTAATAATAATGGTTTATTCCAGACTCACACAGTACAGAGGGGACCATACTGGGGACCGTACTGGGGACCATACTGGGGAGCGTACTGGGGACCGTACTGGGGAGCGTACTGGGGTCTTACAGTAACATAAATATACATACTGCAACAATGCATAGACTACATCAAATACAAATTAATTCAATAATACGGAGCTTGCTAGTATGTAGTTGACAAGCTGTCTAATGATAACAGAATATAATACATAACAGCGTCATCACCATTATACTGAAAGGGTATAAAGGCTACATTCCTTAATCACTTAAGGGAAGATGTGGGTCGTTTTTCTGGTCTCCCTTCTTCATGTTTAGCCCATTAGTTTTCAGATTTTGATACGTTCGCCCCATTAGTTTTCAGATTTTAAAACCTTTCGTCCCATTTCTATATCATTATCAAGACGTTTCGTGCCATTTAGGTGTCGATTTTTTTTCCTGGCGACCGATAGTGAGCCTGTCATCTTAAGAGAAATCGGCCTTCGGCCGGGAAATTTTTCTATCGAAAAATGTACAAAAATATCTTGAAGGGGGGTCTTGAAGGGGGGTCTAGCAAGTGTTTTATTTTAAGCTTGATGAAGGTCTAGCGACGAAACTAAAATATACATGAATATACAAAAATAACCACTGTCCCCTTAATTAATCAGCTCTCACGTGTTCTCAAATGTTCCCAACAAGTCTAGTGCACAACATCTACAATGATCAAGACCTGCCGTGTTTGTAATTTAAGTTAAGAAGGTACAAAGCCTTTAAACATTCTCTTTAACAGCTTTTCTCTATTATGTTTATAACTAATACATACCTATATTCTCTATTATGTTTATAACTAATACATACCTATATTCTCTATTATGTTTATAACTAATACATACCTATATTCTCTATTATGTTTATAACTAATACATACCTATATTCTCTATTATGTTTATAACTAATACATACCTATATTCTCTATTATGTTTATAACTAATACATACCTATATTTATAACTAATACATACCTATATTTATAACTAATACATACCTATATTTATAACTAATACATACCTATATTTATAACTAATACATACCTATATTTATAACTAATACATACCTATATTTATAACTAATACATACCTATATTTTCCTAGCAATGATAGGCTAAATAGTTATAAAGGCAGACAATACATAGTGATGATAGAACGTTAGTCACTAGTGTTAATAAACTAGTAACATAAGTTAGTTTGGGTTACATGCTCACCATTTCTAGCTTCATGGTGGAAGAGTAAGGTGGTGATACTAGTGATATAGTAGTAGTTGGTCCTTCTCTGCTGGTGTATGTGTGAGTCACTAACGACCCTCTCCTTTGCCTTATATACCCTCTACATAGTACATTTATAACCACAATAAACTATACACGGTATATACCTTACCATCATAAACCTCCACAACACACACTCATTACATTTCCTATTCAGAATCTTGTTTGGCCAAAGTAGGAGTGTCAATGGTTCATTTACAAGACGAAACGTTGACGAATGTGTAAAGGATGATCGAACCATAAAACACGAGATCTTGTCCAGTTGTAATTACTCTAGATTCATTGAAAATTTTCAATTGGAGTACATAATATAACTGTATGAGATTAATTCTAGTTAGCTATTAGATCAGGTATATTACCGCAAATATTATTTGAAGGAAAAAACGGCTTTCGTGATGTTTAACCTCGTTTTTCTTCAATAATATGTGGATATGGAAAAAAACTATGAAGTTTATGATGAAGTATATTGATAGGCCTACTTCAAAGTGACACCGAGAATTTAAATCCACTGTATCGGTTTTCCTTTTCCCGTGGCTATGAGTTGAAGATTATAAAGAAATCACAAAGCCGCATACTAGATTCTAGATACTTGGAGGATAAGAGAAATTTTTACTGGAGAGTGAGGGACGGAAAAGTGAGGAAGTGGTTTATAAGAGTAGACGGGAGGGGGAGATCAGGGAGGGGAGAGAATGTGATGGGAGTTGTGACGGAGGAGGAGAACGGGGTGGAGGTGTCACAGGGAGAGACAGGAGACAAAGAGGCAGACCCAGTAGTGCTAACGGGGGGAGTAGGGTACGGACTGGAGGAGCGGGATGGTGTAATTGCTGAAGGAATGGTAGATGGATTAAGGATTATGTTTAGTAATGTGGATGTGTTTACCCAGGACAAGAAAAGAGAACTGATATGTAGGTTGCAGGATGAAGAGGAAAAACCGGATGTCATAGCCCTACAGGAAGAAAGACCAAAAAATGCTAGAATTGAAAGGGAACTGGTGGAATATAGTTTGGAGGGTTTTGAGTTATATGAGAGAAATGCTATTAGAGCAGAGGTTGGAAGAGGACTGTTTATTTATGTAAGAAAAGAGCTCAAGGTTAATGAGGTGGATATGAGACAGCAGTATTGTGAGTATTTGTGTATTGAAGTAAAATGTGTAAGAGGATCAATTCTAATTGCCTCTATATATAGAAGCCCAAATAATAGCAGGGGAGAGGATGATAACCTACTGAAAGCAATGGAGGAGATAGATAATAGAGAGAACAAATATAAAATTTTGATTGGAGATTTCAATTTGCCAAGGATCAACTGGGCAAATTGTACTACTCCAGCGGGACAGGGTATCATGGAAAATAAGTTTATAGAGAAAGTGAGAGATTGTTTTTTAACGCAACATATTGTAGAGATGACAAGATATAGAGATGGGACGCAGGGGAGTGTATTTGATTTGATTTTTAGCAATGAAGAGGATATAGTGGAACATGTTAGTGTGGATAGCCCTATAGGTCGTAGTGACCATGCCTGTATAAGCTTTAGTTGTAACATTAAATCAGAGAGGGATAATAGAAGCAATAGAAAAATATACATGTATGATAGAGCAGATTATGAGCTGCTGAGACGGTGTTTGGACATTGACTGGGGGGAATACTTGAACGGTGAAGACGCTGAAGGAATGTGGAGGAAAATTAGAGCCAAACTGGAGAATGCTGTATCCAAAAGTGTACCAGTAAGGGAATATAAGGATAAAACAAAATTGAGGAAAAGATCTAACCCAGAATTGCCAATGAAAAGAAAGCTTTGGATATTGATTAGAAGAAAGAAACAATTGTGGGAAAGATTAAAATTGTTAAAAAAGAACAGGGGGTCTAGTATAGAGGCTAAGGAAGTGGATCTGGAACGCAGACAAATAAACAATAAAATAAGGTGGGAAACAAGGAGGGGGGTGAAGGAGAGGGAGAGAGAGATAGCTAGAAATGTGAAGGATAATCCAAAAATATTCTGGAAGTACATTCAGGAAAAGTTAACAAGAAGAGTAGGGATCCCAGAGCTGGTAGGGGGATGAATGATGGGAGTAGAGCGGAGACTGATAAGGAGAAAGCAGAGGTGCTGGGGAAATACTTTGGGGGGGTACTAACAGTGGAGTCGGAGGATGCAGTGCCTACTATTCCCATCAAACAGGCACTGGCACTAGAACTAATAGAGTTTTCCCATGCTAGAATAAGAAGGGCTATAGAAAAAATGAACAGAAGTAAGTCACCGGGACCGGATGGGATACACCCAAGAATCATAAAGGAAGGAGGGGAGATGTTAGTAGAGCCATTGAAAATGTTATTTGAGGTATCGTTTAATACAGGACAAATCCCGATGAACTGGAGAGAGGCGAACATAACAGCTATATTTAAGAAGGGAAAGAGAAATGACCCAGGGAATTATAGACCAGTCAGTTTGACAAGTGTTGTGTGTAAACTAATGGAAACGGTAATTAGAGAAGGAATAATGGATCATATGAAGTCAAACCAACTTTTCAGTGGGAGGACAGTTCGGATTCTTGCCGGGGAGGTCGACGGTACTACAGCTAATTAAGGTGGTAGATGATTGGATGCAAATTCTAGAAGATGGTGATGTAATAGACGTGGTATATTGCGATTTTATGAAGGCCTTTGATAAGGTCCCACATAAAAGGTTAATAGAGAAAGTTAGAAGCTATAATATAGGGGAGAAATGTTTGAAATGGATAGAAGCCTTCCTGAAAGATCGGAGACAGAGGGTACTGGTGAATGGAATAGGCTCGGGGTGGAGGGAAATTACAAGTGGGGAACCTCAGGGATCTGTGTTGGGACCACTGCTGTTCGTTATATTTATCAACGACTTGCCTGAGGTTATAACTAATGGAAGTGAGGTATACCTGTATGCGGATGACACTAAACTGTATAGAAGAGTGAGGAGTAAGGAAGATATGGGTTTGCTTCAAGGAGATGTGGAGGGCATGAAGGGATGGTCTGAGCATTGGTTAATGCCTTTTCATCCAAAAAAATGCAAGTACATGCGGATTGGGACCAGCAAGATAGACAAGGTAGGATACAGTATGTATGAAGCGATGGAGGAAGTGAATGCAGAAAAGGATATAGGAGTAGTGATAGACAATAAGTTAAATTTCTCAGAACATTTAGCGGAAAAGATAAACAAAGCCAATAGAATTGTAGGGCTGATAAGGAGGACATTTGTGTCACTTGACGAAGAAATCTTCAGGAATCTCTATACAGCGCTGGTTAGGCCGCACCTGGAATATGCGAACCAGGTGTGGGCTCCATATATGGTAAAGGATATAGAAGCAGTGGAGAAAGTGCAGAGGAGAGCTAGCAAGCTGGTACCAACGTTGAAGAACGCGGGCTATGAGCAGAGGTTGAGGACACTGGGGCTTCCGACACTGGCATATAGGAGAAAGAGAGGGGATATGATAGAGACTTTTAAGATAGTGTCAGGAAAGTACGATGAGGATGTGTGTGAAGGTATCTTCTTGATGCGGGAGGGAACAAGAACGAGAGGACACTCTAAGAAAATTTACAAAGAAAGAAATAGGCTTGAGAAGGCAAAGAACTCATTTTGTGATAGAGTGGTAAATGAGTGGAACGCATTGCCCCAGTATGTAGTCGATTCCGAATCAATAAGGGAGTTTGAAAGTAATCTTGATAAAGCATGGGGAAGACAAGATTTGAAGTTTGATTATAAAACAAAAATACAGAATAGTAAAAATGTTGCGTCTGCTACCGCCGCCGCCAACACCGTGAACGACCGCAGCAGTGCAAGTACTGGTACTGAGCTGGATACACAGGCATAGTTTGCCTTTTTCCAGAGGATCTACTGTAAGAAACTGTAAGAAACTGTAATAATCAACTCCTCATCACGGGAAGATGAAAAAAGTTATTAGAGATGTTTTGGTGTGTTCTTGAAGTATTGATATTGTTATGCTAGACAAAACCATTTATGTGGATTCTTCTAACAGAGAGATAATATTATTAAAATACCAGATCGAAAAGTAACACCACGCCTTCAGCACCACCAAGCGATTTTTCCGCACTTCCCACCACACCTCCAAGATAAAAGGAAGCAACCACCACCCCACCAAGATGTGCCCAGGTAGCTTCCATTGATATTGCATGCCCTCCAACACCCGGGAAGAACCTGATCAACACCATCAACAAAGCTGATCCACACCAGAAAAGGAAAGATGCAAAGGAAAGGCGAACAACCAAAAGACTCCATAAACATCATACCTCCAAGCGCCATTCTACTTCTAAGCCGCATCACCGCCGTGACCGTGAGACCAGGAAGGACTCCCCCAAATACCCCAAGAGTCCCCCCCCCCCCCTGCACATGTGCCCTTATTAACCCGAGATGGACCAGCAGGAACAAAAAAAAAAAAGGTATGACCACCACAGACAATTTAAGATCATTACAGTTGGACAGCTCATAGTTATCTATCACTGGAAGATATCTAATAGCTGAAAGATTTTGGCCCCTTTTAAAATTGGAGTAAAACCCTGATCACACTGGTGATAAATCCTTACTCCAATCTTATTTAATATCGTGGCTCATCAAAGAAATTTGTTATTAGACCTTACTGGAGGCTACCTAATATCCGTTCCTATGCCTTGATCCGGCGTTGTTATTAATAAAGAATGCTGATTTGTCAAGCGCTCTATTAGTAACAAATCACTCCCGTCTTATTAATAGTTCACGCACTGGCTGGACTCTAATAAGACAAGGGCTCTGTGGGATACCGTCCTGCATAACAGCACTCAACAATAGAGTTCCTCCGATACGGAATCCCAGGTACTTGCTCTGGGGTATGATATCGGTAAAGGCTAAAATTTCCTCATCAAACCCAGTCCTGAAAGACTCTTATAACAGTCAGAACAGTTCAGAGACGTTGTATGGTTGTCATGTAAAGCTACAACAACCTTGATGATCCTTTCTTGCACAAGGATGTAGAGTAAAAGTCTAGAGGTAAGTTTATAGGGTCTATATTAGCCAAAGAGATACAGAGAGCTGGGGGGCACTGTGCTGAAGGTGCCGACCGGAGTTTAACTGAGGAACATGTGCAATGTTGCCGGATATATTTGGTGCAACGCTGCCGCTATTACATAATACGGTACATTATCATCTCATATGAAACAATGGTAATATTGCCCTGAAAGTACATGTGTGTATGTTGCAATATGATTAAGGCATGTGTATACTTAACCTCTGAAGTGCGCATGGGGGTAATTGGAAACGTCCCCCTGTGCTGACGTATTTGAGGTGTTTCCGTCACTAAAATATTCATTGTGCCATTAATAGCATTAATACTTATCCATATGCGCCTATTATGGGTTGATTATAAAGGTATTAACCTGAAACAACAATAAAACGAGTGAAAACAGCGTTTGGATGGTCAAAATCGGAGATATAGCCCGCGAGTTGTATAATGTATGGGTGAGGCAATCTGCTTTCCCGCCAATTTCCCCCAAGGCCACTGAGACACAGTCGATCGATACTCTCTCTCTCTCTCTTGCACTCGCTTGCTATCAGTGATGACCACACCCTCCAATCGGATTTCTAATGTTAGCACGAAAATATACCTCAGAATAAGGGAATAACAGGGAAAATAGGTGATAACTGAAGGAGAGGAGGAAAGTGGGGAAGGAGGGGAGGTAGAGGACTGAGATTTTGCATGGCCCAGGGGCCAAAAAAAAAAAAATAAATAAAAAAAAAAAAATATAATTTTTTTTTTTTTTTCGATGTCAAAAGTTGATTTTTGTTTTCTCTGACTCTTAAGAGTCTCCCCGCAGTGCGCCGGGGGAACTCTTAAGAGTCTCCCCGCAGCTCCCGGGTTAACCTATATCAACACCTCCCTCCCCCTTCAAGCTCGCAATACGTTGTCGAGCTGACTCTTTTTCTAGGAGCCTTTCAGACCTACGTGGGGCTATGGGGGAAGTGAAGGACACTCTTTCCGGGTCCGTGCAAGACACAGGGATCTCATGGTTATGGGAGAGGGGTTCAACACCAGGGGAATTCACTGGGCGGAGGAAGCGACGGTTCCGCCAATATATCTTACCACTGGGGAGATGAACCTCATAATCCCTGGACCTGCCGCAGCCCATGACGACCCGAACCTTGTCCCAGCGGTGAGAAGTCGGGTCTTGGATCCGCACTGTGGTGCCGACTCTCAACCTGGGAAGGGGGCGTGCGTGCTGGTCAGAGTTTCTCTGCACCAGCACAGTGTGGGCGGCTGCACGGCGGTCGCAGTCCTCGGCCTTGGCTTGCCACTCTGCTGCAAAGGACTGGGGATGAGCAGGGACACAAGACCGTAGTGGGTGGCCATACAGGATTTGTGCCGGGGAGCGGCCTGTGAAGTTCGGGGTGTTGCGGAGCTCCAACAGTCCACGGTCAAAGTCTTCACAATCGATGTTGCCTGAGGGAGCCGTCTTCAGTATGAGGTGTTTGACGGACTTGACGGCAGACTCGGCATGACCGTTGGATTGTGGGTAGTGTGGGGGAAGAGACCAAGTGATTGACTCCCCAATGCTCCATGAAGTCCCGGAACTCACGGCGAGTAAACTGTGGGCCTCCATCTGTACATAGGCGGAGGGGTACACCAACTTCCCTGAAGTAGCGGCAGAAGATCCTGATGGTGTTTGAAGCGGTAGTATCTCCTTTGCAGGGTACGACAACGGGCCAGCCTGAGAGTCGGTCTGTTACGACGAGGAAGGATTTCCCTGCCACAGCGAAGAAGTCGGCTGAAACAGACTCGAAAGGCCTAGTTGGGTTGTCGTCGTTGATCATGGGTTCCTGATACTGACTAGGCTGTAAGACCTGACACGGCTCACAAGCTTGAACTGTGTTGGCGATGTCTGAGTTGATGCCAGGCCAAACGACAGCCTGTCGCGCCCTACGCTTAGTGGCCTCCACACCCCTGTGGCTATCATGCAGGCGAGCCAAGGTGCGGCGGCGGAGGGCTTCAGGAACCACAACCCTCGCTCCGTACAGGACGAGTTCACCATCTGCTGACAGGTAGTTGTTACAATATTGGTAATAATATTGTAAGCTAAATATATAATCTACAGGCGAGCCGATATCAAGGCATGGCTTCCTAAACCTCCCTTGACGACAAGAAGCATGTAACCAGACTCCCCCAATATAAGTGAACCCCTATCCAGTGTGTCTCATTAAGAACCCAATATATATACCCATATCAACATGGTGGCAGCTGGGTAAGCAGTGTACGTGTGAATGAAGTACTGCTGACTAAGTTCTACAGCTGAAATAGTGAGTTATCCTTGGATTTAACCTCAAAAAGTCGAAAGATATGAGTGACGTCATGGCATCTACTTCACAGCCTTTATTCGTCTGCAAGTCTGAGATTGAGCAAGCAGTGGCGTGGAGGCGTTACAAGAAGAAACTCGATCTTTACATCATCGGCAATGGTCTGAAGGGTAAGAGTGATGATATTAAAATAGCGAAATTGTTGACTGGAGGTGACAGTCTGCTAGATATCTACGAATCTTTTGGCATAGAAGATGAATCTGCCCTGACTTATGCAACATTAATTGGGAAATTTGACAAGCATTTTTCACCAAGAGATGAGCAGCTGATGGCGAGGTACAACTTTCATGATAGCATGCAAAGGAAAGATGAATCCTTGGAATCTTTTATCACTAGGCTGAAGACTTTGGTAAGACACTGTGGATATGGAGAACTTCAAGATGAACTTCTGAGGGATAAAATTGTTTTTGGTTGCCAAGAGGATACACTTCGGGAAAAATTCTTTAGGGAGGATAGCCTAACTCTATATGTTGTACTTAAGATGTGTACTGCCCATGAAACTTCAAGGAGATCAATGACAGCATTTCGAAGTGACAAGCAGGAGTCTCTACACAAACTCAGTGCAAAACCCAAGAAGAAGAGTAATCCACAAACAACAAAGACTAAGCCTAACCTCACGCAGTGCGACTGGTGTGGTTTAGCACATTATTGGGGTAAGAAGAACTGTCCTGCAACTGATGCCAAATGTCATAAATGCAAGAAAACGGGACACTATGCCAAGAAATGTCCAAGTAATGCAACGACCGGCGGAGCACCAAGAAGCGCAGCGACAGGACGCAAAAAGAAGACATCGCGCAGAGTCCATGCGGTAGAAGATGGAGTCACAGAAGAAAGCGACGACTCAGAAGATAACTCAAGAGGACGGGAATACATCATGAACGTATCGACCGGATCCAGAGGAAAACACATAATGGCTAATCTCATGGTCAACGGTAATAAAGTGAAGTTCCAGATCGACAGCGGGGCAAGTGTGAATGCCATTCCAAGTCATCTGGTACCGGACACAGAGCTACAGCCGTGTGAGTCAACTCTTCAAATGTGGAACTCTACTACAATTCAGCCGTTGGGAAAGTGTAGGATTGATGTCCGCAACTGCAAGCAACCACAAAGGTACTATTCTGTTGAGTTTGTTGTTGTAAAACAGGTTGTTACACCAATTCTTGGTAAGCGAGCGTCTGAGAAGATGGGATTCATCACAGTTAACTATGAAAACATCTGTGCAATGAATGACATCCTAACAGACTACGAAGACGTATTTGCTGATGAAGTTGGCAAGATACCAGGAAATGTTCATCTAACAGTGGATGAGTCTGTGAAACCTATTGCAATTCCTTCATGTAGAGTACCATTGAGCATCAAGTCGAAGGTTAAAGAGAAACTGGAGCAGTTGGAGCAGGAAAATGTCATTACTAAGGTCGACGAGCCTACAGAATGGGTAAGTCGAATGGTAGCAGGAACCAAGAAGTCGGGGGATCTGAGAATTTGCATTGACCCTCAACCTCTGAACAAAGCACTCATAAGAGAGATGCACCCTCTACCGGTAATCGACGACATTCTGCCTTACCTTGCAAAAGCCAAAATTTTCTCCAAGCTTGACCTCAAGAATGGCTACTGGCACTGTGTGTTGGATGAAGAATCACGCAAGCTGACAACATTTCAAACACCGTATGGGAGATACAGGTGGAACAGACTTCCTTTTGGTCTGGCTGTAAGCAGCGAAATTTTTCAGAAGAAGCTACAACTGGTTCTGGATGATCTACAAGGCATAATTTGTGTTGCTGATGACATTTTGGTCTTTGGAGTTGGTGACACTGATGAAGAAGCTGCAAGGGATCATGACTCAAAGCTGAGAAACTTACTGGACAGATGCCGAGCAAAGGGTCTGAGGCTGAACAGAGCAAAGACTGAGCTTGGTAGTACAGAAATCACATTTCTAGGTCACAAGATCTCGCGGGATGGTCTGATGGCTGACCCAAAGAAGATTGAAGCAATCGTGAAGATGCAAGCACCAGAGGATGTGACTGCAGTACGACGACTGTCTGGAATGGTGAACTACTTGAGTAAATTTGTACCCAGTCTATCGGATGTCATGGAGCCTATGAGGAAGCTGACCCATAAGGACACCGAGTGGAAGTGGACAAGAGAACACGATGAGGCGTTCAAGAGGATCAAGAAGATGATGACCCAAACACCCATCTTACAGTACTACAACCCAGAGCAAAAGTTGGAGATTCAATGTGATGCATCTCAAAAAGGTTTAGGAGCAGCGTTACTTCAAGAGGGTAAACCAATCGCATTTGCAAGTCGAGCACTGACCGACACGGAGACACGATATGCGCAGATAGAGAAGGAGACTTTGGCAATCGTCTTTGCACTGAACAAGTTTCATCAGTATTGTTTTGGGAGGAAGACGACAATCCAGAGCGACCATAAACCTCTAGAAGCTATCCAAAATAAGCCGTTGTCAAGGGTACCAAGACGACTGCAAGGGATGTTGATGAGGATACTACAGTATGATGTCGAGATTGTTCGCAAGAAGGGCAAAGAAATGTATCTAGCCGACACTCTATCAAGAGCTTATCTGCAAAGCACAAGAGATATGCAGGAAGAGGTGTTTGAACAGATCAACATGACAGACTACGTACCCATCCGAAGTGAACGATTGCAAGAAATCCGTCGAGCAACTGAGGAAGATGAAGCATTGCAACTATTGAAGGAGATAATTCTCAAAGGATGGCCAGAAGACAAGAGTGAAGTAGAGACCATACTGAAACCATACTTTAATGTACGAGCAGAACTGTCATTTCAAGATGGATTGATCTTCAAGGGAGAACGTGTTGTAATTCCTACCAGTCTACGTCAGAAGATGAAGTCCGCTATATATTCGTCACATATGGGAGTTGAAGGTTGTCTACGACGTGCAAGAGAATGTTTGTTTTGGCCAGGAATGAATGCAGAGATGAAGCAATTCATTTCAGAGTGTGAAATTTGTAACACATACTCTACAGCTCAACAAAAAGAACCTCTGATGACTCATGAGCAAACCAGCCGACCATGGGAGAAAGTAGGTGTAGACCTTATGACAATCAAGAGTCACAGCTATCTTGTTACAGTGGACTATTTCAGTAATTTCTGGGAAGTTGACTACCTGGAAAGCACTAAGTCAAGACCAGTTATCAGGAAGTTGAAGGCGCACTTTGCAAGATATGGACTGCCAAATGTACTAGTTAGTGACAATGGTCCGCAGTTCAGCAGTGAAGAATTTCAAGAATTCGCGGAGAAGTATGACTTTGAACATCGAACGAGCAGCCCACATCATCCTCAGTCTAACGGTAAAGCAGAATCAGCGGTCAAGACGGCGAAGAAACTGATCAAGAAAGCTGTCGAGGGTGGTGAAGATCCGTTTTTGGCAATTCTAGACTACAGAAATACGCCTATGCAAGATTTGGAAGAGAGTCCAGCGCAACTCAACTTTGGTCGACGTACGAGGACGTTACTGCCGACTACTAGCAAGTTGTTGGAGCCGAAAGGAATTATGTTGGAGCGAGTGAAGCGGAAGAAGATGCTGAAAGATCTCAAAAGCAAGAAGTACTACGACAAAGGTTCGAGAGTTTTGGAACCATTGGTTGAAGGAGACGTGGTGCGAATCAAGCCAACATCACTAGGCAAGAAGAAGTGGGAACGAGGAGTTGTAACCAGGAGATTAGACGAGCGATCGTATGAAGTGGAGACAGAAAATGGAGCGATAAGACGAAATAGAGGTCATTTACGGATGACAAGTGAAAACGCTGACATAAGAAATAATGGAAAAGTCACTAATACAGACAACACCACAACCATTAGATCTACAGATAGGAATTATACAGACATATGTGTTCCAGTCTACACAAACAACAGACACGTGAGATACATACACGGTAGACTTGATGAACCTGTCACTACACATGAGAACAGGACGAGCGTGAGACGGAATAGGAATGTATTACCTACCAGGTACCGAGAGTTTGACATGACCAGGTAAGAGTACAGTACCGGTATGACTGATTGCATGTCTGACTAACAGTCCAATACTGGTATGAGATGAGGCACTGGCAGAAATGTAAATGCTGGATGAGAATGTTACAGGATGAGAAAGATTATCTAAATGGAGTAAGTGAGTGAGAATACGACTGAAGCCACTGAATGAGGAGTAACCTAACATTACAGTCTGAATGATACAGGTTTTGTAATGTGAATGGGAGTGTAAGGATATTATAATGCAGATCGGTATGCAAAGAAATTGTAATGCGAAAGGAAAGAGATTGGATGATTTTGAGTACGGTACTGGGTATCAGGATCTATAAATTTAAGTCAATCATATAACCTTTGTTACTAATTTACTAATCCTGCATGATATAACCAATAACTTTGCATGAAACATTTTGTAATTTTCGGAACATTGAATATTAATGTTCTAATGTACTAACTTTACTAATATACCAACAATTACTAATCCCATATAATCTCATAAAATAAATTCTTTATGTTTAGTTGGCACAAGGGTATACAATATATTTTTGTATCATATATATTCACTATTTGTGGATATTCTCATGTAGAACAGTATTATCAACTAATAATTAACCTACCTCACCTAGTCTTGTAATACCATATCAATAGATTTGACTAATATACCTCATCTACTTCATATCTCATATTTACATACTAATAGATTAATATTCTAACAAAATTAATCACATTCCATACTGTACTAAAACACTAATTACTGTACCGGTAACATACTGTATACAGTACAGTACCAGTAACTTAACAAATCATAGTACTGTACAATTTTATAAATCATATTGGTACTATTATTACTCTAGCTCATGTGCCATAATAGAATAAGCATTACTTAATAATCCTAGGGGACCACAAAATGTCAAAATATAATTATTCTTATAATACCAATTTCACTGGTAGCTATCTTCTCAAAAGAGAGAGGATGTTACAATATTGGTAATAATATTGTAAGCTAAATATATAATCTACAGGCGAGCCGATATCAAGGCATGGCTTCCTATAACCTCCCTTGACGACAAGAAGCATGTAACCAGACTCCCCCAATATATGTGAACCCCTATCCAGTGTGTCTCATTAAGAACCCGATATATATACCCATATCAACAGTAGTCTCGGAGTTTCCAGAATGGGAGTAGAGAGTTGTGCAGGTCGTAGCGGTTGTTGTTGTTGTTGTTGCTGTTGTTCCCCAAGCTGCCTGGCCGAACAGCCCCAAGGCCCCGAGCAAGACCAAGGCCATAACCGAGCGCCCCCACAGAACCCTCCCAGCAGACCACAATAAAGCATGGGTGACCGAAGCCACTCCATGGCGGGGAGCTGAGGAGGGCGACAGAAACCAAAGCCCCACCCAGGGCGCTGTGCCCCTCAGCAATTATGAAGAGAAAGCTGAGCGGCAAAGGAAAAAATGTGACGCTTTGGCTTCCAATCTTGGTAGATTGGGAGGTCAATCCACGGAAGAGACGCCGTCACTTGAGATCTAGAAAATATATAAGTAAAAGGAACAGTCAGAGTAAGCTATGGGTATGGCAGAGATCGCTCAGTTCTCACTCTGATAGACCAGCTCATCACCACATGACTAGAACCCAATCCTCTCAGCATCAGCTAGGAAAGGCCCTAGAAAGCCGCCTTTGGCGGGGGGATAGCTCCCCTATTTCAACCCCTTTTGGGGTTGGGCACCCGCCCAGGTCGTAGCGGTTGGTGGGGAAACCCGAAGTAACGCACTCACGCAGGCGGATGTACACAGGGTCCGCTCTGGCTGCGTCTCGGAGTTCCTGGAGAATCCTGTCCATGTCCTGTGAAGAAGAGCTGACGTCTGTGGCGGCGGCATTGACAGTCACGAGGGACCTGAGGTGAACCGTGGCGTCGGCACATGCTAACTCCTCCTCTGGCATCGGGTGGCTGACAGGGGCCTGTGACAATGCATCAGGGATGCAGAGCAACTTGCCAGCGCGCCAGACGGCTGTGAAGAGGTAAGGTGCGACTTTCTCCTTCAGACGTTGGAGGCGGGGAGTTTCAACCGCATCAAGGGTGTAGTTGTTGAAGATGGGGATAAGGGGGCGATGGTCCGTCATGAGGGTGAAGTGTTGCAGGCCGATGAGGTAGAACTTGCACTTGGACATGGCCCAGACCACGGCTAGCATCTCCAGCTCAATGGTGGCATAGCGGGACTCGGGGTCGCTGAGGAACCTCGAGCTACACTGAACTAATCGGAGACGGTTGTTGCCATGATTCTGTAGGAGGGCGTATCCAATACCGTTGAGGCGGGACGCATCAGTTTGTAGAATCACTGGTAGGGAAGGGTCGAATGGGGCCAGGACGGGTGGACTGAGCAGGGCAGCCTTGACCCGGCGGAAAGCCTCATCGTGGTCAGCGGTCCACATAAACGACCTCTTCGGGCTCATCAGGGGGCGCAGGGGCTGAGCGGCAGTGGCGATGTCGGGGGTGAACTCCGCCAGCTAGTTCACCAAACCCATGAATGAGCGAAGGTCGGTGATGTTGGCTGGTGTCGGGAAGTCCTTGATCGCTCCGACTTTGCCAGGGTCAGCCGAGATGCCCTCACCTGAGAGCGTGTACCCACAGAAGTTCACACTGGGTGCGGCGACCACGAACTTGTCCTTGTTGAGTGTGATCCCACTGTCGCAGCACCGTATGAGCACTTCATGGATACGCTGAAGATGTGTGTTGAAGTCCTCATCGTAGAGCAGCACGTCGTCGACAACTTTGGCACAATTTTGCACCCCTTGGAGGGCCCTATCACCGCGAAGGCAGAAGGCGTCACCTGATGCAGCGAAACCCATTGGACCTCTTCAGTGTTGGAACCGGCCATAAGGTGTGATGAAAGTTGTGAGATGCTGGTCCTCCTCCGCAAGTTCCATCTGCCAATATCCACTCAGGGCGTCTGCCGTCGTGAAGAATTTCGCCTGTGGGGCCACACTGCGGATCGCTTCGAAAGGCGTCGGTGAGGGGTGGGCTGGGCGGGAAACTTGGCAGTTGAGCTTGGTGAGGTCTACGGTGAGGCGAACTTCGGCTTTGGGCTTGGCGACGATGACGAGGGGGTGGCACCACTCCGAAGGCTCATCGCCGGCCGGTTTGATGATACCTTGTGCCACTAGCGGGTCCAGCTCCTGCTTAACTTTGTCCCTGAAAGCAAAGGGGATCTGCCGTGGGGTGTGGATGGCAAAAGGCACGGCATCGTCCTTGAGGTGGATCCGCATTTGGGGACCCTTCATAGGCTTGAGTGGAGCTGTCTGGAGATCCTCCTTGGAGACCAGCACGTCCTTGAACTCTCGAAGAAAGAACTCCTTGGCTTGTGCAGGTGACGTGGTGGCTGTGAAGGGTAGCTCCTTACACCTGTTGATGTGTTTAACCTGTAGAATTGGCCTGGGGAATTCCGCTGAGATGATGGCCAATTCTTGACAGTGGCGTTTGGACAGAAGCGGCGTCTGAACACCCTCGCGGACTTGGATTGTGGCAGAACAGGAACGTTTGCTGATGGTGAGTTGTGCATGAAACGTCCCCAAAGCAGGAGCCATTGCAGAGCCATCCGCGTTGAGCGTCGTTGTCGGAGGCGGAGGTCATAGGCTGCTGAGAGGAATCCGAAATATGTCGAGGTGTCGTCGGCCGATCACTGTGATGTCTGCACCTGTGTCTGGAAGCATGTAGAGTTTGCTGGTGGTGCCGCTGTAGGTGAGACTCACGAATGTCAGTGTGGGTGCCTGAACAGGTGATCCCACATGTCGGCAACTTGTAGTCTTCTTTGCTGTAGACTTGTTGTGGGAGGAAGCGTCGTTGTCCTGTGTGGAGTTGTCTTGACTGGTGTGCTTGTTCGAAGATCTGCAGCATTTGTCGTAGTGGCCCATATGGTTACAGCGACGACACTGGGCGGTGGTAGCAGGGCAAGCAGGAGTCCTAGGCTTATGACCACGATGGCCGCAGTTAGTGCAGGTGTAGTCTTCAGCCAGGCACTTGTTCTTGTCGTGCCGGCGAGCACAACACTGGCAGGCGGCAGCCGACGCCAAGGACTGTTGCGATGTGGAGAACTTGTCGCGTTGCTTAACTTGCTTGTTCTGCTTGTACGCTGACACGGCGTTAACCTGGGACGGTGGGGCACGTATGGCTGATGTAGCGCTTCGAGTGGCCTCGTATGCACGGCAAGTGTTGACGATGCCCTGTAATGAAGGGGTGGCGTTGAGGGAAAGCAGCTTCTGTACAAGTTCTTCGTTGTGTATGCCCATCAGAATGACCATCTTGAGTTGGGTCTCCTTGCAGGCTGAAGAGTTCCCTGGGCAGACGTCAATTTCTTCGGCGATGTGGCAGAGGCGGACGTAGAAGTTGTTGAATGACTCGCCCTGTTTTTGCTTGCAGCTGAACAGGTCCCTGCGACGGAGAGCTTCATTGCGAGAATTCTTGATGTGCTCCTGAAGTGTATCTAGACTCCGTCTACGATCTTGTCGGTGTCAGGGGGTATGCTTAAGGTGTGCTCCAAAAGCCGCTGTGTCTCCAGGGTTAAGCACATCCGCATCTGGATCAGTTGTTTCTCCCTCGGTAGTTTAGATAAGTCCACCATAATAGAGTAATCGTCCCACCAACGCTTCCATTCTCTGAAAACCTGGAAGGTGGCATCAGCACGAAGGGGCGGCGGGTTCTGGGTGATAGCCTTCTGTGGTGGAGGTGGAGCTGAAGGGGTGGAGGATGTTGTGGAATGGGGTGTTGTCCCCGGTGAGGTGGGTGTAGGTGCGTCGGCAGGTGGGGTAATTTGGGCCAGAGCCTGGACAAGGGCGGAGAACTTGGCATCGTCCCTCTGTCTCCTGTAGTCCTCCTCCGTGCGTCGTCTTGTTTCCTCCTCCTGTCGTTGTCTTGTTTCCTCCTCCTGTCGTCGGTTTTCCTCTTCCCATCTTCTGCGGTCTTCCTCCTGTTGTCTGCGGTCCTCCTCCTGTCTTCTGCGGTCCTCCTCCTGTCTTCTGGTATAGTCGTCCCGTTGTCTGCATTGCTCCATATACTGTATGAGCTGAAGGAGGTCTGCACTTGTGGTAGGTTGTAGACTAGCAGGGTGGGGTGACAGGGGGGACAGTCCCCTATATTGGAGTGGAGGTAAAGTGGGGGGAAGGTGGGGAGGTGGAGTGAAGTTAAGGGTGGTGGGAGAATGAGGGGGTGGAGTGAAATGAACTAACTGGGACCCCTGACTAGCATCTCCAACAGTATCTCCATTCTTATCTCCACCACTATCTCCACCAGTAGCTCCACCAGTTTCTCCATCCCCAGTATGGTGTTGTGGGGTGTCTGTGAGCTCCCCATTACGCTGTCTGTCTCCATCCATACTTGGTTGCTAGTTGACACTCTGTAGTCTTGCAGGAACGATGAAAATGTGCAGTACAACTGGAACAGTTTATTTAATAGTGCAAGAAATTATCTGTGCTAGAGTGAGGGAGTGAGTGCGGTAGGCTTGGCAACACCGTGGTGACTTGGCAGCGATGTGCGTGTGCCCGTGCATGCATGTGCCGGCCCAGCTGGAGGGCGTGAGGGGTGGTAACTGCAGCGCAGTGCAGCCTGCACTGCAGTGTGGCTGGAGCCGTCAGAGAGGGAGGGTATGCTACTCCTCGCTCTTGTCCAGCTATGTTTCGGCAGCTATAACCCTCACAGCAAGTCGGGAATGGGCACAAATGACATGAAACATATAATAAAGGCACTGCACTACACTCTTAAGCACTTCACTGCACAATAAAGCACTGCACAATAATAAATCCAGGGCTGGAGAGGCGAGGTCTTGCAAGATGGCTTGCTGATTATCCGGTCTTGACTCGTATCTCTTGGCTTTAATACACTGACTGCGCCATGTATGGTTGTCATGTAAAGCTACAACAACCTTGATGATCCTTTCTTGCACAAGGATGTAGAGTAAAAGTCCAGAGGTAAGTTTATAGGTTCTATATTAGCCAAAGAGATACAGAGAGCTGGGGGTGTGCTGAAGGTGCCTACTGGAGTTTAACTGAGGAACATGTGCAATGTTGCCGGATATATTTGGTGCAACGCTGCCGCTATTACATAATACGGTATATTATCATCTCATATGAAACAATGGTAGTATTGCCCTGAAAGTACATGTGTGTATGTTGCAATATGATTAAGGCATGTGTACACTTAACCTATATCAACAGACGTTGCATCACAAACAACTCTCTTACATGTGTTCGATAACGTGTTGCAGGTGCACTGGCATATTGCACACAATATTTAAGACCCAACACCCAAGAGTACTGGAAGTTCTGCATCAAAACTCTTATAACGACCAGAGCAGTTAGCAAGTCCTCTCCTACGTTAGCTTACAACCACAGCCCGACCGCGAGTATCCCCGCCCTCTCCCGCACAAACAGCTGATCGACGCGGACCAAACCACACCTCCAGTCGTATGATAAACAGTAAGAAAAAACTATGTATAGTCTGTAATATTGGTTTCAACAATAGGAGTTCACTTTTACAATGCAACAGTTGTAATGAAATTGTTCATAACCGATGTACTTACGTTAACAGTAGAAACGAAGTTGAACGTGTTAAATGTAGGAACTCAGCTGTACAACATCGCGAAACCATTTGTTTTATTTGTGAATCACTCATAACACGACGTCAGAAGATCCAAAACTGTGTAAAGTGTAAACATGTAGCTCACATGAAGTGCATCTCTAAGAAGACCAACAGTGAAGAACGGAAATTCCTTTGCAATAAGTGTGCCTTGCATTCATTACCGAATATTAATGTAAATGATCCAAGTATTAACAACTCAGAATCCAGCCAGGACACATTCAAAATCAAAGATGAATACAGAGTGTTCACCAACAAAGGGCTCCATCTTATCCACATTAACGCCAGATCAATGTACCATAAATTGTCAGAAATAAACTTGTTAGCTAATAAGGCCAAAGCTTCAATAATTGCAATCACAGAAACCTGGCTGGATTCAAGTATAAACGATGGTGAAATAAACATTCAAGGTTTCAATATGGTTAGGAATGATCGCAATAGGCATGGGGGAGGAGTATGTCTGTATGTAAAAAACAACCTCACACACACAACTAGGACCGACCTCCATGTAGAAAATCACGAAGCTCTGTGGATCGACCTACACCTGCCGAGGACAAGACCCATCACAATTGGGGTATGCTATAGGCCACCAGACGACACACAATTCTTGACCAAATTTGAACAAACTTTGTCATCGCTAGACCCTCGGAATGAATCCATCATACTAGGGGATTTTAACCTGTGTTACAAACAACGAAATAATAGGCTTGTACGAGAATATAGGCACATACTGACAATGCACAATCACAAACAACTCATCACAACCCCCACACGTATCTATGAGAACACTGCCACAATATTAGACCACATAAACTGTAACAGAGAGGACAAAATATCCCAATCAGGGGTTATACAGACTGGGATAAGTGATCACTTCGTCACATATTGCACACGGAAAACCACAAAAATTACCCTAGAGAATCACAAGGTTATCAAAACAAGGTCACTCAGAAACTACAATAAAGAAACATTTCTGGACATCTTATGGAATACAGACTGGTCTCCAGTGTTTGGAAGTACAAACATTAATGACGCATGGGTTGGCTTCAGAACCATCATCACAAACATTCTAGACGAAATAGCTCCTCTGAAAGACATACGAATTAAAGCAAGGTCAGACCCATGGATCAACAATGACATACTACACCATCTGGAACACAGAGACAATCTGTTAAAAAGGCTAGCGAAACATAGACAGGATCAAGGTCTGAAACATGAGTTCAACAGGGCCAGGAATAAACTAAGTAGGAAAATGAAATCAGCGAAAACTAATTATTTTCACAATAAGGCAGAGGAATATCAGAATAACCCAAAGAAACTATGGAGGCACCTAAAAACAACAGGCTACAGCAACAAGACAAGGGATTCGTCTAACACTAATATTGCTCTCACCATTAATGATCAGGTTTGCCACGATAAACGACAAATTTCAACCTACTTCAACTCCTTCTTCACTTCCATAGCAAACACACTTGCACAGAACCTACCTCAACCTCTCAATAAATACACGACAACAACGGCCACCTTTCGTAATTTCTACAGAGATAAAGACATACACCCGAACACATTTGGATTGCAAAATGTTACACCAAAATACACTTTTGACGAGCTGTCTAAATGTACATAAAAGCACAGGACCAGACAAAATTCCTGCCAAATTTCTACGAGATGGAGCCATTGGTATAGCAGGCCCCCTAACCCACATCATCAACTTGTCAATTAACACCAACACAGTACCTGCTGAACTGAAGGAAGCTATTGTAACCCCTCTATTCAAGAAAGGAAATAAACTAGAAGTTGGTAACTACAGACCAGTTAGCATATTATGTATTGTATCTAAAATCCTTGAAAGAGCGGTATACACCCAAATTGAACACTACCTCAAACAAAATGATCTATTCTATAAGTTTCAATCAGGTTTCAGATGCATGTACTCGACAGACTCCTGTCTCATCCACTTAACGGATCACATTCGTAAAGAAATGTCTAAAGGTAACTACACCGGTATGGTTCTTCTTGATCTACAAAAAGAGTTTGACACAGTAGACCATGATATCCTATGTAATAAACTACAAACAATGGGCATAGGGTCTGTGAACTGGTTTAAATCTTATCTTAGTGGTAGAACCCAAAGAGTCAAAATTGATGATAATATATCTGATCCTATGCCAATTAACTGTGGGGTCCCGCAGGGAAGCATCCTTGATCCCTTGCTCTTTCTCTGTTATGTGAATGACATGGAACTGAGCGTCTCATGTAAATTATTACTGTATGCAGACGGCAGCGTGCTTCTGGTTTCAGGAAAAGACCCAATAAGTATTGCCGCTTCACTTTCCAAAGAACTAGAATCATGTAGTGAATGGCTAGTGGACAATAGACTATCTCTTCACCTGGGCAAGACGGAAGCCATCTTATGTGGAACAAAACGCAAACTGAAAGACATTGTGGGCTTCTCGGTCAACTGTAATGATATTCCTATAACAACAGTGTCACAAGTTAAATATCTCGGACTAAAACTGAACGCGAGTTTGTCAGGTGAAACAATTTTGGAATCTATCCTGAGTAAGTGTAGAGCACGTATAAAATACCTGTATAGACAGGTGGGATGCTTGCCCGCGGCAACTAAAAAGACCCTCTGCCAAGTGCTTGTTCAATGTCATTTTGACTATTCTGTGTCATCCTGGTACTCTGCATCATCTAAATCAGCACAGCACAAACTTCAGGTCACTCAAAATAAAATGGTTAGGTTCATGCTGAACCTAGGACCCAGATCACATGTTGGCCAGGAACAACTTCAGTCACTAGGTATGCTCAATGTCTCTGACAGGGCCAAACAAATCATGCTCACTAATGCCTTCAAAATTTTCTATGACAGAGCTCCAGAGTATCTAAAGAATGATTTGTTAAAGCAAATGAGAGGAGTGGACATAATACAAGAAACAGGATGTTTAATTTTAAGGTCCCGAGAATCCAAGGACAGGGTAAGCAAACATTCTTCTTCACTGCCATCAAAGACTGGAACGACCTACCCCAGTCAGTCCGTGAAAAGAGAACACTGTATTCCTTCAGACGTAGCCTGAAGGAACACCTGAACCGGACAGCTGCGAGAAGGGAGCACCAAGCTTATGTCTACTACTAAATACGACATAAGAGATAGACAAACCAAACTGAAATGATTACTGATTACGGATTACTGATATTTACTATAGGATGTAAGGTATCATTAAAATAACCCCCTAGAAATACTTTCTCTAAAGTATCTATTTCTTTATCCTCCCCATTTCCCCAGCTAACCTAATCCCACAAGGACCCCAATGGAAATACGCCTAACGGCCTTATTGGGCTATCCTTAGTTGGAATTATGCAAGGCTGGTACATGTCATATTTGTAACATACTATGTGGTACCAACTCTGTAAATTGCTAACTGAATAAATATTATTATTATTATTATTATTATTACGACTCTGTTATGAGAGAGGCAGATTCCTTACACAGCCAATCTCTCTCTTATTTGCACACTGGTACAAATGAGTCAGATCCCTTACACATGCTAACAAGATGAAAATGGGAGTCTGCAGTGAGCCGATTGGCCCACACATGGCAGATCCCTTTCACACCCAACCCATCTCGTCCTATCAAATTTTATGTTGAAGCTCTATTGTTATTGATCCCACTATAGCACTGGTCCTGATGTGGCGGCGTCTACGCCGTGGGGCCACCTCCCGAGGCTGCCAACCGCGGATGGCTGCCGACCCTCCACGGCCGAAGACAAAATCAACGACCAGTGGAGGAAAACCGGATGCCGGCCGCAGGGAGCAGTTTTGGGAGCCAAACCGTCACAACCATCCCCTGCCCCCTCCCTGGGGGCACGGGTCCTTGGAGCAGCTTCGGTCGCGCCGGGAATTTCCATACCTCTCACACCACACACACACATTACACAGTTTTTCCTACACCGAGAAATTACTCTCCGGCTGTCATTTCTCGAAGACTTCTTCTAGCCGGAGACATTGACAGCAACCCAGGACCCACATACACATACATATGTCCAACTTGTTCAAAACCCATCACTTCGAGTCGCCATACTAAGGGTTCAGTTCTCTGCAATTCATGCGGGAACTGGACCCACTTCACCTGCACAACACTTGCCTCCAAGAAACACTACACAAACACCTGGACCTGTTCCTCATGCCCCTCCCTCTCCCAGTCAAATCCCTCACCTAAAACCCGTCCACCTCTCCTCCCCAACCCTCCTAACCTTCCCATATCATCCACTCCCCCCCCCTAAAATCCGTCCACCTCTCCTCCCTAACCCACCTAACCTTCCCATACCATCCACATCCTCAACTCAACACACCACACCCCATCCTAATCCCTTCCAACCCCCATCTCCTGCTCCCAAATCCCCACCCCCGCCTCACCCATCCCAACCCCCAGCCCCTCCCTCACCCCCCCCCCACCCTCACCCCCACCCCATCCTCGTGCAGCAGCACCCAACATACATCGTGCACATAACATTAACATTCTTCAACTGAACATAGATGGCATCAACACAAAGAAACACGAACTCTCACACTTCATCAAACAACACAACATACACATTGCCATCTTACAAGAAACAAAACTCCGCACAACACAAAAAACACCCACATTTCATAATTTCACCACCATCAGACAAGACCGGGCTGTCGGCGGGGGCGGTGGAATCATCACCCTGGTACACAAAGAAATATCATACATAGTAACCAGTGTACAAACCAAATCCCTCCTCCCCCCAAATGATAACACAACAGAAATACAGTCAATTAAAATACACACTGGCAACAACTCCAACATAACCATCATAAACACATACATCCCTCCCCAAACATCCCTACAGTACCAAATGAATACAGACCACACTTACAACACATCACAAACACCCCACACATCATCCTGGGTGGTGACTTCAACGCCAAGACGTCGGCCTGGTTTGTCGACAACCCCGACACAGACAGAGGGCTGGTACTACAAAACCAAACCGATAACCTCATCATCCTTAACGACATCCATCAACATACCCATATTCCTCACCAAGCCCTCTATAACCCATCATCTCCAGACATCACCTTTTGCTCCCCAGAACTCGCCCCCACAACATCCTGGAGGGTGGTCAGAACCTTAGGCTCTGACCACCTCCCGATCATTATCACCACCAAAACCAGACTCACCCCAGCTAGCCACAAACACACATACACCAATTATAAAAGAGCTAACTGGGAAGCATTCACAAATGAGAAAGAACAACACTTCACAACTCTAAACAGTACACCCATCACTAACATCAACAATGCTGTACACATACTCAATAAAACTATCCAAAACGCTGACAAGAAACACATTCCAAGAGGTAACAGAAAAAGACACAACCCCAACTTCACACCAGAAATTCAAAACCTCATCAGACAACGCGACATACTGAAACACTCCCCAGCACCCCACACACAAGACATCACACAACAAATTCAAGCACTCAACACCCAAACTAACAACAAAATACAAGAACAACAAAAACTAAATTGGAATAACTTCCTACAAACACTTAATCACAAAACAAACCCCAAAAACTCTACAAAATACTAAACAGCATCACACTTTCCAACAGCAACACAACACAATCACATGCTGCAATCACAACAACAGACTCTACTCCTTCATGTAAACAACAAGCAAACACTCTCATCAATCACTTCTCACATGTCAGCCACCTAAAACCTCACAAAGACGACCGACGTGTCATCCGACGTAAGAGACAATTCCCCACAGACCCTGACTATACACCCTTCACCAATCACCAGACAAAGCATATCATCAACAATCTCAAGCACTCACCCGCCTGTGGCCTAGACAACATAAGCAACATACACCTCAGACACCTGGGACCACAAGGCATACAAGCACTCACTAACATATCAAACTACAGCTATTCACACAACACAATACCAGACATTTGGAAGCATGGTATCATCATCACATTCCCCAAACCCAACAAAGACCCCACGCTACCCTCCTCGCACCGCCCCATCACACTCCTTTGCTCCCCCTCCAAAGTCATGGAACGCCTAGTATTACAACTAATTACACCTGACCTACCCCTAGCTCCAACACAACATGGCTTTAGGCCACTGCACTCCACAAACACTCTTCTCACAGACCTTACACAAAGAGCTTTCGACAGCATCAATTCAGCTAGACCACCACACAGATCACTATTAGCCACACTCGACATTAGTAAAGCCTTCGATGCCATCCCCGCCACAACCTAACAAACAAAATCTACAACACAAACATGCACAACAACACAAAAAGGTGGCTGGCCAACTTCCTAGCAGGCAGATGTGCACACGTATCTTTTGCCGGTCAGTCATCTAAAATCAGAAACTTTCCAAACGGAGTCCCACAAGGATCCGTCCTATCGCCCGCACTCTTCAATCTGTACATGCACGATATAACTACACCCAATACGCCCCAAATAAACTTAGCCTCCTATGCAGATGACATAACACTCACATGCACACACCATGACCCAAAAAGAGCAACAGATCTCCTTCAACCCTATCTCAACACACTACATGGCTGGTGCACTACAAACAGACTTAATCTAGCCCCAGCCAAATCCATCGCAACCCTGCTCACAAGTTGGACAGGAGAACACAAATACATCCCTCAACTCACGATAAACAACACACCCCTAACACATACACACACACCCAAAATCCTAGGAGTAACATATGATACTCATATGACATTCAAACAGCACACCACAAACATTAAAAAGAAACTGACACCCAGACTTAACGCCCTCAGGTCACTTGCTCACACAAAATTTGGACACAACAAAGAAACTACCACCACAGTATATAAACAATACATAAGATCAGTGATGGAATACACAAGCCCAGCCTGGGCTTCTAACCTAGCTGAAACACATCATAAGACCTTACAGACTATTCAAAACAAAGCCCTGAAGATCATTACAGACTGCACAGCTACTGCACCCACAGATCACCTACATCAAGAAACCAAAATCCTCAAAGTCAAAGACCATCTGGACATGAGAGGCACTCAATTCCTGGCAGCAGCCTCCACGAACCAAGACCACCCACTAAACTACATGGCAACACACCCACAGACACCAAGAAATATCAAAACAACACCCAGCACACAGTATCACACACAATTATTGTCCTCTCTCCCTCCCTGCCCACCCCGAACCAACTTCCAGAAGCACATCCATACTCATATCTCTCACCGATCCATCCACTCACTCACAGACAACACGCAGCTGCATGCACGACCTCCCGAAATCCATCCTTCCGAATCCTCCCTTCCTCGCGAGGACAGAGTCCACCTGGCCAGGCTGAGATGCGGACACCATCCAGCTCTCCTGAGCTATCAGAAGAGACTGGATGACTCCGTTGTCGACGCCTGCCCGGGATGTAACACAGCACCCCATACCATTAAACACATCATAGAAGACTGCATTTCACACAACCACTTACGCCAACAACACAATCTACACTCAATGAGAGCTCTGTGGGAAAGCTCGATTGTGGCCATGGCCTTTCTCAGGGACTCGGGGCTGTTCGGCCAGGCAGCTTAGGGAACAACAACAACAACAACAACTATAGCACTTGGTAGCCTATTCCACATAAAGTATCTACAACTCTTCTACCAAGCGAATAGAGGCAGATCCTTTACACAGCCAATCTCTTTCTATCTCGCTCTTGTTTGTTTTGCACACCGGTACAAATGAGGCAGATCCCTCACACATGCAACCAAGATGAAAATGGGAGCCTGCAGAGTGCCAAGTGGCCCACATAAGGCAGATCCCTTTCACACCCAACCCATCTCATAAACGTTAGCTGTTATTTACACTACTTACTATACACCCATGTTATCATTATAGCCTACCTGCAACCAAGACACAATTGTAAGAAATAGGAACATAGGAAAATGGGAGTCTGTAGAGAGCCAATTGGCCCACACAAGACAGATCCTTTTCACATCCAACCCATCTCATAACAACTCTCTCTCATTTATCTGTCTTCTTTACATTTATGACATCCTAGTCTCTCTCTCTCTCTCTCACAAATGAGAATATAAGAAAACCGGAGTCTGCAGAGAGCCGATTGGCCCACACATGTCAGATCCCTTTCACACCCAACCCATCCCGCTCTCTCTCTCTCTCTCTCAGATTTATCGCTATCTTCCTTACGTTTATGACATCCTACTCTCTCTCACAAATGAGAACATAAACAAAATAAGAAAATGGGAGTCTGCAGAGAGCCGATTGACCTACACATGGCAGATCCCTTTCACACCCAAATCTCGTTCTATCTAATTTTAAGTTGAAGCTCTATTGTTCTTGATCCCATTATAGCACTCGGTAGCCTATTCCACATATCTACAACTCTGTTACTAAACGAATAGAGGCAGATCCCTTATACAGGCAATCTCTCCCTCTCTCGTTCTTGTTTATTTGCACAATCTGTTCCTTCTGTAGTTTCTCCATGCCCGATAAGTTAAATGATCTTTTGATATCTGTGACACAACCTTTGTATCCAACACAATACCCTGCTTGCAAAACCCCTCGAACCCCGGACAACGTTGCTTGCAACTTTAATTAGGGGTTCGTCCCCTACGGGGAACCCCTATTGTAATCATTAAACCTGGGATTTCATCCAAATTCTTTTTACGCACCGGTTTCGACGCAATAACTCCAGAACCGCTTTTTTGGATCGGGATCAAACTTTCACAAGAGGTGCGTTTTTGTATTGGGCAACTTTTGATATGCTAAACATCCGGCATGGCGGCCAAACAGGTCCGTGGCAGCCGATTTCCCGAAAAACTTGACGCCTAAATACCATCTCTCCCACTCACAGGAAACGACTGGGCTTTGGCATACGCACTCCCCTACTAATGCTCCGCAAATTTTATAAAGAAGGTTTTGCTTTTGCACGTGGGTTTTTTTCCGGCAATCTTGAAAAAACCTCGAATTCCACTTAAAATTCCACAGCTTAAAAACTACGCCGATGATCAAAGCCATGCTTGCGTAGTTGGGTGAGGCTCGCGATTCAGAACGTTTTGATACCAAAAAAATATAAATGGGTGGAATAGTTTGGCCGCAGCATTGAAAACTGTCTATTCTTAAATGACTTTAAAACCGAATTCGCTACCCACACAAAGTTTACCATCTACAGTCTATAGGCTTCCACGCATCCCCCAGTTTTGCTTAATAACATAATCTCTTTATTATTCAGATCTATACTTTTTTGTTTATTTAACTCTCTCAAAACAGTTCGAGTCCCTACGAATTCCAGCAATTATTTAGCCAACCTACCTATACATAGGTAGGTGGGTTCGACCTGGAAGTTATGGAGGAAGTGGAGGAGATGAGCAAGGTGTTTAACCTCTGAAGTGCGCATGGGGGTAATTGGAAACGTCCCCCTGTGCTGACGTATTTGAGGTGTTTCCGTCACTAAAATATTCATTGTGCCATTAATAGCATTAATATTTATCCATATGCGCCTATTATGGGTTGATTATAAAGGTATTAACCTGCAACAACAATAAAACGAGTGAAAACAGCGTTTGGATGGTCAAAATCGGAGATATAGCCCGCGAGTTGTATAATGTATGGGTGAGGCAATCTGCTTTCCCGCCAATTTCCCCCAAGGTCACTGAGACACAGTCGATCGATACTCTCTCTCTCTCTCTTGCACTCGCTTGCTATCAGTGATGACCACACCCTCCAATCGGATTTCTAATGTTAGCACGAAAATATACCTCAGAATAAGGGAATAACAGGGAAAATAGGTGATAACTGAAGGAGAGGAGGAAAGTGGGGAAGGAGGGGAGGTAGAGGACTGAGATTTTGCATGGCCCAGGGGCCAAAAAAAAATAAAAAAATAAAAAAAACAAAAATAAAAAAATATTTGTTTTTCGATGTCAAAAGTTGATTTTTATTTTCTCTGACTCTTAAGAGTCTTCCCGCAGTGCGCCGGGGGAACTCTTAAGAGTCTCCCCGCAGCTCCCGGGTTAAGGATGAGATCTGTGCAGCATGTGAGGAGGTGTGTGGAGTGAGGAGAAGAGGGAGGGGAGTGAAAGGTACAGCATGGTGGACAGAAGAGGTAAGAATAGCTGTGGAAGAAAAGAAGAAAGCATATAGAGAGTGGTTGGGTAGTAGAGGGAATGAAGATTCCGAGAGACAGAAACGAGCGAGGTACGTGGAGAGTAAGAGGGTGGTGAAGAGAGTAGTGAAGGAAAGTAAGAAGAGTAGATGAGGAATTTGGAAGGAATCTGAGTGTAAAATGGAGGGAGAGTAAGAAACTGTTCTGGAAAGAAGTCAAGAAAGTTAGGGAAGGTAGCAAGGGAACAGTAAGGGTGTGAAAGATAAGAATGGGAGAATGCTAGCCGAGAAGCAAGAGAGAGTCGAAAGATGGAGGGAGTACTTCAGTGAGTTGCTAAATGAAGGAATGAAGAGCCAGCAAACATAGCTGGATATGGTATGGGAGGGAGAAGAAGAGAAGTAGTGGAGGAGGAGGTGGGGATCAGGAGGTCAGAAGTGTGGGAGCCATGAAAAGAGTGAAGTTGGGGAAAGCACCAGGAACAGATGGAGTGTGTGGGGAATGTTGAGGTATGGTGGTGAGATAGTGATAGAATGGGTATGGAAAATGTGCAAACTAGCATGGGAGAAGGGGAGTGCACCCGATGACTGGAAGGCATAATAGTCCCCCTATATAAGGGCAAAGGGGAAAGAGGAGTGTGTGGTAACCACCGAGGAATATGTCTTCTAAGCGTAGTAGGGAAGGTATACAGTAGGGTAGTGATTGAGAGAGTGAGAGTGAGAACGGAGAAATGGATAGGCGACGAGCAGGGAGGTTTTAGAGGGGAAGAGGATGTGTAGATCAGATTTTTACCCTGAATTGTGTTGTGAGAAGTATCTGGAGAAGAACAAAAGGTGTATGTTGCCTTTATGGACTTGGAGAAGGCCTATGACAGAGTGGATAGAGAAGGTTTGTGGAAAGTACTTAGAATATACGGAGTAGAGGGCAAGTTGCTGAAAGCAGTGAAGAGCATGTATGAGGTGCAAAGGCGGCAGTATTGTGGAGAGTGAGCAGAGCGAGTTCTTTGACCTGAATGTTGGTTTGAAACAGGGGTGTGTGATGTCCCCGTGGTTGTTTACTGTATATATGGATGGAGTTATGAAAGAAATACTATCAAGAGCAGTGGATGTTGGTGTATTGCTGAAAAGGGAGGGAATTGAGTGGAAGCTACCTATACTGCTGTTTGCGGATGATACAGTTCTGATGAGTGATAATGAATGGGAGTTGCAGGGTCTGGTAAATGAGTTTGGAACAGTGTGCGAAAAAACGGAATTTGAAGGTAAATACGGGGAAGAGCAAGGTTATGGTCTTCGAAAGGGGTGAAGTCACAGAGTGTGAGGTGAAGCTGAACGGTCAGGCTATGGAGATCGTCAACTCTTTTAAGTATCTGGGCAGTGTTGAGTAAAGATGGGACTATGGATGAAGAGGTGCGGGAGAGGGTACAACAGGGGAAGAGGGTTGTAGGAACGCTAAAAGCAGTAACAAGAAATAGGGTGGTCAGTATGGAAGTGAAGAAGTCCTTGCATGACAGTGTGGTAATCCCGACACTGACTTATGGAAGCGAAGCATGGACGTTGGTTGAGAGACTCAGACCAAGAGTGAGAGCAGTGGAAATGAATTACTTAAGGAGTGCGTGCGGAGTTACATGGAGGGATAGACAGACTAATGAGGAAGTAAGAAGGAGGTGTGGTGTGGAGGTAGATGTGCTGGAAAGTGTGAAAAGGAACAACTTGAGATGGTTCGGCCATATGGAACGTATGGAAAGCGAGAGAATGACTAAGAGGGTGTATGAGAGCGAGGTGGAGGGACAGGGGGAGAGGTAGACCGAATATGAGGTGGAAGGATGGAGTGAGGAACTACATGAACGAAGGCGGTGCTGGTTGGGGGGAGGGGCGTCGACTGACTGGGGACAGAGGTGCATGGGGGCGGTTCGTTCGTGGCCACCCCTTCGGGGATCACGGCGTCAGGCAATAGATAGATAGATAGATAGACCTATACATACCTACCCTACCAAATAATAATGATAATTCAAATTTATTTTTGGTGAATGACAGAGTATTGGCTAAGGTTTTTAACAATTCCTCCCTTTGCCAAATGCTTAGTTTAATAACAATGATATGGACCTTTAAAGTTTTGGCAATTGCCCGTGTGACTCGTATTTTAGCCCTCCTAAAGTGTTACCACGAAATACCGCTAGATCCTTTCTCAAAAGTCACTAGCATGTTGCTACATAGCCAAACAATGTTAGGATAATGCTGCAATTTCTAAAGTGTTTTGGTTTGTTTGTTTTGCAAATTTTACAATGTAGTATGACTAGAATGTCTGAAATTTTCAAATTATCCCTAGTAAATGTCTCTAGATATAAAAGAAATGGCTGCTAGATTGAAGTAAATACCTCTACATTTAGCGGTAATATGTAGCTTAACAACTGGCAATACTGCAACCACCACCTCCCTCCCACCCTCCCAGTATGTCTCCACAAAATACCGCTAGATCCTTTCTCAAAAGTCGCTAGCATGTTGCTACATAGTCAAACAATGTTAGAATAATGCTGCAATTTCTAAAGAGTTTTGATTTGTTTGTTTTGCAAATTTTACAATGTAATATGACTAGAATGTCTGAAATTTTCAAATTATCCCTAGTAAATGTCTCAAGATATGAAATAATGGCTGCTAAATTGAAGTAAATAGCTCTACATCTAGCGGTAATATGTAGCGATACAACTGGCAACATTGCCTAAGTGTTACCCCAAAATATCGCTAGATCCTTTCTCAAAAGTCGCTAGCATGTTGCTACATAGTCAAACGATGGTAGAATAATGCTGCAATTCCTAAAGAGTTTTGATTTGTTTGTTTTGCAAATTTTACAATGTAATATAACTAGAATGTCTGAGATTTTCAAATTATCCAGAGTAAATGTCTCTAGATATGAAAAAATGGGTACTAAACTGAAGTAAATATAGCTCTACATCTAGCGATAATATGTAGCGCTACAACTGGCAACACTGCCTACAACCACCTTCTCATTGCCAATGATTATGCTCTGAGGTTTGTATTTGATTATCTTATCCTGTGTATAAATGTAACCCTTACACATGTTTCTATTAAATAATGACATTAAACAGGATTCATGATTTAAATACAAGGCTAGATATTTATCGGAAGTACGTATTTACCTTCGGAAAGCTGAAATATAATGTTTACACATATGGGATAGGGAGGAGGGAGGGAGGTATAAGAGGTGGACCTATGGAAGGGAAGAGAACCCCGATATACGAGATACATAACTTCATATGCGCGTATTGATCACTTTCATGCTATTATGTATGCATATAGAAGTAGCAGGACACATATGTCAAGAGTGAACACCAATAACTTAATCCATACACAGTAAAAAAGACGGAAATAATATCGTACATACGAAGTGATGGAATGGGTATGGGGGGAGTGTGTATGACAGTTCGTCCTAGATAAGGAGTGTGTGTGCTTGTGTGATGGTCTTGTGTAGCTATGTGTGTGCTTGTTTGAGTGTTGCTTTAGGCTACGCATTAGTTATCTCTCTCTCTCTCTTATTTATCGCTGTCTTCCTTACGATTACCACATACTGTACTAGTGCATGAGAACAGGAAATAGGGAGCCTCGCTCTCTCTCACACAAGACTAAACGAATAGAGGCAGATCCCTTACACACCCAGTCTCTCTGTCGCTCGTTTGTTTGCACACCGGTACAAATGAGGCAGATCCCTTACAAGATGAACATGGGAATCTGCAGAGAGACAAGTGGCCCACAAAAGGCAGATCCCTTTCACATCCAACCCATTTCGTCCATATGACTATCCGATTTTATCTTGAAATTCTCTATTGTTCTTGATCCCACTATAGCACTAGGTAGCCTATTTCACATATCTACGACTCTATTATGAGAGGCAGATCCCTTACACAGCCAATCTCTCTCTTATTTGCACACTGGTACAAAGGAGGCAGATCCTTACACATGCTACCAAGATGAAAATGGGAGTCTGCAGAGAGCAGATTGGCCCACACACGGCAGATTACTTTCACACCCAATCCATCTCGTCTTATCAAATTTTATGTTGAAGCTCTATTGTTATTGATCCCACTATAGCACTTGGTAGCCTATTCCACATATCAACAACTCTTACCAAGCGAATAGTCGAGGCAGATCCCTTACACTGCCAATCTCTTTCTCTCTCGCTCTTGTTTGTTTGCACACCGGTACAAATGAGGCAGATCCCTTACACATGCAACCAAGGTGAAAATGGGAGTCTGCAGAGAGCCAAGTGGCCCACATAAGGCAGGTCCCTTTCACACTCAACCCATCTCATAAACGTTACCTGTTATTTACACTACTTACTATACACCCATGTTATCATATACCTGCAACCAAAACACAATTGTAAGAAATAGGAACATAAGAAAATGGGAGTCTGTAGAGAGCCAATTGGCCCACACAAGACAGATCCTTTTCACACCCAACCCATCTCATAAAAACTCTCTAATTTATCTCTGTCTTCCTTACATTTATGACATCCTAGTCTCTCTCTCTCTCTCTCACAAATGCGAACATAAGAAAACCGGAGTCTGCAGAGAGCCGATTGGCCCACACATGTCAGATCCCTTTCACACCCAACCCTTCCCGCACTCTCGCTCTCTCTCTCATATTTATCCCTATCTTCCTTATGTTTACGACATCCTATTCTCTCCATACTCCCTCTCTCTCCTTCACAAATGAGAAAATACAAAAATAAGAAAACAGGAGTCTCCAGAGCCGATTGACCCACACATGGCAGATCCCTTTCACACCCAACCAATCTCGTTCTATCTAATTTCAGGTTGAAGCTCTATTGTTCTTGATCCTATTATAGCACTCGGTAGCCTATTCCACATATCTACAACTCTGTTACTAAACGGATAGAGGCAGATCCCTTTTACAGCCAATCTTTCCCTCTCTCGCTCTTGTTTGTTTGCACAATCTGCTCCTTCTGTAGTTTCTCGATGCCCGATAAGTTAAATGATCTTTTGATATCTGTGACACAGCATTTGTATCCAACACAATACCCTGCTTGCAAAACCGTCGAACCCCGGACAATGTTGCTTGCAACTTTAATTATTATTATTATTATTATGCTCTGGTATATTGTATGTATTATTCAAGACCCAACACCCAAGAGTTCGAGTCTCCATCTACTGTCATCCAGCCACGTCAGGATAACCACCACGGCCCAGATTCTCACCAGAAGACTACAGAGTGCAAAGGAGTACAAAGGGAGTACAAAGGAGTACAAAGGAAATCAAGCAACAACAGGTCTAGTGACCCTTCTAGGCTGCTTGTCCTCCAAAACACTGAGGATCAAGTGTCCAAACAGTGGTTTAGAGTGGGTAAGGGAACATTGGAAAGGGAACTACTGCCCTGGAACTAATGTCCGTGGCAGGATTAGGAAGTTAGTAGGGGACAGATGGGTTAGTAACTGAGGGGGAGATAAAATAAAGTTATTCATTTACAAACGCAGTCAGTCGCGAGTTTGATGCGAGATATTTGTCTAAGCGGAGTTTAAATGAATCAACGGTGCTGCAGTCTATAACGTCTCGGGGAAGCCCATTCCACAAGTTGACAACTCGATTGAAGAAGAAATTCTTAGATTCGTGTGAGTTAAAAGATTTATCAATAATTTTGCAACCGTTTCCCCGCGTGTAATTAGATTGGTCGATAGTGAAGTACTTACTACAGTTCATATTGTCGATGCCTTTGATGATTTTGAACACTTGAATTAAGTCACCTCTTAATCTGCGCTGGGTTAAAGGAAATAGATTTAATTCTCTAAGACGCTCTTCGTATGGTTTGTTCTTTAGGCTAGGTATCATTTTGGTAACTCTACATTGAACTCGTTCTAGCTTGTTTATATTTATTAGTGGCCCCTCCATCATTGACGAACATGCCTATTACATAAGGCACCCTCTTCAAACACTCATTTGTCAAATTGTACCTAGCCTGGAGCAAAAATATTTTACACGCTAGAATAAACGATCTAAATGAGCATATCCTAAATTGGAGTAATGCAAATGATATAAGAATAATAAAAACAGAACTTGCTTTCAGACTCGGTACTGGAGATATCGATGAACTCTGCTTTTACTCGGAAGGGAATACCAAGGGTATGACACTAAACAGGCTTGGAGTTATAAGGTTATTAGAAGTTATGCAAAAACAATGTTCTAATTTTAGTCTCTGTTCTAACTGGAATGAAACCAAGCATGGTGTTACTCTCCCTTATAGTTATCATAACACTGACTCACAAATACAAGAGAGTAACCAGGTGCCTAGAAATAATAGATATGAAGTTAGTGCATGGCAGGATTATCCACATAGGCATAGGCATGAATATAACCATAGAGAAGGACCCACAAATCAAGGACACTATACTGATAGGCACAATAGAAATGACTATCACTCATCAAATGGTACTAGAGAAAGACCACAAATACCGTATTCCACACAAAGAGGGTGATACAATTGTGGCGAGTATAATCACAGACAAGCTAACTGTAGATATGACTATAAATTAAGATGCTCTTCATGTAACAAACTAGGTCACAAAAGCCGATTATGTAATCATTATAGCAAATAGGAACTAGGCCATGAAGAAACTGCCGGAAGAACTTTACCAAAACACATGGATCACTTAACCATAGAACATTTGAATGCTCAGTCACTCTTTAGCCAATTTTGATGAAATATTATTGATGATCAATGAACGAAACTTGGACATTCTCTGTGTTAGTGAAACATGGCTTTCTTCTAATATCCCAGACAGTTTTGTAAATATTAATGGCTATAGTATATACCGAAATGATAATGGTAGGGGAGGAGGTGTCTGTATATATGTAAGAGATAATTTACAAACTAGTAAAATAACTATGAATATTGATCAACAAAGTGGAGTAGAGGATATCTGGCTCAGTGTACAAATTCGAAAGTTACCTACAATTCTCATTGGTTGTATGTATCGTCACCCCAAAGCTCCTGTGTCGTCATTTGATTATATCCAAGAAGTGTTAAAGTCTGTTTGTCTACGTAAAAAATCCTTTTTTCTTTTAGGAGACTTAAACGATGACCTGTTTTTTAGTACAAATAAGATTAGTAAAATTATAACTACCAATCATCTCCATCAGCTTATTCAGAAACCCACAAGAATCGCTTCTCACTCTAGCACCCTATTAGACGTCATAATTACTAATAACCTTAACACAGTACACTATGCAGATGTTGTATCACACTCAATTGGAGATCACGACAAAATTATGGTGGAAGTAAATGCTAGAAAACCCAAACGTCAACCCGTAATTAAGACTTTTAGACAAATGAGTAATTATGATAAAAGATAATTTTTGTGACTTGATTATGGGTGAAACTGATAGCCTAAATAAGATAATGGATACTGATGATGTAGATAAACAGGTAGAAATATTTACAACTGTATTTATACAATGTCTCGATAAATGTGCTCCAATAACTACAAAGGAGATAAAAAGGCCCTATGCCCCATGGATAAACAACACCATTAAAACCGCAATAAGCGAAAGGAATAAGCTACAAGCTGCATTAAAACACGATAGACAAAACAGAGATCTAGAGTCAAAGTATAAAACTGAGAAAAAACGAGTCAAGGCTCTCATAGCAGGAACAAAAAGTAAATTTTACCATGACCAATTTAATAATTGTAAAGGTGATACAGCATCAACTTGGAAATTAATAAAACAAATAGTTCCCAGTAATAAGAAATCTTCAAGTATCCAATCCTTTGATAACACGATAGAAAAAGTAGAAAAATTTAACGATTTCTTTGCAAATGTAGGCAAATCATCGTATGAGAAATCACAAAATAACATTACACTAGACACAGATGAGAATACCGACCAACGATATGAGACTTCTACAACTGCTAACAATCTTTTTAGACTAAAACCAATTGACACAAATACTATAATTCTAACATTTAAGCAGCTTAAAGACACGAAAGCTTGTGGTTCTGATGGGATTTCTCTTCAGATGTTAAAGGATGCATTGTATGTTACAATATCTTACTTAACTTGTATAATAAACACCTCGATAGTAACTGGTAAGTTCCCGAAAATGTGGAAGCATGCTATAATTAAACCAATATATAAAAATGGAGACAAAGATTGTGTTGTTAATTATCGACCCATTTCACTTCTCCCAATATTATCAAAAGTTTTAGAGAAAGTCGCCACAAATCAGTATATGTCGCACTTGGAAAACAACAATCTGCTTTCTATAAGTCAACATGGTTTTCGGCCAAATTTATCAACGGAAACAGCCCTCACTTTATTAACTAATAAAATATATACTAATATGGATAACAAAAAAGTGTCTTTACTAACACTGCTTGATTTGTCTAAAGCTTTCGACAGTGTCAGTCATCAAATATTGTTAGAAAAATGCAAAAAATTAAATATTGACTCATTCTGGCTTATGAATTACTTGACCGATAGGACACAGGCTGTGCAGTTGGGTGATACAGTCTCATCTACTTTACATGTAACATATGGAGTGCCTCAAGCTTCCTGATCGTTCACCGTACTGTGCGGACGTATCAGCCTGGCGCTCCTGGCAGCCTAGACCAGCTGTTGGTCTTCACCTTTTTCTTCATTTCCTCCTCTACTACTGACACAGAAGCTCAACATGGAACTATAACATCTTGGACTACTAAATCCTTCAATATGCTGCAGAAATTACTACTTTTGGTCGCTGTTGCCGTTAGTGGTTTGTCAGTGTGCTGCCTGCGGACCAAGTCCTCGCCATCGTCTTACCAGCTTGAGTGGAGTGAAGCACCGAACCCCTGGACCCGCCACCGAGTCACTATGCCCCGACTAAAATACACCAGGAAAAACTTATTTCTACTGAAAAAAGGTAACGGATACCCTGCACCCTGTATTATAGAAAAACTTAAACATTTGAAAATATTTCACGCCCGTGGCAACAAAAAGGGGCGAAATTTTCCTCGTAATATAAGTGTTGTGAAGACCAAAAGAAAAATGAATAAACCAGTGACTATAAAACCGTACAGACATTTTGAAATACCCAGGATTTGGTACAGTCTTCCTTCCCTCCTGCTATCCAATGTTACTTCACTAACAAATAAAATTGATGAACTTACAACAGTGATACATAATTGCTCACCCGGCATCGTGGCCATAACTGAAGCCTGGCAAATAATACCAGAAACTATCCATATTGAAAACTACCGCCTTTTCTGTCACCTGCGAACTGACAAACGTGGTGGTGGTGTGGCCCTATTCTGCCGCAGTGAACTTTGCCCATTTCCCCTACCCATTAATGTACCCAACGAAGTGGAAGCATTATGGATCCGAATCACTCCCTCCTTACACCCCAGACATGTTGCATATATTATTTGTTGTGTTGTTTATCACCCCCCAAGACACCATACACGTGATTTACTCCTACAACATATTTCTGATACGTCTGACCTTTTAAAATTACAGTACTCATCATCTAAATTTATTATATGTGGTGATTTTAATGAAATAGACACGTCTGACCTTCAAACACACCTTCAGCTAACCCAAGTAGTAAATTTCCCTACACACCATAATAATATTTTAGATATAATCCTAACAGATATGTCAAACCTTTATGAAACCCCGATTCCAATGTCGCCATTTGGACGAAGCAATCACACCTCTGTTTTCTGGACTCCCAAACCTACTTTCGCTCACACAAATAAGAACAAAACACACACGTACAGACCTATAACCGACTCGGCAATTCGACTCTTCGGTGATTGGATTGTTCGATACCCATGGGTTGAGGTGTTAACTGTTGAAGATGTTTATCGCAAATGGGAAAATTATCTCAATACTATTAATATAGCCTACCTACATTTCTTCCCTGAAAAAACTGTAGTTACTCACCAGTCTGACCTCCCTTGGATTAATTGCCGTATTAAACGCCTTATGCAACAACGTGACAATGCCTTTAAAGCCAACAACACCACCCTTTTCAAATCACTTAGAAACAAAGTTATTAGAGAAATTAAAATGGCAAAAAAGACTTTCTATCCCAACAAAATACAACACTTGAAACACACAAACATTAGTGAATGGTTTAGCCGAATTCAGGAATTTTGTGGCCTTAAGAACCGACCCTCTACCTTCCCGTGTGTCAACCATTTCACCAGTAATGAAGCAGCCGAGACAATAAATAATCATTTTGCCTCTATATGTCAACAACTTCCCAAGCTCTCTCATGACCAGCTCCCAGCATACCTCCCTGCCCCCTCCCCCCCACCTATCGTATTAGAGTACGAAGTTTGCCGTCGTTTACAGATTCTCAAACCTAAACGCTCCTCCACTCCACTCGATCTTCCTATCCGCTTATACAAAGAATTTGCTCCTGAACTTTCCTTACCTCTCACATCCATAATTAATGCTTCCTTACAACAATCCAAATGTCCTAAAGATTGGAAGCATTCCTATGTCACTCCAATCCCTAAATCTTCAAACCCTCAATCTCTTAATGAACTACGGCCCATAGCTATTACACCTATTCCTAGCCTTATTTGTGAAAGTTTTGTAGCTGAATTGGCTTACAAAGATATATACAATAAATTAGACTCGTGCCAGTATGGAAATATTAAATCTTCATCCACCTCACACTACCTCATCAGTTTTCTTGACTTCATTCATAAAAATTTAGACCGCCGAAACACGTCAGTAACAGCAGTATTCATAGATTTCAAAAAAGCCTTCGATCTAGTGAACCACACCATTATAATTAAGAAAGCACTACACCTTGGCCTCAGGGAATGTCTTACCTCCTGGTTGGCGGATTTCCTCAACGACCGTCAACAATCCGTCCGCTTTCTAGGCAGTATCTCCAGTTCACAAACACTTACTTGCGGTTTGCCTCAAGGGACACGAATGGGGCCCCTCGGTTATTTAATACTCAGCAATAACGCCCTTCAAGACGCAGAACTCAAATGGAAATATGTTGACGATTCCACACTAGCCTCTTCCATCAGCAACGCTTCTCCAGACTACAGCATTCTCCAAGCCAACCTAGATGCCCTACTGACCTGGACACAAGATAATGATGTCACTATTAACCTAAACAAAACACTTGTCATGAACTTCAATGTTGCTTCTAAACCCATCCCTCCACCCACACTCAAGCTTGGCAATCACACCCTCGAGATAGTTCAGTCCACTAAATTACTTGGTGTTTTCCTTCAGCAAAAACTACTCTGGGATAAACATGTTAACACCATAGCTAGTGCTTCTTCTTATCGGCTACACATGTTACGCACCCTGAAACAACTAGGGGTTCCCAGAGATGACATGCTACTTTTATACAAATCTTTTATATTACCCAAACTCTGCTATGCTTCACCCGTTTGGTCATCCTCTCTCAACTTAACCCAAAGAAATAAATTAGAAAAAATTCAGAAGAGAGCACTCAGAATAATGTTAGGGGCCAACTACACCACTTACCAAGATGCATGTAACCTAATTAACGTACTTGCCATATCTAACCTCTACGAACAACACCTTCAGCAGTTCTCCAGCAAACTACTAAACAACCCCAGACACCGGCACCTACTACCGCCCGACGCCCCTCCTCCTCTACGCGCTGTTCGCCACTTCAACCGTATTGTCCCCGTAAGAGCACCACGGACTGACCGCTACAAGAACAGCGCCATTCCTTCAATAATTAAGGTCTTAAACAATCAATAAATTATATACATATTTTTCATTGTAAATTAGCCTGTTAGCTCTTGTGTCAATTTTAATTTTAATTTTAACTATGTATCAACTTCCTTGTATATTTTCAGCCTTCGGGCTGCTTTTGTGAATAAACCGTTAATTATTATTATTATTATTATTATTAAGCCTCTATTCTAGGACCCATTCTATTTATTATATTTGTCAATGATTTACTAAACTATGTTAAAGATTGTTTGCTCATTCAGTATGCTGATGACACACAGATACTTCACTCAGGCACTCTGGATGAACTAACTAATGTAATTAGTAAAATGCCCCAGAACAAGAAGCCCACCACAGAAGCCACGAGCGAACACCACACAGAAACACCCGGAAGAAAGGTCCACAGAACGAAAGGACCAGCTGACCGAGCCAGCCATTTCAGACAGGCCCAAGCCCGCAGGGCTAAACAGCTCCAGGACGCACCCATTTACCTTTTCTAAACTGACCATTTTCCACACCTCACGTACACTAACCCCCTCGTGTCCTACACTCCTAACTACAAAGATGATGAACAGGAATATACATTCATATTAAAACACCCATGCCCTGTCCCGACGTTGAGCCAATGCCAACACATCAGACAGCCATAATTATATCTATGTATGTTCTTACATCCGAGAAGTAGATGTTATATATCTTAGAAGTTAAAACACCCTCGCCTGTCCCTAGACCTTGTATATCATTTCCCATGACGAGTATAGATATATGTACCCGTGCTCAGTCGCCCCCTTGCATTGTTCCTCTAGTAACTAAGTGTCTCTATGTATTCAATCCTTAGGTTAAGTATTTTTATCCGCCATTGTGTTCACCTTTTTCCATTTACTGTTCCACAATTGTCATACGTCTTCCCCTTGCCTCCTTCGTATCCACAGTCCACACTACGCCAATTTACTTCGTGTCATACACCTCTTACCTCAACCAGAGATTGTATAAGATAACCTGGTTCCCAGTATCTGTCAATAGTACCCCGAAACAATAACTAAGTACCCCTACGAACTGCCGCTGTTGTTGGTATATTTATATCTCATAGAAAACGCAGTTCCCAGGGCCAACTAATAGTATCCATAACCCCTCGGACTGATCACATTACTCTATCTTTTCCTGACTCATATACCACCCCATAGTTGCATTCCCCGGTGGCATTTGGCTAACGTATTCTACTGCCTTTTCAAACTTCCATATCAACTGCAGCCTAATGCCACCCCCACGCCCAGAGACCTTAGGGTCAAATTCCCCTATAGCGCCCTGCACTCCCCCCCCCCTCTCATTATAAGACCCCGCACTTCTCTACTCTTGTCCGACCTAGCCTCTCTCTCATACCTCTCGAAGATCCTTGAATTGTCCGTTGCTAATGCTCTCCAACCTTTTATATATATACTCCTATCCAGCCTACCTTCACTTAGTAGGCCAGAACAACATTAGAACTTTACTAGCCCCTTGCATGCCATCTATTCTCTTACAACCCATTCACAACCCTGCACCCAATGGTCGTCGGTGCGAGGCTAGCCGCCTCGCCAGTAACTAACTTCTATTGCCATACTTCCAGATAAATGTGGCAGAGTTAGCAACCCAGTCTCCACCACATCCAGCAAACCCTACAATTAACAACCAGCCGAGTAAAACCAGCTAGCCAAGGCACCTTCGGTTTTGGTATTAACCTCTCCCCGGCGCACAGGGGGTTTTCTACAGGGTAAGACTGTGCGCACCTATGATGATTTTGGGACCTATTGCCAATTTCGATAAAAAGTACATCATCGTGTAGGGAATGTTTGCGTGCATCGGCCCATATATATTTGACCCCCTAAAAAATGTCTGGGGGGGGTAGGGGAACGGTCCGTAGTTGAAAAATGTGGAGCGAATGGCACCGCGCGGCTAGATTGTCATCGAGCGGCGAGATTTCCCGGCCGAATTTTCACGCGCCCAGGGGATAGAAGGAGAGGGAGGAGGGGGTGGGTTACCGCGTATTATCACGTATATCTCCTTTTTCGAGCCCTTTTAGGCTATTTAGAGTATGTATACGTGTGTAGGGCACCCATATAACAATGAATATGCCTCATAGTGACCAAAAATTGCAATATATAAGGGAATTATAAGATAATTTTTAGGCGGGAATGAAGATGTGTTGGAGGTTTGGCGGCAATTTATGAGCTGAGAGTGTGGTTTACGCCATACATATCACGTATATCTTGTACGTAGAGCACTGTCATGCTATAATACAGACTTGTACGTATGTATACGTGCCATATATCAAAATATATACCGCATATAAACCAATTCATGCGATATTTACGCACATTATCAATGAGTTTCTATGCGTGAACCAAGGTGTGAGTGAGTTGTGGTGGGAATGAAAGGGGGAGAGGGTGTGTTATGCCATAAATATCACGTCAATCTTGTATTTAGAGCACTCTCATGCTATAATAAAGACGTGTACATATGTAGGCGTCCCATATAACAAGGAATATACCGCATATAGCCCAATTGATGCGATATTTACGCAAATTGTGAATGTGTTTCTAGCAGACGGAAGCCTGAAAGGGTGGGTTGGGGGTGGGTGGGTGGGAGGGAGGCATGCAGGGGTGCAGTGAGTGAGTGAGTCGTGGAGAGATGGAAGTCAGGCAGATCTCTAGATAGATAACCAGCTTTGTGATAATTGTGGAGGCGCCCCAGGCGTATTGATGTTTGGTATTTTGACCCTTATGTCTACCAGATGGCTGGTGTTCGTTGCCATCAACAGGTCTACAATAACATGAGTCAGGAATGGAGAGAGAGAGAGAGAGAGAGAGAAACTGAGACATGCGTATGTCGTACGTATAAATGGACTTCAGAATTGCATTTTTATGCAAGCAGACATTGCATTTTAGACACATGTGAAGTACCACAGAAACATGTAGGCCATTGACTGTAAATAAAGTACTATATTTATAGACCACCAGCGACGGTGCTGAGTCAACACAGGCAGATTGCCTTTTGTGATAGAGGGCTAAATATAGACTGGTGTCTCCTTACACTTGCGAAAGGGTAGATTGCCACCAGAGAAACGTTTACTTATTTATTTCGAAGTAATATGCAATCTAAATGTATATTCGAGACCTACTGCAATTATTTGTATGACAGTCATGACTATGTATAATCCAATATACGCGTGTAGGCGAGACATAAGAAAGCTGGTTGAGCAATTTTCGACACCCACACAGTTATTATTCATTTTTATTTACAATATTATACAATACAAATGTATTTGTGAAGAGTATTTTATCCATTATTGTATTTATACCAATTTTGTTCCCAGACAGAGCTGCTGTAGCTGGAGCATCAAGGAGCGGCAAGGGTCACCTCGTGACCGCCTGACCGTGTGAAAATGAGTGGAGTCACACTGAGAGGGGCAATTTTGATGAGTGTTTGGGCAATTTTTGACAGAATAAAGTTATATAATTACTAATTCTTGACAGAGACAAACTATTATAAACCTTGGCATGATATAATTGATAATCCCATCAATTTACAAACGTAAATTGGTGGGATAATTCATTTTTTTTTGTATATTGTCATTTCGATTGTAGACACGAAGTTTTGAGTGATATTTGGTATGAGCTCCTGTGGCATGGTTGGTAAGGTTGCGGACTGGAAAACTCAAAGTGTCGTAGGGTAGTGGGATCGAATCCAGGAGGGGGTTATGGGGAAGGTTTTATATTGTCTAGAAAAAAAATTATAAATTTTTTTTTTTACAAGATCATGCCATTGTATTCAAACAATATGAAATATTCATAGAATATATCATATTGTAAGAATAATAATAATAATAATAATAATAATACTTTATTTCAGACTCACACAGTACAGAGGGGACCATACTGGGGTCCATATATACCTTACAGTAACATAAATATATATAAATATATATAAGCTACTGTACATAGGCTACATAAAATAAAAAGAAATTAAATAATACCCAGCTTGCTATCATGTACTTCACAGCACTGCCTCAACCAAAAACAGTGGTCATCAAACTACTGTGTTACCAAAACCACTGTCCTAATTGTGTACAGTACCATGCCTCACATCATTTAGCTTCCGGTACAGTATGTTGCTACAGTACAGTATAGGAATATCGGTACTGTACTGCACTATGAGGATCAGTACCGGTATGCTAATTCTGTAGAGTAGCAGACCTGAAATCATTACTTAACCTGACAAGCGCGATATGACAGTAGGTGCTAGGGTAGTTATTTGTGCATTTCTAGCCCTGGATTCTGACAGAATTCGTTATATTTACAATATAAACCATTATTTGTTTTCGGTATGCTTTTATTTTACATATATGATGTATATATGAACCTTCAAGAGTGCTAAAATAAGTGGGAAAAGCATTTGGGTGGTGAAAAACGAAGATATTGGCCACCCGGTCATAATCTCAGGCGAGAGAGAGACAGGCAGCCTTCCCCTCTCGCTGTCTGGGAGTCAACTGAGGAGAGCGGGGCGGTGTGTGCCGGTGTCTGGGTGTTGCATAACGATCTTTTATGCAACCCACTTGTGCTACATTATCGCGGGAGAGAAAAATAACCGATAAATTATGATAATAAGAGGAAAAATAGGTGATAATTGAGGAGGGGAGGGAGGGGGGAATAAGGTGGGGAAGGAGGGGAGGGGGGTGGGTGAGATTTACATGGATGAGTACTGGAGGGGAATTATCTCACCTAGAGACAAATTCCTTTGTTTTGATAGGCCCTTTTTTTTTATGGAAGGCTTTTTTTATGGTCCTGCTTCCGTGAGGCCTATCGCGATCCCTATAGGAAGCCTTCCGTGAGGCCTATCGCGCTTGCCGGGTTAAGGTTAAATATAGAGCAACTTCCTCCAGTGTGCCTGGATCCTGGAGGTGTACACTATGCTTGGAGTTTGTAGCATTTTAATGATCCTGTTCTCAGAAGTGTTAAGGCGCTGAATGAATTTATATGTTAGCTTTCTAATGAGTGATTTGTAACAGTGTAAGTTCATATAGGCACATAGCGTACTTGTACTCTCATATTTTGAGAGCCCCAGAAACATTTTCATGATATTGTGATATGAGATACTTAGTCTATTCACTGTCATTTTCTTATAGTTCCACCATAGTTGTGCTGTATACATTGGTGAGCAGTAGGAGTTGAACAATGTTATTTTTGTATCCCATGTGCACATATGAAATTTTCTTAATATTGAATTTCCCTGCATGTAAAGTTGCCTTCGCTGACGACCCATATCCTCATCATCTGAGCGATCACATGAAATATAGTGTCCTAGATACTTTACTTTACTTACTTCTTCTATAATTTCTTCATACAAATGGAATTTAGGTAGCTTTGATTTCAATAGAAGGTTAGATTTAAATATTATGATATTGCTCTTTATAGGATTAAATTTGACTGAATGTTCGATTCCAAATTTTTCACATACTCTTAATAATTTATCCAGTCCTGCTCCAGAGGGCGCGATTAAGGCTAGGTCATCAGCATACATGAGATGATTTACAATGGTGCTGCCAATACAGCACCCAGTGCGAGTCTTGTTCAGCTCCAGACTAAGATCATCCATGTAGACGTTGAAAAGATACGGAGACAATATCCCCCCCTGCCTAACACCATTGGTTACGGCGAAAGAGCCTGACAGGATGTTGCCCCATCTTACACACATTTTTTGATTAGCATACCAGAAAATAAGTATCCTAACAATATAGCTAGGCACTCCCCTGTTAACTAATTTTTCAAATAAGGTTTTGTGACACACCCTATCAAAAGCCTTACTTGCATCAAGAAAACAAGAGAAAATTGAGCTATTTAGTTTGTTGTATGTATCAATCACTTCTTTCAGCACATATATGCATTGGTCTGTGCCGTGATTTTTCTTAAAGCCAAACTGATTGCTGCTGGTGACAATATATGCAGACATTCTTTCTAGCATTATCATTTCAACTACCTCACTCACCACACTAGCAAGTGCTACTGGGCGGTAGTTGTCTTTTGCTGTAATTTTACCTGATTTATCTTTAATGACAGGAACAAGTATTACGGATATCATAGACTCCGGCAGGACACCATGCGTAAATAGACTGGTGATGCAAGAACTAAGTTTATCTATTAACAACTTATCTGCATATTTAAAATGTTCTGCATATATACCATCCAGCCCACAAGCTTTATTTATACAATGACATGACCTTGTTTTCTTTTTTCTTTTTTTTATTGTTTTATTTTATTATCATAGTAGGTTTGACAGGATTTATTGAAACATATTTATTTTTGTACAATTCATTTGAGGTAAGAAAATAATTATATACACATTACTTTGGCTAATAACAAACATATATATTGATATACTAAAAAAATAAGGCATATTACATGTAAATCTTTGAAACTTATAAACTAAATAATGAAACATACAATTATATAATGTAAAAGCTATATCACAGGGACATCTTTGGAACTTATACATTATATAATATATATGTTACATTATGAGGTAGCGTGATCAATTAGGTCAGGACAGGTAAGGTAGGGCGCGAGTCCAGGGCAGGGCAGGGCAGGGGGCGAGTCCAGGGCAGGGCAGGAGGCGAGTCCAGGGCAGGGCACGGGGCGAGTCTAGGGCAGGGCAGGGCAGGGGCCGACACTCAGTAGTTCTTGAAGGTGTGGTAGTCCCTGAAGCAGTCACCCAGGCAGAGTGCAACTTTGCACTCGGCGCACATTGAGGTGACTCTTTTGGTGACATGGGGTTTCCTCACACTGGAGCTGCAGACGGTGCACTGCACCTGCCTGTGACGAGTGCCAATCAGCTCGGTGTTGGTTGGGTAGTGTCTTTCGACACCCAGCTGGATGCGGTCAGGAACGTGATCCCCACGCCATGCCGTACGTCTGTGAGTGGTGGTGCCATACTTCTCCAGGAGTTGGTAGGAGACGTTGTACACGAACTCCCGGAATTTCAGCTTCTGGTTTGGGGCCATATCCTTTTTCACCAACCACAAGTTGTAGGCGTTCAGCATCGTTATGTCAACTAGGTGGAGGAAGAGCTTGTGATACCACTTCACAGTCTTCCTCAGACACTCAACGCCTGACAGCTGACAGTCAGACTTGTCCACCAGGCGCATGTTTTTTGTGTAGTCCACTACCATGTCGGGCTTGCAGATTGTCTTCCTGGTTCGGTAGTGGATTTTGCCAGAATCCACCTGGGCACCTGTGTGGACGGTGGAAAGCAGGTGGACGTCTCGCTTATCCTTCCACTTCAGGGCTATCAGTTTCCCACACTTCTCGAGCTGCTTGTATTTCTGCCCCTTTCGTCGCCTTCTTCGCACATGCCTCTCGCGGTGTTCCTGGGCCAGGTCGTCTTCTGAAGGTGTGTCACTGGAGGAGGCATCTGTGAGAGGAATGACATCACCTGTGAACTTTGGCATAAACTTTCTTGTCTTTCTGACAGTCCCACATGACCCCGTTTGGTTGTCATAAAGAAACTGGCAGAGAGCAGGAGAAGTATACCAGTTGTCAGTGTAGATGATGTGGCCTTTGCCCAGGTAAGGTGCCAACATTTTCCTGACGATGGCACCTGACATGCCCATGGGGTCATTGGCAGCGGCTTTCGGTACGTCAATGTCAGTTCCTGTATACACGATCATGTCAAGCACTATTCCAGTTTCACAGTCGCATAACACGAAGAGCTTGATTCCGAACCTATGCCTCTTCAAGGGGATATACTGCTTGAAAACAAGACGTCCTTTGAAGAGCACGAGCGACTCATCAATCACCAAATTGAGGAAGGGGTAAAAGTATTTCCTATACCTCTCCAACAACATGGTGAACACATCCCGAACTTTCCATATCCTGTCAATCCTGTTAGGATTTTCGTTGTCTGCAAAGTGCATAAATCTTAGCAGCAACAAAAATCTGTCACGAGTCATGAACTTATTGAAAGTTGGGGTGGCGATGAGAGGGTCGTGCTTCCAATAGTGTTGCAACACATGCTTCTTGATCAGAGGCATGAGGAACAACAAGGCAAAGAACGTCAGAAATTCTTCCACAGTCGTATCCACCCAGCCTCGTATTCTCGCTTTTGGAGAAAGGACGTCCAATCTGCCAAACACCCACCTGTAGTAGGCGTTTGTTTGGGCAACGATGTACGTCATTACCTCCATGTCGAAAAAAGCGAGGAAGAAGTCGCTTTCGTTCGCTTGATCATCACAGGGCCAGTCGTCAGTTGTTCCTGACGTCCCAGGATTGAACTGGGGCACGTCAGGTACAAAATTTACCCCGTCAGACCAATCGAACGAAGGCAGCTGAGGGATCGGAATGTCGTCTGCGTCTGCTTCATCGTCTGAAATATCGCTTCCATGGTCGCGATACAGCACTTCATCATCATTACCCTCCTCTTCACTTGACAGACGATGCCCTTCCTCATTTTCGTCACCGACGTCGGACTCACTCCCACTGTCCACTCCCAAATCCCCCCACCCTTGGTCCCGTGCTAGGGCTTCGTCGTCGAAACCCGGGCTGCCAATGTCCTGCGAATCACCATCAAACAGCAGGGCGGCATACTTAGATGGTGTCAGAGTTTTCCGGGTCACTTTGGCACGTGCGGGAGTCTTATGGACAGGGACAGCAGGGGCGGCGGCAGGGGCAGCAGTGGTGCGTGGCCTTGATGGCAAGATGATGGTGGTGCCTGTCGCCCTTCTCTCTGTTCCTTGGGCAGGGGCGGCAGGGGCAGCAGTGGCGGCAGGGGCAGCAGGGCCGGCAGGGACACCAGGGCCAGCAGTCGCTTTCCCAGTCGCTTTCCCTCTCCCTTTCCCCTTCCCCTTCCCTGTTCCTTGGGCAGGGGCGGCAGGGGCGGCAGGGGCAGCAGGGGCGGCAGTGGCGGCAGGGGCAGCAGGGCCGGCAGGGACACCAGGGCCAGCAGTCGCTTTCCCAGTCGCCTTCCCTCTCCCTTTCCCCTTCCCCTTCCCTGTTCCTTGGGCAGGGGCGGCAGGGGCGGCAGGGGCGGCAGGGGCGGCAGGGGCAGCCGGGCCAGGGGCGGCTGGTGGTGTTGGTGGTGGTAGGGGCACTGTGGCTGGCGTACAGGTTCTTTTCCCTACGCCCGTGCCTTTCATTTTTCCTGCCCCCGCAGGTAATGCAGCCCTAGGGCGGCCTCCTGCGTCGCTGGTACCGGTGGCAGGGGTGGCAGTGGTGGCAGTGGTGGTGGTAGTGGTTGTTGCAGTGGCCTGGGTCGTGGTGGCAGTGTCCCGAAAGACCAATGACCTCTGTGCCATTGCCCTGCTTGCACGTGTTTTTCGTGCTTTTGGTGCTGGTGATTCGTCCTCTGAGCTGTAGGGCGTGTCGTACTGGTAGCTAGGGTCTTTGGCAGCCACCCTCTGCCTTCCACGGCGGCTAACACCACCAGAAGGAGGGCTGGTTGTGTCATCAGGGAGCGAGCGTGAGGGACGTGTAGGCTCCATGACTAGTGCGTGGTTACTGGCGCGGTGGTGCTTGCACGAGTGCAGGGCGAGCGTTTGGCGGGGTGGTATCGAGAGTTGACATGTAGTACTAAACCCACACCAATTTTCAGCCGCCTGGCTATAAACGCGCGGTTTTGGTACGTGTTCAAAGTCTCTGCTCTTAAGAGTCTCCCCGCAGTGCGCCGGGGGAACTCTTAAGAGTCTCCCCGCAGCTCCCGGGTTAAGGACACCCACATCTGTCTCATACACAGAGGGTTATTACGAACACTGGTGATATGGCAAGCCCCTAGCCACAGCCGCCGGACGACTATCACAGAGAGAGGGCGCCCAGCTCCCCCTTTTTGCCCACCCGAGGAGGGAGACCCCCACCCCCGCGGAGGTATACCTGGCCCCTGTTTTGACTTTCGAGTCATTGCCAGGTAGCACAGGAATTCTTCCTATCAATGAACTAACCATGCATGACTAACACCTTTACTAACCTCTATTTACTCACAATAAACCATTTACCTTTCTTGCATGCTCTGATCACTAAATTAGCACCTCAGCTATACCATAGAATGAAGATTGCACAATCTAAGAGAGACGCTCCTATCACAGCTGTCCCCATCCTCCTCGCAAAGTAGATCCAGTCTCCCTCCCCTAAATACTTCCAGTATAGCCAAAATAGTACCTCTTACTAAGGCTCAGTTATATGAAAATAATAAGGCTTCCTATAGCCCTGTGCCACAACAGTAAATACCATCTTACCTAGTCCCCATATCTATTGAGAGCTCAATTAAGTCCATAAGACTTGAGATCCCTACTGTCTACAGGGTCCAGAACCGAGCCTATAAATCTAGCTCCCGCCCCCAGTCAAATCAGTTGAAAGCTAGACACCAACCAGTGGTCACTACCCTGCAGTTTACCTCTAGCTCTGCCCTCGTGTTGTTCCGGAGCGAGATTCCAGATCCGGCAGACTCCGTGGCAGAGAAGACTGATAGAAGCATCTGTCCATGTACAAGTCCTAACGTGCACCTTATAACCTTCACACAAATTCGTGGGTATATAAGTGTGTAGCCAGCAACGATCGTCAAGAGATCCGACTTGAGAACTTCCTACATTTTGGACCATCTGGACGGCCGAGGAACCAGTCGTTAGCCCCCAACATCACCGGAAGCAAGATAACCAGGACCAATCTACCAATACTATTCAAGATTCATGTTGCTAGTACTAAGTGTTATAGTACTAGCTTGATACTCACTTATTAACTTTCTATAAAGTGGCTAAAACCTTGCCCAGTGTAATTCATATTTAACCATTCCATTTGGGACGTATTAAGCGATCAGTGCTCTTTAATTAACAGGCGACCTTGACTCGTAATTACCTTATTCAGATATTAAAACTCTAGTGATATCTAACGTTCGCCCACTGATTTGTGTTCTACGTATTTCTGCCATAAGAATATAAAACTTAGATCAGTACCCCCATGAGGTTACTAGAGATTCCGTGTTCTACAATATACGCGTGTCTAACCCTAACTGTGAGCTGCTACTTGGGCACGCGACCAGCCAGTAAGAGGTCAACTCAGTGACATTGAATTATACGAATATATTGAGGTCTTCCAGTAAAATATAAACTTGCTAATTAAATCCGTGATCAGAAGAATATACCTGAACGTTGGAAGTGGGAGACTAGGCTCCATCCAGATCCGCTAATGCTAGCAGTTCCCTTCTATTATTTGTTTTGTGCAAGAATTACTATCTTTCTATACTCTTTATTTATTTACGTCAATAAACGTGAACTTGTGTCGTGTTACCGTGTGTTTATTTTGTGTTCTCTATTCCTCATACCTTGTATTGTGCATGCAGCCTTATATACCCAGTCATTCAGAACTCACATTACCCAAGTTAAACCTGTAGAAAAACAGGGCATAACATTGGCGGCAGCGGTGGTTCTTGATTCGGATAAAAGGTTGCATTACATTGCAAGTTTGGAACAGCTAGAACACGAGAACATCATGGCGCAACCTACTCACACTTCCATCCCAAATTATGATGAAACAAGTTATGGGATCGAAATATTCATGGACATAGTGAAACCCGTACTTACAAAGTACAAAGGAGTACAAAGGAAATCAAGCAACAACAGATCTAGTGACCCTTCTAGGTTGCTTGTCCTCCAAAAAACTGAGGATCAAGTGTCCAAACAGTGGTTTAGAGTGGGTAAGGGAACATTGGAAAGGGAATTACTGCCCTGGAACTAATGTCCGTGGCAGGATTAGGAAGTTAGTAGGGGACAGATGGGTTAGTAACTGAGGGGGGGATAAAATAAAGTTATTCATTTACAAACGCATTCAGTCGCGGGTTTGAAGCGAGATATTTGTCTAGGCGGAGTTTAAATGAATCAACGGTGATGCAGTCTATAACGTTTCGGGGAAGCCCATTCCACAAGTTGACAACTCGATTGAAGAAGAAATTCTTAGATTCGTGTGAATTAAAAGATTTACCAATAATTTTGCAACCGTTTCCCCGCGTGTAATTAGATTCGTCGATAGTGAAGTACTTACTACAGTTCATATTGTCGATGCCTTTGATGATTTTGAACACTTGAATTAAGTCACCTCTTAATCTGCGCTGGGTTAAAGGAAATAGATTTAATTCTCTAAGACGCTCTTCGTATGGTTTGTTCTTTAGGCTAGGTATCATTTTGGTAACTCTACGTTGAACTCGTTCTAGCTTGTTTATATCTTTTTGGTAATAAGGGCACCAGGATTGAACGCAGTATTCCAGAAGAGGGCGGACTAAGGAATTGTAAAGGGTTAGGATAACTTCTTTGGATTTATGCTCATGGATATCTCAGTGTATATCTCAACTAATAGTAATCAATTTGGTTTTAAAAAGAATCATGGTACGGACCAGTGCATCTACACTCTGAAGGAGCTAGTGGATGGGTACATCAAAATGAACAGCTCTATTTTTGCATGCTTTCTTGATGCTAGTAAGGCATTTGACAGAGTCTGCCACAATATCCTGTTTGATAAATTAGCAACAAGGGGAGTGCCATCCTATATACTGAGAATCTTGAAGTACTGGTACGCCAATCAAACATTTAATGTAAGATGGGGTAACATTATTTCGGATTCCTTTACAGTAACCAATGGAGTGAGACAGGGTAGTATTCTCTCACCTTACTTATTCAATGTATATATGGATGAATTAAGTGATAAATTGAATAAAGAGCAGATTGGATGTTATGGTGGGAATAAAATCATCAACCATCTCATGTATGCTGATGATCTGGTCATTATTGCACCGTCTTCTGCGGGTCTGAGCAAACTTCTTGATATATGTGAATCTTTTGGTAGTAAACATTGTGTTAAATTCAACCCACTGAAAAGTGCTGTTCTTATATTTAGATCAAAATTACTGTATAAAAGTAAACTGCCAAATTTCTCACTCAATAATCAAATTATTCAAGAAGTAAACAAAATAAAATACCTGGGACACATTATCTCAAACGATTGCTCAGATGATGCAGATATCGGCCGTCAGCGCAGACAGCTATATTTACGTGGTAACACCATCTTGAGAAAATTCCACATGTGTAATTGGGAAACTAAAGTCACTTTGTTCCGGACATATTGTTCCTCTATGTACACGGCCCATTTGTGGTGGAAGTATAAGAGAGCCACCATAAATGGTCTGTGTACATCCTATCATAATATACTCAAGATGTTCATTGGTCTCTCTAAATATGAAAGCACTAGTATGGTGTGCACACTGTTGGATGTGCAGTGCTGTCGGGCTGTCATCAGGAGACTGGTGTACAGCTTTTCGCAGCGACTGCAATACTCCAGTAACACGCTGATTGTAGCTCTTTGGTCTAGTGATCATATCTATGAATCCCGTATTATATCTCACTGGCAGAAGCTGCTGCACACATAGTATGTACTGTAATGTAATATATAGGTCTAATTGAACTATGAGCAATGATCTGTGCAATAGGTGTTAACCAACATTGAGCAATAGCCTTAGTTAGCCTATCTGTGTTATATTGTGACAAAATGTGATATGTGCTCTATTCTGTAAATAGGCCTACTGTATTTTTTATTTTATTGTGTCTTTATTAATATATCTTTGTGTATAATTATTATCTGTGCTCTGACGAGAAGTGTATGTGATATGGACCATTAGGTCGTACTGTATTTATACTGTATCTATCTTATGTGTCTGGAATAAAGAATTATTATTATTATTATTATTATAAATGACCTGCCTATAAAGCCAATTATTTTGTTTGCCTTCTTAACAATTTCTGAACATTGTTGACTCGGTTTTAGGTTACTCGATATTGTTACTCCCAGATCGGTTTCTCTGTTTACATTCTTAAGCTGAGTGCCATTCATCGAATAGTTTGCTTTCTCATTTAGGTATCCGATATGTAGTACTTTACATTTATCCGCATTGAAACTCATTTGCCAAATTTGGGCCCAACATGACAATTTATCTAGATTGTGTTGCATATCGTCAACTTGTTCTTTTGAGAGTACGCTATTTGCAATTTTTGTATCGTCAGCAAATTTTGAGATTGTACAGGTGAGGCCCTCATCTATGTCGTTGATGTAAATTAGAAAGAGAATTGGTCCTAGTACCGATCCCTGGGGTACCCCGCTACTTACATTGGTCCATTTAGATGCCTTACCGTTTATGACTACTCTTTGCTTTCTGTCGCTGAGCCAATTTTCTATCCATTTCAACACACCGTCTTGTATTCCATGCGCTTTTAGTTTTAGCAGTAAACGTTTGTGGGGAACTTTGTCAAAGGCCTTTTGAAAATCAAGGTATATAATATCTACAGCTTTACTCTCATCGTAGAGGTTGAGGATATCGTGGAAGAAGTCTAAGAGGTTTGTTAAACAGGAACGTTTTTTACGAAAGCCGTGTTGAGTATCTTTAAGTATGTTATTTTCCTCTAAGTGATTTACGAGTCTGTCTCATATGACCGTTTCTAGCATTTTACATACAACTGAGGTTAAGCTAATTGGACGATAGTTACTGGGTAGGGATTTGCTGCCTTTTTTGAATATCGGTGTTATGTTGGCTAGCTTCCACTGATCAGGCATAGTTCCAGACTGCAAGGATTTATCGAATAGTAATGTCAGTGGTTTGGAAAGCTCATCCTTAGCTTCCTTCAGAACTCTAGGCGAGATTGTATCAGGTCCAGGCGTTTTATTTACCTTGAGTTTATCTAAACAATTCAATACTTCTCTCTCTGTAACGGTGATATTGCTTAGAACATCTGAATTATCAATCTGAATCGGCGATGGTGTAGGGATATCACTGAGGTCTTCTGTTGTAAAAACTGATGCAAAGAAGGTATTGAGGGCATTACTCATTTGTACTTCGTCTTTGGTGTATTCTCCATTTTCATCGACTAACGGTCCAACAGTTGAAGTAACGACTTTTTTCTTTCTGATATAACTATAGAATTCTTTCGGGTTTGTTTTACTTTGATTCGCAATATGTAACTCTAAGGTCTTTTTACTTTGCTTAATTAACTTTTTGGCTTTGCGTCGTAGCTCTACAAATTTCACCCGTTCTTCGTCATTTTGTGAGGATTTTAATCTATCATTAGCAAATTTTTTAGCAAGCAGGCAGTTTGAAATATCTTTATTCCACCATTTGGGCTTATTATTATGGCCTGGACGCCGTATTTTCGATGGTATGCAGTCTTGCACTGCTTTTAGGTAAGTGGTTTCGAATAACTTCCAAGATGTATTTATGTCATTATTGTTAATTAAAAAGCTCCAGTCAGTTTCTTTAAACATAGCTCTAAGTTCATGGAAGTTTGCTTTCTTGAAATTAGGGACTTTTTCGATGCTACTATTTGGTTCGTTACTAGTAAACTTTAAAGTGAAAGTTATCGTACGATGGTCGCTGTTACTGAATTCATCACCAACATTCAAATTCTCTATTAATTCTTCTTTTGTTGCAAGTACAATGTCAAGAACGTTATTACCACGGGTCGGTGTTCGAACAAATTGATAAAGCGAACTCTCTTGCAAGTTCGAATACAAGTCATGTCCGGAGTGTGAAGTAAGAGTATCGCCCCACTTGGTCACAGGTAAATTAAAGTCGCCAAAAATTACGGTATCTTGTGAGTTACTTACATCTGCAATTTGTTCATAAATTTCTCGGTCAGTTTGCACTGATTGAGCTGGAGGTCTGTATATTAATGCAAGTATTATTTTTGTACCTTTATTATTCTTTATTAGCACAAAAGATGCGTCGACGTTCACAATTTGAGGTTTTGACAAGAGGGTAGGGTTAAGACTTTCTTTGATATAAAGTAAAACGCCACCTCCATTTCGATTTATTCGGCTTTTCTCAAACATTACATAACCGGGAAGTGAATACTCTGCTAAAAAGTCTCTATCTTCTGTATTGAGCCAAGATTCTGTTATGCCAATCACATCATAATTTTCTGTAAACACTAGCTCCTCTAAATCTGAAAATTTATTGCGTATGCTACGAGCGTTTGCATAGAAAACCTTTAAATTTGTTATTTTAGAACTCCCGGAACGCTCTTTAATAATATTTTTGGTTCTTGTCGGATCTACATTTATGTTCATGGCTGTCCTCGGTCCTCGCTGTCTTCGGTCCTTATTGCTGGTGGTCCTCGGTTTCCTCTGTTTTTTTCTTGGCATTGGATGATTTATGTCACTGCTGCTTCTTCTCTGATGGCGTTTTTTGATCCATGGCTGCGGACTGCTTCATGTAGGAGACGACCCATGCGTGCTGAACCCACAGGGTTTAGATGAGTGCCATCCTTGCGGAACAGAGTAGGCTGGTTGTAGAAGTTGTCCCAGAGGTTGATGAATTCAACTTCTTCCCTCAGACACAAATATTTTAGTCGGCTATTTGTGCTGAAGGCCTTGTCGTAGAATTTATCAGGTGCGTCGATCTTGGGGAGAATGCCTGAGATGATGATATTCCTTGACTTGTTTTTGTAGTGCTGGATCATCTTGCGATATTTCTCCATCAACTCTTCGGATCTGGTGCGCATGACGTCATTTGAACCAGCATGGATGACAAAAAGGGTATTTTCATTTGCATCCTTTGTGGTATCTTCGAAGGCTTCCACAATGTCGTCCAGTCCAGCTCCTGGGATGCAAAATCTTTTTCGTTGATTTGGGACTCTGTCGCAGAACTCTTCGACCTGTCCTCGTAGGATGGAATCCCCAACGAGCCTGGTCTCTTCTGGTTCGTCTTCCATCTCTACCAATATCTCAAATCTGTTTGACATTGTGACTGGTAGATGAGACCTTTTCTGCGTTGGCCGTGCACCGTTCCTCACTGGTGTAAATCCGGAAACCTGTGGTGGCGGGACTCTACGTACAGGTCGGGGAGAGGAGTGGTTAGAACGGGGGCGAGGGGTTGGTACTGTTCGTGCTAGCAGGCTTCTTGCACGAGGAGTGGGGGAGAGACTAAGGTGAACAGGGCGGCTGTCCTGGTTTGATGTCGGCTCAGGTTCGTCAGAAGCATCTGCTGCAGGTGTTGGATTGTTGGCAGATGACGTTGGGGCGGTGGTGGATGCTGGAGTTGAAACCATTGGAGTTAGTGATACTCCAACGTTGAGTGTTACAAACTCTTGGAGTGATTCCAGCTTCCTGGTGAGGGCGTTGATCTTGTTGTGGGCTTCATCCAATTTTGCTGTCAAATCCTCTCGTTGCTGGCAGAGTCGGCAGACTTGTGGATCGGCAGGAGCAAACATGGAAGCACTACATGACTTATACCACGGACGCACAAAAAATAGCCGTAACATTAATACACCTGGGAAAAGCCGTTTCCCTGGTTGCCCATCAAATGCACGCTGATCTCACCTGGAACGAATTTCGCACAATAGTGATAGAAGCCATTAAGCCTTCGTTGGGCGCTTTCATGGCCCACACCCGTATCCTAGACACGAAATTCGAAGGCGATCTAGATGCCACAGTGAGTAAGCTTGCCCAACACATAAAAAATTCTTTCCCCACGTTGACCAAAATCCAACAAGAACAGCAAATTCTGGTCAACCTTGTGTCGATATTGCCCTCAGCAGTAAAAGACCATTTCCGGGTGCATGATTTCGTCGGATACAAAAAAGACCTCATCACGATCCGACGTATTTTGGCCGTGCGCACAGAAGCACCCACCCAAATCGCTGCAATCAAGAGGTTTCCCACGCACCCGCAGCAAACCAACCACCAAAACCCCAAGAATGCCTACCCAGCCTCATCTTTCAACAACAGACCCACCTACCTTTCCGGCAAGCCCCAGCCCAGTAGACCCCGGTTCCAACCATCCCAGCCACGCAGAATCTTCAACCGGAACAGCAACTACAACACCTACCAAAGTAAAAACCCTACCTTAGTCATTATCAACCCCTATGATTTCCCTGCCTGTAATGCTCAGTGTGCCCTCCACCAAATTCGTGACTCTGCCAAACCTCGCCCCTCTACTCCTCGCATTTCTGTAAATGAAGAGGAGTGGGGACAAGAGGAAGAAATTGCCCCCCATACCATGACCTCAGACGATACCGAGGAAACCCTGGAAGAGGTAGATACCGACCCCCAGGATTTTTAAAGTATCCCCCGCCCACGATGGGCTCGGCGGGGGACGCCATAACTAGTCGCACTGCCCCCATTTATTACATGGTCAAAATCAAGGACATTCCTGTCCGCTTGCTAATCGACACGGGAGCTGCCAAGTCATGTTTGTTCAAATCTTACTATGAAAAACATCCCCGACGATTTGGCCCTTTGTTAAACACCAAAACAGAACTCATCTCAGCTGCTGATACTTACTTAAATCTCCTAGGAGACACTTTACCCCTATCAGTAACTACTCCTGACCCCCATGCTCGTTGTTATCACACATTTACAGTATTTTCCTCCAACTGTAAACATTATGATGGTTTCCTTGGACTTGACCTCCTTCAAAAACTCCGGGCCCAGATTGACTGCGGCCAAAGGCTGATCTCATTCAAAAACAAATTCCAGCCCAAAGCCTCTGACAAACCAATAACGCAGAAACCCATTCCCAAAAAGAAAAAACAACCCCCCCCCTCAACAAACCCTGATTCAGGGTTACCAAGTTGCAGCTAGCACTAAGGTGACTCCTAAAACCTCCCCTTGCCCCGAGATCTCTCAAAACCTCACTCAATTCAGTAAAAAAATGCCTCAACAAACGAAAGAAGACAAGTCCAAGCAACTCCCTCTCGGTAATCCCCTCAATTCTCGTAACTCTGTCCAGAATAAATCCTCCCATGTTTTCAGGACAGACTCTGATATATGTAACCATAATTCTATCCAATGTTTATGTACACATGTTTCCAGAGAAAATGCCGACCGATGTACCCAACAATGTTTCCCCCATGCCCCCAGAAATGTTAACAACCCCAAATCAATACACCAGTCCTACACCAATAACCCATGTTCTACACCTCACTTTTTCCCCACCAACCCTCCGCAGTCCCCCCAGCAAATCCCGTTTTCAAACTCGCTCACCTCACACCCCTCTGAACCGCCCGCACGCGCCGTTAATCCCCCCCTCACGCGTGCCGACCGAGGGACACAACCATGTTCCCACCATGCCCCCAGAAATGCCAAGCTATTCCACCACCCCCCCAATCCCCCTTGTGACAGTTTTTCGTCAGTAGCTCCCTTCCACCCCCACACAATTCACACCCCTAGAAAACTTCACAACCCCACACTTGACTCGCCCTCTCATGACAAACATAACCACCAAAACCACATGAACGCCAAACAAACCGTTACTGCCACCGACAACACTCCCCCCACCAACCCTCTGCAGTCCCCCCAACAAATCCCGTTTTCTAACCCCCTCACACCGCGCCCCACTGATCCTCTCACACGCGCCGTTAATCCCCCCCTCACGCGTGACCCCCACCAAAGTGACCTTGTCCCCCTTATAAGTACCAAGCACCTGCTCGCCAGTCAATCCCCCACCATCATTAGCCCAGCGGTAGTTCAGGATGAATGCCAAATTCCCCCCCACCATCAAAAATGGGTGAACCTGCGGCCCATACCCCAAACTCACATGGTATTTTCCCCCACTAACACATCCCCCAACCCCCATCGTTGCCTCTTACAACCCGCCATCATTCCCGCTCGTATCAACCACATTCTCGTAGCAAATATCTCCGAGGAACCCCTGACATTACCGAAAGATCTCATTATAGGAGACCTCGAAACTTTCGATGACCTCCCCATACATTGTAACGACACCCCTACCAGCCTCCAATTGCCCCCTCTTCCTGAGACACTATCTGACCACCAAAAGAACGGCATGTACGACCTACTGCTGGAATTCAGTGACGTCTTTGCCCAACAACCCACCGAAATCGGACAGACGGATGTAGAACAACACATCATTAACACCACAGGCCCCCCCATACGACAACCATCCCGTAGAAAGAACCCCATACAACGTCAGGAACAGGAACGCCAAGTCCAGGAAATGTTAGAGGCCGGGATTGCCACCCCGTCCATTAGCCCCTGGTCTTCCCCTGTTGTCTTAGTCAAAAAGAAAGATGGGACAACCCGTTTTTGCGTCGATTACAGGAGGTTAAATGACAAAACCATTAAAGACGCTACGCCCTTACCCCGAATAGACGATTCCCTTGACTCCCTATACGGATCCAAATGGTTCACTACCCTCGACTTGCAAGCAGGGTATTGGCAAGTGCCTATCAAGGCCGAGGACCAAAAGAAAACAGCATTTTCCACTAGTGGTGGCCATCACTATGAATTTAACGTCCTACCTTTTGGCCTCTGTAACGGACCCGCCACTTTCTCCCGTTTGATGGAAACGGTATTACATGGCCTAACCTGGGAAACCTGCCTAGCCTATCTGGACGATATTATTGTGTACTCTCCAACCTGGGAAGAACACCTCCTCAGGTTGAGACAAGTCCTGCAAAGAATCCGAGCCGCCGGGTTGAAATTAAAACCCTCAAAGTGCGTGATTGCCCGGAATAAGGTAGATTTTCTCGGACACGTGATATCTGAACATGGTATTGCGCCAGATCCAAAGAAACTTCAAGCCATACAAAACCAAACCCCACCCACCACGGTTAAAGGAATACGTTCGTTTCTAGGTTTAGCTACATACTACAGACGTTTCGTCCCCCACTTTGCCACCATAGCCAGACCCCTCCACCAACTTACCCACAAAGACACCCCGTTCGCCTGGACACCTGAAAGAGACCTCGCGTTTAACACTTTGAAGCAAAAGCTAATCCAAGCCCCTATTGTCGTTTTCCCTGACTACCAGAAACCTTTCCGTCTCTATACCGACGTATCTCTGTATGCCATAGGTGCTGTATTAGCTCAATTCAGAGATGGAAAGGAACATGTGATAGCGTATGCCAGCTCCACACTCACCCCACCCCAACAGAATTACGCAGCCACCAAGAGAAAGTGCTTAGGGATCATTTGGGCACTCAGCCACTTCCGGTCATTTGTGTTGGGCGCAAAACTCGAAATAATTACCGACCATCAATCTTTACAATGGCTGCGTAGGTGCGAAACCAACTCAGCCATTTTGGTACGTTGGAGAGAGACACTAGAGGACTACGACTTTACCATACAATATCGTCCCGGCAAACTCCATACTAATGCAGACGCCCTGTCACGTTTGCCAGTACCAAAAGACCCCCCCACCAACCTAGCCGCCTTACAAAACACTCAATTGGTATCTACCCCCACCCCCCGACAGAAGAATGGCCCCCCCAGCCCCCTCCCTAATTCAATCTTTAGAAGCACGAATCAGACCCCCCTGGATACCGTTAAATGTCTTCAGGAAACTGACTTGCTGGGGAGATCAACTAGCCACAGACACTGGTCACATAATCTTGGACCCCACCATAGCCCACGACTACATGATTGCCATCCACGAGGGAAACGGCATACACCTTGGACAAAAGAAAATGTTAAAGATCTTCACAGACCAATACTGGACCCCCAACCCCTCCAAAATTGCACAACGAGTGACAGAATCCTGCAAACCGTGTTTATTGGGAAAGGATAGATCATGCACCCCAGGCCCAGCTGGTACCATTTCTGCCAACAAACCGTTCCAAGTCCTATCCCTCGACATCATGGGCCCGTTCCCTTCTTACGCTGGCAACCGCTATATCGTCACATTTGTAGACGTATATTCAAAATTTTTAATAGCCTGCCCAGTTAAAGACCACACAGCCACCACAGTCGCCACACTGCTTGCCACAGAAGTGTTCCCTATATTCGGCCTTCCCCTTGCTCTTCTATCGGACAATGCCCCCGAGTTTAGTGGACACGTTTGGCAACAATTCACCCAACAATGCGGTATTAAGATTAAACACTCATCCCCGTACTGGCCTCAAGGAAATGCTATCTGCGAACGCAGCCATCGCACCATCAACAACCAGTTACGTACAAGAATGATTGCTCTTAACACCTCAGACTGGCCATCACAACTAAAGATGATACAGTGGGGTATGAACACCTGTCCTCGGAAAGACGGTATTTCCCCTCATGAACGTGTTTACGGTGTACCCCCCCTGTTACTGCCATTCCACCACCACACTCACCTTCCCTCCACCACCTCCACAATTGACCCATTGCAACATCTGCAAAACACCCTCCATACCGCCCAGATCTGTCAAGACACCAAAACTGATAACATCGATGACAAAAACCCTTTCGCCATCCATGACACCGTAATGGTAGCCAACCTCCCTATCACCAACAAGTTAGGCCCTCGCTATGTCGGGCCCTACACCGTCATACAAGTCCCAAATGCCTTTCAAGTCACCATCGACTATCACGGCGTGACTCGCACGCTCCGAACTAGATTCGTCCGAGCGTTTAAACCTCTAAAGCCACAAGACATTACCCCACTCCACACGTCCGACCCTAAATTAAACACCCCTACTCACCCTCTCACTCAGGCTACGAATATTCCCATACAAACCCCTAAGGACCTAAGCCCTCCAGCACCGAACCGACAAATCTTTTCTCAACATACCCCCCCAACTAACCTCCACAAACCCCAAGCCCCCACTATCACACCCTCTTCCACCATGACACCTTCCTTCACTTCTGATAGTCAAGTTCCTCCCCAACTTATCCAAGTACGAAAACCTCCACCCACAACCCCGACCACAACAGAAAACCTCCCGTCTAGCCCTGACATACCTCCACCAGGCACCACAGTGAGAAAACCACCACCCCCACCCCAAACCAAGTACACACCCAACCGCACCACACAATCTACCTCAGTAACCTCACGCTACAACTTACGCCCACGACAAAATCGTTTAAAACCTCCAGAAAACACACCCTACTAACCAAATTCCGTAGGTCTGCCAGACCACTACCCTCCTCCTCCTCTTCTTCTTCTTCTTCGTCGAATTCTCCCCCACAAAGGGAAAGAAGACGAATAATCACCAGCAAATCACCAACCTCATCAAACAACACACCCACACAGGCCCCTACCCCCAACCCTCCAACTTAAATCTACACCCCTTACCCACCCGTCTAGCCCCCCCCGCATCCGCCCCTTTCCCCTCCACGATCCCCACCACCCCACCCACACACCGACTAACCTCATTATCTCACCGAACCCCCAACCAACCAACCCCTAAGAAACCCCCCTACGAAGTCACCCCCGAGAAAACCCCCACATGTCATCTACCTATTAAACGTGCTACCCCTCAATATAAAACATCGTCGAGCGACTCAAGTCCCACGACAAACATCTACCTTCCCACCAGGACCGCCAGAGGTAGAATAATCAACAGACCCATCAGATTTAAAGACAGCGATACAAAAATAACACCCCGTTCTGACACTAAGGACCCAAGCCACACAACACACACACCCCCTCCTTCCCACACACCTCCTTCACCCACCTTACCTAAACCGATCTTGCGCATTGCCTCACTATATATTCCCAACCTACAACACCGCCCAAGAAAACCAAATAAAACCCAGACTCATATTCCCCCTTCATCCCCAGCTCTGTTGTCACGCATGAATCCCCTTTCGGTTAGTAACCCATTCACCACCCTAAACAGACTTCCTGTCAATCCCACACACCTCACTCCGACCCCCACGGGGGAAAGCTACAAACCATTCATACGAAAGGTTAAAGTAAAAACCCCCACTGGACACTTGGCCCGTGTACCACACCCACACCAAGCCCGGGCAGCCGCCCGCCACAACACAGAGGACACATTCTTACAGGTATACATTGACCTGCAAAAGAAACCTGACCGTCGCTCTCGTGTTTGGTGGAACTTTCTAAATACCCTGAAAATGACCCACCATCACTATGCTTCTTTTAACTTCACACTTGAGGCTCGAGGACGAGCCTATAATGAAGGAGAGGGAAGTAAAATGCCCCAGAACAAGAAGCCCACCACAGAAGCCACGAGCGAACACCACACAGAAACACCCGGAAGAAAGGTCCACAGAACGAAAGGACCAGCTGACCGAGCCAGCCATTTCAGACAGGCCCATGCCCGCAGGGCTAAACAGCTCCAGGACGCACCCATTTACCTTTTCTAAACTGACCATTTTCCACACCTCACGTACACTAACCCCCTCGTGTCCTACACTCCTAACTACAAAGATGATGAACAGGAATATACATTCATATTAAAAACACCCATGCCCTGTCCCGACGTTGAGCCAATGCCAACACATCAGACAGCCATAATTATATCTATGTATGTTCTTACATCCGAGAAGTAGATGTTATATATCTTAGAAGTTAAAACACCCCCGCCTGTCCCTAGACCTTGTATATCATTTCCCATGACGAGTATAGATATATGTACCCGTGCTCAGTCGCCCCCTTGCATTGTTCCTCTAGTAACTAAGTGTCTCTATGTATTCAATCCTTAGGTTAAGTATTTTTATCCGCCATTGTGTTCACCTTTTTCCATTTACTGTTCCACAAGTGTCATACGTCTTCCCCTTGCCTCCTTCGTATCCATAGTCCACACTACGCCAATTTACTTTGTGTCATACACCTCTTACCTCAACCAGAGATTGTATAAGATAACCTGGTTCCCAGTATCTGTCAATAGTACCCCGAAACAATAACTAAGTACCCCTTCGAACTGCCGCTGTTGTTGGTATATTTATATCTAATAGAAAACGCAGTTCCCAGGGCCAACTAATAGTATCCATAACCCCTCGGACTGATCACATTACTCTATCTTTTCCTGACTCATATACCACCCCATAGTTGCATTCCCCGGTGGCATTTGGCTAACGTATTCTACTGCCTTTTCAAACTTCCATATCAACTGCAGCCTAATGCCACCCCCACGCCCAGAGACCTTAGGGTCAAATTCCCCTATAGCCCCCTGCACTCCCCCCCCCCTCTCATTATAAGACCCCGCACTTCTCTACTCTTGTCCGACCTAGCCTCTCTCTCATACCTCTCGAAGATCCTTGAATTGTCCGTTGCTAATGCTCTCCAACCTTTTATATATATACTCCTATCCAGCCTACCTTCACTTAGTAGGCCAGAACAACATTAGAACTTTACTAGCCCCTTGCATGCCATCTATTCTCTTACAACCCATTCACAACCCTTCACCCGATGGTCGTCGGTGCGAGGCTAGCCGCCTCGCCAGTAACTAACTTCTATTGCCATACTTCCAGATAAATGTGGCAGAGTTAGCAACCCAGTCTCCACCACATCCAGCAAACCCTACAATTAACAACCAGCCGAGTAAAACCAGCTAGCCAAGGCACCTTCGGTTTTGGTATTAAGGACACCCACATCTGTCTCATACACAGAGGGTTATTACGAACACTGGTGATATGGCAAGCCCCTAGCCACAGCCGCCGGACGACTATCACAGAGAGAGGGCGCCCAGCTCCCCCTTTTTGCCCACCCGAGGAGGGAGACCCCCACCCCCGCGGAGGTATACCTGGCCCCTGTTTTGACTTTCGAGTCATTGCCAGGTAGCACAGGAATTCTTCCTATCAATGAACTAACCATGCATGACTAACACCTTTACTAACCTCTATTTACTCACAATAAACCATTTACCTTTCTTGCATGCTCTGATCACTAAATTAGCACCTCAGCTATACCATAAAATGAAGATTGCACAATCTAAGAGAGACGCTCCTATCACAGCTGTCCCCATCCTCCTCGCAAAGTAGATCCAGTCTCCCTCCCCTAAATACTTCCAGTATAACCAAAGTACCTCTTACTAAGGCTCAGTTATATGAAAATAATAAGGCTTCCTATAGCCCTGTGCCACAACAGTAAATACCATCTTACCTAGTCCCCATATCTATTGAGAGCTCAATTAAGTCCATAAGACTCGAGATCCCTACTGTCTACAGGGTCCAGAACCGAGCCTATAAATCTAGCTCCCGCCCCCAGTCAAATCAGTTGAAAGCTAGACACCAACCAGTGGTCACTACCCTGCAGTTTACCTCTAGCTCTGCCCTCGTGTTGTTCCGGAGTGAGATTCCAGATCCGGCAGACTCCGTGGCAGAGAAGACTGATAGAAGCATCTGTCCATGTACAAGTCCTAACGTGCACCTTATAACCTTCACACAAATTCGTGGGTATATAAGTGTGTAGCCAGCAACGATCGTCAAGAGATCCGACTTGAGAACTTCCTACATTTTGGACCATCTGGACGGCCGAGGAACCAGTCGTTAGCCCCCAACATCACCGGAAGCAAGATAACCAGGACCAGATCTACCAATACTATTCAAGATTCATGTTGCTAGTACTAAGTGTTATAGTACTAGCTTGATACTCACTTATTAACTTTCTATAAAGTGGCTAAAACCTTGTCCAGTGTAATTCATATTTAACCATTCCATTTGGGACGTACTAAGCGATCAGTGCTCTTTAATTAACAGGCGACCTTGACTCTCGTAATTACCTTATTCAGATATTAAAACTCTAGTGATATCTAACGTTCGCCCACTGATTTGTGTTCTACGTATTTCTGCCATAAGAATATAAAACTTAGATCAGTACCCCCATGAGGTTACTAGAGATTCCGTGTTCTACAATATACGCGTGTCTAACCCTAACTGTGAGCTGCTACTTGGGCACGCGACCAGCCAGTAAGAGGTCAACTCAGTGACATTGAATTATACGAATATATTGAGGTCTTCCAGTAAAATATAAACTTGCTAATTAAACCCGTGATCAGAAGAATATACCTGAACGTTGGAAGTGGGAGACTAGGCTCCATCCAGATCCGCTAATGCTAGCAGTTCCCTTCTATTATTTGTTTTGTGCGAGAATTACTATCTTTCTATACTCTTTATTTATTTACGTCAATAAACGTGAACTTGTGTCGTGTTACCGTGTGTTTATTTTGTGTTCTCTATTCCTCATACCTTGTATTGTGCATGCAGCCTTATATACCCAGTCATTCAGAACTCACATTACCCAAGTTAAACCTGTAGAAAAACAGGGCATAACATTGGCGGCAGCGGTGGTTCTTGATTCGGATAAAAGGTTGCATTACATTGCAAGTTTGGAACAGCTAGAACACGAGAACATCATGGCGCAACCTACTCACACTTCCATCCCAAATTATGATGAAACAAGATATGGGATCGAAATATTCATGGACATAGTGAAACCCGTACTTGACATGACTTATACCACGGACGCACAAAAAATAGCCGTAACATTAATACACCTGGGAAAAGCCATTTCCCTGGTTGCCCATCAAATGCACCCTGATCTCACCTGGAACGAATTTCGCACAATAGTGATAGAAGCCATTAAGCCTTCGTTGGGCGCTTTCGTGGCCCACACCCGTATCCTAGACACGAAATTCGAAGGCGATCTAGATGCCACAGTGAGTAAGCTTGCCCAACACATAAAAAATTCTTTCCTCACGTTGACCAAAATCCAACAAGAACAGCAAATTCTGGTCAACCTTGTGTCGATATTGCCCTCAGCAGTAAAAGACCATTTCCGGGTGCATGATTTCGTCGGATACAAAAAAGACCTCATCACGATCCGACGTATTTTGGCCGTGCGCACAGAAGCACCCACCCAAATCGCTGCAATCAAGAGGTTTCCCACGCACCCGCAGCAAACCAACCACCAAAACCCCAAGAATGCCTACCCAGCCTCATCTTTCAACAACAGACCCACCTACCCTTCCGGCAAGCCCAAACCCAGTAGACCCCGGTTCCAACCGTCCCAGCCACGCAGAATCTTCAACCGGAACAGCAACTACAACACCTACCAAAGTAAAAACCCTACCTTAGTCATTATCAACCCCTATGATTTCCCTGCCTGTAATGCTCAGTGTGCCCTCCACCAAATTCGTGACTCTGCCAAACCTCGCCCCTCTACTCCTCGCATTTCTGTAAATGAAGAGGAGTGGGGACAAGAGGAAGAAATTGCCCCCCATACCATGACCTCAGACGATACCGAGGAAACCCTGGAAGAGGTAGATACCGACCCCCAGGATTTTTAAAGTATCCCCCGCCCACGATGGGCTCGGCGGGGGACGCCATAACTAGTCGCACTGCCCCAATTTATTACATGGCCAAAATCAAGGACATTCCTGTCCGCTTGCTAATCGACACGGGAGCTGCCAAGTCATGTTTGTTCAAATCTTACTATGAAAAACATCCCCGACGATTTGGCCCTTTGTTAAACACCAAAACAGAACTCATCTCAGCTGCTGATACTTACTTAAATCTCCTAGGAGACACTTTACCCCTATCAGTAACTACTCCTGACCCCCATGCTCGTTGTTATCACACATTTACAGTATTTTCCTCCAACTGTAAACATTATGATGGTTTCCTTGGACTTGACCTCCTTCAAAAACTCCGGGCCCAGATTGACTGCGGCCAAAGGCTGATCTCATTCAAAAACAAATTCCAGCCCAAAGCCTCTGACAAACCAATCACGCAGAAACCCATTCCCAAAAAGAAAAACAACCCCCCCCTCAACAAACCCTGATTCAGGGTTACCAAGTTGCAGCTAGCACTAAAGTGACTCCTAAAACCTCCCCTTGCCCCGAGATCTCTCAAAACCTCACTCAATTCAGTAAAAAAATGCCTCAACAAACGAAAGAAGACAAGTCCAAGCAACTCCCTCTCGGTAATCCCCTCAATTCTCGTAACTCTGTCCAGAATAAATCCTCCCATGTTTTCAGGACAGACTCTGATATATGTAACCATAATTCTATTCAATGTTTATGTACACATGTTTCCAGAGAAAATGCCGACCGATGTACCCAACAATGTTTCCCCCATGCCCCCAGAAATGTTAACAACCCCAAATCAATACACCAGTCCTACACCAATAACCCATGTTCTACACCTCACTTTTTCCCCACCAACCCTCCGCAGTCCCCCCAGCAAATCCCGTTTTCTAACTCGCTCACCTCGCACCTCTCTGAACCGCCCGCACGTGCCGTTAATCCCCCCCTCACGCGTGCCGACCGAGGGACACAACCATGTTCCCACCATGCCCCCAGAAATGCCCAGCTATTCCACCACCCCCCCAATCCCCCTTGTGACAGTTTTTCGTCAGTAGCTCCCTTCCACCCCCACACAATTCACACCCCTAGAAAACTTCACAACCCCACACTTGACTCGCCCTCTCATGACAAACATAACCACTAAAACCACATGAACGCCAAACAAACCGTTACTGCCACCGACAACGCTCCCCCCACCAACCCTCCGCAGTCCCCCCAACAAATCCCGTTTTCTAACCCCCTCACACCGCGCCCCACTGATCCTCTCACACGCGCCGTTAATCCCCCCCTCACGCGTGACCCCCACCAAAGTGACCTTGCCCCCCTTATAAGTACCAAGCACCTGCTCGCCAGTCAATCCCCCACCATCATTAGCCCAGCGGTAGTTCAGGATGAATGCCAAATTCCCCCCCACCATCAAAAATGGGTGAACCTGCGGCCCATACCCCAAACTCACATGGTATTTTCCCCCACTAACACATCCCCCAACCCCCATCGTTGCCTCTTACAACCGGCCATCATTCCCGCTCGTATCAACCACATTCTCGTAGCAAATATCTCCGAGGAACCCCTGACATTACCGAAAGGTCTCATTATAGGAGACCTCGAAACTTTCGATGACCTCCCATACATTGTAGCGACACCCCTACCAGCCTCCAATTGCCCCCTCTTCCTGAGACACTATCTGACCACCAAAAGAACGGCATGTACGACCTACTGCTGGAATTCAGTGACGTCTTTGCCCAACAACCCACCGAAATCGGACAGACGGATGTAGAACAACACATCATTAACACCACAGGCCCCCCCATACGACAACCATCCCGTAGAAAGAACCCCATACAACGTCAGGAACAGGAACGCCAAGTCCAGGAAATGTTAGAGGCCGGGATTGCCACCCCGTCCATTAGCCCCTGGTCTTCCCCTGTTGTCTTAGTCAAAAAGAAAGATGGGACAACCCGTTTTTGCGTCGATTACAGGAGGTTAAATGACATAACCATTAAAGACGCTACGCCCTTACCCCGAATAGACGATTCCCTTGACTCCCTATACGGATCCAAATGGTTCACTACCCTCGACTTGCAAGCAGGGTTGTTGTTGTTCCCCAAGCTGCCTGACCGAACAGCCCCAAGGCCCCGAGCAAGGCCAAGGCCATAACCGAGCACCCCCACAGAATGGTATGCAGGGTATTGGCAAGTGCCTATCAAGGCCGAGGACCAAAAGAAAACAGCATTTTCCACTAGTGGCGGCCATCACTATGAATTTAACGTCCTACCTTTTGGCCTCTGTAACGGACCCGCCACTTTCTCCCGTTTGATGGAAACGGTATTACATGGCCTAACCTGGGAAACCTGCCTAGCCTATCTGGACGATATTATTGTGTACTCTCCAACCTGGGAAGAACACCTCCTCAGGTTGAGACAAGTCCTGCAAAGAATCCGAGCCGCCGGGTTGAAATTAAAACCCTCAAAGTGCGTGATTGCCCGGAATAAGGTAGATTTTCTCGGACACGTGATATCTGAACATGGTATTGCGCCAGATCCAAAGAAACTTCAAGCCATACAAAACCAAACCCCACCCACCACGGTTAAAGGAATACGTTCGTTTCTAGGTTTAGCCACATACTACAGACGTTTCGTCCCCCACTTTGCCACCATAGCCAGACCCCTCCACCAACTTACCCACAAAGACACCCCGTTCGCCTGGACACCTGAAAGAGACCTCGTGTTTAACACTTTGAAGCAAAAGCTAATCCAAGCCCCTATTGTCGTTTTCCCTGACTACCAGAAACCTTTCCGTCTCTATACCGACGTATCTCTGTACGCCATAGGTGCAGTATTAGCTCAATTCAGAGATGGAAAGGAACATGTGATAGCGTATGCCAGCTCCACACTCACCCCACCCCAACAGAATTACGCAGCCACCAAGAGAGAGTGCTTAGGGATCATTTGGGCACTCAGCCACTTCCGGTCATTTGTGTTGGGCGCAAAACTCGAAATAATTACCGACCATCAATCTTTACAATGGCTGCGTAGGTGCGAAACCAACTCAGCCATTTTGGTACGTTGGAGAGAGACACTAGAGGACTACGACTTTACCATACAATATCGTCCCGGCAAACTCCATACTAATGCAGACGCCCTGTCACGTTTGCCAGTACCAAAAGACCCCCCCACCAACCTAGCCGCCTTACAAAACACTCAATTGGTATCTACCCCCACCCCCCGACAGAATGCCCCCCCAGCCCCCTCCCTAATTCAATCTTGGGAAGCACGAATCAGACCCCCCTGGATACCGTTAAATGTCTTCAGGAAACTGACTCGCTGGGGAGATCAACTTGCCACAGACACTGGTCACATAATCTTGGACCCCACCATAGCCCACGACTACATGATTGCCATCCACGAGGGAAACGGCATACACCTTGGACAAAAGAAAATGTTAAAGATCTTCACAGACCAATACTGGACCCCCAACCCCTCCAAAATTGCACAACGAGTGACAGAATCCTGCAAACCGTGTTTATTGGGAAAGGATAGATCACGCACCCCAGGCCCAGCTGGTACCATTTCTGCCAACAAACCGTTCCAAGTCCTATCCCTCGACATCATGGGCCCGTTCCCTTCTTACGCTGGCAACCGCTATATCGTCACATTTGTAGACGTATATTCAAAATTTTAATAGCCTGCCCAGTTAAAGACCACACAGCCACCACAGTCGCCACACTGCTTGCCACAGAAGTGTTCCCTATATTCGGCCTTCCCCTTGCTCTTCTATCGGACAATGCCCCCGAGTTTAGTGGACACGTTTGGCAACAATTCACCCAACAATGTGGTATTAAGATTAAACACTCATCCCCGTACTGGCCTCAAGGAAATGCTATCTGCGAACGCAGCCATCGCACCATCAACAACCAGTTACGTACAAGAATGATTGCTCTTAACACCTCAGACTGGCCATCACAACTAAAGATGATACAGTGGGGTATGAACACCTGTCCTCGGAAAGACGGTATTTCCCCTCATGAACGTGTTTACGGTGTACCCCCCCTGTTACTGCCATTCCACCACCACACTCACCTTCCCTCCACCACCTCCACAATTGACCCATTGCAACATCTGCAAAACACCCTCCATACCGCCCAGATCTGTCAAGACACCAAAACTGATAACATCGATGACAAAAACCCTTTCGCCATCCATGACACCGTAATGGTAGCCAACCTCCCTATCACCAACAAGTTAGGCCCTCGCTATGTCGGGCCCTACACCGTCATACAAGTCCCAAATGCCTTTCAAGTCACCATCGACTATCACGGCGTGACTCGCACGCTCCGAACTAGATTCGTCCGAGCGTTTAAACCTCTAAAGCCACAAGACATTACCCCACCCCACACGTCCGACCCTAAATTAAACACCCCTACTCACCCTCTCACTCAGGCTACGAATATTCCCATACAAACCCCTAAGGACCTAAGCCCTCCAGCACCGAACCGACAAATCTTTTCTCAACATAACCCCCAACTAACCTCCACAAACCCCAAGCCCCCACTATCACACCCTCTTCCACCATGACACCTTCCTTCACTTCTGATAGTCAAGTTCCTCCCCAACTTATCCAAGTACGAAAACCTCCACCCACAACCCCGACCACAACAGAAAACCTCCCGTCTAGCCCTGACATACCTCCACCAGGCACCACAGTGAGAAAACCACCACCCCCACCCCAAACCAAGTACACACCCAACCGCACCACACAATCTACCTCAGTAACCTCACGCTACAACTTACGCCCACGACAAAAATCGTTTAAAACCTCCAGAAAACACACCCTACTAACCAAATTCCGTAGGTCTGCCAGACCACTACCCTCCTCCTCCTCTTCTTTTTCTTCGTCGAATTCTCCCCCACAAAGGGAAAGAAGACGAATAATCACCAGCAAATCACCAACCTCATCAAACAATACACCCCACACACGCCCCTACCCCCAACCCTGCAACTTAAATCTACACCCCTTACCCACCCGTCTAGCCCCCCCCGCATCCGCCCCTTTCCCCTCCACGATCCCCACCACCCAACCCACACACCGACCAACCTCCTTATCTCACCGAACCCCCAACCAACCAACCCCTAAGAAACCCCCCCACAAAGTCACCCCCGAGAAAAACCCCACATGTCATCTACATATAAAACGTGCTACCCCTCAATATAAAACATCGTCGAGCGACTCAAGTCCCACGACAAACATCTACCTTCCCACCAGGACCGCCAGAGGTAGAATAATCAACAGACCCATCAGATTTAAAGACAGCGATACAAAAATAACACCCCGTTCTGACACTAAGGACCCAAGCCACACAACACACACACCCCCTCCTTCCCACACACCTCCTTCACCCACCTTACCTAAACCGATCTTGCGCATTGCCTCACTATATATTCCCAACCTACAACACCGCCCAAGAAAACCAAATAAAACCCAGACTCACATTCCCCCTTCATCCCCAGCTCTGTTGTCACGCGTGAATCCCCTTTCGGTTAGTAACCCATTCACCACCCTAAACAGACTTCCTGTCAATCCCACACACCTCACTCCGACCCCCACGGGGGAAAGCTACAAACCATTCATACGAAAGGTTAAAGTAAAAAAACCCACTGGACACTTGGCCCGTGTACCACACCCACACCAAGCCCGGGCAGCCGCCCGCCACAACACAGAGGACACATTCTTACAGGTATACATTGACCTGCAAAAGAAACCTGACCGTCGCTCTCGTGTTTCGTGGAACTTTCTAAATACCCTGAAAATGACCCACCATCACTATGCTTCTTTTAACTTCACACTTGAGGCTCGAGGACGAGCCTATAATGAAAGAGAGGGAAGTAAAATGCCCCAGAACAAGAAGCCCACCACAGAAGCCACGAGCGAACACCACACAGAAACACCCGGAAGAAAGGTCCACAGAACGAAAGGACCAGCTGACCGAGCCAGCCATTTCAGACAGGCCCAAGCCCGCAGGGCTAAACAGCTCCAGGACGCACCCATTTACCTTTTCTAAACTGACCATTTTCCACACCTCACGTACACTAACCCCCTCGAGTCCTACACTCCTAACTACAAAGATGAACAGGAATATACATTCATATTAAAAACACCCATGCCCTGTCCCGACGTTGAGCCAATGCCAACACATCAGACAGCCATAATTATATCTATGTATGTTCTTACATCCGAGAAGTAGATGTTATATATCTTAGAAGTTAAAACACCCTCGCCTGTCCCTAGACCTTGTATATCATTTCCCATGACGAGTATAGATATATGTACCCGTGCTCAGTCGCCCCCATGCATTGTTCCTCTAGTAACTAAGTGTCTCTATGTATTCAATCCTTAGGTTAAGTATTTTTATCCGCCATTGTGTTCACCTTTTTCCATTTACTGTTCCACAATTGTCATACATCTTCCCCTTGCCTCCTTCGTATCCACAGTCCACACTACGCCAATTTACTTTGTGTCATACACCTCTTATCTCAACCAGAGATTGTATAAGATAACCTGGTTCCCAGTATCTGTCAATAGTACCCCGAAACAATAACTAAGTACCCCTACGAACTGCCGCTGTTGTTGGTATATTTATATCTCATAGAAAACGCAGTTCCCAGGGCCAACTAATAGTATCCATAACCCCTCGGACTGATCACATTACTCTATCTTTTCCTGACTCATATACCACCCCATAGTTGCATTCCCCGGTGGCATTTGGCTAACGTATTCTACTGCCTTTTCAAACTTCCATATCAACTGCAGCCTAATGCCACCCCCACACCCAGAGACCTTAGGGTCAAATTCCCCTATAGCCCCCTGCACTCCCCCCCCCCCTCTCATTATAAGACCCCGCACTTCTCTACTCTTGTCCGACCTAGCCTCTCTCTCATACCTCTCGAAGATCCTTGAATTGTCCGTTGCTAATGCTCTCCAACCTTTTATATATATACTCCTATCCAGCCTACCTTCACTTAGTAGGCCAGAACAACATTAGAACTTTACTAGCCCCTTGCATGCCATCTATTCTCTTACAACCCATTCACAACCCTGCACCCAATGGTCGTCGGTGCGAGGCTAGCCGCTTCGCCAGTAACTAACTTCTATTGCCATACTTCCAGATAAATGTGGCAGAGTTAGCAACCCAGTCTCCACCACATCCAGCAAACCCTACAATTAACAACCAGCCGAGTAAAACCAGCTAGCCAAGGCACCTTCGGTTTTGGTATTAAGGACACCCACATCTGTCTCATACACAGAGGGTTATTACGAACACTGGTGATATGGCAAGCCCCTAGCCACAGCCGCCGGACGACTATCACAGAGAGAGGGCGCCCAGCTCCCTCTTTTTGCCCACCCGAGGAGGGAGACCCCCACCCCCGCGGAGGTATACCTGGCCCCTGTTTTGACTTTCGAGTCATTGCCAGGTAGCACAGGAATTCTTCCTATCAATGAACTAACCATGCATGACTAACACCTTTACTAACCTCTATTTACTCACAATAAACCATTTACCTTTCTTGCATGCTCTGATCACTAAATTAGCACCTCAGCTATACCATAGAATGAAGATTGCACAATCTAAGAGAGACGCTCCTATCACAGCTGTCCCCATCCTCCTCGCAAAGTAGATCCAGTCTCCCTCCCCTAAATACTTCCAGTATAGCCAAAATAGTACCTCTTACTAAGGCTCAGTTATATGAAAATAATAAGGCTTCCTATAGCCCTGTGCCACAACAGTAAAGCGATCAGTGCTCTTTAATTAACAGGCGACCTTGACTCTCGTAATTACCTTATTCAGATATTAAAACTCTAGTGATATCTAACGTTCGCCCACTGATTTGTGTTCTACGTATTTCTGCCATAAGAATATAAAACTTAGATCAGTACCCCCATGAGGTTACTAGAGATTCCGTGTTCTACAATATACGCGTGTCTAACCCTAACTGTGAGCTGCTACTTGGGCACGCGACCAGCCAGTAAGAGGTCAACTCAGTGACATTGAATTATACGAATATATTGAGGTCTTCCAGTAAAATATAAACTTGCTAATTAAACCCGTGATCAGAAGAATATACCTGAACGTTGGAAGTGGGAGACTAGGCTCCATCCAGATCCGCTAATGCTAGCAGTTCCCTTCTATTATTTGTTTTGTGCGAGAATTACTATCTTTCTATACTCTTTATATTTATTAGTGGCCCCTCCATCATTGACGAACATGCCTATTACATAAGGCATCCTCTTCAAACACTAATCCGCCGTAGTTTTGAATCTACCGCGCAGAGCATTTAAAAACTGAGGAGCCTTCATCATGAGCGCACGCGACCTCACTCATGGCTTCAGTCATTATGAATTGGGTTCTCACTACGAAAAAACTTCGTAAAAAATAAAAACAAAAAGAAAATAAGAATAACTATCCAATAAGCTTTCCATCATATCGTGGATGTACTTGTGTGGATTTCTGACCAGACGCTGATTCAGGCGTCATTCTTCCTTCTCTGCTCTGCGTTCAGCCTGCCCGGACGTGCCTCCCCACGCTCCGCTAGTTCCGCATTCGTGGCGTCCCTAGTGAGTTTTTTCTCATTTGTTTACTCTAGGATGTATCGAGTAAGGTTAGGATAGGCGTAGCAGGAGTGTCCTGGGCTGGTTGCCCGCAGTGCAGTGTATTTTGGGTCGAGTGTATGGGGCATCTATTTCGGATGTACCCTCGTGGTCCCGTTGTGGACATGTGAACTTTTTCACAGCTGAGTTAGTTTGTGATGCAGGCGGCTTTCACTACGCGTTAGTTAATGCTGCCTTTTATCTTTCTTATGAGGTAAGCTTTGTTTCTGACGTTCCCAGCGTATTTTTCTTCACTTAGTGAAGTTTTTTCTGGGTCCCGAGTCAGTCTTCCCTTGGTCGGAAGTTTATGCTACGGTGGTGTGTTGGCGGTGGTTCCTGTTGTGATATTCCAGTGTTTGTGTATATTTCAACTTTTATTATGCCGTCTACCTAGGCCTAGCCAGCCGCTCGTAGCTTTGCCACATGTACTAGTGTTATTGTTTATTATTGATAAATATGCCCTACTGTGTCATGTGTATCCGGGTTTTAGTTGTGTATTGGCTAATTCCTCGGACTATAATTGTTTCCTGGTTTAGTTGTGTATTGGCTAATTCCACGGATTATGGAGTGACCTTGGGGTTGTCGTGCGTGGCTCTCCTCGTGTCTCTTGTTGTTCAGATGGTGTCTGTTCAGGGTGGGTTGCCTTCCGGCGGGGTTTTCTCGGTTTCACCATGAAAATCCCGGCCGCGAGCCGTGTTGGGCCACACGTGGTTGTTAACACTGGCTTGTTTCCCCGGCGTTGGGGTGTCTGTGGCTCTCCAGGACTGCGTCTCTGTGGATGCCTGGTTTCAGGCCTCCTTTGATTCCCGGCGGGATGGCTGTTCCCATCTATAAAACGATTGTTCATGCGGACATACGTTATGTAGTTTTTCTACCTGGTTTTACAAAGCCACTTGAAAAACCTAGCTGTTGTTTTAGGCGTTCCTCCCCGGCGATCTTTTACAAAGAAGTGGGGACAGGAACTTATGGGGTTAACGTTTGGACATCTCACCCGGCGGGTGCACCTGGGTAGGGTGGGATGAACGACTTATGTCTTTCAGTTAGTTAACCAATCCATTTAGTGATACTATGTGTATCGCCGCCTTTACTTTTACGGCAATTGAAGGTTCAATTTAGGTTAATATATCGATTCTTCTCACCCGGCGGGTGCTCCTAGGTGGAGGAAATAAGGAATTTACAAAATTCGATTTCGATTTAACCAGTTAATTTAGTGATACAAGCAGGTATCGCCGCCTTCTAACTTACGGCGATCTTTTGTGACAATTCGTTAGACATCAGATCTCGTATCATCCTGCCCTGTGCTATTCTACTAAAATATTTCAAGGGCCGGCGTCTTTTGGGGGGTTGCTTTGTTACAAAATTGAATCTTGAGCCAGTCGCCACCACCAAGAGACTATAAGCGCCATGCTGGACCGTTATATTATATCAGAGGGTATTCTTCACTTTCTTTAACAAAAGATTTGTTTAGATTTCTGAACCCCACCGCGTAGCGAGCTGTGTTTGTGCCATTACATCTCGTTACCCGGCGGGTTATTAACACTTGTGCGCGAACATGTTGGGTTTACCTTATGAGCATTAATTCCTGGAAATTTTCTTTTTTTCCAGAGCTGAGCTCCGGCGGACCAATACAGACCCGGCGGTAGTTTCCTCCCACCAGTCTCTGTCATGGCTACCGTGGCCCCAGTTTTTGCTTTGTGCACTACCACTGCTTGTGCTGGTATCCCTATTTTTGCGCATACCCGTTGCATAAGGTGTGTTAAATGTCTAGACCGTTCAAGGGGTCTCTGGGTTATGCGTAATTGTTCTTTTTGCTCCCAATTAGCTTTAAAGGTCCTTTGTGATAATGATAAGACCGCGGCGGTAGCCTTAACACCTTACGAGCGGCCTATGCGGTTTATTTATATGTACCGCCCAGCGGGGTGTTTTTAGCCAAAATAGGGCTGTTTACGTGATCATTTTCATGCCTAAATAAGACCCAGAACGTAAAACAAGTACCTATCCCTGAAAGGGCATAAACAGAGCTTTCGAATGACACCATAACGATCCTTTTATGATGGCTAGTTTTCTTGCAATAACCGTGCAACGCGAGTGCAAAAAGCATGTAATTAGCCACTTTCCCGATACAATTCCTTATATAGCGAGTGAGAGAGGGAGGAGGGAGCTGGGATTCGTGTCAGTATGTTCGCGGCGGTGGTCTGGAGCAGTCATACGCTCGCTACTCTCCTGCCACCACTTGTCTCTCTCTCTCAGCAACATTACGTGCTGAAATTGCCACTCGAGTTATGTCGAGCGCCGCCACATAGTCCAGCTTTATTTAACTCGACTTATGTGGTGAGCCTCTAATTAAGGGTTAAGAGAGGTTAGGCAACAGATGTCAGCCTACACTACCATTGTTGCACATAAATCACTTCAATGTGACAACGTCCCACTTTGGGATAGATTGCTCTCCGAACACCCTCCCCCTAAACGTTCCTCTAGAGTCACGAGTATTAAGCCGGCGGAGACTGGTCAGGGTTCTGTATCCTCTGCGGCTACACCTAAATGCCCAAGAGAGCCTACACCCCCGGTATCCGCCTCTTCGTCTCGGGCGAGATCCCGGTCTAGGTCTCCTCTTAGACACCAGTCATCTAGTCGGGCCTCTTCACCGGCGAGTAAGAAGAGCAGGACGGAAGGTTCCACCAGTGGTCACGGCGAGGATTCCTCTAGATCTAAGAATAGTTCGCGGTCACACCGTAGCCATAAATCCTCTAAAAAGGATTCTCATAAACGGAAGTCCTCTCGACATTCACCAACTTCTAGTGCATCTCATCATACCTCTACCCCAGACAGAGTTTGTATTAAGGCCCAAGAGTCCAGTGCAGTGCCTGTCCCAAAAGAGGATTTGCCACTTAATATTTTAACCCTGGAATTGGAAAGTTCAGGGGGTTCAGTAAGTGAGAATGTTTCAGACTCTCAAGAGAGCGTAGGCCAGGGCCTAGGTGTTTGGCGGTTTGCGCAACCAGGGTCTGATCACCCACGTCCGACTCAAACGAGTCACACAGTAGCCGATGTCCACAGGGACGCGGCGATCCCATCCTCTATCCCAGACTTATCTTGGCAACAAGGTACCCCTGCCTCGGCGGGTCTTCTCAGGAGGATCAGGAGGAGAAAGATGAAGTTTCTATAATTTCGGAGATGGAAGGACAAGGGTCAGGCTCAGGCTTGGACGCCGCACAGGATACTAATGATTCACCTGTAAGTTCTTCATCAAACCAGTTTGTTACGGCACAAGAAATTAATGGGCTGCTTACTCATGCTTTATCTAAATTTTTTGGTCAACAACAGGAAAACCCCACAATGGACTTGGAGGCTCCCAAGACAAGTTCTACGGTACGGCCTCTGATGACTTCGATTGATTTATCTAAGATCCCTAACCCTCCCACTTTGTTAACCTCAGGGATCATTAAGCCTGCTACGGCGGCTTTGACAACTTCAAATGTCAGGGTCATAACAGATGTCAATCCACCCCCTCTAGACAAAGCGCCTCTTAGAAAGGTAGCTATGCCCTTACTTTATGGGCCAGACGAGTCATGGGTTCTTTTGAACTCCTCTAAACCAGAGCTTGCCCAACCTACTTTGTCAGGGGAACTCCCGGTACCGCGTGAGTGGGTCATCCAGGGCAATAAGTCAAAGAAACTAAGAGCCATGGATACTTTAGGTAATGTTCTGGACGTAAACATCAAGGCTATACCTAGTTATTATCATCAAGATTATTTTGTGTATGCTTCTAAGCCTGCTTTGCCCCCTGCCTCAGCTTCAAAACTATTTTCAGACTGGTCTAAGCTGGATGGATTTAATGATATTAAGACTCTGTCAGCTCTCACTCCTGAACTAGATTTACAGACCGTCACAGACGAAGCAGCTAATCCAGTTTTGAAGGTGGGACAGTTGGGACCAGGACCTTGGGTAGATTGGGAGGTAGAGGCTCAAAACTTTGCAACCACTTTCACTTCTAAATCTTCCCACCAGATACCTCAGGATACTCATTCTTGGTTCTCCATGCCGGTGGGTTCTGCCGGCGGAGTCCCGTCAGCTTTGTTTTCATTTCTAGCTGCCCCTAAGATTAATCTTTGTGAGCTGAAGGACCCGTTCACTACCCCTACCCCTACTCACCTAGACAGAGAATTTAGGCTATGGGGAAAAGCTTTTCGCCTGTTCTCACAGTACATAGTATCTCAGCAGGTGGCTAAGTCTTTACTACGATCCACTCAGGCAATCGCAGATGCGGATGCTCGAAGATCGGTTGAGTTATCCCGGCGACTGATTCTTCAGTCGTCAATCCAATCCTTGGGTGACATACGTACCGCCTTGCTTGAGGCGGTACGAGCACGACAAGATCTTAGGATGTCGTTAGTTCGCAAGCTACCTGATCGCATTGCTAATCAGGTGGTTATGTCACCAGTGCTTACTCCCTCTTTAATGACCCCTGAAGTGTGGCGAACAGTGTTCAATATGGCACAGGCCATTATGCACAGTCCCACCCCTTCTAAGAAACCTGCATTTAACTTCCCCAAACCCAGGCCTACTACTAAAGCTCAGCCAGGGGGATCTAAACCTTTTCTTCCGGCTAAGTCCTCCCACTCCCCCCAGGGTCAGTTCAGGCATAGACAGAGTAGGTTTTCAGGTCAGAGAGGACGCGGCCAACATAAACCAGGTCAGGGCCAGTCTTCGGCCAACACCAGCCAGCCGGCGAAGCGTCCAGCACCAACCCCACCATCAAAAAACTAAAGTCTCTCTCACTCCCGGCGCCTACCTTAAGGCCGGAGGAACCGAGTGTAGTACAGCCGGCGAACCCTTGTCTGCTAACTGGGTCGTTCCGAACGTGTCACCAAGCATGGCCGTTAAACACTTGGGCACGGATGGTGGCATGCAAAGGCATCACTTGGCAGTGGCTCCGGCGACCTCGTTTACGTCAGCCGACAACGGCGAATTTTGTTTCTTTAGAGGTGGAGTCACTAGCCCAGGAAATGATTGCCAAGAATGTCATCATCCCGGTCCCCCCAAATTACCCTGTATTCACGTCCAAACTATTTTTGGTTCCCAAAAGAGACAGTGTTCAGATGAGGCCGGTCGTAGACCTGTCTTATCTGAATCTTCACATTCACAACGAATCTTTCAGAAGGTTAACAGTACACCAAATCAGGCTAACACTTCCGCCGGGAGGTTGGATGTGTTCACTAGACCTGACAGACGCCTATTGGCACGTATCGGTCAACAAAAGATTTCAAAGGTTTTTGGCCTTACGGATCAGGCACCAAAATTTTGTTTTTCAAAGGATGCCGTTCGGCTTGAACCTGGCACCTCGATTATTCACAAAACTAGTCCGGCAAGCCCTGATGCCATTGTTAAAACAGGGGATCAGAGTGTTGTGGTATCTGGACGACTGGCTGGTGGTGGCAGAGACACAACAATTATGCATAAAACATGTCAATATCATTTTAAATCATGTCAAAACTCTAGGGTTCAAGGTAAATCTGGTAAAGTCAAACCTTGTGCCCTCACGAGTAATTCAGTGGATAGGGCTGGTCTGGGACACCGCCGCTCTCACTCTGAGTCAGAGTGTGGACAATCGCAACAGGTTTCGCAGGAAACTGTTCAGGTTTCTTCACAGTCTGACTACGACGCGAAGGGTCTGGGTGTCTCTGGTCGGCTCTCTCAACTGGATTCAACTAACTGTCAAGTTGGGCCGGTTGAAAGTAAAACGATTAATATTGGAAGGCAACAAATATTTCCCGCTCTTACCGGCGGGAAAATTATGGCCCATCCCGAAATTAATCCACACCTTACTAGCGGTCTGGGCGAAGAGGGAAACATTGCACTCAATAATGTCATGGACCTCTCCTCCACCAACGGTATGGGTAGACACGGATGCGTCAGGCACAATAGGTTGGGGATTTCAGTCAAATCAGGAGCACCAGGGTCAGGGGCTTTGGTCCCACTTAGAAATCTCGCACATCAATGTCAAAGAATTACTAGTCCCCTTGTATTTCCTTCAGGCTCACGGCCCGGCGTTACGGGGCAAGTCGGTGGCCTTCAGAATGGACAATCTGAATGCAGTCCACTGTATTCAGAAACAAGGGTCAACGAGGTCAAGGAAGTTGCTAAACGTGTCGGAAGAGATTTTTGCTCTAGCCAACAGTCTAGATATTTATCTTCATGCATCTTATCTCCCAGGCGTAGCGAACGTCTGGGCAGACGCTCTGTCCCGGAGACAGAGCACGACAGTAGAATGGGAGCTCAAGCAACCCATTTTCAACCTAATGATTGCAGAGCTCTCCCATCCACAAGTGGATCTTTTTGCGTCCGAGGAGACTCACAAACTCCCTCTATACCTCACCCGCCGGGCGAAAACGCCGGCAGGGGGACCAGACGCCCTAGTGACAGACTGGAACAGATGGAGCTCCATCTATCAGTTTCCACCGCCAGATGCGTCACTAATGTGCCACGTAGTGAACAAACTACGAGATTATCGAGGCTTAGTCTCGCTAATCGCGCCACTGTGGCCGGCGCAGTTGTGGTACCAGCAATTGAAAATGTGGTGCCCGGACCCGGTATCGCTCCCGGTCGGGTATTTCCACTTAGACACGATTGGAAACCTAGCGACCTCGCTGACTTTTGCATTATGGACATTCAGGAGGCCAAGTGGCTAGCACCATACGGTAGAGATGTGACCAATAAATTACTTAATCAATATACTCAGTCTACAAAACGACAGTATCAATCACATTGGCAAGCCTTTACTTCTTGGATCGTTAGGACAGAACAAACTGTACCCTCAGTGGCATTAGTTTTTAATTATTTGAATTATCTGTTTGAGCAGAAACGTTTATCTGTGGTAACATTAAAAAATCACTTAACTGCGATTAGAGTGCCCTTTTTAGACCTTACGGGTCTTTCCATACCGGTAGCGGAGGAAACAGGTTTTATGAGAGCATGTTTTAAACTCCGCCCACCTCCCCGTCAGCTCATGCCTACTTGGTCTCTGGACAAAGCTTTGTCTTTGCTTCACTCTCGTCTGTACCAAAATACTGCAGACTTTGCATTACTCTTAAAAAAGGCGGTTTTCCTTTTGGCTTTGGCCACCGGAAACAGAGTGTCTGAGCTGGCGGCGATGAGCAACACACCTAATTGTCTTAGGTTTGGTAGACTTAATGAATGTATTTCCATTGCACCCTCCCCAGGTTTTGTAGCCAAGAATGAGCATAGTGCACACGTGTTTTCTGAGTTCACGGTGCCGGCGTTAAAAAGGGGAAAGGTGCATCATAATTTATGTCCAGTGCAAGCTCTAACCAAATATTTGAGAGTAGCTCCTCAAAACCCCCAAGGTGCTTTATGGGTAGCAAGTACGGGTAAACGCTTACTTAAACGGCGATTAGCCTCTCTTCTGGTAGAAGTCATTAAAGAAAGCAATCCCGGCGTTGTGGGTCGGGCCCACGATTTACGCAAATGGGCAGCCTCTTTACGTTTCCTGAAAAAAATTTCAGTTGAAGACATAGCGTCCACGCAGTTGTGGGCGTCTAATCACACGTTTCTGTCTAGATACTTGTCAGTTGCTCTAGACAAACCTTCCTTACCATGTATAGCTTTAAGGCAGAGGGTCTAGGTGGCCCTGCAGTCACTTTTGTTTACTTTCACGGGAAAGGGGGGGGGGGGGTGCAGTCAGTTGACATAGGACACCCTAGACCCCGCCGGAGTATGAGAGCTGTGATACAATTTAAGGTTAAAATGTGATATGAAAATTTCTCAGTGAGAAATTGTGCTAGTACAATGTTAAGTACAAAACAACGGTGTTGTTAAAGTAGTTTAGCTGCGAAAGCAATTTAATTTTAGAATAATGGAGTTCCTTTGCAATTTATCTCCAAGTTTATGTTGGGGTTTATTATGTGCACATATAAACTTATAACTTGTTATTTTTGTCACCACTCGTTGAGTGGGATGCCTTTGTAACTACAGATCTGTGTTCAGAATCTTCAGGGTTACCCATTTTTTGTCAGGCAGGCTTCTTTGAAGCACGCACCTGCCTGTACCCCCTTTTTCTTGTATTTTTTCGGCTACGCCGTTGTTAAATATATTTTCAAAGTAAGAATACTATGTGGTTGTTTTTATTATCTGCTTTTCTAGAGTTATGATATGATTACGAATGTCCCCCTCCAGTCTTAGAAATCAGGCATGTTCGTCAATGATGGAGGGGCCACTAATAAATTATAGGTTTGACTCCTGTAAGGAGATAAAGAAAACCTAATATTTAGTAGTGGCCCCGTAATCATTGACGACTGGGGCCCTCCCGACCGTCCCCTTCCCATTCGTTGATGTATTGAGGATTTTGGTTTACTTGATATGTCAGTGAAGGAAGAATGACGCCTGAATCAGCGTCTGGTCAGAAATCCACACAAGTACATCCACGATATGATGGAAAGCTTATTGGATAGTTATTCTTATTTTCTTTTTGTTTTTATTTTTTACGAAGTTTTTTCGTAGTGAGAACCCAATTCATAATGACTGAAGCCATGAGTGAGGTCGCGTGCGCTCATGATGAAGGCTCCTCAGTTTTTAAATGCTCTGCGCGGTAGATTCAAAACTACGGCGGATTAGTGTTTGAAGAGGATGCCTTATGTAATAGGCATGTTCGTCAATGATTACGGGGCCACTACTAAATATTAGGTTTTCTTTATCTCCTTACAGGAGTCAAACCTATATTATTTTCGTCAATAAACGTGAACTTGTGTCGTGTTACCGTGTGTTTATTTTGTGTTCTCTATTCCTCATACCTTGTATTGTGCATGCAGCCTTATATACCCAGTCATTCAGAACTCACATTACCCAAGTTAAACCTGTAGAAAAACAGGGCATAACATTGGCGGCAGCGGTGGTTCTTGATTCGGATAAAAGGTTGCATTACATTGCAAGTTTGGAACAGCTAGAACACGAGAACATCATGGCGCAACCTACTCACACTTTTATCCCAAATTATGATGAAACAAGTTATGGGATCGAAATATTCATGGACATAGTGAAACCCGTACTTGACATGACTTATACCACGGACGCACAAAAAATAGCCGTAACATTAATACACCTGGGAAAAGCCGTTTCCCTGGTTGCCCATCAAATGCACCCTGATCTCACCTGGAACGAATTTCGCACAATAGTGATAGAAGCCATTAAGCCTTCGTTGGGCGCTTTCGTGGCCCACACCCGTATCCTAGACACGAAATTCGAAGGCGATCTAGATGCCACAGTGAGTAAGCTTGCCCAACACATAAAAAATTCTTTCCCCACGTTGACCAAAATCCAACAAGAACAGCAAATTCTGGTCAACCTTGTGTCGATATTGCCCTCAGCAGTAAAAGACCATTTCCGGGTGAACGATTTCGTCGGATACAAAAAAGACCTCATCACGATCCGACGTATTTTAGCCGTGCGCACAGAAGCACCCACCCAAATCGCTGCAATCAAGAGGTTTCCCACGCACCCGCAGCAAACCAACCACCAAAACCCCAAGAATGCCTACCCGGCCTCATCTTTCAACAACAGACCCACCTACCCTTCCGGCAAGCCCAAACCCAGTAGACCCCGGTTCCAACCGTCCCAGCCACGCAGAATCTTCAACCGGAACAGCAACTACAACACCTACCAAAGTAAAAACCCTACCTTAGTCATTATCAACCCCTATGATTTCCCTGCCTGTAATGCTCAGTGTGCCCTCCACCAAATTCGTGACTCTGCCAAACCTCGCCCCTCTACTCCTCGCATTTCTGTAAATGAAGAGGAGTGGGGACAAGAGGAAGAAATTGCCCCCCATACCATGACCTCAGACGATACCGAGGAAACCCTGGAAGAGGTAGATACCGACCCCCAGGATTTTTAAAGTATCCCCCGCCCACGATGGGCTCGGCGGGGGACGCCATAACTAGTCGCACTGCCCCCATTTATTACATGGCCAAAATCAAGGACATTCCTGTCCGCTTGCTAATCGACACGGGAGCTGCCAAGTCATGTTTGTTCAAATCTTACTATGAAAAACATCCCCGACGATTTGGCCCTTTGTTAAACACCAAAACAGAACTCATCTCAGCTGCTGATACTTACTTAAATCTCCTAGGAGACACTTTACCCCTATCAGTAACTACTCCTGACCCCCATGCTCGTTGTTATCACACATTTACAGTATTTTCCTCCAACTGTAAACATTATGATGGTTTCCTTGGACTTGACCTCCTTCAAAAACTCCGGGCCCAGATTGACTGCGGCCAAAGGCTGATCTCATTCAAAAACAAATTCCAGCCCAAAGCCTCTGACAAACCAATAACGCAGAAACCCATTCCCAAAAAGAAAAAACAACCCCCCCCTCAACAAACCCTGATTCAGGGTTACCAAGTTGCAGCTAGCACTAAGGTGACTCCTAAAACCTCCCCTTGCCCCGAGATCTCTCAAAACCTCACTCAATTCAGTAAAAAAATGCCTCAACAAACGAAAGAAAACAAGTCCAAGCAACTCCCTCTCGGTAATCCCCTCAATTCTCGTAACTCTGTCCAGAATAAATCCTCCCATGTTTTCAGGACAGACTCTGATATATGTAACCATAATTCTATCCAATGTTTATGTACACATGTTTCCAGAGAAAATGCCGACCGATGTACCCAACAATGTTTCCCCCATGCCCCCAGAAATGTTAACAACCCCAAATCAATACACCAGTCCTACACCAATAACCCATGTTCTACACCTCACTTTTTCCCCACCAACCCTCCGCAGTCGCCCCAGCAAATCCCGTTTTCTAACTCGCTCACCTCACACCCCTCTGAACCGCCAGCACGCGCCGTTAATCCCCCCCTCACGCGTGCCGACCGAGGGACACAACCATGTTCCCACCATGCCCCCAGAAATGCCCAGCTATTCCACCATCCCCCCAATCCCCCTTGTGACAGTTTTTCGTCAGTAGCTCCCTTTCACCCCAACACAATTCACACCCCTAGAAAACTTCACAACCCCACACTTGACTCGCCCTCTCATGACAAACATAACCACCAAAACCACATGAACGCCAAACAAACCGTTACTGCCACCGACAACGCTCCCCCCTCCAACCCTCTGCAGTCCCCCCAACAAATACCGTTTTCTAACCCCCTCACACCGCGCCCCACTGATCCTCTCACACGCGCCGTTAATCCCCCCCTCATGCGTGACCCCCACCAAAGTGACCTTGTCCCCCTTATAAGTACCAAGCACTTGCTCGCCAGTCAATCCCCCACCATCATTAGCCCAGCGGTAGTTCAGGATGAATGCCAAATTTCCCCCCACCATCAAAAATGGGTGAACCTGCGGCCCATACCCCAAACTCACATGGTATTTTCCCCCACTAACACATCCCCCAACCCCCATCGTTGCCTCTTACAACCCGCCATCATTCCCGCTCGTATCAACCACATTCTCGTAGCAAATATCTCCGAGGAACCCCTGACATTACCGAAAGGTCTCATTATAGGAGACCTCGAAACTTTCGATGACCTCCCCATACATTGTAACGACACCCCTACCAGCCTCCAATTGCCCCCTCTTCCTGAGACACTATCTGACCACCAAAAGAACGGCATGTACGACCTACTGCTGGAATTCAGTGACGTCTTTGCCCAACAACCCACCGAAATCGGACAGACGGATGTAGAACAACACATCATTAACACCACAGGCCCCCCCATACGACAACCATCCCGTAGAAAGAACCCCATACAACGTCAGGAACAGGAACGCCAAGTCCAGGAAATGTTAGAGGCCGGGATTGCCACCCCGTCCATTAGCCCCTGGTCTTCCCCTGTTGTCTTAGTCAAAAAGAAAGATGGGACAACCCGTTTTTGCGTCGATTACAGGAGGTTAAATGACATAACCATTAAAGACGCTACGCCCTTACCCCGAATAGACGATTCCCTTGACTCCCTATACGGATCCAAATGGTTCACTACCCTCGACTTGCAAGCATGGTATTGGCAAGTGCGTATCAAGGCCGAGGACCAAAAGAAAACAGCATTTTCCACTAGTGGTGGCCATCACTATGAATTTAACGTCCTACCTTTTGGCCTCTGTAACGGACCTGCCACTTTCTCCCGTTTGATGGAAACGGTATTACATGGCCTAACCTGGGAAACCTGCCTAGCCTATCTGGACGATATTATTGTGTATTGGGAAGAACACCTCCTCAGATTGAGACAAGTCCTGCAAAGAATCCGAGCCGCCGGGTTGAAATTAAAACCCTCAAAGTGCGTGATTGCCCGGAATAAGGTAGATTTTCTCGGACACGTGATATCTGAACATGGTATTGCGCCAGATCCAAAGAAACTTCAAGCCATACAAAACCAAACCCCACCCACCACGGTTAAAGGAATACGTTCGTTTCTAGGTTTAGCCACATACTACAGACGTTTCGTCCCCCACTTTGCCACCATAGCCAGACCCCTCCACCAACTTACCCACAAAGACACCCCGTTCGCCTGGACACCTGAAAGAGACCTCGCGTTTAACACTTTGAAGCAAAAGCTAATCCAAGCCCCTATTGTCGTTTTCCCTGACTACCAGAAACCTTTCCGTCTCTATACCGACGTATCTCTGTACGCCATAGGTGCAGTATTAGCTCAATTCAGAGATGGAAAGGAACATGTGATAGCGTATGCCAGCTCCACACTCACCCCACCCCAACAGAATTACGCAGCCACCAAGAGAGAGTGCTTAGGGATCATTTGGGCACTCAGCCACTTCCGGTCATTTGTGTTGGGCGCAAAACTCGAAATAATTACCGACCATCAATCTTTATAATGGCTGCATAGGTGCGAAACCAACTCAGCCATTTTGGTACGTTGGAGAGAGACACTAGAGGACTACGACTTTACCATACAATATCGTCCCGGCAAACTCCATTACTAATGCAGACGCCCTGTCACGTTTGCCAGTACCAAAAGACCCCCCCAACCAACCTAGCCGCCTTACAAAACACTCAATTGGTATCTACCCCCACCCCCCGACAGAATGCCCCCCCAGCCCCCTCCCTAATTCAATCTTGGGAAGCACGAATCAGACCCCCCTGGATACCGTTAAATGTCTTCAGGAAACTGACTCGCTGGGGAGATCAACTTGCCACAGACACTGGTCACATAATCTTGGACCCCACCATAGCCCACGACTACATGATTGCCATCCACGAGGGAAACGGCATACACCTTGGACAAAAGAAAATGTTAAAGATCTTCACAGACCAATACTGGACCCCCAACCCCTCCAAAATTGCACAACGAGTGACAGAATCCTGCAAACCGTGTTTATTGGGAAAGGATAGATCATGCACCCCAGGCCCAGCTGGTACCATTTCTGCCAACAAACCGTTCCAAGTCCTATCCCTCGACATCATGGGCCCGTTCCCTTCTTACGCTGGCAACCGCTATATCGTCACATTTGTAGACGTATATTCAAAATTTTTAATAGCCTGCCCAGTTAAAGACCACACAGCCACCACAGTCGCCACACTGCTTGCCACAGAAGTGTTCCCTATATTCGGCCTTCCCCATGCTCTTCTATCGGACAATGCCCCCGAGTTTAGTGGACACGTTTGGCAACAATTCACCCAACAATGCGGTATTAAGATTAAACACTCATCCCCGTACTGGCCTCAAGGAAATGCTATCTGCGAACGCAGCCATCGCACCATCAACAACCAGTTACGTACAAGAATGATTGCTCTTAACACCTCAGACTGGCCATCACAACTAAAGATGATACAGTGGGGTATGAACACCTGTCCTCGGAAAGACGGTATTTCCCCTCATGAACGTGTTTACGGTGTACCCCCCCTGTTACTGCCATTCCACCACCACACTCACCTTCCCTCCACCACCTCCACAATTGACCCATTGCAACATCTGCAAAACACCCTCCATACCGCCCAGATCTGTCAAGACACCAAAACTGATAACATCGATGACAAAAACCCTTTCGCCATCCATGACACCGTAATGGTAGCCAACCTCCCTATCACCAACAAGTTAGGCCCTCGCTATGTCGGGCCCTACACCGTCATACAAGTCCCAAATGCCTTTCAAGTCACCATCGACTATCACGGCGTGACTCGCACGCTCCGAACTAGATTCGTCCGAGCGTTTAAACCTCTAAAGCCACAAGACATTACCCCACCCCACACGTCCGACCCTAAATTAAACACCCCTACTCACCCTCTCACTCAGGCTACGAATATTCCCATACAAACCCCTAAGGACCTAAGCCCTCCAGCACCGAACCGACAAATCTTTTCTCAACATACCCCCCCAACTAACCTCCACAAACCCCAAGCCCCCACTATCACACCCTCTTCCACCATGACACCTTCCTTCACTTCTGATAGTCAAGTTCCTCCCCAACTTATCCAAGTACGAAAACCTCCACCCACAACCCCGACCACAACAGAAAACCTCCCGTCTAGCCCTGACATACCTCCACCAGGCACCACAGTGAGAAAACCACCACCCCCACCCCAAACCAAGTACACACCCAACCGCACCACACAATCTACCTCAGTAACCTCACGCTACAACTTACGCCCACGACAAAAATCGTTTAAAACCTCCAGAAAACACACCCTACTAACCAAATTCCGTAGGTCTGCCAGACCTTCTTCTTCTTCTTCTTCTTCTTTTGAACCCGCCCGCAGACCGTGCAGATCCGCAGGGCTGACCTTTGTATCGGTACTGGCTCAGAAACGTTAGTAGGAGGGAAAGTTTAGAGTAGAAGGATAGTTTAAGAGACAGTTTTTGTTTTGTTTGTATAAACCCCCCCCTCACTTCCTCCCCCCTCCCCCCTCCCTCCCCCCCCCCCCCCCCTCACTCATTTCTCTTCCTCCACATTTTCTCCAATATCCTCTTCATCATCTCCATGTCTTGTGTTTCCATCTCCTGTGTTAACCCCAATAGCGCCCCCACCCCTCTATCTTCCCTCTGCTTAATCTCCTCCCACCCCCTCTCCCCAACTCTATTCCTCATGTACCTCTCTAGACCACTACCCTCCTCCTCCTCCTCCTCCTCTTCTTCTTCTTCTTCGTCGAATTCTCCCCCACAAAGGGAAAGAAGACGAATAATCACCAGCAAATCACCAACCTCATCAAACAACACACCCCACACACGCCCCTACCCCCAACCCTCCAACTTAAATCTACACCCCTTACCCGCCCGTCTAGCCCCCCCCGCTTCCGCCCCTTTCCCCTCCACGACGCCCACCACCCCACCCACACACCGACCAACCTCCTTATCTCACAGAACCCCCAACCAACCAACCCCTAAGAAACCCCCCTACGAAGACACCCCCGAGAAAACCCCCACATGTCATCTACCTATTAAACGTGCTACCCCTCAATATAAAACATCGTCGAGCGACTCAAGTCCCACAAACATCTACCTTCCCACCAGGACCGCCAGAGTAGAATAATCAACAGACCCATCAGATTTAAAGACAGCGATACAAAAATAACACCCCGTTCTGACACTAAGGACCCAAGCCACACAACACACACCCCCTCCTTCCCACACACCTCCTTCACCCACCTTACCTAAACCGATCTTGCGCATTGCCTCACTATATATTCCCAACCTACAACACCGCCCAAGAAAACCAAATAAAACCCAGACTCACATTCCCCCTTCATCCCCAGCTCTGTTGTCACGCGTGAATCCCCTTTCGGTTAGTAACCCATTCACCACCCTAAACAGACTTCCTGTCAATCCCACACACCACACCCCGACCCCCACGGGAAAGCTACAAACCATTCATACGAAAGGTTAAAGTAAAAACCCCCACTGGACACTTGGCCCGTGTACCACACCCACACCAAGCCCGGGCAGCCGCCCGCCACAACACAGAGGACACATTCTTACAGGTATACATTGACCTGCAAAAGAAACCTGACCGTCGCTCTTGTGTTTGGTGGAACTTTCTAAATACCCTGAAAATGACCCACCATCACTATGCTTCTTTTAACTTCACCCTTGAGGCTTGAGGACGAGCCTATAATGAAGGAGAGGGAAGTAAAATGCCCCAGAACAAGAAGCCCACCACAGAAGCCACGAGCGAACACCACACAGAAACACCCGGAAGAAAGGTCCACAGAACGAAAGGACCAGCTGACCGAGCCAGCCATTTCAGACAGGCCCAAGCCCGCAGGGCTAAACAGCTCCAGGACGCACCCATTTACCTTTTCTAAACTGACCATTTTCCACACCTCACGTACACTAACCCCCTCGTGTCCTACACTCCTAACTACAAAGATGATGAACAGGAATATACATTCATATTAAAAACACCCATGCCCTGTCCCGACGTTGAGCCAATGCCAACACATCAGACAGCCATAATTATATCTATGTATGTTCTTACATCCGAGAAGTAGATGTTATATATCTTAGAGGTTAAAACACCCCCGCCTGTCCCTAGACCTTGTATATCATTTCCCATGACGAGTATCGATATATGTACCCGTGCTCAGTCGCCCCCTTGCATTGTTCCTCTAGTAACTAAGTGTCTCTATGTATTCAATCCTTAGGTTAAGTATTTTTATCCGCCATTGTATTCACCTTTTTCCATTTACTGTTTCACAATTGTCATACGTCTTCCCCTTGCCTCCTTCGTATCCACAGTCCACACTACGCCAATTTACTTCGTGTCATACACCTCTTACCTCAACCAGAGATTGTATAAGATAACCTGGTTCCCAGTATCTGTCAATAGTACCCCGAAACAATAACTAAGTACCCCTACGAACTGCCGCTGTTGTTGGTATATTTATATCTCATAGAAAACGCAGTTCCCAGGGCCAACTAATAGTATCCATAACCCCTCGGACTGATCACATTACTCTATCTTTTCCTGACTCATATACCACCCCATAGTTGCATTCCCCGGTGGCATTTGGCTAACGTATTCTACTGCCTTTTCAAACTTCCATATCAACTGCAGCCTAATGCCACCCCCACGCCCAGAGACCTTAGGGTCAAATTCCCCTATAGCCCCCTGCACTCCCCCCCCTCTCATTATAAGACCCCGCATTTCTCTACTCTTGTCCGACCTAGCCTCTCTCTCATACCTCTCGAAGATCCTTGAATTGTCCGTTGCTAATGCTCTCCAACCTTTTATATATATACTCCTATCCAGCCTACCTTCACTTAGTAGGCCAGAACAACATTAGAACTTTACTAGCCCCTTGCATGCCATCTATTCTCTTACAACCCATTCACAACCCTGCACCCAATGGTCGTCGGTGCGAGGCTAGCCGCCTCGCCAGTAACTAACTTCTATTGCCATACTTCCAGATAAATGTGGCAGAGTTAGCAACCCAGTCTCCACCACATCCAGCAAACCCTACAATTAACAACCAGCCGAGTAAAACCAGCTAGCCAAGGCACCTTCGGTTTTGGTATTAACCTGACAAGCGCGATATAGACCTAGGTGCTAGGGTAGTTATTTGTGCATTTCTAGCCCTGGATTCTGACAGAATTCGTTATATTTACAATATAAACCATTATTTGTTTTCGGTATGCTTTTATTTTACATATATGATGTATATATGAACCTTCAAGAGTGCTAAATAAGTGGGAAAAAGCATTTGGGTGGTGAAAAACGAAGATATTGGCCACCCGGTCATAATCTCAGGCGAGAGAGAGACAGGCAGCCCTCCCCTCTCGCTGTCTGGGAGTCAACTGAGACGAGCGGGGCGGTGTGTGCCGGTGTCTGGGTGTTGCATAACGATCTTTTATGCAACCCACTTGTGCTACATTATCGCGGGAGAGAAAAATAACCGATAAATGATGATAATAAGAGGAAAAATAGGTGATAATTGAGGAGGGGAGGGAGGGGGGAATAAGGTGGGGAAGGAGGGGAGGGGGGTGGGTGAGATTTACATGGATGAGTACTGGAGGGGAATTATCTCACCTAGAGACAAATTCCTTTGTTTTGATAGGCCCTTTTTTTTATGGAAGGCTTTTTTTATGGTCCTGCTTCCGTGAGGCCTATCGCGTTCCCTATAGGAAGCCTTCCGTGAGGCCTATCGCGCTTGCCGGGTTAAGGACACCCACATCTGTCTCATACACAGAGGGTTATTACGAACACTGGTGATATGGCAAGCCCCTAGCCACAGCCGCCGGACGACTATCACAGAGAGAGGGCGCCCAGCTCCCCCTTTTTGCCCACCCGAGGAGGGAGACCCCCACCCCCGCGGAGGTATACCTGGCCCCTGTTTTGACTTTCGAGTCATTGCCAGGTAGCACAGGAATTCTTCCTATCAATGAACTAACCATGCATGACTAACACCTTTACTAACCTCTATTTACTCACAATAAACCATTTACCTTTCTTGCATGCTCTGATCACTAAATTAGCACCTCAGCTATACCATAGAATGAAGATTGCACAATCTAAGAGAGACGCTCCTATCACAGCTGTCCCCATCCTCCTCGCAAAGTAGATCCAGTCTCCCTCCCCTAAATACTTCCAGTATAGCCAAAATAGTACCTCTTACTAAGGCTCAGTTATATGAAAATAATAAGGCTTCCTATAGCCCTGTGCCACAACAGTAAATACCATCTTACCTAGTCCCCATATCTATTGAGAGCTCAATTAAGTCCATAAGACTCGAGATCCCTACTGTCTACAGGGTCCAGAACCGAGCCTATAAATCTAGCTCCCGCCCCCAGTCAAATCAGTTGAAAGCTAGACACCAACCAGTGGTCACTACCCTGCAGTTTACCTCTAGCTCTGCCCTCGTGTTGTTCCGGAGTGAGATTCCAGATCCGGCAGACTCCGTGGCAGAGAAGACTGATAGAAGCATCTGTCCATGTACAAGTCCTAACGTGCACCTTATAACCTTCACACAAATTCGTGGGTATATAAGTGTGTAGCCAGCAACGATCGTCAAGAGATCCGACTTGAGAACTTCCTACATTTTGGACCATCTGGATGGCCGAGGAACCAGTCGTTAGCCCCCAACATCACCGGAAGCAAGATAACCAGGACCAGATCTACCAATACTATTCAAGATTCATGTTGCTAGTACTAAGTGTTATAGTACTAGCTTGATACTCACTTATTAACTTTCTATAAAGTGGCTAAAACCTTGCCCAGTGTAATTCATATTTAACCATTCCATTTGGGACGTACTAAGCGATCAGTGCTCTTTAATTAACAGGCGACCTTGACTCTCGTAATTACCTTATTCAGATATTAAAACTCTAGTGATATCTAACGTTCGCCCACTGATTTGTGTTCTACGTATTTCTGCCATAAGAATATAAAACTTAGATCAGTACCCCCATGAGGTTACTAGAGATTCCGTGTTCTACAATATACGCGTGTCTAACCCTAACTGTGAGCTGCTACTTGGGCACGCGACCAGCCAGTAAGAGGTCAACTCAGTGACATTGAATTATACGAATATATTGAGGTCTTCCAGTAAAATATAAACTTGCTAATTAAACCCGTGATCAGAAGAATATACCTGAACGTTGGAAGTGGGAGACTAGGCTCCATCCAGATCCGCTAATGCTAGCAGTTCCCTTCTATTATTTGTTTTGTGCGAGAATTACTATCTTTCTATACTCTTTATTTATTTACGTCAATAAACGTGAACTTGTGTCGTGTTACCGTGGATTTATTTTGTGTTCTCTATTCCTCATACCTTGTATTGTGCATGCAGCCTTATATACCCAGTCATTCAGAACTCACATTACCCAAGTTAAACCTGTAGAAAAACAGGGCATAACAATTAGCAAAACAGAAAATACACTCAAAATAGTGAAACAATATTTCCAGAGAAATGGTCTTATGTTGAATGCAAATAAAACTCAATGCATTTTCCTTGGCACTAGACAGCTTTTATCCCAAATACCCTCAAATGTATGTATACAACTCGATGATCATAAAATTATACCTTGTACACATGTAACAAATTTAGGTCTACATATAGATTGTAACATGCTTTTCAACAAACACACAAGTGAACTGAACAAGAAAGTCATGGGAACGTTGATGTATGTGAATCGTATAAAAGGTAATTTTGACAAAGCTACTAGAGTCATTGTGATTCAATCGCTAATTTTAAGTTTGATAAATGATTGCATAATGATATGGGGTTCAACTAATTGCACTATATTAAATACTGTACAAAAAATGCAGAATTTTGCTGCAAAGTGGGTGGAGCAAAAAAATACGACCATGTAACTCCGATAATAAAGGAATTAGAGTGGCTAAAAATAAAGCAAAACTATATATATGATACAGCTATTGCGGTGTATAAAAAAAGGCATAAGCTAATTCCAAACTGGCTAATACACTTTCCTATTGTTAATGAAATCATAAATAGTAACACAAGACAGCAAAACCATCTATATGTACAGAGAACGAACACCTTTTATGGTGAACGATCGCTTTTGGTAGCAGGTCCTAAAATATGGAATAGGTTGCCGAGATCAGTAAAGGACACAAATAACCTAAACACGTTTAAGCATATATTAAAAGATTATATTCTGAAACATGAAATGGATCTATAAACAAAAAATGTAATAATACTGTAACTATTTTTTTTATAGATATTGAAGACTGTCCATAGTAACATACTAGAGATGTTTCTTATTGTAAATATGTATATATATAATGTATGTATTTTAATATTTTTTTTTAATGTTTTATGTGAAGAACCATTGTAAAATGGAAAAATTAATATTCTGATTCTGATTCTGATTCTCATCCGCCGTAGTTTGAATCTACCGCGCAGAGCATTTAATATTTGAGGAGCCTTCATCATGAGCGCACGCGACCTCACTCATGGCTTCAGTCATTATGAATTGGGTTCTCACTACGAAAAAACTTCGTAAAAAATAAAAACAAAAAGAAAATAAGAATAACTATTTAATAAGCTTTCCATCATATCGTGGATGTACTTGTGTGGATCTTTGACCAGACGCTACTGCAGGCGTCATTCTTCCTTCTCTGCTCTGCGCTCAGCCTGCCCGGACGTGTCTCCCCACGCTCCGCGGGTTCCGCATTTGTTGCGTCCCTAGTGAGTTTTTTCTCATTTGTTTACTCCGGGATGTATCGAGTAAGGTTAGGATATGCGTAGCAGGAGTGTCCTGGGCTAGTTGCCCGCAGTACAGTGTATTTTGGGTCGTGTGTTTGGGGCATCTATTTCGGATGTACCCTCGTGGTCCTGTTGTGGACATGTGAACTTTTTTGCAGGCGGCTTTCATTACGCGTTATTGCTTCCTTTTATCTTTCTGATGAGGTAGCGTATTTTTGCTGACGTTCCCAGCGTATTTTTCTTCACTTAGTGAAGTTTTCTCTGGGTCCCGAGTCAGTTCTTCCCTTTGCCGGAAGTGTTTGCTACAGTAGTGTGTTGGCGGTGGTTCCTGTTGTGATATAATTCAGTGCTTTTTGTTTATATTCCGACATGTTACTGTTATCCGTCTGCCTAGGCCTAGCCAGCCTCTCGTAGCTTTACCACATATACCCAATTTCTCCATCTATCTACCCGTCAGGATCTCCCAGCGGACTATCCCTTATTCTTCAACAATACAAAAATCAACCCTTCATCTTCTCTCAATATTCTTGGTGTCTCTTTTTCTTCTGCTCTCATTTGGAAGGACCATATTACCAGTCTTGCTAAGGCAGCCTCCCAGAAGCTGGGTGTGCTCAACCGCCTTAGGGGGTTCTTTTCCCCTGCACAGCTTCTTGCTCTGTACAGGGGCATAGTGCGCCCTTGTATTGAGTATTGTTCACATGTGTGGGGAGGTTCCTCTCACACCGCTCTCCTAGACAAAGTTGAAAGGAAGGCCTTTCGTAATATTAACTCCCGTCCACTCACCAACTCTCTGCAATCTCTCTCTCTCCGCCGCAATGTTGCATCTCTCTCGCTATTCTATCGCTACTATAATAATCAGTGTTCCTCAGAGCTATCCCAGTGCATACCACCTCCTTTACGTAGGGCACGTGGTACCCGTCTTGCAACTCAATCCCACCCCTACTCTGTGCAACTCTCCAACCCAAGAGTGAAATGTTACTCTCAAACTTTCTTCTACTCAACAGCTGAGCTCTGGAACTCTCTCCCAGAATCAGTCTTTCCCTCTTCCTATGACTTAAATTGCTTCAAACTCCGTGTGTCCAGGCATTTTAGCTCGAACGTCCCTTGATTTTGGCCCTGTCACTCTTTCAACTATGGGGGAGGCACTCGCTATAGGCAGTTATGCCTTTTGCCTCCCTCAATCACATAGAAGAAAAAAAAAATACAAGTGTTATTGATTTATTTTCTAAATATGTACTACTGTGTCATGTGTGTCCTGGTTTAGTTGTGTATTGGCTAATTCCACGGACTATTTATGTGTCCTGGGTTAGTTGTGTATTGGCTAATTCCACAGACTATGTTGGGCCCGGCGTTAGTTGTGTTTTGACTACGCCTCGGTCCGGTGTTGCGTTCAGATGGTATCTGGATGGGGTGGGGTTTTTCCGGCGGGTTTTTCTCGGTTTCACCATGATAAACCCGGCTGGTTGCCGAGTTTTGGCCACGCGCGGTTTAAAACAGGCTTGTTTCCCCGGCGAGTGGGTGTCTGTCGCTCCCCAGGACTGCGTCTCTGGGGTGCCTGTTTCAGGCTTCTTATGATTCCCGGCGGCATGGCTGTACCCCTCTAACAGTGTTCATACGGACACGTATTGTTTGTAGTTTTTTCGGTTTTGCAAAGCCAATATAAAACTAAGCTGTTGTTGTATTTCCTCCCCGGCGATCTTTTACAAAGAAGTGGGGATAGGAACAATTGGGGTTAACTTTTAAACTTTAAATCACCCGGGTGCAACCTGGAAGGGTGGGATGACCGAATTTGCAAAAATTAAGTTTAGTTGACCAGACAATTGAGGGATGCATTGTGTATCGCCTCCTTCAACATACGGCGCTTTAGGGCACAATTGGGGTTCACGTTTTTTAAACTATTATTCACACCCGGCGGGTGCTCCTTGGAAGGGTGGGAATTACGAATTTACAATTCAGTTAGTTAACCATACAATTGAGGGATACGTTTTGTATCGCTGCCTTCAACATACGGCGATCTAAAAAGATACTTCGGGAGAAGTTAGATCTCGTATATTTGTCAGGCTTCCCAGTTTTTGATCTACGAGATAATTCGGGGGCCGGCGTCTTTTTTAGTTTATTTTTTTCCAAAATTGAACCTTGAAACAAACACCACCGGAAAGACTTAATCAGTTATAAACGTATTGCTGGTCTTTATATATTATGTCAGAGGGTATTCATAAATCTTTTGGACAAATTAAGATATTCTGAAATCTTTTACTTAGGAAACCCCACCGCGTAGCGAGCTGTAGTCGTTGAGTATTACGTCTCGTTACCCGGCGGGTTATTTAACACTTGTGTGCGAACATGATTGGGTTAACCTTATGAGCATTAATTCCTGGAATTTTTCTTTTTTTTCCAGAGCTGTGTCCCGGCGGGTCTATGCAGAACCTGGAGTAAGTTTCCCACCAGTCTCTGTCATGGCTACCTTTGCCCCGGTTTTTGCTTTATGCATTACGCCCTCCTGTTCAGGTATCCCTATTTTTGCGCACACCCTTTGTATAAAATGTGTTAAAATGTCTCGTTTGGTGTGGGTTACCTTTCCGGCGTTTTTCTCGTTGCTCCGAGAACACCGTTTTTGTTTACCGAGTTTTAGTCAGGATGGCTAAAATAGGTAAGTTACCCCGACGAGTTTGGTCGCTTGAGGGCTCATCAGAAACTGCGTTTTCTATGGTCGAGCCTGGGATCAGGCTTCCTGTGTTATTCCCGGCGAGGGGGGCTCCACACAGTTATCTAGGTGATCATGCTGACACCTGTTGGATATGGTTTTCGCGGCTTTTCAAAGCCATTGAAACAATGCTGCCTGTTTGTTTGGTCTTTCCCTCCCGGCGACCTTTTTACAAAGAGGTCTGGGGCAGGTATAATTGGTTTTACATTGCATATAAAACCCGGCGGTTGTACCTTCGGGTGGTTATATTAACGGATTTGCGATTCGCGATAATTTGCCAAACAATTGATTGATACAATAGGGTATCACGGCCTTCAAGACGGCGGTCTATGAGGGCTTCTGGGAGAAGCCGGATTAGAGATTAAGATAGGCTTAGACTTTTTATGGGATAAAAAGATGCCTGAATCTTACTAGTGTTTCAAGTGTAAAGGGATACTTGAAAGACCTCATCTTTAATAAATATATGCTTCATCTTTATGAGGATTCAGAAGTTATGCTTAATTCTTTTGGACAGGTAAAGATATGCTGAAATCTTTAATAAGCCATTGAAACAATGCTGTTTGTTTGTTTGGTCTTTCCCTCCCGGCGACCTTTTTACAAAGAGGTCTGGGGCAGGTACAATTGGTTTGACATTGCATATAAAACCCGGCGGTTGTACCTTCGGGTGGTTATATTAACTGATTTGCAATTCGCGATAATTTGCCAAACAATTGATTGATACAATAGGGTATCACAGCCTTCAAGACGGCGATCTATGAGGGCTTCTGGGAGAAGCCGGATTAGAGATTAAGATAGGCTTAGACTTTTTATGGGATAAAAAAGATGCCGGAATCTTACTAGTGTTTCAAATGTAAAGGGATACTTGAAAGACTTCATCTTTAATAAAGATATGCTTCATCTTTATGAGGATTCAGAAGATATGCTTAAATCTTCTGGATGGGTAAAGATATGCTGAAATCTTTAATATGAAACTAAAGGAACACGAAAAGTAGTGGTGGAGTGCTACGGTTCGTTGACCGGCAGTTTTGTGGCACATATTTTGTACCATTTTTTTGGGTGTAACCCTATGAGCATTAATCCCCGGAAATTTCTCTTTCCAGGGCGGAGTACCGGTGTTGCACCAGGTGACCAGGTAGTTCCCGGGGGCGGGGTAGTTTTCCCCCAGTCTCTGTCATGTCGGCACTTGAACCTCTCATTGCTGTATGTTCAACGCCGTTAAGCTCAGGTATCCCTATCTTATTTTTATTTGTTAATGAAATAATTTAATAACTGAATCATAATAAACATATATATTTTCTATGATTATATTATGATAATATTGTGTTTATTTATAGTAATTTATTTTAATACAATTAAAAATAAATTAAATTAATTAGTATACTTTATGATTTTGCTCACCAGCTCTGCCTTCAATGTGTTTATGAGCTATGGGAGCTTTTAATTATCATGAACCTTTACGGGACTCGGACGAGGGCTTCCATTCAGAGAGTATACCAAGCTCGCAAGCGAGGGACAGCCACAGCCAAGGTGTATGGCGATACTCACAGTCCTGGCAGGACAAAACACATCCCTTTGTGACTCAACTAGTGCTGACGTCCACCGGGATGCCGATGTACCATCTTCTATCCCAGTTTTAACATGGCAACATGTGGAGGTCCCGGCTTCGGCGGGATCTTCCCATGATAAGCCAGACTTAACGGATGAAGAACAACGATCTCTGGTCTCAGAGATGGAGGTTGAAGAGTCCAGTCACCTTCTAGGCGACTCTCAGGGTACTGTCGAATCTCCACGGAGTTCGTCATCGGCTAGGTATGTACCAGCGGAAGAGATTGATGGACTACTATTGAATGCACTTAATAGGTTCTTTGGCCCTACGCCGGAAACTCCTTTTGATATGGGAGATCCCGCGATGTCGACGAATGTGCGACCTCTGGCTACATCCTTTGCTTTAGCTAAAATACCTAACCATCCTCTTGTGTCAGATCCAATTTCCAATGTGCCAGGCACAGCAGCTCTCACTACTTCCAATGTGCGAGTCATATCAGACATATCTCCCCCTCCTTTAGACAAGGCGCCAGTCAAAAACAGGAGCTATGCCTCTTTTATACGGGCCTGATGAGTCAGGGGTAGCAATGTTACGGAAATGTTTTGGATGTTCATATTAAGGCCATTCCAAGTTATTATAACCATGACTTATTCTTCCCACCAAATCCCTCCAGAACACCATTCTTGGTTCTCTCTTCCGGTTTTTGGTGCCGGCGGAGTCCCCTCTGCTTTGTTTGCCTTCTTGGCTGCCACCCCCCAAATAATCAATTTGTGCGAATTATGAGTTCCCTTTAGCACGCCTTCCCCAGCTTACCTAGACCGCGAGTTTAGGTTAAGAGGAAAAGCGTTTAAACTGTTTTCGCAATATATGGTTCCCAGCAAGTAACAAAGTCTCTGTTACGCTCTTTTCAGGCAATAGAAGCCGCGGAAGTCAGGAAAGCCATTGAACTTTCCCGGCGCTTGCTTCTCCAGACTTCCATCCAAGTCTTTAGGAGATATTCGGACGGCCTTATTAGAGGCAGTTCGAGCAAGGCAGGATCTGAGGATGTTCTTAGTGAAGAAACTTCTTGACCGTATTGCAAGCCAAGTAGTTCTGTCTCCAGTTCTAACTCCTTCTTTGATTTCACCAGCAGTTTGGAAGACTGTTTTCAATTTGGCACAAGCATTCAAGCAAGGTCCCGGCAAGCCCTGATTCCCTTGTTAGAACAAGGGATCAGGGTCTGGTGGTATCTGGGCGACTAACTGGTGGTGGCAGAAACAGAAAAGTTACGCATCATTCATGTCTACGTTACGTTAAACCATCTCAAATCTCTAGGATTCAAGGTCAACTTAGTAAAAGTCAAACCCTTGTTCCTCCACGAGTATTTCAGGGGATAGGCCTGGTCGAGGACACAGCTTCTCTCACTCTGAGTCAGAGTGTGGACACTCGAAACAGATTTCGCAAAAACTGTTTATGTTTCTCCACAGTCTGACTACGACACGGAGACTTTGGGAATCTCTAATCGGTTCTCTCAACTGGGTTCAGCTAACTGTGAAGTTGGGCCGGTTGAAAGTCTAACGTTTAATCTTGGAGGGCAACAAATTTTTCCCACTATTACCGGCGGGGATAGTATGGCCTATCCCAACGTTATTACACAACTTACTAGCGGTTTGGGTGACGAGAGAAATGTTGCACGCAGTCATGTCATGAACCTCTCCTCCGCCGTCGGTATGGGTGGACATGGATGCGTCAGGAACGATAGGTTGGGGCTTTTAGTCAAACCTCGGGCATCAGGGTCAAAGGTTTTGGTCCCATTTAGAAATCTTCCACATCAATGTCAAAGACTTACTAGTCCCCTTATCTGTCCTTCAGGCTCATGGCTCTGCTTTACGGGGCAAGTCGGTGGCCTTCAGAATGGACAATCTGAATGCGGTTCACTGTATTCAGAAACAAGGGTCAATGAGATCTCGGAAGTGGCTAAACGTGTCAGAAAAGATTTTTATACTAGCCAACAGGCTGGACATTCATCTTCACGCATCTTATCTCCCAGGCGTAGCAAACGTCTGGGCAGACGCTCTGTCTCAGAGACGAAGCACAACAGTAGAATGGGCGCTCTTGCGATTGCAGAGCATTACCATCCACAAGTGGATTTGTTTGCGTCTAAGAAGACTCACAAACTCCCACTGTACCTCACCCGCCGGACGATAACGCCGGCGGGCGGACCAGACGCTCTAATGACGGACGAGAACAGGTTGAGTTCCATTTATCTATTTTCCGCCGCCAGACGCGTCTCTAATGTGCCACGTAGTCAACAAACTACAGGATTAGCGAGGCGTAGTCTCGCTAATCGCGCCCCTGTGGCCGGCGCAGTGTGGTACCAGCATTTGAACACGTGGTGCCTGCACCCAGTGTCACTCCCGGTCGGGTTGTTCCACTTAGAACACAATTGGCAACCTAGAAACCTCGCGGACTTGTTCATTATGGACATTCAGGAGGCCAAGTGGCTAGCACCATATGGTAGCGACGTGACCAAGATATTCACGAATCAATATACCCAGTCTACAAAGCGACAGTTTCAATCACATTGGCAAGCTTTTACGTCTTGGATTCTTAGAACAAAACAAACTGTACCCTCGGTGGCGTTGGTTGTTAATTATTTAATTTATCTGTTCATGCAGAAACATTTATCTGAAAGTGATTTATGTGGGCAGGTTTTAAACTCCGCCCACCTCCCCGTCAGCTCATGCCTACCTGGTATCTGGACAAAGCATTGTCGTTATTTTCGTTCCCGTATGTACCAAAGACTGCAGATTTTACAAAAGGGCAGTATTCCTTATGGCTTTGGCTACCGGGAACAGAGTATCTGAGCTGGCGGCGATGAGCAACACACCTAATTGCCTCAGGTTTGATAGACTTCATGAGTGTATTCACATTGCACCTTCCCCAGGATTCATAGCCAAGAATGAGCACAGTGTACACGTGTTTTCAGAGTTCACGGTGCCGGCGTGAAAAAGGGGAAAGGTGCACCATCTTTTTTGCCCAGTGCAAGCTCTAACCAAATATTTAAGAGTGGCACCTCTAAATCACCAGGGTGCTTTATGGGTCGCAAGTCCGGGTGAACGCTTGATGGAGCGTACACTGGCTTCTCTCTTGGTCGAGGACTTTAAAGAGAAGAATCCCGGCATTGTGGGTAAGACCCACGATTTACGCAAGGGGGCAGCCTCTTTACATTTCCTTAACCTCTCCGCGGCGCACAGGGGGTTTTCTACAGGGTAAGACTGTGCGCACCTATGATGATTTTGGGACCTATTGCCAATTTCGATAAAAAGTACATCATCGTGTAGGGAATGTTTGCGTGCATCGGCCCATATATATTTGACCCCCCAAAAAATGTCTGGGGGGGGTAGGGGAACGGTCCGTAGTTGAAAAATGTGGAGCGAATGGCACCGCGCGGCTAGATTGTCATCGAGCGGCGAGATTTCCCTGCCGAATATTTACGCGCGCAGGGGATAGAAGGAGAGGGAGGAGGGGGTGGGTTACCGCGTATTATCACGTATATCTCCTTTTTCGAGCCCTTTTAGGCTATTTAGAGTATGTATACGTGTGTAGGGCACCCATATAACAATGAATATGCCTCATAGTGACCAAAAATTGCAATATATAAGGGAATTATAAGAGAATATTTAGGCGGGAATGAAGATGTGTTGGAGGTTTGGCGGCAATTTATGAGCTGAGAGTGTGGTTTACGCCATACATATCACGTATATCTTGTACGTAGAGCACTGTCACGCTATAATACAGACTTGTACGTATGTATACGTGCCATATATCAAAATATATACCGCATATAAACCAATTCATGCGATATTTACGCACATTATCAATGAGTTTCTATGCGTGAACCAAGGTGTGAGTGAGTTGTGGTGGGAATGAAAGGGGGAGAGGGTGTGTTACGCCATAAATATCACGTCAATCTTGTATTTAGAGCACTCTCATGCTATAATAAAGACGTGTACATATGTAGGCGTCCCATATAACAAGGAATATACCGCATATAGCCCAATTGATGCGATATTTACGCAAATTGTGAATGTGTTTCTAGCAGACGGAAGCCTGAAAGGGGGGGTTGGGGGTGGGTGGGTGGGAGGGAGGCATGCAGGGGTGCAGTGAGTGAGTGAGTCGTGGAGAGATGGAAGTCAGGCAGATCTCTAGATAGATAACCAGCTTAGTGATAATTGTGGAGGCGCCCCAGGCGTATTGATGTTTGGTATTTTGACCCTTATGTCTACCAGATGGCTGGTGTTCGTTGCCATCAACAGGTCTACAATAACATGAGTCAGGAATGGAGAGAGAGAGAGAGAGAGAAACTGAGACATGCATATGTCGTACATATAAATGGACTTCAGAATTGCATTTTTATGCAAGCAGACATTGCATTTTAGACACATGTGAAGTACCACAGAAACATGTAGGCCATTGACTGTAAATAAAGTACTATATTTATAGACCACCAGCGACGGTGCTGAGTCAACACAGGCAGATTGCCTGTTGTGATAGAGGGCTAAATATAGACTGGTGTCTCCTTACACCTGCGAAAGGGTAGATTGCCACCAGAGAAACGTTTACTTATTTATTTCGAAGTAATATGCAATCTAAATGTATATTCGAGACCTACTGCAATTATTTGTATGACAGTCATGACTATGTATAATCCAATATACGCGCGTAGGCGAGACATAAGAAAGCTGGTTGAGCAATTTTCGACACCCACACAGTTATTATTCATTTTTATTTACAATATTATACAATACAAATGTATTTGTGAAGAGTATTTTATCCATTATTGTATTTATACCAATTTTGTTCCCAGACAGAGCTGCTGTAGCTGGAGAATCAAGGAGCGGCAAGGGTCACCTCGTGACCGCCTGACCGTGTGAAAATGAGTGGAGTCACACTGAGAGGGGCAATTTTGCTGAGTGTTTGGGCAATTTTGACAGAATAAAGTTATATAATTACTAATTCTTGACAGAGACAAACTTTTATAAACCTTGGCATGATATAATTGATAATCCCATCAATTTACAAACGTAAATTGGTGGGATAATTCATTTTTTTTTGTATATTGTCATTTCGATTGTAGACACGAAGTTTTGAGTGATATTTGGTATGAGCTCCTGTGGCATGGTTGGTAAGGTCGCGGACTGGAAAACTCAAAGTGTCGTAGGGTAGTGGGATCGAATCCAGGAGGGGGTTATGGGGAAGGTTTTATATTGTCTAGAAAAAAAAATTATAAATTTTTTTTTTTACAAGATCATGCCATTGTATTCAAACAATATGAAATATTCATAGAATATATCATATTGTAAGAATACAATGACATGACCTTGTTTTCTTTTTTTCTTTTTTTATTGTTTTATTTTATTATCATAGTAGGTTTGACATGATTTATTGAAACATATTTATTTTTGTACAATTCATTTGAGGTAAGAAAATAATTATATACACATTACTTAGGCTAATAACAAACATATATATTGATATACTAAAAAAATAAGGCATATTACATGTAAATCTTTGAAACTTATAAACTAAATAATGAAACATACAATTATATAATGTAAAAGCTATATCACAGGGACATCTTTGGAACTTATACATTATATAATATATATGTTACATTATGAGGTAGCGTGATCAATTAGGTCAGGTCAGGTAAGGTAGGGCGCGAGTCCAGGGCAGGGCAGGGCAGGAGGCGAGTCCAGGGCAGGGCACGGGGCGAGTCCAGGGCAGGGCAGGGCAGGGCAGGGGCCGACACTCAGTAGTTCTTGAAGGTGTGGTAGTCCCTGAAGCAGTCACCCAGGCAGAGTGCAACTTTGCACTCGGCGCACATTGAGGTGACTCTTTTGGTTACATGGGGTTTCCTCACACTGGAGCTGCAGACGGTGCACTGCACCTGCCTGTGACGAGTGCCAATCAGCTCGGTGTTGGTTGTGTAGTGTCTTTCGACACCCAGCTGGATGCGGTCAGGAACGTGATCCCCACGCCATGCCGTACGTCTGTGAGTGGTGGTGCCATACTTCTCCAGGAGTTGGTAGGAGACGTTGTACACGAACTCCCGGAATTTCAGCTTCTGGTTTGGGGCCATATCCTTCTTCACCAACCACAAGTTGTAGGCGTTCAGCATCGTTATGTCAACTAGGTGGAGGAAGAGCTTGTGATACCACTTCACAGTCTTCCTCAGACACTCAACGCCTGACAGCTGACAGTCAGACTTGTCCACCAGGCGCATGTTTTTGGTGTAGTCCACTACCATGTCGGGCTTGTAGATTGTCTTCCTGGTTCGGTAGTGGATTTTGCCAGAATCCACCTGGGCACCTGTGTGGACGGTGGAAAGCAGGTGGACGTCTCGCTTATCCTTCCACTTCAGGGCTATCAGTTTCCCACACTTCTCGAGCTGCTTGTATTTCTGCCCCTTTCGTCGCCTTCTTCGCACATGCCTCTCGCGGTGTTCCTGGGCCAGGTCGTCTTCTGAAGGTGTGTCACTGGAGGAGGCATCTGTGAGAGGAATGACATCACCTGTGAACTTTGGCATAAACTTTCTTGTCTTTCTGACAGTCCCACATGACCCCGTTTGGTTGTCATAAAGAAACTGGCAGAGAGCAGGAGAAGTATACCAGTTGTCAGTGTAGATGATGTGGCCTTTGCCCAGGTAAGGTGCCAACACTTTCCTGACGATGGCACCTGACATGCCCATGGGGTCATTGGCAGCGGCTTTCGGTACGTCAATGTCAGTTCCTGTATACACGATCATGTCAAGCAGTATTCCAGTTTCACAGTCGCACAACACGAAGAGCTTGATTCCGAACCTATGCCTCTTCAAGGGGATATACTGCTTGAAAACAAGACGTCCTTTGAAGAGCACGAGCGACTCATCAATCACCAAATTGAGGAAGGGGTAAAAGTATTTCCTATACCTCTCCAACAACATGGTGAACACATCCCGAACTTTCCATATCCTGTCAATCCTGTTAGGATTTTCGTTGTCTGCAAAGTGCATAAATCTTAGCAGCAACAAAAATCTGTCACGAGTCATGAACTTATTGAAAGTTGGGGTGGCGATGAGAGGGTCGTGCTTCCAATAGTGTTGCAACACATGCTTCTTGATCAGAGGCATGAGGAACAACAAGGCAAAGAACGTCAGAAATTCTTCCACAGTCGTATCCACCCAGCCTCGTATTCTCGCTTTTGGAGAAAGGACGTCCAATCTGCCAAACACCCACCTGTAGTAGGCGTTTGTTTGGGCAACGATGTACGTCATTACCTCCATGTCGAAAAAAGCGAGGAAGAAGTCGCTTTCGTTCGCTTGATCATCACAGGGCCAGTCGTCAGTTGTTCCTGACGTCCCAGGATTGAACTGGGGCACGTCAGGTACAAAATTGACCCCGTCAGACCAATCGAACGAAGGCATGCCAGGGATCGGAATGTCGTCTGCGTCTGCTTCATCGTCTGAAAAATCGCTTCCATGGTCGCGATACAGCACTTCATCATCATTACCCTCCTCTTCACTTGACAGACGATGCCCTTCCTCGTTTTCGTCACCGACGTCGGACTCACTCCCACTGTCCACTCCCAAATCCCCCCACCCTTGGTCCCGTGCTAGGGCTTCATCGTCGAAACCCGGGCTGCCAATGTCCTGCGAATCACCATCAAACAGCAGGGCGGCATACTTAGATGGTGTAAGAGTTTTCCGGGTCACTTTGGCACGTGCGGGAGTCTTATGGACAGGGACAGCAGAGGTGGTGGCAGGGGCGGCGGCGGCAGGGGCAGCAGTGGTGCGTGGCCTTGATGGCAAGATGATGGTGGTGCCTGTCGCCCTTCTCTCTGTTCCTTGGGCAGGGGCGGCAGGGGCAGGGGCAGGGGCAGCAGGACACCAGGGCCAGCAGTCGCTTTCCCAGTCGCTTTCCCCTTCCCCTTCCCTGTTCCTTGGGCAGGGGCGGCAGGGGCGGCAGGGGCAGCAGGGCAGGCAGGGACACCAGGGCCAGCAGTCGCTTTCCCTCTCCCTTTCCCCTTCCCCTTCCCTGTTCCTTGGGCAGGGGCGGCAGGGGCGGCAGGGGCGGCAGGGGCAGCAGGGGCGGCAGGGGCGGCAGGGCCGGCAGGGACACCAGGGCCAGCAGTCGCTTTCCCAGTCGCTTTCCCTCTCCCTTTCCCCTTCCCCTTCCCTGTTCCTTGGGCAGGGGCGGCAGGGGCAGCAGGGGCGGCAGGGGCGGCAGGGGCGGCAGGGGCAGGGGCGGCAGGGGCAGCCGGGCCAGGGGCGGCTGGTGGTGTTGGTGGTGGTAGGGGCACTGTGGCTGGCGTACGGGTTCTTTTCCCTACGCCCGTGCCTTTCATTTTTCCTGCCCCCGCAGGTAATGCAGCCCTAGGGCGGCCTCCTGCGTCGCTGGTACCGGTGGCAGGGGTGGCAGTGGTGGCAGTGGTGGCAGTGGTGGTGGTAGTGGTTGTTGCAGTGGCCTGGGTCGTGGTGGCAGTGTCCCGAAAGACCAATGACCTCTGTGCCATTGCCCTGCTTGCACGTGTTTTACGTGCTTTTGGTGCTGGTGATTCGTCCTCTGAGCTGTAGGGCGTGTCGTACTGGTAGCTAGGGTCTTTGGCAGCCACCCTCTGCCTTCCACGGCGGCTAACACCACCAGAAGGAGGGCTGGTTGTGTCATCAGGGAGCGAGCGTGAGGGACGTGTAGGCTCCATGACTAGTGCGTGGTTACTGGCGCGGTGGTGCTTGCACGAGTGCGGGGCGAGCGTTTGGCGGGGTGGTATCGAGAGTTGACATGTAGTACTATACCCACACCAATTTTCAGCCGCCTGGCTATAAACGCGCGGTTTTGGTACGTGTTCAAAGTCTCTGCTCTTAAGAGTCTCCCCGCAGTGCGCCGGGGGAACTCTTAAGAGTCTCCCAGCAGCTCCCGGGTTAATAATCTTTCGGTGGAAGTTATTAAGTCCACACAGTTGTGGGCCTCTAATCAGGAGTTTTTGACTCGATACCTTTCAGTAGCTCTGGACAAACCTTCCTTGCCATGTATAGCTTTACGGCAGAGGGTCTAGGTGGCCCTTTTAGTCACGTTTTGTTTAATTTCAAGAAAAAGGGGGAGGGTGCAGTCAGTGTGACATAGGACACCCTAGACCCCTCCGGAGTATGTGTTCGGAACATACGAGCTGTGATACTGTTTGTAGGCATTGTATTATAAAATATCTCTGTAGTATTCATTGCAGGAAATTGTGCTAAAGGCCAATAGTAGTGTTACAACCATTCTTGTTGTAAGTAGCTTTGGCTGTGAAGCAATAGATTTTTGAGAAATCTCGGTAGTTGCAACTACGACTTTTACTTTTGAAGTAATTACTTCTGCATAAGTACACGAGTTCAGTACTTCTACGAATGTACAAGAATTCATTTGTTTGGTTATCTTTTTAGGAATATATCCACTAGTTAATGGGGTTTATATGTGCACATGTAAACTTATAAGTTTTTAGTTTTCACCACTTACTTTAAGTGGGGTGCCTTCTTAACTAGCAGATCTGTGTACAGAGTCTCAGAGTTAACCCTTTTTCAAGCAGGCTTCTTTGAAGCACGCTCCTGCTTGTTTGAAGATTTAGGCTGTATAAAGTTTATGCACCCGAATATATATTTTTTACAAAAGTAAGAATACTATGTGGTTGTTTGATTATCTGCTTTTCTAGAGTTATGATATGATTACGAATGTCCCCCTCCAGTCTTAGAAATCAGGCATGTTCGTCAATGATGGAGGGGCCACTAATAAATTATAGGTTTGACTCCTGTAAGGAGATAAAGAAAACCTAATATTTAGTAGTGGCCCCGTAATCATTGACGACTGGGGCCCTCCCGACCATCCCCTTCCCATTCGTTGATGTATTAAGGATTTTGGTTTACTTGATATGTCAGTGAAGGAAGAATGACGCCTGCAGTAGCGTCTGGTCAAAGATCCACACAAGTACATCCACAATATGATGGAACGCTTATTGAATAGTTATTCTTAGTTTCTTTTTATTTTTATTTTTTACGAAGTTTTTTCGTAGTGAGAACCCAATTCATAATGACTGAAGCCATGAGTGAGGTTGCGTGCGCTCATGATGAAGGCTCCTCAAATTTTAAGGAGAGCGTCCGGTTCATACTCGTAATAGTGCTCAAAACGGCAATATTGCGCAACCCGATATATGGCATCATCACCCATCCCTCTGTCTTCAGTTAAAATCCTGAGGCAATATTCCATCTGGAAGCATGTTATTTCTGGGCTAGTTTAAAGTTTTCGCGGGTCGCGGGTCGCGCAGATGCGTAGAAAATGCATTATGGGTTTCGGATCTGAAAAAAACAAAACTAAAACCATGAATTTTTGGTGAAAATATGACATTCTTAGATATTTTGCCTAACAGTATCTGGTACTCAACCCGGGTAACAACGAAGGGTGTGGTGGTGGTGGAGGAGAAAGAGCAGTGTGGTCCAAGCCGCGAGAGAGGTAGGGTGCGGCTGGCCGGCTGGCTTGCAACAGCTCTCGTGCCTTAGTACCTCATGTAAGAAAGTTCACTTGTCGGCGCAGTTCTGACGTAACCAAACATGCTACAACAATGTTTCTGGTGTCATTGGAAAGGGCATGAACTTCTCTACAACTCCACGCCGCCATTTGTTTTTATTTATTTCCCATTTCGACACAGCACCCCAAGACATTTGTCACCTAATTTGTACCTAATTTGTACCTAATTGTAAATGCCCTAATTCTACAATTAGATACAAAATGGAAAAAAGTATCAACGTATAATTGAAACTACACCTATTGTTAGTACACCCAATGCATTAAAACAATCAAGCAACAACATTTAAATGAGATTCTGATTTTACAAAAAGTCATAAATTTACACACCTAACTCAAAAAATAATTGTCCTAGAGAATTAAAATTTTGGAAATTTCTTAGTTGTTAGGTCCCCTATACGTGTACAAAATCTTATGAAATACAGACAAAATCCACTGACACGTTCTTGAGTAAAGGCCGGACGTTCCCCTTAAATGCTCTGCGCGGTAGATTCAAACTACGGCGGATGAGTGTTTGAAGAGGGTGCCTTATGTAATAGGCATGTTCGTCAATGATTACGGGGCCACTACTAAATATTAGGTTTTCTTTATCTCCTTACAGGAGTCAAACCTATAATCGTTTTGGTAATACGGGCACCAGGATTGAACGCAGTATTCCAGAAGAGGGCGGACTAAGGAATTGTGAAGGGTTAGGATAACTTCTTTGGATTTATGCTCAAATGACCTGCCTATAAAGCCAATTATTTTGTTTGCCTTCTTAACAACTTCTGAACATTGTTGACTCGGTTTTAGGTTACTCGATATTGTTACTCCCAGATCGGTTTCTCTGTTTACATTCTTAAGCTGAGTGCCATTCATCGACTAGTTTGCTTTCTCATTTAGGTATCTGATATGTAGTACTTTACATGTATCCGCATTGAAACTCATTTGCCAAATTTGGGCCCAATATGACAATTTATCTAGATTGTGTTGCATATCGTCAACTTGTTCTTTTGAGAGTACGCTATTTGTAATTTTTGTATCGTCAGCAAATTTTGAGATTGTACAGGCGAGACCCTCATCTATGTCGTTGATGTAAATTAGAAAGAGAATTGGTCCTAGTACCGATCCCTGGGGTACCCCGCTACTTACATTGGTCCATTTAGATGCCTTACCGTTTATGACTACTCTTTGCTTTCTGTCGCTGAGCCAATTTTCTATCCATTTCAACACACTGTCTTGTATTCCATGCGCTTTTAGTTTTAGCAGTAAACGTTTGTGGGGAACTTTGTCAAAGGCCTTTTGAAAATCAAGGTATATAATATCTACAGCTTTACTCTCATCGTAGAGGTTGAGGATATCGTGGAAGAAGTCTAAGAGGTTTGTTAAACAGGAACGTTTTTTACGAAAGCCATGTTGACTATCTTTAAGCAAGTTATTTGCCTCTAAGTGATTTACGAGTCTGTCTCTTATGACTGTTTCTAGCATTTTACATACAATTGAGGTTAAGCTAATTGGACGATAGTTACTGGGTAGGGATTTGCTGCCTTCTTTGAATATCGGTGTTACGGTGGCTAGCTTCCACTGATCAGGCATAGTCCCAGACTGCAAGGATTCATTGAATAACAATGTCAGTGGTTTGGAGAGCTCATCCTTAGCTTCCTTTAGAGCTCTAGGCGAGATTGTATCAGGTCCAGGCGTTTTATTTACCTTGAGTTTATCTAAACAATTCAATACTTCTCTCTCTGTAATGGTGATATTGCTTAGAACATCTGAATTATCAATCTGAATCGGCGATGGTGTAGGGATATCACTGAGGTCTTTGGTTGTAAAAACTGATGCAAAGAAGGTATTGAGGGCATTACTCATTTGTACTTCGTCTTTGGTGTATTCTCCATTTTCATCGACTAACGGTCCAACAGTTGAAGTAACTACTTTTTTCTTTCTGATATAACTATAGAATTTTTTCGAGTTTGTTTTACTTTGATTCGCAACATGTAACTCCAGGGTCTTTTTACTTTGCTTAATTAACTTTTTGGCTTTTCGTCGTAGCTCTACAAATTTCACCCGTTCTTCGTCATTTTGTGAGGATTTTAACCTATCATTAGCAAAAAAAATTAGCAAGCAGACAGTCTGAAATATCTTTATTCCACCATTTGGGCTTATCATTATGGCCTGGACGCCGTATTTTCGATGGTATGCAGTCTTGCACTGCCTTAAGGTAAGTGGTTGTGAAACACTCCCAAGATGTATTTACTGTATGTCGTTATTGTTAGTCAGAAAGCTCCAGTCAGTTTCTTTAAGCTTTGATTTAAGTTTATGAAAAGTTGCTTTCTTGAAATTAGGGACTTTCTCAATGCTGCTATTTGATTTGTTACTAGTAAACTTTAAAGTGAAAGTTATCGTACGATGGTCGCTGTTACTGTATTCATCACCAACATTCAAATTCTCTATTAATTCTTCTTTTGTTGCGAGTACAAGGTCAAGCACATTATTACCACGGGTCGGAGATTGTACAAATTGAAAAAGTGAACTCTCTTGCAAGTTAGCATAGAGGTCGTGTCCAGAGTGTGAAGTAAGAATATCGCCCCATTTAGTCACGGGTAAGTTGAAATCGCCAAGAATTACGGTATCTTGTATGTTAGTTATTTCTGCAATTTGTTCATAAATGTCACTGTCAGTTTGCACTGATTGAGCTGGGGGTCTGTATAATAAAGCTAGTGTTATTTTAGTTCCTCGTTTATTATTTAATAGTACGTAAGATATGTCTATATTCGCAATTTGAGGTTTTGACATTAAGACGGGATTAAGACTTTCCTTTATAAAAAACAGAACTCCTCCTCCATTTCTATTGATCCGACTTTTCTCAAACATTGTATAACCAGGAAGCGTATATTCGGCTAAAAAGTCTCTGTCTTCCGTATTTAACCAAGATTCTGTAATGCCGATTATATCATAATGTTCTGTAAACACGATTTCCTCTAGATCTGAAAATTTATTGCGTATGCTACGAGCATTTACATAAAACACCTTAAGAGTATTAGAGTTGGATGTTACTGATTGTGCATTGTCTGAATTTTCAGTTCGTATTTGACTTACACTACCCCCGGATACCCCCGGTTGACCCCGTTTTTTGAACGGAAATCCTTGACTGCATCGTTCAGCAGACGACCAAGACGTGCAGCTCCTACTTCATTGAGATGTACACCATCTCCTGAAAACAAAGATTTATCATAGTAAAAATGATCCCACGTGTCGACAAAGCCGATGTCCTCCTCCCTGCAGAGTTTGGCTAGTCGGCGATTTGTACTGGTAGCTATGTTGTAGAATCGCTTTTCTACATCAATCCGGGGAACAATTCCTGAAATTAAGATTCTATTAGATTTTTCCTTGAAGGACCTGATCAGCCGCTGGTACTTGCTAAGTAGTTCCTCTGACCGCGTCCGTTGGACATCGTTAGATCCAACGTGGATGACGTACGTAGTGCTTGCGGGGGCGAGCCTGGAAACCTCTTCCACAGCCGCAACAATGTCGTCCACGGCGCCACCTGGGATACAGAATCGCTTTCTGGTCCTGGGTGCCCTGGCGCAGAACTCGGTTAATTGGCCACGGACCATGGAGTCGCCCACAAGCCGAACTTCTTCCGTTTCCTCTTCCTCGTCAATAGCAAGAATTTTGAAGCGGTTTTGGCATGTTGTCGGGATGACCTTCCTGGTACTGGTACTGGGATGCACATTGTTTCTCACTAACTGAAAGTTGTCCTGGGGGGGAGTGAGAGTAGAGTCATTATTATTTTCTGCAACATCTAAGGTAGCTGCTGGTGTGGGTACCGGTACCGGTACTGTATGCACTGGAATGGCAGTTGACATCGAAGTGGTTTCTTGGGCCGAGGGCACTCCTACGTTGAGTGTGGCAAATTCTTGAAGGGATTCAAGCTTCGTAGTCAGGGCATCGATCTTGCGGTGAGGTGCATTCAATTCATCCGCAATCTTCTCTCGGAGCTGGCAAAATCTACAAATTTGGACATCAGTATCAACAAACATGGTAGGGCCAAATTTACCGGAACAACTCGTGCAGGTTCGTTGCGGCGCCATGACGATATAATCACAATATGCCTGAAAATCACACAAATTTATGTTAGCAAAATGGTACAATTAAAGCCTGAAAATCACAAAAAATTTATGTTAGCAATGTGATACAATTAATTCCTGAAAATCACACAAAATTTTGTTAGCAATATGATAAAATTAATATGCCTGTAAATCACAAAAAATATGTTAGCAATAGAACACAATTTATGCCTGAAAATAAAACAAAATTTGATGTTAACAGTATGACACAGTTAAAGCCTGAAAATCACAAATGGACTAGAAATTTGTTACAAAATTTACTGGAAAAAACAAAAAGTGGGAGAGGGTTAATGTAGCCTAGTGAGAACACTGGAAAACAGTATACAGTACAGTAAGAACAAGTATTTGTTAGCAATATGGTACAATTAATGCCTGTAAATCACAAAAAGAATATGTTAATCACAAAAAGAATATTATGCCTGTAAATCACAAAAAATATGTTAGCAATAGAACACAATTTATGCCTGAAAATAAAACAAAAATTTATGTTAGCAGTATGACACAGTTAAAGCCTGAAAATTGCAAATGGACAAGTAATTTGTTACAAAATTTACTGGGAAAAAAGTGGGAGAGGGTTAATTTGGCCTAGTGAGAAAACTGGAAAGCAGTATACAGTACAGTAACAAAAATATTGGTTAGCAATATGGTACAATTAATGCCTGTAAATCACAAAAAGAATATGTTAATCACAAAAAGAATATGTTAGCAATAGAACACAATTTTATGCCTGAAAATAAAAATAAAATTATGTTAGCAGTATGACACAGTTAGGCTAAAGCCTGTATATTAGTTTATACAGTGGTCGACACAATAATAATAATAATGGAGTTAGTAATATCCCTGGCAAGAGTGTGAGAGGCCTATTAATATGGTGACAAGTATCTGAAATCTATCTATCTATCTATCTATCTATCTATTGCCTGATGCCGTGATCCCCGAAGGGGTGGCCACGAACGAACCGCCCCCATGCACCTCTGTCCCCAGTCAGTCGACGCCCCTCCCCCCAACCAACACCGCCTTTGTTCATGTAGTTCCTCACTCCATCCTTCCACCTCATATTCGGTCTACCTCTCCCCCTCTGTCCCTCCACCTCGCTCTCGTACACCCTCTTAGTCATTCTCTCGCTTTCCATACGTTCCATATGGCCGAACCATCTCAAGTTGTTCCTTTTCACACTTTCCAGCACATCTACCTCCACACCACACCTCCTTCTTACTTCCTCATTAGTCTGTCTATCCCTCCATGTAACTCCGCACGCACTCCTTAAGTAATCATTTCCACTGCTCTCACTCTTGGTCTGAGTCTCTCAACCAACGTCCATGCTTCGCTTCCGTAAGTCAGTGTCGGGATTACCACACTGTCATGCAAGGACTTCTTCACTTCCATACTGACCACCCTATTTCTTGTTACTGCTTTTAGCGTTCCTACAACCCTCTTCCCCTGTTGTACCCTCTCCCGCACCTCTTCATCCATAGTCCCATCTTTACTCAACACACTGCCCAGATACTTAAAAGAGTTGACGATCTCCATAGCCTGACCGTTCAGCTTCACCTCACACTCTGTGACTTCACCCCTTTCGAAGACCATAACCTTGCTCTTCCCCGTATTTACCTTCAAATTCCGTTTTTCGCACACTGTTCCAAACTCATTTACCAGACCCTGCAACTCCCATTCATTATCACTCATCAGAACTGTATCATCCGCAAACAGCAGTATAGATAGCTTCCACTCAATTCCCTCCCTTTTCAGCGATTACACCAACATCCACTGCTCTTGATAGTATTTCTTTCATAACTCCATCCATATATACAGTAAACAACCACGGGGACATCACACACCCCTGTTTCAAACCAACATTCAGGTCAAAGAACTCGCTCTGCTCACTCTCCACACGTACTGCCGCCTTTGCACCCTCATATATGCTCTTCACTGCTTTCAGCAACTTGACCTCTACTCCGTATATTCTAAGTACTTTCCACAAACCTTCTCTATCCACTCTGTCATAGGCCTTCTCCAAGTCCATAAAGGCAACATACACCTTTTGTTTCTTCTCCAGATACTTCTTCACAACACAATTCAGGGTAAAAATCTGATCTACACATCCTCTTCCCTTCCTAAAACCTCCCTGCTCGTCGCCTATCCATTTCTCCGTTCTCACTCTCACTCTCTCAATCACTACCCTACTGTATACCTTCCCTACTACGCTTAGAAGACATATTCCTCGGTGGTTACCACACACTCCTCTTTCCCCTTTGCCCTTATATAGGGGGACTATTATGCCAGTCTTCCAGTCATCGGGTGCACTCCCCTTCTCCCATGCTAGTTTGCACATTTTCCATACCCATTCTATCACTATCTCACCACCGTACCTCAACATTTCTCCACACACTCCATCTGTTCCTGGTGCTTTCCCCAACTTCACTCTTTTCATGGCTTCCCACACTTCTGACCTCCTGATCCCCACCTCCTCCTCCACTACTTCTCTTCTTCTCCCTCCCATACCATATCCAGCTATGTTTGCTGGCTCTTCATTCCTTTCATTTAGCAACTCACTGAAGTACTCCCTCCATCTTTCGACTCTCTCTTGCTTCTCGGCTAGCATTCTCCCATTCTTATCTTTCACACCCTTACTGTTTCCCTTGCTACCTTCCCTAACTTTCTTGACTTCTTTCCAGAACAGTTTCTTACTCTCCCTCCATTTTACACTCAGATTCCTTCCAAATTCCTCATCTACTCCTCTCTTACTTTCCTTCACTACTCTCTTCACCACCCTCTTACTCTCCACGTACCTCGCTCGTTTCTGTCTCTCGGAATCTTCATTCCCTCTACTACCCAACCACTCTCTATATGCTTTCTTCTTTTCTTCCACAGCTATTCTTACCTCTTCTGTCCACCATGCTGTACCTTTCACTCCCCTCCCTCTTCTCTTCACTCCACACACCTCCTCACATGCTGCACAGATCTCATCCTTAAACACCTTGCTCATCTCCTCCACTTCCTCCATAACTTCCAGGTCGAACCCACCTAGTCGTCTTTCCACTGCTCTCCTGTACTCCTCCCTGACTTCCTCCTCCTGCAACCTCTCCACCCTCCTCACCATTCCACCCTCCTCTCGTCTCCCTCCCGCTCTCCTCACCCACTTCTTTTGTATCCTAACCTTAGCTACCACTACATAATGATCAGACAGACCCCCTCCAATACCCCTATACACCCTAGCATCCATCACAGATTTCTTCATTCGTTCATCCACACATACATAATCAATCAATGACTTTCGTTCCACCACTGTCTTATCCTTCATCGTCAACATCCGTTTCCACGTGTACCTGTGGATCATTCTGTGTCGGAAGAAGGTGTTGGCTATCCACAGCCTCCTCCCCACACATACGTCCACAAGTGCACTACCATTCCCATTCACCTCTGATGGTACCCCCCACCCTCCCACCACTCCCTCAACTTTCCTATCACCCACCTTACCATTCATATCCCCAATCAGAAATATTCTTTCGTTCTTGTCAAACTTCTCCAGGCACGCATCCACATTCATCCAGAACTCCTCTTTCTTTCTTTCAAGTATATCCTCTGTCGGGGCATACACGCATACAATCACCCACGTTTGTATTCCTACTTTCATTCTCACCCACACAATCCTTGAACCCACAGACCCATACTCTCTTACACATTCCTTCCATTTGCTACTTACAAACAAACATGCACCTTCTCTCGCTGTTCCTTCACTTACTCCAGCACACACACCCATTCCACATTCCCATTCTCTCACATCTGAACCTTTCCATTTGGTCTCTGTCATTCCACATACATCCAGCCTGGCATTCACTAACACTTCCAGAACCTCTCTCTCTTTTGTGCCATCATTCATGCCACTAACATTCCACATAGCCATTCTCAGAATGGCTATCTGAATGGTATCTGAAATGCGATTAATAAATAGTCTATCAAAAAGTATTGCAGTAACTAAATTATTCTAACCCAATATTAAAACTATCTTGACAAATGTTAGTGTGTGCGATTTATATAGATAACCAAGATAAAAAGTTCAACCAAGTACAGTATTGGCTAGACTTTGATATATAAAATACAAGAAGAGGGTTTGTTTATGCGTACACAGGTGGCGCTGGTATCGGCGGCGTCTCTACTAACTTAACAAATAGAATTTTGAAAAACAAACGTTTATCAGTCAAAACTACAGTACAATGTCATGCAAGATAACTACTGGGTGGTTTGCTAAGCACTTAACTACAGTGAGGGCTAAAATATCTACAATAAGTGCTAGAACTTTATAATATGAAACAAGCAAGTAGTTTGTTTACTTTAGAGCGTCGGTCGTCACTAACCGGTACAAATGTAAACAAAAGCAGTCTCGATAAACAAACGTTTATCAGCCAAAAACACAGCAAAATTACATGCAAAGCAACTACAGGGCAGTTAAGCTAGAGCTTAGCTACAGCTCATGCAAACAAATAAGGGGATGACTAATGGAGTACTCAAGTTATGGTCAAATTTCGAGCAGCGAGAGCGAACTGCTGTTGGCGGGTTGGCGCGTCGGGCTCGAGAGAGTGCTCATACATATAATATATAGAGAAATCCCTTATAAGTACTAGTGATACACCTTACTAAAAAAATAGCACTAAATTAATTTATATTTATATGCTACTGAAAACGCATAAGAATCACTAGAGATAATCAATTGTTAGTAGAAGTACTTAGTTTTGATTCGAGAGATTATAGGTTTGAGTCCTGGAGGGAAGAAGGAAAACCTAATATTTAGTAGTGGCCCCGGAATCATTGACGATATGCCTTAAACAGTAATGGCACTCTTTGAACTCCAGAGTCAGCTGTTCAAATCACCCGCCCCGGAGTGCAAGAGACCAAACATCGTAAGCGTACACTCATATTCACTTACGGAATCGTCCTTATGATCGGGAGCTCACTACGAAAAAACTTAATAAAAAATAATAAAAAGAAAAAGATTAGAACTACTAATCTGCTATGCTTCCCATCGTGTGGATGTTGATAGCGTGGGTTTGCCCGCAGACACTGAAGCGCCAAGCGCCATTCTTCCTTCACTGACATATCAAGATAACTTAGAAACATCAGAAATGAATGGGAAGGAGATGGAAGGGAGGGCCGGAATCGTCAATGATTCCGGGGCCACTACTAAATATTAGGTTTTCCTTCTTCTCTCCGGGACTCAAACCTATAATTTATTAGTGGCCCCTCCATCATTGACGATATTCCTGATATCTCAAGTCTGGAGGGGGACATTCGTGACAAATATCAAACCACTAACAAATCAACAATAGGGTGAAACTAAACCCAGATACAAAGCTCTAACTTTGTAAAACGTATAAAAGATGTACAGGTAGCGTACTTAAAGATGTACAGGTAGCGTACTTAAAGAAATACCTGTGTATAACCAATTTCTGAAATCATAGGATAGGGATTGTAGAAATGTTGCATGACATATAAACCTATTGATTATATGTATAAAAACAGATCACTTAAATGTATACAACATTGTAACTGTTATAAATAAAATCTTTGTCTATGAATATATATTCTTATACCATATAAAAAAATACTCTCCAACTCATGACTATATTTCAAGTTCCTGAGTAACCTTATGATAATGCGTATCATATAAAATATTTAGTGATGTATCCACAATACAAAAACAAAATGTATCACTCTTGACTGTACTTCCAGTCCTCAAGTATACCTTTAAGATCAAGGATATCACAGTGCATAAATTATGTGCACTCACAACCATGACCGGCGGGGCTGAGGGTCTTAGCTACCACCCCCCCCACCCTCTTCTTATAACTAACAATTAATCATAAATAGCACCAGACCATCAGACCTGTTGTCTCGATGCAATGCAGGTCATACTTGGTTTATCTAGAATAATAGACAGGCAATGCGTTAGAAAGGTGTGATTGGATGCCCATAACTGCGTCTGTTGAATATCAGATTCAGTGACTGAAAAATTCTTTAAGAACCTAAGTGAGACTGCCCATTTCCGTATGTCATGAGCACGTCCCACGGTTCCCGGGTTACTCTCCCGGATCACATCGACTAGAAAAGCTGCTAAGTGCTGCTTCGTAAGGCGTTTACCTGTTCTATTTACCCATAGAGCTCCCGGTTGGTTAGGCCGGGATACTCCAATATAATTCATTAAAGATTTCACCGGGCATAATTTATGGTGAAAATCTCCTCTCCTGAGCGCCGAAACCTCAAATTCGGTAAAAACGTGCTAATTGTGCTCGTTGTTTGTGATAAAGGTAGGTGACGGCACAATTTGCACACTGACAACCTCTGATAATTAGGTTCGTTGCTCATCGCCGCCAGCTCAGATACCCAGTTTCCTGTAGCCAAGGCCATAAGGAACACAGCCTTCTTTAATATCAAATCAAAAGCAGGATTATGACTATATTTCTGAGAATTTAGTAACGAAAAAGCTTTGTCAAGTGACCAGGTAGGCATGAGCTGGCGTGGTGGTGGGCGAAGCTTGAAACATGCACGCATGAAACCCTTCTCCTCCGCTTGCGGTATTGAGAGTCCAGTTAAATAAAAAAAATGGCACTCTGATAGCGGTCATGTGATTCTTTAGTGTAACTACTGACAAGCCTTTATGATCAAATAGTTAATCAAGGTATTTGAAAATTAAAGACACCGATGCATCAGTCTGGTCAGTTTTCACAATCCAAGTAGTAAATGCTTTCCAGTATTATTGGTACTGACGTCTGGTGGAAAGAGTGTATTGATTAATCAATTTATTAGTCACGCTTTCCCCATAGAGGGTTAACCATTTGGCCCTTTGAATGTACACAAGGCAAAAGTCAGCGAGGTCTTTAGGTTGCCAATTGCCTCTGAGTGGAAGTATGAGATCGGGAGTGACACCGGATTTTCGCACCACGTCTTCAACTGGGAGTACCACACCTGAGTCGGCCACAGGGGCGTGATCATCAAGACTATGCCCCGATAATCCCGTAGTTTGTGAACTACTTGACACATGAGTGAAGCGTCTGGTGGTGGAAACAGATAGATGAAATTCCACCTGTTCCAGTCCGTCAGCAATGCGTCTGGTCCTCCCGCCGGGGTGTGTGTGTGAGAGAAAAGGCGAAATGTGGAAAAGCTGGACATTCTGTGTGTGTGTGTGTGTGTATCTATGGATCAATGTGTACAAGCCTTATCCCGGAATATCTGAACAACACTTGGGAGAACAACAATGATACACTGACGAATTATTCTGAACAATTAACAGTCCCATAGAGAACATTAACTTTGTTTTATATTTTCATTTGAAGTTCACAATTTCGTTTACATAAGGTCTATTACAAAAATATATGCCCTCGAATCAAAATATAAATATAATTGTGTGGGTATGTCTGAGTGTCTGTGCATCTATGGAATAGGTGTATTCCCACTCAAGATACAATTATGGATTTATCTTTTGTTTCCTTGCAATTATAAGACTATTGTATTCAGATTAGGAACTGTAGATGGAGGTCAGAGGGTTAATTGAGATACTCTTCACCCTTCTAGTTCCACAGATCATTCCTAAGCTGGATAAAATCGTCTAAAGGTAGTCAGAATATACTGTCAAAATGCGTCCTAATCTCCAAAGGGTTAAGTAGAATCTATATTATTAAATCAGTTTGTGTCTGTTTGTCTGTCTGTGTGTTCTTAATAGGCGGCCGCAGTTTTGGACCTGGGGAGCGGAGACTTTGCATGTGTGTGTCAATTGACCTGGGTCAAGTCATAGAGGGGGCGAGGCCACGATCGGAGGTCGTTTCGAGGCCGAAATTAAAAACAATTTGAAAAAAATGGCCGTTTGGGGCAGAAGGAGGCGTCCGATCGAAAAGGTGTATGGAACGAAAGTTGTTCGCAGCCTCCCAAAATGGGGGTACTGATGAGGTCAGATCCAAAATCGGAGGTCATTTAGCGGCCGAAATCGAGGTCGCCGTTTAATGAGGCACAGGGAGGTCGAGGCCGGTGATTATGATAGTAGTAGTATTGTGATGATTGTGGTAGTAGTGATTGATGATGGTGATTATGGTAGTAGTAGTGGTGGTAGTAGTGATATGGTGGTACAGTATTGGTTAAATAGATGTTTCGTTTCATGTGTTCATAAATAAATGGTAGAATTTAAATCCGGGCAAAGCCGGGTACCCCTGCTAGTAACTATTAAATTAACACTTTCACTATTATGATAGTTTGTTTCCTCTAATTCGAGTTATCATTTGTCGATATAAGGGGAGATTTCCACTTGAAGGATTTTATTCTAAACCCCTTTCTCCGTCATGTTTAGCACCATTCCTTTTGAAATTTTAAGACGTTCGCCCCATTCGAACGTTCCCTTAAACACAGCTTAGACAGGGCCTTTTGAAATAACTATGCCTCACATACACACTCGACATAGCCACACAACAATAACACACACAACACGTGTTTCGGTAATGGTTCCGGTACACTGACTTATAATTTGAACCATAGTTTGAACTTATAACTCGTGTTATATAAGTTTATTATGAAATATTATGAAGAATTAATTAGGTAAGTATACATAACCTACTGTTATGTATGTAGTACTTACAGTATATGATTAAATATTATGAAGAATTAATTAGGTAAGTATACATAACCTACTGTTATGTATGTAGTACTTACAGTATATGATTAAATATTATGAAGAATTAATTAGGTAAGTATACATAACCTACTGTTATGTATGTAGTACTTACAGTATATGATTAAATATTATGAAGAATTAATTAGGTAAGTATACATAACCTACTGTTATGTATGTAGTACTTACAGTATATGATTAAATATTATGAAGAATTAATTAGGTAAGTATACATAACCTACTGTTATGTATGTAGTACTTACAGTATATGATTAAATATTATGAAGAATTAATTAGGTAAGTATACATTACCTACTGTTATGTATGTAGTACTTATATGATTAAATTATCGTTTTTCGGCTATTTTGGTCACTCGGAAAATCAGCTGATGAATCTCGGCGCTCCAAATTCACTTGCATTGAAATTATATTCTTTGTACAAGACCACCCATGGTTTTGGAGGGTTTATTTAAGGCTTAGAAATGTTTCTTTATACGGTATACTCAGTACGGGAAAGATCGTAGGGAAAGCTCTTACCATGGTTTAATAAAATGATCCTTAGAATTTCAAAACGTTTCATTTCATCTGACGGTATTGAATCCCTAATTTCTCGTTACTTAATGGAAAAATATGAAACCATGTCTGCATCATATTAAGTCCAAGTTTATATAATTAGCACCACATTTCACTACAAAATCTTCAAAATAACTGAGAAATCCTGATGGGAACTTTGCATTTTTTTACCATCAGTTGAAAAGAAACAGACTATAGTGAGAGACACATCAACAGTCACATAAAAACCCACCAATCGTCTCAGTTCGCTACATATCGCATGTCAATCGTCTGATATTGGCAATAATTCGTCGACACATTCGCTGCATTCGTGCTCCTGTCGCCCTATTCGCTCAAAAAGCAGCGTTGCCAATAATTGGAATTTGCAAATTGGCGAATCAGGGCGAATTGTGCGACTATAGTGCGACCAAGGGCGAATGAAGTGAGACAAAAGGCGAATGTCGCACAACATTCGCCAAAATTTTCAGTTCGCCGCCGTTTTTTTGGGTAGGCCTATGCTCAAAATTTAACGGCGAATCTGGGTGAATCTGAGCAAACATGAGCGACGCTAGGGTGACCGTTGTGCGATTTCGGCGACAATTGGAGAATATTCGAGCGAATATGGCGAATTTTGGGACATAGACAAAAAAATCCTGTCGCCCTCTGTTGCTGGGCGTTCGCCATCGAAAAGTCGCACAGTGGGATACCCCCTTTAGGGTGCATTTTGTAGTATGTCATTACTTTTATTAGGTAGCTTCTTTTTACTGAGCCATACGCCTTGTTTAAATCTATGGATATTATAATTTGCAGTTTCCCTATTATAAATGATTTTTCTATACAATGCTTGTTTTCTATTCTTCCCCCTTCAGTGAATCCACTTTGCACTTCACCCTCTCCGACATATGACGCGATTTTGAGCCTATTAGGGATACTTTAAAACCTTTGTTGCCATCAGGGGTATTTAGAAACCTTTAGTTTAAGATATTGTCAGGAAAGTATGATGAGGATGTGTGTGAAGGTATCTTCTTGATGCCGGAGGGGCCAAGAACGAGAGGACACTCTAAGAAAATTTACAAAGAAAGAAATAGGCTTGAGAAGGCAAAGAACTCATTTTGTGATAGAGTGGTAAATGAGTGGAACGCACTGCCCCAATATGTAGTCGATTCCGAATCAATAAGGGAGTTTGAAAGTAATCTTGATAAAGCATGGGGAAGACAAGATTTGAAGTTTGATTATAAAGCAAAAAATACAGAATAGTAAAAATGTTGCGTCTGCTACCGCCGCCGCCAACACCGTGAACGACCGCAGCAGTGCAAGTACTGGTACTGAGCTGGATACACAGGCCTAGTTTGCCTTTTTCCAGAGGATCTACTGTAAGAAACTGTAAGAAGTTTAGTTACTTCAACCTCTGCAGTTGTCTTTGAGTTAGCTGTGGGCAGAAAACTAATTTTGGAGAGGTAATTATAAGAGTGAGAGAACTCTATTTCTTATTGCTAATCTGGCAACCTCTGCATCATATGAGTCTGAAGGGGTTAAGGGGGCATACCACCGTTTGAGGTGGGTTATTAAAAAACGGTCTGAAACTAATGACAATTTTACTGTAGGCTACACTCACTCACATGTATGCTACAAACTGCCAATCTTTCAAGACTATACAGTACACTTAAAACAAATGGACAAACAAAATATATTTCCATCCCGTGCATGGGTCTTACTAAATACATTATAGCGCCAAAACTATTGCTCTTAGGACAAATAAATAAATGCAGATAGACAGCCAAAAGGATTGTGTACAAAATGGTAGATAGAGATTTGCAATAATTTCCTTTCTATACCCGTAAAACACTGCATGAACTTACTAAATTTGACCGTACACAATTATCATACTGTTATGCCTGATTTTATACAGGATTAACTTGGTATAGGTGAGTTCTGCAAGACTGGGTTATTGGATTTCTTGCAAAATACATAAAGAGAATCAACAGAGGACATAGATAATCTCGGATAAATGGTTTGTAATACAGCTTTATTCTAAATAACACTCAGGTATAAGTACGTAATAGAATTCCATGAACAATAGATGTTGGAGCACTCAGGTAGGTTATTGGAATTATTACAATCTCCCAGCACTTATCGCGGATTTGGATAGAGACATACTTCCCACTTCCAACGTTCAGGCATTATTCTTCTGATCACATTGCTTTATGATACGTAGGGTACATGAATCACACAGGTTAGGTATTTCGCTTTGTTAACTCTCTCTGGTGATATGACTCTTAATCAAGGATGAAAGTATAAGTAATGTGGTTATTGCCCAAGAATTAACGTAAAGGGATAACTGTAACTAGTTGCACTGGTCTAGGATGTTCACTTGTCTAGGTGATACTTCGGACCGAAAATATCAGTGAGGGCGAATCAGGTTAAACCTGATGGCAAGAATAATTACGGGAGTCAGTTCGCCTAAGCTAAATTTCACTGATATATATTAACACATACTAGCATAATAATCACTTGTTTCCTAACATCAGAGAAAGTTGAGACATAATCGAATACACTGGATGGTTGAGTTAATAGCACCGTAACACTGGTACTTTGCGAAGTAACACTGTGATAGAGTTTTCCTGGTTATCTTGCGTTAGTGATGTTGGGGGTTAACAGTAGCTCTGGGGTCGTCCAAGCTGTCCGGTAGTGTAGAGAAGGTTTTGCAGATGGGCTTCTTGCGGGCGGTTTTGCCCCTTTTTTTACAACAAATGCTGATTGGGTAAGACAGTCGCTTGTTGCCAAGGAGTTATTCTTGCAGAGTCCTCACTCAAGAGTTTCTCGCATAATCCCTTCTAACATAACAAGATCTTTCTGCCTTAGATCAATTATGAGTTATGATCGTTCGTAACTCAAGTAGCGGATGGTGCACTATCAGAAGTTAATGAAACAATCAATAATTTGTGAATTTGTTGTCTACCAATATAATATTACTGCCGGTAGTCCCGATCGCAATAAAACATTCGTAAAAGGGTTAAATCACTTCCTCACAGAGTTGCACAGATTACGGAACGCCGAACTATCGTGAATCTTGAGGGGGGGGAGGGGGTACTAGAAGCCACCGCAGTGTGGCCAGCCGTTGCTTTGGGCTCTAATATTCAACTGCCCGACTGTTGTCTCTGTGTCTTATTTATAGGCAGGTCAAGGAAGCTTCAGGAATATTCTAGAAGTATTGGATGTCAATGCTATGAAGTAGTTAATTTATTCTGGTGAACTTAGGGGGTTAGGGAGGGGGGTCTTTAATGTGGCGGTAAGTAACTTGTTATCTGATTTATTATCGTGGATATCTTAACTCTAGTATGAGGTACTAGTAGAGTTGTTTAGGCAGATTTGGTGAAGGATTTTACGTACTACTTTGTTGGCGCCCTACGTGACTAGGCTGGGAGGTATTATTCATCAATTCACCTAAGTATCCTTCTCTGGTCTAGCTGACATGCTATTCGTAATCTAGGATGGGATAAGGAAGATTTTGGTTTTGGTTAAGGATGGGATAGGATGGTATTTATTAGTGGCCCCTCCATCATTGACGATTATGCCTATTACATAAGGCCTCTTCAAACGCTCATTTACCATAGTTTGAATCTACCGCGCAGAGCATAAAAAAATTGAGGAGCCTTCATCATGAGCGCACGCAACCTCACTCATGGTTCTGTCATTATGAAATTGGGTTCTCACTACAAAAAAACTTCGTAACAAATAATAAATAAAAAGAAAATAAGAATAACCATTCATAAGCTTTCCATATACTTGTGGATGTACTTGTGTGGATATTTGACCAGACGCTGACTTCAGGCGTCATACTTCCTTCTCTGCTCTGCGCTCAACCTGCCCTGACGTGTCTCCCCACGCTTCGCTGGTTCCGCATTTGCTGCATCCCTAGTGAGTTTTTCTCATTTGTTTACTCTGGGATGTATCGAGTAAGGTTAGGATATGCGTAGCAGGAGTGTCATGGGCGGGTTTCCCGCAGTTCAGTGTATTTGGGTCGTGTGTTTGGGACACCTATTTCGGGTGTACCCTCGTGGTCCTGTGGTGGACGCGTGTTACATTTTTCGCGACTAGCTAGCCTAGTTATTTAGTTGGCTTTAACTACGCGTTATCAGGCTTCTTCTTATCTTTCTGATGAAGTTGCCTTATTATTTGTTTACTGACGTTCCTAGCGTATTTTTCTTCACTTAGTGAAGTTTTTTCTAGGTCCCGAGTCAGTGCATCCCTCTCCCGGGATTTTTCCTACGATGTTGTGATGGCGGCTGTTCCTGTTGTGATATGATACAGTGCTTTTTGTTTATATTACGACGTGATTAAGTGATATTTCCGTCTGTTTAGGCCTAGCCAGCCACTCGTAGCTTTTTACATGTACAAGTGTTATTGATTTATTGTATAAATATGTAATACTGTGTCATGTGTGTCCTGGATTAGTTGTGTTTTGGCTTAATCCAGGGCCTATTTGTGTTTATCAGATTGCGTCTGGTTAGTGGGGGTTGCCTTTTCCGGCGGGTTTTCTCGTTTGCACCGAGAAAATCCGACTGGTTGCCTTTTCCGGCGGGTTTTCTCGATTGCACCGAGAAAATCCGGCTGGTTGCCGAGTTTTAATCACGCGTGGTTAAAATAGGCTAGTTTCCCCCGGCGAGTGGTGGCTTGAGGGCTCTCCAGGAACTGCGTCTCTGTCGTGGAGCCTGTGTTCAGGCTTACTGAGTGTTTCCCGGCGGGATGGCTATACCCGTTTAACTAGGTGTTCATGCGGACACCGGTGGAGTATAGTTTTTCCCAGTTTTTGCAAAGCCATTGAAAAACTAGGCTGTTTTTGTTTGTTTGGTCTTTCCACCCCGGTGATCTTTTGCAAAGAAGTGGGGATAGGAACAATTGGGGTTAACATTTAAATTAATTTCACACCCGGCGGTTGAACCTTGGGAGGGTGGGATTAACGGATTTGCAATTCGGTATAGTTGGCCAGACAATTGAGGGATACAATTGGGTATCGAGGCCTTCAAAATACGGCGATCTATGAAGGCTTCGGGAGAAGTCAGATCTAAAGTTTAAGATAGGCTTACCCTTTTTAACTGCGATATAATAAGGAGGCCGGCGTCTTAATATGGGTTCCCGGTGGACAAAAAACCACTGGGAAGACTGCGTCATTTATAAAGATATGCTAGTCTTTATATCATGTCAGAGGATATGCTTACATCTTTTGGACGAGTAAAGATATTCTAAAATCTTTACATAGGAACCTACAGGGCAACAAGAGGTAATAGTGGTGTATTACGTCTTGATTGCCCGGCGGTTCATTAACACTTGCGGGAACTCTTTTCGTTTCCAATTACCCCCATGCGCACTTCAGAGGTTAACACTTGTGTTAGAACATTTTGGGGTAACCTTATGAGCATTAATTCCTGGAAATTTTCTTTTTCCAGGGCGGAGTTCCGGCGGGTCTACAGAGGACCAGAAGGAGCCCGGGGGTGGGTTAGCTTTTTCCAGTCTCTGTCATGGCTACACTAGACCCTGTTTTTGCTCTGTGCTTAACACCCTCCTGTTCAGGGATCCCTATTTTTGCGCATACACTGTGCATCAGATGCGTCAAATGCTTGGACTGGTCAAGGGGTTTGTGGGTGACTAAGAATTGTACTTTTTGTAGTCAGTTAAGTATCAAAGTCTTACAGCAAGATAATCAGGCCGCGGCGGTTGCATTGCGCGAGGTCATACAACTCCTATCTACTTATGCTACTTCAGTGGCTCATAAAGCTCTTCAGTGTGATAACGTAGTTTTGTGGGAACGATTGATTGTTCAGCATCCCCCTCTTAAACGTCCCCCTTCTAAAAGTAGAGTAAATGTGCGTAAGTCGGCAGAGATTGGGCAGGGTACAGTGCTTATATCCCTCCCCCGGCACATCTAAGAGATCTCGAGAGCCGACACCCCCGGCGACGGCTCCCAAGTCAAGATCGAGGTCCAGGTCAAGGTCTCCCCTCCGACAGCAGACACATAGTCACTCTACTTCACCTTCGAGGAAGAAGAGCAAGGAGGAGAAGACCAAGGACAGTCCTAGTGTGTAATCAAAGTCACGGCGAAGTCACAAGTCTTCAAAAAAGGATACTCATGTACGAAAGGCCTCCCGGCGTTCGCCGGAGCCTCGTACCTCACTTTCTGCCTCTACCCCCGACATGTCTCATGTCCAATCTGACAGGTCGGGAGTGGAGTCAGAGACTGTGGTGGGGGATATACCGGCGGACAGGTTGTCACCAAAGATTATTCCCAGTTCACATGTACCAGCTTTAGATTTAGATTTAGAGAGTTCTACCAGAAGTTATAACCCTCTAGAGGGCTCGAGTGAGGGCTCAGTAATTGGTGTGGTACCTAGCTCACAAGTGAGTTCCGGCCAAGACCGGGGAGTTTGGAGGTACTCCCAGCCATGGAGTGACGGCTCACATCCTTCTCCGACAACACAGGTAGTGGCAGACGTCCACCGGGACGCTGAGATCCCATCGTCCATCCTGGACTTAACATGGCAGCATGAGGGGGTTCCGGCTTCGGCGCAATCCTCTCCTGAGAGGCCGGAGGAAAGGGATGAGGGTTCTATAATTTCTGAGATGGAGGTTCAAGAGTCAGGGTCATTGATAGACGACTCTCAGAGTAGGAATGATTCGCCACATAGTTCATCCTCTGCTAAATTTGTCACAGCTGATGAAATTAATGGGTTACTAGCGAATGCACTAAGTTTTTTGGCCAGCAGCCGGAGACTCCTACAGTTGGTTTGGGAGCTTCCACGACGGCATCGAATGTCCGACCTCTGGCTACTTCCATTGCTTTGACACAAATTCCGCACCCTCCCCCTGTATCACCTACTATTGTTACTAGGCCGACTTCGGCGGCACTAACTACTTCCAATGTGAGAGTAGTAGCAGATGTAAATCCTCCCCCTTTAGACAAGGCCCCGGTCAGAAAGGGAGCTATGCCCCTCTTATACGGGCCGGATGAGTCATGGGTAACAATGTTCCCAGCAAAGCCAGAGGTAGCACAGTCCACTATGTCGGGGGAGCTTCCGGTACCACGTGAGTGGGTAATCCAAGGGAATAAATCTAGGAAGTTATGTGCTTTAGATATTCTAGGAAATGTACTTGATGTTAATATTAAGGCCATTCCTAACTATTATCACCATGATTATTTTGTGTATACTTCTACACCTGCCCTACCCCCTGCGTCAGCTTCAAAACTGTTTTCGGACTGGACCAAGCATGACAGTTTCAATGATATAAAAGCACTGTCAGCTCTAACACCAGAGTTAGGTTTAAAGACGTTCACAGACACAGCCGCAAATCCAGTTTTGAAGGTGGAGCAGTTGGGTCCGGGACCTTGGGTGGAATGGGAAGTAGAGGCTCAGAACTTTGCAACAACTTTTACCTCTAAATCTTCGCACCAAATTCCACAAGAAAGCCATTCTTGGTTCTCTCTGCCGGTATTTTCTGCCGGCGGAGTTCCCTCTGCTTTATTTGCATTTTTAGCTGCCCCTAAAATTAATCTATGCGAGCTTAAAGATCCCTTTTCTACACCATCCACTGCTCACCTAGACCGGGAGTTTAGGCTACGTGGGAAGGCGTATAGACTGTTTTCCCAGTATATTGTCACACAACAGGTAGCGAAGTCAATGCTAAGATCTGCTCAGGCAATCGCGGACGCGGAAGTCCGAAAGGATATCGAACTGTCTAGACGCTTTCTACTCCAGACTTCTATACAGTCACTGGGAGATATCCGTACAGCCTTGCTAGAGGCGGTGCGGGCAAGACAAGATCTAAGGATGTCTCTCGTGAGGAAGCTCCCGGATAGGATTGCAAATCAAGTGGTTATGTCCCCTGTTCTAACTGCCTCTTTAATGTCCCCGGAGGTGTGGAAAACAGTGTTCACCATGGCTCAGGCCTTTAAGCACAGTCCCGCCCCATCTAAGAAAGCTGCTTTCAATTTTCCCAAGCCCAAGCTAGTCGCAAAAGCTCAGCCAGGTGGGGCAAAGCCCTTTCATCTGCCTAAGTCCTCTTCCACCCAAAGTCAGGCTCAGTACAGATACAAGCAAGGAAAGTTTTCAGGTAATCATAAAGGACAGAAGTATCAACGACCGGGCCAGGGCCCGTCTCCTGCCAAACCCGGCCAGTCATCGAAGCATACACCAGCACCACCACCAAAAAACTAGGGTCTCTCTGACTCCCAGAGCCAGTCTTACGGCGGGTGGATCAGAGGGTAGTCCAGCCGGCGAACCCTTGTCTGCTAACTGGGTCGTTCCGGGCGTGTCATCGCGCATGGCAATTAAACACATGGGCGAGGATGGTGGCACGCAAAGGCATCACCTGGCGGTGGCTCCGGCGACCTTGCTTACGTCAGCCGACAAAGGCAAATTTTGTTTCATTAGAGGTGGAGTCACTGATCCAGGAGATGATCGCCAAGAATGTCATCATCCCGGTCCCTCAAAATTACCCAGTATTTACGTCCAAACTTTTTATAGTGCCCAAAAGGGACAGTGTTCAGATGAGGCCGGTCGTAGACCTGTCTTATCTGAACCTCCACATTCACAACGTTTCCTTCCGGATGCTGACAGTGAATCAAATCAGGCTAACACTTCCGTCGGAAGGGTGGATGTGTTCTTTAGACCTGACAGACGCGTATTGGAACGTCCCGGTAAACAAAAGGTTTCGACGATTTCTGGCCTTACGAATAATGCATCAGACTTATGTCTTTCAGAGGATGCCGTTCGGATTGAACCTAGCACCTCGCTTATTCACGAAATTAGTCCGGCAAGCCCTGATGCCCATGTTAGAACAAGGGATCAGGATTTTGTGGTATCTAGACGACTGGCTGGTGGTGGCAGAGACGGAACAGTCATGCATCAATCATGTCAACATAACATTAAATCATGTAAAATCTCTAGGGTTCAAGGTAAACCCGGTAAAGTCAAACTTTGTTCCCTCATGAGTGGTCCAGTGGATAGGGCTGGTCTGGGACACAGCTGCTCTCACTCTGAGTCAGAGTGTGGACAATCGAAACAGGTTTCGCAAGAAACTGTTTATGTTTCTTCACAGTCTGACTACGACACGGAGAGTCTGGGAATCTCTGGTCGGCTCTCTCAACTGGATTCAACTAACTGTAAAGTTGGGCCGGTTGAAAGTCAAACGTTTAATATTGGAGGGCAACAAATTTTTTCCACTATTGCCGGCGGAAACATTATGGCCCATACCAAAATTAATACACAGCTTACTAGCGGTCTGGGCGAAGAGGGAAACATTGCACTCGGTCATGTCATGGACCTCTCCTCCGCCGACGGTATGGGTAGACACGGATGCGTCAGGAACGATAGGTTGGGGCTTTCAGTCAAACCACGGCCATCAGGGTCAAGGGCTTTGGTCCCATTCAGAAACCTCTCACATCAATGTCAAAGAGTTACTAGTCCCCTTGTATTTCCTTCAGGCTCACGGCTCTACTTTACGGGACAAATCGGTGGTTCACTGCATTCAGAAACAAGGGTCAATGAGATTTCGGAAGTTGCTAAACGTGTCAGAAAAGATTTTTGTTCTAGCCGACAAGCTGAACATTCATCTTCACGCATCTTATCTCCCAGGCGTAGCAAACGTCTGGGCAGACGCTCTGTCTCGGAGGCAGAGCACAACAGTAGAATGGGCGCTCAAGCAAACCATTTTCGACCAAATGATTGCAGAGCCTTACCGTCCACAAGTGGATCTGTTTGCGTCCGAGGAGACTCACAAACTCCCGCTGTACCTCACCCGCCGGACACTAACGCCGGCGGGAGGACCCGACGCACTGGTGACGGACTGGAACATGTGGAGTTCCGTTTATCTGTTTCCGCCACCAGACGCTTCTCTAATGTGCCACTTAGTAAACAAACTACGGGATTATCGGGGCGTAGTCTCGTTAATCGCGCCCCTGTGGCCGGCGCAGTTGTGGTACCAGCAATTGAAAACGTGGTGCCCGAACCCGGTGTCGCTCCCGGTCGGGTATTTCCACTTAGACACGATTGGCAACCTAGAGACCTCGCTGACTTTTGCATTATGGACATTCAGGAGGCCAAGTGGCTAACACCGTATGGTAGAAACGTGACCGATAAATTCATGAGTCAATATACCCAATCTACAAAGAGACAGTATCAATCGCACCTGGCGGTCCTTTACTTCTTGGATACTTAGGACAGAACAAACCGTACCTTCGGTGGCTTTGGTTTTTAATTATTTAAACTATCTGTTCGAGCAGAAACGTCTATCTGTAGTAACCTTAAAAAATCACTTAACCCGGGAGCTGCGGGGAGACTCTTAAGAGTTCCCCCGGCGCACTGCGGGGAGACTCTTAAGAGTCAGAGAAAAAAAAAATCAACTTTTGACATCGAAAAAAAAAAAAAAAAAAAAAAAAAAAAAAAATATTTTATTTTTTTTTTTTGGCCCCTGGGCCATGCAAAATCTCAGTCCTCTACCTCCCCTCCTTCCCCACTTTCCTCGTCTCCTTCAGTTATCACCTATTTTCCCTGTTATTCCCTTATTCTGAGGTATATTTTCGTGCTAACATTAGAAATCCGATTGGAGGGTGTGGTCATCACTGATAGCAAGCGAGTGCAAGAGAGAGAGAGAGAGTATCGATCGACTGTGTCTCAGTGGCCTTGGGGGAAATTGGCGGGAAAGCAGATTGCCTCACCCATACATTATACAACTCGCGGGCTATATCTCCGATTTTGACCATCCAAACGCTGTTTTCACTCGTTTTATTGTTGTTTCAGGGTAATACCTTTATAATCAACCCATAATAGGCGCATATGGATAAGTATTAATGCTATTAATGGCACAATGAATATTTTAGTGACGGAAACACCTCAAATACGTCAGCACAGGGGGACGTTTCCAATTACCCCCATGCGCACTTCAGAGGTTAACAGCGATTAGGATGCCATTCTTTGACCTTACAGGTCTAACCATACCACTAGCGGAGGAAACAGGTTTCATGAGAGCATGTTTTAAACTCCGCCCACCTCCCCGTCACGCCTACCTGGAGCGTGTTCAGTCTACCCAAACACGCAAACGGGATAGCTCTACTGAACGTGATCGCCTCTGATTCGACGAATCACGTTTGTGATTGTTTGCAATCAGACGGCGATCACGCTAACACTCCCTGGAGGTGACTAGCGAAACTATCATAACAGTAGGCCTAAATCTCTCCTCTACATTATATTATCATAATTAAGCTTAATTAGCCTACCTCCATGTTATTTATGTGTCGCAATCTCAATTATAAGGTGGCACACCTATAAAAATCATAGTTATCGTGACCATTTTGCTATATATAACATAAAACAAGCAGCCTGGAGCGCAAGTCTCACAGCTACTTCGTCAGGCCTTCAGTGCGGTAAGCGTAGCCTAGTTGGTAACGACTTCGCTTTTAAATCCGTAAGCCTACTCGCAAGGGTTCGAGGCTCGATGAGCTAATGTGTTTTTTTTTTTGTGCAGTTATTATTTAATTTGTATGGTTATATATTGGTAATGTTACTATGCCAATGATGTATTGTAATGGGTTATAACTTGCTGTACAGGTTTTTGAGCGTTTGTCTATATTATTGATTGATTATTATGTTTTTTATGCGGTTTGTATTTCATTGTTATAGTTATACAGTATATCGGTAATGTTACAGTTGTTACTATGCCAATTGAATGATAGCCTATATTTTAACGGGTTATAGCCTAGCTTGCTGTACAGGTTTGTATTTCATTGTTATAGTTATATATCGGTATTGTTACAGTTGTTACTGTGCCAATTGAATGATAGCCTATATTTTAACGGGTTATAGCCTAGCTTGCTGTACAGGTTTGTATTTCATTGTTATTGTTATATATCGGTAATGTTACAGTTGTTACTGTGCCAATTGAATGATAGCCTATATTTTAACGGGTTATAGCCTAGCTTGCTGTACAGGTTTGTATTTCATTGTTATTGTTATATATCGGTAATGTTACAGTTGTTACTGTGCCAATTGAATGATAGCCTATATTTTAACGGGTTATAGCCTAGCTTGCTGTACAGGTTTGTATTTCATTGTTATAGTTATATCGGTAATGTTACAGTTGTTACTGTGCCAATGAATGATAGCCTTATTTTAACGGGTTATAGCCTAGCTTGCTGTACAGGTTTGTATTTCATTGTTATTGTTATATATCGGTAATGTTACAGTTGTTACTGTGCCAATTGAATTATAGCCTATATTTAACGGGTTATAGCCTAGCTTGCTGTACAGGTTTGTATTTCATTGTTATTGTTATATATCGGTAATGTTACAGTTGTTACTGTGCCAATTGAATGATAGCCTATATTTTAACGGGTTATAGCCTAGCTTGCTGTACAGGTTTGTATTTCATTGTTATTGTTATATATCGGTAATGTTACAGTTGTTACTGTGCCAATTGAATGATAGCCTATATTTTAACGGGTTATAGCCTAGCTTGATGTACAGGTTTTTCGGCGCTTGTCTAGTTCAGTTCAGTTCAGTTGGAATTCGGGAAGTTTAGCCTTAACGTCGGCACTTCCCTAAGAGGTTTTGTTATTTTTCTTTTTGTGACTTTGTGACGTGCTCATTTGTTTAAAAATAAATATATCTCATTTTTCATCCCTTTTTCTGAAATCTTCTTTCTTCTCTCTTCAGTCTTGTTTCTTCTCTCGTCTTCCTTCATTCTTGTTTCTTCTCTTCAGTCTTCTTATTTCAGTTCTTTCAATTTTTTCTCTCGTACTCTCCACATTTGATAGATTGTCTGTTTCACTCTATCGCTTATTTCTTGTTAAATAAAAGATGTCCGATGACTTGATTTTCATTTTCAATATAAGGCGTTGGAACCCTGGATTTTTATCTGCATGCTTTATAAAATGAACAGTGTAGTAGAAAATGTTTAGGTTTCTTCCTTCCTTACACATATCGCATTGTGTCTCTCCTCCCACATGCCTATTTCTATCTTTTAGATTTAAGTTATTTGTCCTACATCTGTAAAATATTATAGATGCCTGTGTGTTGTCATAAATATCTTCCTCGCTCTTAATCTCCTTTTTATAACTCCTATACACTTCTAGGCTACTCTTCTCTGCATTATTGATCGATTACTCTATTTACATTTCTTAAAAACAATTTCTTAGGCATAATTGCATCTAAGTATGATAGGTCAGTTAAGCTGTTTAGTAAGGTAGCCTATCCACGCTATAGTTAAATTTTCAAAGGTAATCTAATGGTTAAAAAATAATATTTATGAACCTTCCACAAATATAAGCTTGCAAATAGCCTATATACACCTAGATCGTCAGGAAAAGAAAGTATGCCTATACATACATCGCCAGGAAGAGATAATATATATAGGCTACTATTAATCAGCCTGGCTACATCGCCAGGGAAAGAACAATATATATAAACTATAGAATTTAGCCTATTCATAGTCCTACATCGCCAGGTAAAGAACATCTACTTTTTATTTCCCCAATAGACTAACGGAGAATTGTTTGAAAATTACACGGGGAATAAAGAGCTACCTTTGCCAGATAAGAACCGTAATAACTTTGTCAACATTTCCTTATAAGATTATAAGATATAATAGCTGATGGCCGTAGGCTATACCGTCTGTCTTGAGCTTGAAACAAGGATACCGACGTTAGCTGACAGTGTGACTACCTTAGCCAATAGTCTATATTGATGGATAATAATATCCAATATTAAAATGTTTTGATTTGACAAAACCATTTGACTTTGATTGAAATTTAATAGACCGAAGAAGCACTGTAACAGGCCTAAAACCTTCGCAGACATCGCCCACAAGATTTGAATTTCGTGCTCATAGCCACTGACCAATCAGCGACGAGAATCAATGTTTGCCTATCAATGTCGTTCAGTCTGCGCGATCATAAACAGGATTGCTCAAACAGAAACAGGATTGCCTGATAGGGTAGACTGAACGCGCTCCTGGTCTCTGGACAAAGCGTTGTCTTTACTTCATTCCCGTCTGTACCAAAATACTGCAGATTTTGACTTACTGTTAAAAAGGGCAGTATTCCTTAGGGCTTTGGCTACCGGGAACAGGGTATTTATTAGTGGCCGCTCCATCATTGACGAACATGCCTATTACATAAGGCACCCTCTTCAAACACTCATCCGCCGTAGTTTGAATCTACCGCGCAGAGCATTTAAAATTTGAGGAGCCTTCATCATGAGTGCACGTGACCTCACTCATGGCTTCAGTCATTATGAATTGGGTTCTCACTACGAAAAAACTTCGTAAAAAATAATAACAAAAAGAAAATAAGAATAACTATTCAATAATCTTTCCATCATATCGTGGATGTACTTGTGTGGATCTTTGACCAGACGCTACTGCAGGCGTCATTCTTCCTTCTCTGCTCTGCGCTCAGCCTGCCCGGACGTGTCTCCCCACGCTCCGCGGGTTCCGCATTTGTTGCGTCCCTAGTGAGTTTTTTCTCATTTGTTTACTCCGGGATGTATGGAGTAAGGTTAGGATATGCGTAGCAGGAGTGTCCTGGGCTAGTTGCCCGCAGTGCAGTGTATTTTGGGTCGTGTGTTTGGGGCATCTATTTCGGATGTACCCTCGTGGACATGTGAACTTTTTCACAGTTAGCTAGCTTTGTGATGCAGGCGGCTTTCATTACGCGTTATTGCTTCCTTTTATCTTTCTGATGAGGTAGCGTATTTTTGCTGATGTTCCCAGCATATTTTTCTTCACTTAGTGAAGTTTTTTCTGGGTCCCGAGTCAGTTCTTCCCTTTGCCGGAAGTGTTTGCTACAGTGGTGTGTTGGCGGTGGTTCCTGTTGTGATATAATTCAGTGCTTTTTGTTTATATTCCGACATGTTACTGTTATCCGTCTGCCTAGGCCTAGCCAGCCTCTCGTAGCATTACCACATATACAAGTGTTATTGATTTATTTTCTAAATATGTACTACTGTGTCATGTGTGTCCTGGTTTAGTTGTGTATTGGCTAATTCCACGGACTATTTATGTGTCCTGGGTTAGTTGTGTATTGGCTAATTCCACGGACTATGTTGGGCCCGGCGTTAGTTGTGTTTTGGCTACGCCTCGGTCCAGTGTTGCGTTCAGATGGTATCTGGACGGGGTGGGTTTTTTCCGGCGGGTTTTTCTCGGTTTCACCATGATAAACCCGGCTGGTTGCCGAGTTTTGGCCACGCGTGGTTTAAAACAGGCTTGTTTCCCAGGCGAGTGGGTGTCTGTGGCTCCCCAGGACTGCGTCTCTGGGGTGCCTGTTTCAGGCTCCTTATGATTCCCGGCGGGATGGCTGTACCCATCTAACAGTGTTCATACGGACACGTGTTGTATGTAGTTTTTTCGGTTTTGCAAAGCCAATATAAAACTAAGCTGTTGTTGTATTTCCTCCCCGGCGATCTTTTACAAAGAAGTGGGGATAGGAACAATTGGGGTTAACTTTTAAACTTTAAATCACCCGGCGGGTGCAACCTGGAAGGGGGGGATGACCGAATTTGCAAAAATTCAGTTTAGTTCACCAGACAATTGAGGGATGCATTGTGTATCGCCTCCTTCAACATACGGCGCTTTAGGGCACAATTGGGGTTAACGTTTTTTAAACTAATATTCACACCCGGCGGGTGCTCCTTGGAAGGGGGGGAATAACAAATTTACAATTCAGTTAGTTAACCAGACAATTGAGGGATACGTTTTGTATCGCCGCCTTCAACATACGGCGATCTAAAAAGATACTTCGGGAGAAGTTAGATCTCGTATATTTGTCAGGCTTCCCAGTTTTTGATCTACGAGATAATTCGGGGGCCGGCGTCTTTTTTAGGTTTTTTTTTCCAAAATTGAATCTTGAAACAAACACCACCGGAAAGACTTAATCAGTTATAAACGCCATGCTGGTCTTTATATATTATGTCAGAGGGTATTCATAAATCTTTTGGACAAATTAAGATATTCTGAAATCTTTTACTTAGGAAACCCCACCGCGTAGCGAGCTGTAGTCGTTGAGTATTACGTCTCATTACCCGGCGGGTTATTTAACACTTGTGTGCGAACATGATTGGGTTAACCTTATGAGCATTAATTCCTGGAAATTTTCTTTTTTCCAGAGCTGGGTCCCGGCAGGTCTATGCAGAACCTGGAGTAAGTTTCCCACCAGTCTCTGTCATGGCTACCTTTGCCCCGGTTTTTGCTTTATGCATTACGCCCTCCTGTTCAGGTATCCCTATTTTTGCGCACACCCTTTGTATAAAATGTGTTAAAATGTCTCGTTTGGTGTGGGTTACCTTTCCGGCGTTTTTCTCGTTGCTCCGAGAACACCGTTTTTGTTTACCGAGTTTTAGTCAGGATGGCTAAAATAGGTAAGTTACCCCGACGAGTTTGGTCGCTTGAGGGCTCATCAGAAACTGCGTTTTCTGTGGTCGAGCCTGGGATCAGGCTTCCTGTGTTATTCCCGGCGAGGGGGGCTCCACACAGTTATCTAGGTGATCATGCTGACACCTGTTGGATATGGTTTTCGCGGCTTTTCAAAGCCATTGAAACAATGCTGTCTGTTTGTTTGGTCTTTCCCTCCCGGCGACCTTTTTACAAAGAGGTCTGGGGCAGGTATAATTGGTTTGACATTGCATATAAAACCCGGCGGTTGTACCTTCGGGTGGTTATATTAACGGATTTGCGATTCGCGATAATTTGCCAAACAATTGATTGATACAATAGGGTATCACGGCCTTCAAGACGGCGATCTATGAGGGCTTCTGGGAGAAGCCGGATTAGAGATTAAGATAGGCTTAGACTTGTTATGGGATAAAAAGATGCCTGAATCTTACTAGTGTTTCAAGTGTAAAGGGATACTTGAAAGACTTCATCTTTAATAAAGATATGCTTCATCTTTATGAGGATTCAGAAGTTATGCTTAATTCTTTTGGACAGGTAAAGATATGCTGAAATCTTTAATAAGCCATTGAAACAATGCTGTTTGTTTGGTCTTTCCCTCCCGGCGACCTTTTTACAAAGAGGTCTGGGGCAGGTACAATTGGTTTGACATTGCATATAAAACCCGGCGGTTGTACCTTCGGGTGGTTATATTAACTGATTTGCAATTCGCGATAATTTGCCAAACAATTGATTGATACAATAGGGTATCACGGCCTTCAAGACGGCGATCTATGAGGGCTTCTGGGAGAAGCCGGATTAGAGATTAAGATAGGCTTAGACTTTTTATGGGATAAAAAGATGCCGGAATCTTACTAGTGTTTCAATTGTAAAGGGATACTTGAAAGACTTCATCTTTAATAAAGATATGCTTCATCTTTATGAGGATTCAGAAGATATGCTTAAATCTTCTGGACAGGTAAAGATATGCTGAAATCTTTAATATGAAACTAAAGGAAAACGAAAAGTAGTGGTGGAGTGCTACGGTTCGTTGACCGGCAGTTTTGTGGCACATATTTTGTACCATTTTTTGGGTGTAACCCTATGAGCATTAATCCCCGGAAATTTCTCTTTCCAGGGCGGAGTACCGGTGTTGCACCAGGTGACCAGGTAGTTCCCGGGGGCGGGGTAGTTTTCCCCAGTCTCTGTCATGTCGGCACTTGAACCTCTCATTGCTGTATGTTCAACGCCGTTAAGCTCAGGTATCCCTATCTTATTTTTATTTGTTAATGAAATAATTTAATAACTGAATCATAATAAACATATATATTTTCTATGATTATATTATGATAATATTGTGTTTATTTATAGTAATTTATTTTAATACAATTAAATATAAATTAAATTAATTAGTATACTTTATGATTTTGCTCACCAGCTCTGCTTTCAATGTGTTAATGAGCTATGGGAGCTTTTAATTATCATAAACCTTTACGGGACTCGGACGAGGGCTCCCATTCAGAGAGTATACCAAGCTCGCAAGCGAGGGACAGCCACAGCCAAGGTGTATGGCGATACTCACAGTCCTGGCAGGACAAAACACATCCCTTTGTGACTCAACTAGTGCTGACGTCCACCGGGATGCCGATGTACCATCTTCTATCCCAGTTTTAACATGGCAACATGTGGAGGTCCCGGCTTCGGCGGGATCTTCCCATGATAAGCCAGACTTAACGGATGAAGAACAACGATCTCTGGTCTCAGAGATGGAGGTTGAAGAGTCCAGTCACCTTCTAGGCGACTCTCAGGGTACTGTCGAATCTCCACGGAGTTCGTCATCGGCTAGGTATGTACCAGCGGAAGAGATTGATGGACTACTATTGAATGCACTTAATAGGTTCTTTGGCCCTACGCCGGAAACTCCTTTTGATACTGGAGATCCCGCGATGTCGACGAATGTGCGACCTCTGGCTACATCCTTTGCTTTAGCTAAAATACCTAACCATCCTCTTGTGTCAGATCCAATTTCCAATGTGCCAGGCACAGCAGCTCTCACTACTTCTAATGTGCGAGTCATATCAGACATATCTCCCCCTCCTTTAGACAAGGCGCCAGTCAAAAACAGGAGCTATGCCTCTTTTATACGGGCCTGATGAGTCAGGGGTAGCAATGTTACGGAAATGTTTTGGATGTTCATATTAAGGCCATTCCAAGTTATTATAACCATGACTTATTCTTCCCACCAAATCCCTCCAGAACACCATTCTTGGTTCTCTCTTCCGGTTTTTGGTGCCGGCGGAGTCCCCTCTGCTTTGTTTGACTTCTTGGCTGCCACCCCCCAAATAATCAATTTGTGCAAATTATAAGCTCCCTTTAGCACGCCTTCCCCAGCTTACCTAGACCGCGAGTTTAGGTTAAGAGGAAGAGCGTTTAAACTGTTTTCGCAATATATGGTTCCCAGCAAGTAACAAAGTCTCTGTTACGCTCTTCTCAGGCAATAGAAGCCGCGGAAGTCAGGAAAGCCATTGAACTTTCCCGGCGCTTGCTTCTTCAGACTTCCATCCAAGTCTTTAGGAGATATTCGGACGGCCTTATTAGAGGCAGTTCGAGCAAGGCAGGATCTGAGGATGTTCTTAGTGAAGAAACTTCTTGACCGTATTGCAAGCCAAGTAGTTCTGTCTCCAGTTCTAACTCCTTCTTTGATTTCACCAGCAGTTTGGAAGACTGTTTTCAATTTGGCACAAGCATTTAAGCAAGGTCCCGGCAAGCCCTGATGCCCTTGTTAGAACAAGGGATCAGGGTCTGGTGGTATCTGGGCGACTAACTGGTGGTGGCAGAAACAGAAAAGTTACGCATCATTCATGTCTACGTTACGTTAAACCATCTCAAATCTCTAGGATTCAAGGTCAACTTAGTAAAAGTCAAACCCTTGTTCCCCCACGAGCATTTCAGGGGATACGGCTGGTCGAGGACACAGCTTCTCTCACTCTGAGTCAGAGTGTGGACACTCGAAACAGATTTCGCAAAAACTGTTTATGTTTCTCCACAGTCTGACTACGACACGGAGACTTTGGGAATCTCTAGTCGGTTCTCTCAACTGGGTTCAGCTAACTGTGAAGTTGGGCCGGTTGAAAGTCTAACGTTTAATCTTGGAGGGAAACAAATTTTTCCCACTATTACCGGCGGGGATAGTATGGCCTATCCCAACGTTATTACACAACTTACTAGCGGTTTGGGCGACGAGAGAAATGTTGCACGCAGTCATGTCATGAACCTCTCCTCCGCCGTCGGTATGGGTGGACATGGATGCGTCAGGAATGATGGGTTGGGGCTTTTAGTCAAACCTCGGGCATCAGGGTCAAAGGTTTTGGTCCCATTTAGAAATCTTCCACATCAATGTCAAAGACTTACTAGTCCCCTTATCTGTCCTTCAGGCTCACGGCTGTGCTTTACGGGGCAAGTCGGTGGCCTTCAGAATGGACAATCTGAATGTGGTTCACTGTATTCAGAAACAAGGGTCAATGAGATCTCGGAAGTGGCTAAACGTGTCAGAAAAGATTTTTATACTAGCCAACAGGCTGGACATTCATCTTCACGCATCTTATCTCCCAGGCGTAGCAAACGTCTGGGCAGACGCTCTGTCTCAGAGACAAAGCACAACAGTAGAATGGGCGCTCTTGCGATTGCGGAGCATTACCATCCACAAGTGGATTTGTTTGCGTCTGAGAAGACTCACAAACTCCCACTGTACCTCACCCGCCGGACGATAACGCCAGCGGACGGACCAGACGCTCTGATGACGGACGAGAACAGGTTGAGTTCCATTTATCTATTTTCCGCCGCCAGACGCGTCTCTAATGTGCCACATAGTCAACAAACTACAGGATTAGCGAGGCGTAGTCTCGCTAATCGCGCCCTGTGGCCGGCGCAGTGTGGTACCAGCATTTGAACACGTGGTGCCCGCACCCAGTGTCACTCCCGGTCGGGTTGTTCCACTTAGAACACAATTGGCAACCTAGAAACCTCGCGGACTTGTTCATTATGGACATTCAGGAGGCCAAGTGGCTAGCACCATATGGTAGCGACGTGACCAAGATATTCACGAATCAATATACCCAGTCTACAAAGCGACAGTTTCAATCGCATTGGCAAGCTTTTACGTCTTGGATTCTTAGAACAAAACAAACTGTGCCCTCGGTGGCGTTGGTTGTTAATTATTTAATTTATCTGTTCATGCAGAAACATTTATCTGAAAGTGATTTATGTGGGCAGGTTTTAAACTCCGCCCACCTCCCCGTCAGCTCATGCCTACCTGATCTCTGGACAAAGCATTGTCGTTATTTTCGTTCCCGTATGTACCAAAGACTGCAGATTTTACAAAAGGGCAGTATTCCTTATGGCTTTGGCTACCGGGAACAGAGTATCTGAGCTGGCGGCGATGAGCAACACACCTAATTGCCTCAGGTTTGATAGGCTTCATGAGTGTATTCACATTGCACCTTCCCCAGGATTCATAGCCAAGAATGAGCACAGTGAACACGTGTTTTCAGAGTTCACGGTGCCGGCGTTAAAAAGGGGAAAGGTGCACCATCTTTTTTGCCCAGTGCAAGCTCTAACCAAATATTTAAGAGTGGCACCTCTAAATCACCAGGGTGCTTTATGGGTCGCAAGTCCGGGTGAACGCTTGATGGAGCGTACACTGGCTTCTCTCTTGGTCGAGGACTATAAAGAGAAGAATCCCGGCGTTGTGGGTAAGACCCACGATTTACGCAAGGGGGCTGCCTCTTTACGATTCCTTAATAATCTTTCGGTGGAAGTTATTAAGTCCACACAGTTGTGGGCCTCTAATCAGGAGTTTTTGACTCGATACCTTTCAGTAGCTCTGGACAAACCTTCCTTGCCATGTATAGCTTTACGGCAGAGGGTCTAGGTGGCCCTTTTAGTCACGTTTTGTTTAATTTCAAGAAAAAGGGGGGGGGGGGGGGGGAGGGTGCAGTCAGTGTGACATAGGACACCCTAGACCCCTCCAGAGTATGTGTTCGGAACATACGAGCTGTGATACTGTTTGTAGGCATTGTATTATAAAATTTCTCTGTAGTATTCATTGCAGGAAATTGTGCTAAAGGCCAATAGTAGTTTTACAACAATTCTTGTTGTAAGTAGCTTTGGCTGTGAAGCAATAGATTTTTGAGAAATCTCGGTAGTTGCAACTACGACTTTTACTTTTGAAGTAATTACTTCTGCATAAGTACACGAGTTCAGTACTTCTACGAATGTACAAGAATTCATTTATGTTTGGTTATATTTTTAGGAATATATCCACTAGTTAATGGGGTTTATATGTGCACATGTAAACTTATAAGTTTTTAGTTTTCACCACTTACTTTAAGTGGGGTGCCTTCTTAACTAGCAGATCTGTGTACAGAGTCTCAGAGTTAACCCTTTTTCAAGCAGGCTTCTTTGAAGCACGCTCCTGCTTGTACCCCTTTTTGAAGATTTAGGCTGTATAAAGTTTATGCACCCGAATATATTTTTTACAAAAGTAAGAATACTATGTGGTTGTTTGATTATCTGCTTTTCTAGAGTTATGATATGATTACGAATGTCCCGATCCAGTCTTAGAAATCAGGCATGTTCGTCAATGATGGAGGGGCCACTAATAAATTATAGGTTTGACTCCTGTAAGGAGATAAAGAAAACCTAATATTTAGTAGTGGCCCCGTAATCATTGACGACTGGGGCCCTCCCGACCATCCCCTTCCCATTCGTTGATGTATTAAGGATTTTGGTTTACTTGATATGTCAGTGAAGGAAGTATGACGCCTGAAGTCAGCGTCTGGTCAAATATCCACACAAGTACATCCACGAGTATATGGAAAGCTTATGAATGGTTATTCTTATTTTCTTTTTATTTATTATTTGTTACAAAGTTTTTTCGTAGTGAGAACCCAATTTCATAATGACAGAACCATGAGTGAGGTTGCGTGCGCTCATGATGAAGGCTCCTCAAATTTTTTATGCTCTGCGCGGTAGATTCAAACTACGGTAAATGAGCGTTTGAAGAGGAGGCCTTATGTAATAGGCATAATCGTCAATGATTACGGGGCCACTACTAAATATTAGGTTTTCTTTATCTCCTTACAGGAGTCAAACCTATAATTTGGATAGGTATTTAGATTTGTAGGTCATAACCTGTTGGAAACTCATCTGTTGTCTGGCAAGAATTTGCTGGCTTGCGCGGGTCAGGGTAATTCTCCGCGGGGGTCGGTGGGGTCCCCGTGGGGTCAGGGGGGGCAGGCCACTCCCTGAATATGGTTATCGAGAGTTCTTACGTTAATTGGGTTGAGATATGAGTTCAGGTTGTCAGGAGGTATCTTCCTAGTTAGGGTTGATCACTACATCTAGTTTTCATGTACGAGGATCACTCGTGGGTGTTCAGAATAGTGGTTTTGTGAAAATGCAAGTCAGGGGGAAATTTACATTTTTAAGGGGGGACGAGAGGGGGTCGTCCTAGCCTCGCGCCGGCTATTGTTCTGGTTCAGGTTGTGAGTGGGGCTAGGGAGTTAGAGGATAGTTAAGGGGGGGTACAAGGATAGGTCCTTACCTTCCATTTGTTGAGGTTAGTGAACGAACTGAGTCGGCATGTTATAACGTTCTTATGGCGTCTTTACAGGGGGAGGGTTGTGAATTGTAAAGGGGGTGGTTTGAGGCTAGGCGCCACGCCGCTCGTGACCTAGGGTAGTGACCCTTAATGCGCTGGACATAGGGGTGGCATTTCCCTACGATCGAACAGGTAGGATGGTGTGTGCAGCGGGGCGTGAAAGGACAGGATGACCCAATTACCACTGAGCATGGGGTCACGAAGCAAAACAGAGTAATGTGGATTGTGGATAAGGAGGAGGTGATTGGAAGACGTATAACAATTGTGGAAAAGTAAATGGAAGAGAGGAACACAATGGCGGATAAAAGATAATTAACCTAAGGATTGAATACATGCATAAATGACGACATTATAGCCGTCGTCCTAATAAGATGATGAAACCGGGTTGGTATGCACGTGGCACAATACGACACTAGGACAGTGTCGTATCAATATCGGTGGGCATACTCCGGTTAATATATATACTTAGTTACTAGAAGAACAAGACAAGGGGCAACTGAGCACGGGGGTACATATCTATATACTTAGTTACTACAAAAGAAAGGAACAACTGAGCATGTAGGTTAGGTTAGGTAGGGGAGGGGTTGGGGGTGGGGTGGGGGGGGGGGGGAGCAAGGAGGGGTAGGGTGGCAGGGGGGGTTACCCCCCAAATAGGTTTTGTAGGGTAGGGGGGGTTAGTGGGAGGGGGGGGGGGGTTGGGTTGGTATGTGGGTGTTGTAACTGAGCAGGGGCTGCATATATCTATTCTCGTAATGGAGAGAGATACTAGGTAGCTTTCCTGCATTCCTCTTGAGATGATCGTATGCAGATTGATCATAATTAAACATATATAAATCAACAGATATGAATCAATACAATAACTGGCAGAGGGTTAGTATTGCGGGTTAGAGGTTAGGTCAGAGGACGGAGGGGGATCATAATTAATTATAGGGCTGACATAATCAAGATCGGATTCGTTGTGGACTGGAAAACGAAGGTGTCCTGAGATCGCCTTCGCACCTACACAATGAAAATACTATAACTTACAAGGTGGTTATCTAATTAAATACATACTTAGTTGGTAGGCTACATCAAGAATGTCCAGGAGGAAAGTCATGTGGTTTGTATTAAAGAAGACTGGGTTTGTTTAAGAGGCGTGTAACATGCGGAGTTAAGTGGAAAAGAGAAAACATCGTGGATAACAGATAGTTACCCTAAGGAGTGAATACATGCATAAACGACGGCATTATAGACGTCGTCCTAATAAGATGACGAAAACCGGTTTGGTATGCACGTGGCACAATACGACACAAGGACAGTGCCGCTATGTCGTATCAATACTAGTGGTATACTCCGGTTAATATTATATATACACTTAGTTACTAGAAGAACAAGGCAAGGGGGCAACTGAGCACGGGGGTAGGGGAGAGCGGTGATAGTTCGGACGGAAGGATGGTTCGGACAGTGCATTTCCTGAGAAACGTATGGGACCTAAGGCCCCGAGATTTTGCTTAAACTGCGAGAGTTTGTCTACTTTCATCACGCGTGATTTGGTTCCTACATCAGCTACACTTTTTAATGCAGGTCCGATTTTATGGTTTTTTGCACTTCCTATGTAATATTTTCACTTTATATCGTAAGCTCTACCTCCATGAATATGTCAACCAGCGAAATATGCATTATTATGGTGAAACTATGTTGTATGCCGAAGATATTGCCGTAAATAACAAATGCTGAAGTCGCTTGTGTGAACGTTGAGCGTACCCATCAATTAACTATATAGATTCGGGATCATTCGGACAGTTGAGGGTGGTGATGGTTCGGACCAGTCCGAACCATCCTTCCCACTAATTACCAAAAATTAACTTATCAATTGATAACACTACTTCTTGTAAATATCTATATTATGAACACATAGTGAAACACAACTCTTAATATCCATCAGGGAATAATATATTTATATTTCATTATGTATTTATCTGTGCTAATACAATATATATAAAGTAAGTCAATTATGTCATTTATTTGAAGTAACATAGTCCTAATCCATACCTATAATATTGTTTATACAAATAAAGGTACTGTATGTTTATTTGATTTATGGATAAGTACATTATCCATAATTCTGGTTAAGTATAATCCATTTCTTTTTTCAATATTATTTGTTTACAAATATGAAGAGGTTAATTTCGATTATGAAGTTTAATTTTGTATTTTAGCAAAATAAAATGTCTTTGAATTGATAAATTCTTGTTTTTAGCAAATCCAACTCACATAATTTTAAGATTATGCCAATTAATATACGTGACCGAACCATCCCACCCTTCTGGCCGAACCATCACCACTGGTAGGGAAGGTTCGGACGATTTAGAAACTTGTGTTTCAGGAACTAAAGCTCAAAACTGAAAAGAGCTAAGGGTTTGAAATAATTAGGCTAAAGAACCAAATAACGAAGCAACATTTTAACATCAACTAGATTATACTACTGCTTAACATCAACTAGATTATACTACTGCTTAAACCTGAATTTCTACAAATATTTAAAAAAAAAAACGTCCGAACCATCACCGCTCTCCCCCCCGCAGTCCTCCGGGGGAACTCTTAAGAGTCTCCCCGCAGTTCCCGGGTTAAAGGTTGTTACATAACTCATAATTAACTTATCTAAATCAACAGGCATAAATCAATACAAGAACTGGCAAGGGACACAAATTGACAGACGAACAATGCAACGTGAGGTTATGTATAGCTAACTGCTAAAAATGGGGGAACGAAGTTAGGTGTCTTCCCTTTTTACAAGTTCCCTAAATTATGTTAACATTAGGGAGTTGGTACATCAATAAAATAGCAATGTGGATCTCGGTGAGTTATGGGGCTGTCTAGTGTAATTTCATAATTAATCTCTGAATTACTCCTAGGTATTTTGTCTAGTGAAATGGAGGTTGTATTGGGAAGGTTGGGAATATATATAGTTAGCGGATACAACAACGGGAGGTTAGAGACATTAAAATGCCCCAGAACGAGAAGCCCACCACAGAAGCCATGAACGAACACCACACAGAAACACCAAAGGAAAGGTCCACAGAACGAAAGGACCAGCTGACCGAGCCAGCCATTTCAGCCAGGCCCAAGCCCGCAGGGCTAAACAGCTCCAGGACACACCCATTTACCTTTTCTAAAACTGACCATTTTCCACACCTCACGTACACTAACCCCCTCGTGTCCTACACTCCTAACTACAAAGATGATGAACAGGAATATACATTCATATTAAAAACACCCATGCCTGTCCCGACGTTGAGCCAATGCCAACACATCAGACAGCCATAATTATATCTATGTATGTTCTTGCATCCGAGAAGTAGATGTTATATATCTTAGAAGTTAAAACACCCACGCTGTCCCTAGACCTCGTATATCATTTTCCATGACGAGTATAGATATATGTAACCCGTGCCCAGTCGCCCCTTGCATTGCTCCTCTAGTAACTAAGTATTAATATTAACATTCCCTAACATCTTGTCTTGCCAGACTAAGCTTCTGAAGACCCATCGCCCCATAAATCTATGTATGCAATCCTTAGGTTAAGTATTTTTATCCGCCATTGTGTTCACCTTTTTCCATTTACTTTCCACAATTGTCATACGTCTTCCCCTTGCCTCCTTCGTATCCACAGCCCACACTACGCCAATTTATTTCGTGTCTTACACCTCTTACCCCAACCAGAGATTGTATAAGATAACCTGGTTACCAGTATCTGTCATAAGTACCCCGAAACAATAACTAAGTACCCCTACGAACTGCCGCTGTGGTTGGTATTTTATATTTAATAGAAAACGCAGTTCCCAGGGCCAACTAATAGTATCCATAACCCTCTGACTGATCACATAACTCTATCTTTTCCAGACTCATATACCACCCCATAGTTGCATTCCCCGGTAGCATTTGGCTAACGTATTCTACTGCCTTTTCAAACTTCCATATCAATTGTAGCCTAATGCCACCCCCACGCCCAGGGACCTTAGGGGCAAAATTTCCCTGTAGCCCTTGAACTCCCCCCCCCCCCCCCCCCCCTCTCATTAAGACACCCGCGCTTCTCGACTCTTGTCCGACCTAGCCTCTCTCTCATACCTCTTGAAGATCCTTGAATTGTCCGTTACTAACGCTCTCCAACCTTTTATATATATACTCCTATCCAGCCTACCTTCACTTAGTAGGCCAGAACAACATTAGAACTTTACTAGCCCCTTGCATGCCATCTATTCTCTTACAACACATTCACAACCCTGCACCCAATGGTCGTCGGTGCGAGGCTAGCCGCCCCGCCAGTAACTAACTTCTATTGCCATACTTCCAGATAAATGTGGCAGAGTTAGCAACCCAGTCTCCACCATATCCAGCAAACCCTACAATTAACAACCAGCCGAGTAAAACCAGCTAGCTAAGGCACCTTCGGTTTTGGTATTAAAGACACTCACATCTGTCTCATACACAGAGGGTTATTACAAACACTGGTGATATGGCAAGCCCCTAGCCACAGCCGCCGGACGACTATATCAGAGAGAGGGCGCCCAGCTCCCCCTTTTTGCCCACCCGAGGAGGGAGACCCCCACCCCCGCGGAGGTATACCTGGCCCCTGTTTTGACTTTCGAGTCATTGCCAGGTAGCACAGGAATTCTTCCTATCAATGAACTAACCATGAATGACTAACACCTTTACTAACCTCTATTAACTCACAATAAACCATTTACCTTTCTTGCATGCTCTGATCACTAAATTAGCACCTCAGCTATACCATAGAATGAAGATTGAACAATCTAGAGAGACGCTCCTATCACAGCTGTCCCCATCCTCCTCGCAAAGTAGATCCAGTCTCTCTCCCCTAAATACGTCCAGTATAGCCAAAATAGTACCTCTTACTAAGGCTCAGTTATATGAAAATATAAAGGCTTCCTATCGCCCTGTGCCACAACAGTAAATACCATCTTACCTAGTCCCCATATCTATTGAGAGCTCAATTAAGTCCATAAGACTCGAGATCCCTACTGTCTACAGGGTCCAGAACCGAGCCTATAAATCTAACTCCCGCCCCCAGTCAAATCAGTTGAAAGCTAGACACCAACCAGGGGTCACTACCCTGCAGTTAATTTCTAGCTCTGCCCTTGTGTTGTTCCGGAGTGAGATCCCAGAACCGGCAGACTCCGTGGCAGATTTGGATAGAAGGACCTGCCCACGTATTGAAGAACTTCACACATATGGCCCCCCTGGACGGCCGCGGAACCAGTCGTTAGCCCCCAACATCATGGACGCAAGATAACCAGGACCAGACCCATCAGATACTACCCAAGATTCCCTTTAGCAGTACTACATATTACTGTGCTGTTTTAGATTCACTAATTAATATTTCTACGAAGTGGCTAAGACCTTGCCCAGTGTAATTCATACTTAACCATTCCATTTGGGACGTACTAAGCGATCAGTGCTCTTTAATTAACAGGCGACCTTGACTCTCGTAATTACCTTATTCAGATATTAAAACTCTAGTGATATCTAACGTTCGCCCACTGATTTGCGTTCTATGTATTTCTGAGACAAGGATATAAAACTTAGATCAGTACCCCCTGAGGTTACTAGAATTCCCGTGCTCTAAAAATGCGTGTCTAATCTAGTCTGTGAACTACTACTTGTGCACCAGAGCTACCAGTAATAAATCTAACAGTGAATATGAATCTATAAGTAACATTGATGGTCTTCGGTATATAAACCTGTGAAATCAAAGCCAGTGATCAGAAGATTAATACCTGAACGTTGGAAGTGGGAGACTAGGCTCCATCCAGATCCACTTATGCTAGTGTTGTTCAATTCTATTATATTGTCTTACACAAGTATTCTGCAGTGGTATATCAATAAACGTGATCATGTAACTTGCTACCATGTGTTTCTTTGTGTTCTCTATTCCTCATATCTTGTATTGTGCATGCAGCCTTATATACCCAGTCAATTTAGAACTCACATTACCCAAGTTAAACCTGTAGAAAAACAGGGCATAACATTGGCGGCAGCGGTGGTTCTTGATTCGGATAAAAGGTTGCATTACACTGCGAGTTTGGAACAGTAGAAGCATGGCAACATCGCGAAATTGGCAGTTACTCACACACATTCCCAAGTATGATGTAAACACGTATGATATCGCCACTTACTTAGACATAATAAAACCAGTGTTAGATGTGGCACTTCAAAATGACTGCGAAAAAATCGCCGTTGCATTATCGCAAATTATGCAGTTGGGAAAAGCCGTTTCCCAAATTGCTAAACAGGTAACGCCAGAGAGTACCTGGAACCAGTTTCGATCCCTCGTGATCCGGACCTTAGGGCCACTTTTGGGTTGCCTCATCTCCCCCAAAATAATACAAATAGACAAGATCAAGTATGAAGGGGATATAAATGTGACCCTCATACAACTCTACAGATACGTGAGGACCACGTATAGCTATGAAGATTACGACCAACAAAATGAACTCTTATTCACCGCATTGTTAAACATCCTCCCACCCCACATCACCGCCCATCTCGACCCGTATGGCTTATTCGAAGAACATATGCTCTCCATCAGAGAAGAATGCCTACGCAGTTCAATGAATCCCCTATCCAACCTTTCAGCCCCTATCCAAGACTCCGTGCACCCTTCCAAAATGACTTCCGGTGAAAGTCCAACCCCAGTGAACTCTTCCCCCACCAACCCTCCGCAGCCCCCCCAACAAGCCCCGTATTCTAGCTATGCCTACCTATGTAGGCCTACCACAACATATTTTCCCCATGACCCCAGAAATGTTCAGCTATCTCCCCACCAACAAAATTTCCCTTGTGACAGTTTTCAGTCAGTAGCTCCCTTCCACCCCCACACAATTCACACCCCTAGAAAACTTCGAAACCCCACACTTGACTCGCCCTCTCATGTCAAACAAACTCACCAGTCCCAGATAACCTCTAACCAGACCGAGACTGCCATCAAGAAAATTTCCCAAACTCGTCCTGTTAACAACCCCAAATCAGTACATCACTCCTCCCTCAATAACCCATGTCCTATGCCTAACTCTGCCCCCACTAATCCTCCCCAGCCCCACATAACCTTTAACCAGACCGAGACTAACACCAAACAAATTCCCCAAATTCGTCCTATTAACAACCCCAAATCAATACATCAGTCCTCTACCAATAACCCCTGTTCTACACCTAACTCTTCCCCCACCAACCCGCCGCAGTCCCCCCCACAAATCCCGTTTCCTAACTCGCTCACCTCTCACCACCCTGACCCTCCCACACGCGCCGTTAATCCTCCCCTCACGCGTGACGACCTAGGGACCCAACCATGTTCCCCCCCTTCCCCCAGAAATGCTCAGCTATTTCCCCACCAACAAAATTTCCCGTGTGACAGTTTTCAGTCAGTAGCTCCCTTCCACCCCCCCACAATTCACACACCTAATAAACTTCAAAACCCCACACTTGACTCACCCCCTCATGACAGACAAACCCACCAATCCCATATAACCACTAAACAAACCGTCACTGCCACCGACACACCCCACCACTCTGATCCTCCCACACGCGCCGTTAATCCCCCCCTCACGCGTGACTCCCACCAAAGTGATGTCCCCCCCCTCATGCGTACCGAACACCTGCTCACCAGTCGGTCCCCCACCATCATGAGCCCAGCTAAACTTTCAACCTCCCCCTCTTCACCGTTACCCCACCCGCCCCAAATTCCCCCCCCAAAGATCCCGCTCGACAAAATACCACTCCTATCCCAATCCAACCACAAAACTTTTTCCACCTTGGCTAAACCCCAAAATACTCTCTCTCTCGCCCCAAACATAATCAACCTCTCAACTTCAACCACTCTTCGAAATCCCATCCATGTCTCTCCCGGAAATAAAATCAGTCTAAATTCAACCCCTCTCAAACCACAACCCTGCCTGCCCAGACCCCCCCCACCATCTCCCTATCAAATCCCCACACACCAAACCTCCAAACCACCCGATCATAGTAAACTCTCAACCTTCAGCCTTACTCACCCTTCCCCAAACCCCACTCACGACCACAACTCTCTACACAATTCAACCCCTCCCCAGCACCAACCTCTTCCGCAACAACAACCCCGACTCGACCTGCCCGTTTCATCTTTAAAACCCCCCTATCACTACCCCCGACCGAAACCACTTAGACCCCCCCTCCAAAACTGGCCCCGGGCCAGCTCGCCCCCAGACCCACATTCCTAACGACAAGAACTAACGGTATATCCACCCCGCCCTTCCAAAGTGACAGTGAACCACCACCCCCTATTACCAGACCGTCACCCAGACTAACGGCGACCCTAAATACCCCCCCCCCCTGATGATGATGAGGATATTATTGTACTAAATTGTTTCGAATGTTTTCAATTCCTAAGCGATTGGGCATGATTCTATAAAATTACATGTTTTCCATATACTGTATATAGTATTTTGTTTTCCTTAGTCATACTACTTTTCTTGTTACCTACACTTTTCTGACTATCTTTTAAATTTGCTTTATACATTGTTAAACACTTTACCTCTTCTTAATTTCCTGTGTTCTTAATTATCTGCCCTTTCTTAAATTTACATGTTTTCCATATACTGTATATACTATATTTTTTTCCTTAGTCATACTACTTTTCTTGTTACCTACACTTTTCTGACTATCTTTTAAATTTGCTTTATACATTGTTAAACACTTTACCTCTTCTTAATTTCCTGTGTTCTTAAGTATCTGTCCTTTCTTAAATTTACATGTTTTCCATATACTGTATATATTATTTTTTTCCCTTAGTCATACTACTTTTCTTGTTAACCTACACTTTTCTGACTATGCTTCTTTTTACTTCACCCTTGAGGCTCGAGGACGAGCCTATAATGAAGGAGAGGGAAGTAAAATGCCCCAGAACGAGAAGCCCACCACAGAAGCCATGAACGAACACCACACAGAAACACCAAAGGAAAGGTCCACAGAACGAAAGGACCAGCTGACCGAGCCAGCCATTTCAGCCAGGCCCAAGCCCGCAGGGCTAAACAGCTCCAGGACACACCCATTTACCTTTTCTAAAACTGACCATTTTCCACACCTCACGTACACTAACCCCCTCGTGTCCTACACTCCTAACTACAAAGATGATGAACAGGAATATACATTCATATTAAAAACACCCATGCCTGTCCCGACGTTGAGCCAATGCCAACACATCAGACAGCCATAATTATATCTATGTATGTTCTTGCATCCGAGAAGTAGATGTTATATATCTTAGAAGTTAAAACACCCACGCTGTCCCTAGACCTCGTATATCATTTTCCATGACGAGTATAGATATATGTAACCCGTGCCCAGTCGCCCCTTGCATTGCTCCTCTAGTAACTAAGTATTAATATTAACATTCCCTAACATCTTGTCTTGCCAGACTAAGCTTCTGAAGACCCATCGCCCCATAAATCTATGTATGCAATCCTTAGGTTAAGTATTTTTATCCGCCATTGTGTTCACCTTTTTCCATTTACTTTCCACAATTGTCATACGTCTTCCCCTTGCCTCCTTCGTATCCACAGCCCACACTACGCCAATTTATTTCGTGTCTTACACCTCTTACCCCAACCAGAGATTGTATAAGATAACCTGGTTACCAGTATCTGTCATAAGTACCCCGAAACAATAACTAAGTACCCCTACGAACTGCCGCTGTGGTTGGTATTTTATATTTAATAGAAAACGCAGTTCCCAGGGCCAACTAATAGTATCCATAACCCTCTGACTGATCACATAACTCTATCTTTTCCAGACTCATATACCACCCCATAGTTGCATTCCCCGGTAGCATTTGGCTAACGTATTCTACTGCCTTTTCAAACTTCCATATCAATTGTAGCCTAATGCCACCCCCACGCCCAGGGACCTTAGGGGCAAAATTTCCCTGTAGCCCTTGAACTCCCCCCCCCCCCCCTCTCATTAAGACACCCGCGCTTCTCGACTCTTGTCCGACCTAGCCTCTCTCTCATACCTCTTGAAGATCCTTGAATTGTCCGTTACTAACGCTCTCCAACCTTTTATATATACTCCTATCCAGCCTACCTTCACTTAGTAGGCCAGAACAACATTAGAACTTTACTAGCCCCTTGCATGCCATCTATTCTCTTACAACACATTCACAACCCTGCACCCAATGGTCGTCGGTGCGAGGCTAGCCGCCCCGCCAGTAACTAACTTCTATTGCCATACTTCCAGATAAATGTGGCAGCGTTAGCAACCCAGTCTCCACCATATCCAGCAAACCCTACAATTAACAACCAGCCGAGTAAAACCAGCTAGCTAAGGCACCTTCGGTTTTGGTATTAAAGACACTCACATCTGTCTCATACACAGAGGGTTATTACAAACACTGGTGATATGGCAAGCCCCTAGCCACAGCCGCCGGACGACTATATCAGAGAGAGGGCGCCCAGCTCCCCCTTTTTGCCCACCCGAGGAGGGAGACCCCCACCCCCGCGGAGGTATACCTGGCCCCTGTTTTGACTTTCGAGTCATTGCCAGGTAGCACAGGAATTCTTCCTATCAATGAACTAACCATGAATGACTAACACCTTTACTAACCTCTATTAACTCACAATAAACCATTTACCTTTCTTGCATGCTCTGATCACTAAATTAGCACCTCAGCTATACCATAGAATGAAGATTGAACAATCTAGAGAGACGCTCCTATCACAGCTGTCCCCATCCTCCTCGCAAAGTAGATCCAGTCTCTCTCCCCTAAATACGTCCAGTATAGCCAAAATAGTACCTCTTACTAAGGCTCAGTTATATGAAAATATAAAGGCTTCCTATCGCCCTGTGCCACAACAGTAAATACCATCTTACCTAGTCCCCATATCTATTGAGAGCTCAATTAAGTCCATAAGACTCGAGATCCCTACTGTCTACAGGTCCAGAACCGAGCCTATAAATCTAACTCCCGCCCCCAGTCAATCAGTTGAAAGCTAGACACCAACCAGGGGTCACTACCCTGCAGTTAATTTCTAGCTCTGCCCTTGTGTTGTTCCGGAGTGAGATCCCAGAACCGGCAGACTCCGTGGCAGATTTGGATAGAAGGACCTGCCCACGTATTGAAGAACTTCACACATATGGCCCCCCTGGACGGCCGCGGAACCAGTCGTTAGCCCCCAACATCATGGACGCAAGATAACCAGGACCAGACCCATCAGATACTACCCAAGATTCCCTTTAGCAGTACTACATATTACTGTGCTGTTTTAGATTCACTAATTAATATTTCTACGAAGTGGCTAAGACCTTGCCCAGTGTAATTCATACTTAACCATTCCATTTGGGACGTACTAAGCGATCAGTGCTCTTTAATTAACAGGCGACCTTGACTCTCGTAATTACCTTATTCAGATATTAAAACTCTAGTGATATCTAACGTTCGCCCACTGATTTGCGTTCTATGTATTTCTGAGACAAGGATATAAAACTTAGATCAGTACCCCCTGAGGTTACTAGAATTCCCGTGCTCTAAAAATGCGTGTCTAATCTAGTCTGTGAACTACTACTTGTGCACCAGAGCTACCAGTAATAAATCTAACAGTGAATATGAATCTATAAGTAACATTGATGGTCTTCGGTATATAAACCTGTGAAATCAAAGCCAGTGATCAGAAGATTAATACCTGAACGTTGGAAGTGGGAGACTAGGCTCCATCCAGATCCACTTATGCTAGTGTTGTTCAATTCTATTATATTGTCTTACACAAGTATTCTGCAGTGGTATATCAATAAACGTGATCATGTAACTTGCTACCATGTGTTTCTTTGTGTTCTCTATTCCTCATATCTTGTATTGTGCATGCAGCCTTATATACCCAGTCAATTTAGAACTCACATTACCCAAGTTAAACCTGTAGAAAAACAGGGCATAACAGACATAGAATTGCTAGAATTGGGGGGGGACTATGATTGTTATATAACTAAATACAGGGCTAACGTAATCACGATCTGATTTGGTGTGAAATGGAAGCTAAGGTGTCTTTTAGATCGCCTCGAACCTACACAATGAAAGTATTATAGCCTGTATGGTGGTTACATAATTAAATACATACTTATGTGGTACATCAAGAATGTCAGTGAGTAAAGTATTGTGGTTTGTATATTAGAAGACTGTGATTGAGAGACGTATAATATGTGGGATGAATTGGGAGAGAGAGAGAGACCAAATCGGGGATGGAAAAGGGACCGGGGATCTCGTTGGGGGTGGGGGTTTCGCTCTCTGGATTTTCGTTCCTGTGGCTCGTTAGGGGTAGGGTTTTCGTTCCTGTGGTATTTTACATACATTCAAATTATCAGGAAATGTTAGATTCTGACATATAATATAAAGTAAATCTACTAAGTTTTAGACAATTTAAAGCTTTAATTTGATACCAAAATGATTAAAATTGGATAACTCAGTTTCGAGCTATAATGGAAAATATGTGAAAATAACTTACTTCCGATATAATCGCCAATAAAGTTGTGGGAGGGAGGTAAACGTGACCTACATAAAATTTATGTTTTTAATCAATTAACCCCTACTGTACCGGCAACGTCTTTTATATTTGATGTCAGCTATATTTAGACGGTTTTATGAAGAATGGGAGGTTTGACGACCTCCCTTATAACCAAATAAGGAAAACCTCTTATTTGGTAGCAGTCTCGGAGTATCCAACGTAGGGCTTATGATCTCAGCCGCTACCACAGCGGGCCGATTTATCGGTACTCACGCGAAGTACCAAATAATCTCTAGAGTTGCACCTCAATTCACTACTAGGCACGTTGTACACACACCGAGACGACTAAAGAAGGAAGAGAAAGCGAAGGAGAGAAAGAATTGTTATAGTTACCCATTTAATCTAGCTGCTCTCCTCATAGAGCCATGCTCCATTTTCTATGAGCCTACCCCAGTACATGAAACAGTATCTAGGTATCAAGTAATCAGTTTAGATTGGATGAGCAGCGGATCGGCATGAGGGCGGGAAACTGTGACGTTGGATACTCCGAGACTGCTACCAAATAAGAGGCTTTCCTTATTTGGTTATAAGGGAGGTCGTCAAACCTCCCAATTTAGTAGCAGTCTCTACGTTTCCAACGTAGGGCTTGAATCCCAAATTGGAGGCGGACATCCAAGAAACCTTAAAAACCCCAAGCCTTAGCAAAAGTAGAGGACCAAGAAAAGACACAAATAAACAGATTAGTTTATTGGGAAAAAAGAGCGTAACAGTACGGTGCATATTAAGAAAGTACAGTTACTAGCGTATCAGTCTAGGGTCTAAAAATGCATAAGCAGGGCAAGGAACAGGTCATGTCAACCCTTGAATGGCACACCAACCTGGGAAGATTGAAGTCAATTGTACAGTATTACAAAAACCAGAAGGTATGGCACAGCAGGTGGATGATCTCCTAGGACACTCTTTAATCACAAAATAGGGATGAGGTAGAGGCATACCAAGACAACAAACCCTAGACAGTAGAGTCCTATGTAAGAAAGCTGAAGAGGTACATGCGTATCACGAAACATATAGTTCATACATGTAAATGAAAAAGAGAATGGTAAGTCTTTGTACAAGTATACAAAAACAATGGGATGAAGAGATACAGGATGGAAGATGAAGCTGGGGATCCGTTGGTCTAACACAACACAAGGCAGACCCAGCTTGGCAGTGGACACATAGTAAAATGGCCACTTCCTGAGATACTGGTCGATGTCGGGAAGGGCGCCTGAGAGGAGGCCTGGACCTCCACCTCCAAGTAAGACCCTACTACAACACCCGACGCGCCCGGCGGGGCGAGCGCCGGTTGTGGGGGCGAAAGAAGCCGGTGTGGGCGCCGCGTAGAGGGCCCCCCCCCCACCGAATCCCTGAGACGGCCGGGCAAGAGGAACTACGCAGTCGGGGCCGTGGAGCCCCCGACGGACGTGTCACGGTGGGAAGAACCACCACGGCCTCCCCTAGGTTGCCGGCCGCCCCTCCGAAACGGCGGATGGGCCCCGTGCTCCGGCCTATCCTCCTCCCGACTGTGTCTGGGAGTGGAGGACGAGGACCCCAGATCCTGCCAGCGCCGCGCATCCTCTTGACGGGGACGGCGATCCGGGGACCGACGGTCACGGAAGGCGGGTACACCAAGCCCGTCGTGAGCCCGTCCTCCGCTGAAACCCCCCGCCTGGCGCCCTTTGCCGGCGACGGACTTGCCCCCGCGTCCGCGGGTGGAGGAGGATGTAGCGGGCGTCGCCACCACCTTCCGTTGGGAAGAGTAGGTGTCACTCTGCGCCAGCAAGAAAGCCCCTTGCCAAGCCTCCTCAGGGAACAGACCTGGGGTGAGAAGGTCCGTCAGTAGGAGGCGGTTGCGGACGTCAGCAGGGGCCTTCTTGCAGAAAGCCACCCGAAGCTGTTGACGGCAATGGGAGGCTTCGTGGAGGGAGTGGCGAATGTCCTGGACAGGGTTGAGGGCGAGCTGCAGGCTGATGCGGCGGACATGTTCAAACCCCTGGCGATGGTCACCAGACTCCAGGGATTCAATCAGGCGGAGGTTGACCCTTGCCAGTTCCAATTGGGCCAGAAGTGTCGAGAGCTAGCATGCCGCCCGCTGGCGAAACCTGAAGTCGCGGTCCAACTGTGACTTCTCTGGCACCGTGAAAAAGGCACACGGCAGGGGGCCCACCGACAGTTTGGGAGCATTGAGCCACTCCCACATGGGCTGAGGGAAGCCCGAGGAGCGAAGGAGCACACCCGACACAAAAGTGGAGTCCATGGTCGGGATGGCCGGCAAACCCTCAGTCATAGCCTGACCAAACTCCACCGCTTCACGGACCCACTCCCCCCAGGGACCCGTACAGAGGTGCGGTAGGTCCAACATCAGGATCCCATCCCGATCACGCACATTCAGTAGGTACGGCGTCCCGGAGATGGCAGAGAGGGAGTGGACATCCTTCGACAGGTCACGCCGGGAGTAGTCCGCCCAGGGCTTGGTGACAGGGGAAGGCAAGACCGAGGGACGGTAGGAGAAATATTGCATGTCCTGCCTGCTCGGGTACACCTGGACATCAACCTCCGGGACCAGACCCAAGGACGTGATGGCCCGGAAGACATTCTTCTCATTCACTTGGATGGCCCAATCCCCTGGCACTGTCCGCTCTCCGGGCAGCAGGTTGACCGCTCGCTCAGGGTTGGAGGCAACCACAGCCCTCTAAGCAACAAAATCCCCATAGAGGGAGGGCATCTTGACCTTGGGGATCTGAAACTTGGAGAGAGGCGGCACGGAGAGAGGGTGAGAGAACAACCCCAAACCCTGGCCCGGGATAACAACGGGCCAGAGAGGAGTCGTAGGTGCAGGTGATGATGCAGAGGACGTCAAACGGCACCACGACCGGGAGAGCAGGCCGAGATGGGATGTGGTCGGCAACAGGCGGGAGAGGAGCCACAATCAGAGTCTGCAGAGGTACCGGGTTTGGAGTACCCAACCGAGAGACCACTGCCTCCATGGCCGCCATGACAGAGGAGAGGATGTCTGCCTTAGTGGAAGCCATCTCGAGACGAAAGGACGCCAACTCCGCTCTTAACTCCGTCTCCGCAGCAGGAGGGATGGACGCCTGTAGAGGAGAGACGGAACCAGCCTCACTGGGCCCTCGGGCATCACGGTCCGTGAGCGGGGAGAACGCAGGGGACGGGGGGGAGTAATGGGCCTCCACGGCGGGGTCATCCCGACCAGAATCGGGTGCACCGTCCGAAGACGTGTCGACCCGCACATCCTCGTCCTCCAGCCTGTCAAAGTCCGCAACCTCCATCTCGAGAACATCGTCTGAATGGTCTGGGAGATGGGTAGGAGACGGTTGGCCACAAGGGATCGAGGCGTCCGAACATCCAGGTTGAGGAGGAGGCGGGGAGGGCATCGCCGCCGGGACCACCACAGCAGGGTCCGCCATAGGGAAGAGGCCGGGACCCCTCATAGGCTGGGAGGCAGGCAGAGGCTCGAACTCCACCCCACCAGTGGCTGAAGATGGTGCAGGATGGAGAACGACCTCCTCGGCAGGCGGGGCAGGACGGCGTTTGGCCCTGAAGATCGTGGAACCCAGCGAAGGAGGGGGGGCTCATCCTGAGGTGAGGAGAAGCAAGGCGGAGTCGATCAGCAGGGGAGGGTGATCGGCGCCGTCTCCTCCTGCCAGACGCTCCCGAAGTCACGGACAGGTCGGAGGCAGGCACTCGACGATCATGACGCCGGGGGGCCCGCTCCCTGGGATGCGCCCTCCCGTCCGCTGGACTCGAACTCCTGGTAGGGGAGCCATAAGCCGTATGAGGAGAGCGGGAGTGACGAACAGTAGGGGAGCAGAAACGGCGTGCAGCATCGGAGGTAGGTGGGATCCCCAACAACACCCGGACGTCATCCTCACGGAAGGAAGGAGCCCTGTGCAGGACAACCTGGACGTAATGGGAAATGATGTCCCACGACTGACGGAGAGACGTCCTGGCCCGTTGTCCTTCCGCCGATGTAGGCAGAGTCTCCAGCAGTTGAAGAGCGGAGAGACAAACCCCACATTGGCGGGGATCGTACACATCCTTCCCGTAGCAGGCCGTGTGGAGGCAGCATTCCCGATGATCCCGCAAGGCCGACAGCTGACAAGTTGGCCGAGAGGCTGGGACAAGCCCCTTAGCGAGACCCAACCCTGGGAACAGGTCCAAACCAATTTTGGGGAAAAAAGGTCCCATCCGAAATACCTGAGAACCCTCTTGGAGAGCGGAAGGAGGAGGGGGCGAAGTGGCGGCGGCGTAGGGACACCCGGTTGTAGAGCGGGCACCAGCTGGAAGGAAAGAGGTCAAGTGTGAGCAACCCAACAGTACCCTATAAGTTTAAATAGGGGAGGGGAGGGAATCCAAAACACAGGACAATCGCCACTTTGGGTCGAGTCCTAGGACTTTTCAGGTGGTCCTTGGGTTCACCCAGTATACTAGGAGGCCGCCTGTAGGGCAGGAACCAGGTACAGAAGGAGGACACAAGGAGCAGGACATAAGGGAGAGGAAAACAGCCAATCAGCCATTGTCCAAGGAGCCCTGTCCAGGTACATGAAAAAGGGGGCATAACAGGGCGCTTAAAACCAAGTCAAGTGAAAAAGCTATGTGGCCTAGGCCTTGACAAGGCACAAGGCACAACAAAAAGATAAAGGTGCTTGTAGGACGGATTTAAATAGATGAAGGAGCTGAGGACACCTGAAGACCCCCGCCTGTGTGGCGAAAAAACGTGAGTAAACACGAAAGTCGAGTCAACTTGTCCAAGCATATCCTCCCTGTGAGCGGGGCCCTTATTATCGCGTACAGTTTCCATACATCCCCCCCCCCCTTATGATCAAGTAAACACAGGCAGGGGAAGAACAGAAACAGGTAAAATGTAAGAAAAACAAGAATTTTACCGAGAGCTACGAGACCGAGACCTCCCAGTCAGTTGAGACAAAAGGAAGTCAGAAGGAAAGGACCTGTGCGGACCATTCCAACGGCGGGCAGCGCAAGGCAAAAAACCGATTAGCTTAAACACAAAAAAACAAAGGTGAGAATTTTAACAAGAGCGTAGAAGACCTTAACCAGCAAGTCAGTAGACAAGAGGAAAACAGAAGGAAAGGACCTGTGTGGCCCAATCCGACGGCGGTCAGCTCAAGGTAAAAAACAGGCTTAGCCTAGTTACACAAAACACAGAAAAGAGAAAACACTAGGGCAGCGTCAATCCCTGAGTGAAAGAACCTAGTAACAAAGCTAAATACTGCCCGAGAATCCCCACAAGTACGTTAAAGGAATAAAATAAAAGTTAGGATAGCCTAGGGGTTGACCGACATTTTCACCAGAACCACGTATCCACGAGCCAAGTAGGCCCGGGGAAACGAAAAGGAACTGACAAAAGCGTGAACCAGGCAAACGAAATACAAGACCACTAACTATGGACATGTTGAATAAACAAGTCAGAAGGGCTATAGGTCAGTTGAGACCAAAGCATCATGTTTGTGAGAGAATAAAGGCTGTGTGCCATATGCTCACACAAAAGCAGAATCCAGAGAAATCTCATGCTCAAGTCTTGTAAAACACTGACACGTAGTCATATGAAAAAACAATAAAACAAAAAGCACGTCAAAAAGGGAAAGAAACACAATGCATCCCGCGGGAAGCATATCCCCCCCAAGTTACGTTAAGGGGTAGTTAAAGTGAACTTGAACCCGAAAAGCGAGGGTAAAATAGACACACAACGACCGCTACGCGGCATTGAGGACCAACCACCCCCGAAGAAAACAAATAAATAAACACGTCTCCAGCACTACGCGCACACCCATAAACACGCCATAAAACCGTAGTAAAGTGCTGCCTACATCACTGAACATCCTTCTAAAACCTCAACAGCCTGAAAAGGCTCACACTCACTAAGTCGAAGCGAAGGGGATGCAAAGCAGGCACTCGCGAAGCACAGACAAAAAAGGCGTGTGACATCGACGGTGGGCGCGAAGTGACTGATACTGTTTCATGTACTGGGGTAGGCTCATAGAAAATGGAGCATGGCTATGAGGAGAGCAGCTAGATTAAATGGGTAACTATAACAATTCTTTCTCTCCTTCGCTTTCTCTTCCTTCTTTAGTCGTCTCGGAGTGTGTACAACGTGCCTAGTAGTGAATTGAGGTGCAACTCTAGAGATTATTTGGTACTTCGCGTGAGTACCGATAAATCGGCCCGCTGTGGTAGCGGCTGAGATCATAAGCCCTACGTTGGAAACGTAGAGACTGCTACTAAATTATATTATGTTTGCTAAAAGGAGTAATTGAGATGATATGTAGCCTTCTAATGGGTGATCAATGTCCTTCCTAAGCTGAATAAAATTGTCTAATAGTTGCCAGAATATGATGAAAAGGATGTCGCCGGTATTGCATGGGTTAAACATACTTCGAATTCGAATATCACTTTAATACTTTACCAGAGTGTTGCCAGATGATGGTCATTGTTTTTCTCACCTTCAACTTAACCGGGAAAATTTGAACTTTTTCACTACCAAACCGTGTGATAGTGTGATAAGTGAGGTCAGGTGAAGGTATTGAGGGGTAAGCCTTTACAACTTCAACAGCAGAGTGACGATCGAGTCTACGATAGAAGAAGAAGAAGATGGACTGATTGGACTGACCCCAAATCTTCAATCTTATCTTTGGCCAGCCGTCTAGAGGGAGACTGAAACCAACCTCCTGGCAATAGATGTCAATCATGTCATGTAATAATTGTCTTAATAGCCAACGTGAATTTCAAGTCATGGATATTTAGCCTATATATTAAGTATATTCTCTTTTATTCGTGAAATAGCCTATGGCCAAGGAAACGACATTTGCCGACAGATCAAAGACAACCACATCGCAAAGGTTTGTAGTATGGCCCCCCCCACAAAACAAAATTAAATATCCTCTATAGAAGACTCCTATCTGAGGCAGGAAGAAGTGGGGGTTGCTTAAAACATCAGAATGTGATTATCAGTGAGGGAAGATGGTATGGGCGGTAGTGTGGGCGGTACTGTGGGCGTTGTGGCCGGTGTTGCGGGTGGTGAGGGTGCTGTGGGACCTGTGGGTGGACGTGGTACTGTGGGTAATGGTGGGATCATGGAGAAGAAAGAGTGTATTACCACCAGTCTTCAACCCCACACTACTGCTGTCTGCCTCCAGCCTGGCTCATAATATCAGGGAGAGAAAAGTAATAATTTACTTTTTAGCCTAGCCTATAGGCTACATGTCTGTTGGATGGATATCAAAATTCGGGGTCAATATACAGGAGACGCAACAATATAGGTGACTGGACGACTCGGCCCATGGGACAACCCGGCTCTGACAGCTCGGCCCACTTTTGGACAGCTCGGCCACGACGGCGAGACAACTCCGCCCATTATTTGAGACAGCTCGGCCCCATGTTTTGCTATGGGGCAATTTGACGAGACCAGTCAGGATATAGGATGGGGAGAGCAAATTTAAGTGGACTGTGGAGGGTTTATGGCGTATGTGTAATGTGGGCGAAATGTTCGTTTATTGTATAATTAATGTCATAGGCTAGTTCTCTCGATTCTTAATGTGTAGGTTAGGTTAGGTTAGGTTAGGTTAATTACGAGTTGTCTCGTAATTAACACGGCCCACACGGGGCTGAGCCGTCTAGTTTTTACTGGGCCGAGCTGTCTTGGCCGAGCTCAGCTGTCCCGTGGGCCGAGTAGTCTAGCATTCAACAATATACTGTAGATAGCAAATTTATAATGGTAGTTTTGGGTTCCTATCATCATATGCTTTATTTCTATATAGGCTAGGCTAGGCCTACTTTTTATCCCCGGGAAAAAAAAAGGTAAACCTGACTTTTTGGACCGACAGCGATTTCAGTAAGTTTTATTTTGTTTTTTTGTAATTTTTCCTTCAGATAGGGCCTAGGCTATAGGCTAGTGTTGTTTTATACTGAAGAGGAGCGGAAATGAGTATTTACCCATTATCCAACAATCTAAAAACACGCCCCCCACTAGTGGGGAGGGCTATGAAGTTCAGGGAAAATGAGGGGTTAAAAGCGTAAAAATACAATACAGTAATAGGCTATAGTATTTTGTATTAAAACTTGGCTCGGGTTTTCCCAAATTGCAAACCCATACAACCCAATTTTGTGAATACCCGAGCCAACTTTTGACGAAAGCTGGCTCGGATTTCACGGGGTGGAGTGGGTAGCCTAATATTTCATGTTATAAAAATAGTCAACTTTGGGAAGACATTAGCCTACGCCCTAACCCAACAACCTTACCTAACCTATCCTAGTATTATGGGTGGGGGCTGCTGCCCCCACTCCCCCGCTGGTTGGGTTAGACTATTTTTGTTTTATTTTTTTTAATGTTCTAGGCTATTAAGCCTAACCTAACAACCTTACCTAACCTAACCTAGTATATGGGTGGGGGCTCCCCCCGCTGGTTGGGTTATTTTTTTTTATTTTTATTTTTGTATGTGCTAGGCCTATTAGCCTAACTTAACAACCTAACCTACCCTGACCTAACCTAGTATATGGGTGGGGGCTGCTGCCCCCACACCCCCGCTGGTTGGGTACTGGCTGAAAAACTTTTTTTTTACAGTAGCCTTGGGCCCTAGGCCTATACCGGTACATGTATTTTATTTATTTTTGTTATTTTCTCCCTTAGGCCTATAATACATTTCAGCTCTTAATGCCATATATAGCAATGATTTATATGCTCTACCGGACCTATTAGGCCTAAACAGATCGATGGGCTGGTCCAAAACATCAGTATAACCACAAAAAAACCAGATCTTGGGTTTTTTCATTTTTTTTTTCTTGGATTTTTTTTTTTTTTTGGTCATTAACCTAACCAAAAAATCTAACCTAACCTAGGACTAATAGCCCCCAAATACATTTAGGTTAGGTTAGGTTAGGTTTTTTGGTTAGGTTAATGGGAAAAAAATCCCAAGAAAAAAATAAAAAATCCCAAGATTTTTGTTTTCCCTGGGATAAAAAGTAGGCTATATAGAAATGAAGCATAGGCTATGATGATAGGAACCCAAAACTTGAAAACTACCATTGGAAATTTGTTACCTATATTGTTGCGTCTCCTGTATATTTACCAAATTCGGAAAATATTACCAAAATTTGTGGGGTAGTAGCCTAGGCCTATACCACACATTTTGGGAAGGAAAAGGATGTAGTATCCGGGCGTACGGTTGTCATGTTTACATCGGTCGTGCGCTCGTGGTTATGTTCCCTTCTATTTTTTTCTGTTATTTGCCCCCTGCTGGCAATATATATGTCATTTTTATATGATGACAATAAGTCATTGGGGGGGGTGCCCCCTCAACCTATTATTGTATCCCACAGCAGTCAAAATAGACGGGAAAATGATCGCGAGTATGCCGAGTAGTGTAAACAAGGGCCGAATACTACATCCTAACTGTTGAAATTAGTTATGGTAGGCTACAGGCGAAGTTGAAGAGGGGACTTTGCCCCCTTCACTCCGACCCCCCCCCCCCCCCCCAAGAGTATTGAAATAAAGAATTTTGCCAGTTATGGGCTTAAGAAGAGTTTTACTGCCTAGTGCTATATATATACAGTATATGTGTTAGGTAATTACAGTATAGGGAATAGGCTCGCACCCTTATTTTTAATGTTTTTTCCTCCAGATTTTGAGAAATTAGTGTTTTCATGGTTTTAGTTACAATTCCAATGTGGGATACACGATGGGTTGATGGGGGCTTTTGCCCCCCTTCACCCTCCCATGAATTATTGAAATCATCATCTATGTTGCCAGCAGGGGGTAAATATCGATTATAGCCTACTGCATAAAGAAGGCGTTTTTAAACAGTGAGGATGTCCAAAAAAGCTCTTGAGATTGATTAGAATGCGCGTTTTTTCTATTAATATTGGGTCTTATAAATATGATCAAAATTATTCTCCCACAGTGGATTATACACGAGTACATTATAAGGATTCCATAGACCTACATTGTCCCTAATAAATTTTGTATAATAAGGCTGCGAGCCTATTCCATATAATTATCATAGGGATTATTCTATAATTGCACCTACATGAGCTAAATAAATTATTACCGTATTGTATTTAGCAGGAAGGTACGACGAGGTAAGTGATGTAGTATAGGCTAGGTGGCAATATGCGGAAATGGATTACAAGGGCATTCCGCCCCCTCTGACCCCCTTACGAAAATCTACGGTTACTCACTCCACCCCAACTGGATTTCTATACCGTTTTACCCAACCAGCGGGCGTGTGGGGGCGGCAGCCCCCACTCATAATACTAGGATAGGTTAGGTAAGGTTGTTAGGTTAGACTAATGTCTCATTGAAACATTGTAAAATCCGTGTCACGTCTAGATTGATAGACTTTTGTCATAGGGGGCCGAATGCCCTTATAATCCATTTCCGCATATTGCCACCTTCGATGCCATCCCCGCCACAACCTAACATCACTTACCTCGTCGTACCTTCCTGTTAAATACAATAAAAAAAAATTTAGCTCGTATAGGTGCAATTATAGAAATTTAGGCAAGAATGTTAAGTGCGGGCGTACCGCCAGCCTTGATTACACTGTACGCGTAGTGGTGTCGGACCTTTGCCATCATATTCCCGTCTATTTTGACTGCCTTTGGATACAATAATATGTTGGGGTAGGATGTAGTGAGCGGGCGTACCGCCATCTTTGTTTACATTACGCGTAGTTGCGTCGGACGTTTCCCATCATGTTACCGTCTATTTTAACCTAACCTAACCTAACCTAGTATTCATGTAGTAATGACATGGGGCAAATAGCAGAAAATATAGCGTCGAAATAGACGAGAACGTAAGTGCGAGCGCGGCGATCGCCCTATGTAAACAATGACGACCGTACGCCCGAACTCTACATCCATCCCGAGCTTTGCCCACCCTCACCCCCCATGACATATTGTTATCATCATATATATTGCCAAAAGGGGGCAAATTACCAAAAATATCGCCGTCAAAATAGACGCGAACTTAACCATGGCGATCGACAAATGTAAACACGACGGTGGCGGCGGGGGAGGCATCGGACCTTTGCAATCATGTTCCCGTCTATTTTGAATGCCATTGGATACAATAATATGTTGAGGGGGGGGCTTTGCCCCCCCCTCACCCCCCCCATGACATATTGTCATCATCATATATATTGCCAGCAGGGGGCAAATAACGGAAATAATCGCCATCAAAATAGACGCGAAGTTAACCGCGGCGATCGCCCTATGTAAACATGATGACCGTACGCCCGGAGTCTACATCCATCCCGAAATTTACCTTATCATATGTTATGCCACGTTTTTCAAGCAAACGTTATATACTGTATTCTGATTGCGATTCCCAACTTAGTGATCAGCAGTTATATTCAACTTGAGTACCGTACCTCCTTTGCACCCCCTCCAAAGTCATAGAACGCCTTGTACCGGTACGGTACTGTAAAGTCAGTGAAAATAGGTTAGCCTAAACTGAACAAGATGTGGAAATATACTTGAGCCGACCAGGCCAAGTGAGATATCTCTATTGGTCTAACTGGTAGAGTGGGCGGGTGCCCAACCCCGAAAGGGGTTGAAATAGGGGACCTATCCCCCCGCCAAAGGCGGCTTTCTAGGGCCTTTCCTAGCTGATGCTGAGAGGATTGGGTTCTAGTCATATGGTGATGGGCTGGTCTATCAGAGTGAGAACTGAGCGATCTCTGCCATACCCATAGCTTACTCCGACTGTTCTTTTTACTTATGTATTTCCTAGATCTCAAATGACGGCGTCTTTTCCGTGGATTGACCTCCCAATCTACCAAGATTGGAAGCCAAAGCGTCACATTTTTCCTTTGCCCCTCAACTTTCTCTTCATAATTGCTGAGGGGCACAGGGCCCTGGGTGGGACTTTGGTTTCCCGGGCGTTTCCGCACCCTCCTCAGCTCCCCGCCATGGAGTGGCTTCGGTCACCCAGGCTTTATTGTGGTAGGCAGAGAGGGTTCTGTGGGGGTGCTCAGTTATGGCCTTGGCCTTGCTCGGGGCCTTGGGGCTGTTCGGCCAGGCAGCTTGGGGAACAACAACAACAACAACAACTGGTAGAGTGACTGCCTCATTGCCTAAGGGTCCCGGGTTCAATCCCAGCCCAGGGCATATTTTCGGGAGGCTATTTCAGCATCTAACGAAGTTTAGGTGTGTTGGTAAAATTGTTAAGATGGTTGAAAGTAAGATCGGAGTTCCAAAACCCCTCTTTCGGGTATGGTGTAAAAACCTATTCCTACAGTAGGCCTACTACAATTGACTACACACGCTCTACCCCTAGCTCCAACACAACATGGCTTCAGGCCACTGCACTCCACAAACACTCTTCTTACAGACCTTACACAAAGAGCTTTTGGCGGCATCAACTCAGCCAGACCACCACACAGATCACTACTTGCCACACTCAACATTAGTAAAGCCTTCGATGCCATCCCCCGCCACAACCTAACAAACAAAATCTACGACACAAACATGCACAACAACACAAAAAGTGGCTGGCCAACTTCCTAGCAGGCAGATGTGCACATGTATCTTTTGCTGGTCAGTCATCTAGCATCAGAAATCTCCCAAACAGAGTCCCGTTTTGTGAGGTTTCTTTGTGTAAATAGGGGTGGGGGTCCTTTACTAGACTGAACCTATGGATTGTTTTAACTAATTTGCTGTCATAGGCTACACAGACGTGACATACTTTGCTCTCTTGCTTTACTCTAACTAACTACCGTATCTATTGCCAGATGCCTTGATTTTTGAGGGTGTGGCCATGAGTACGTGAGCGTTTGTGTATACGGACATGTGCACACTTACTGCATGTTCTTATGTTCCTATATATGTATGTATATGTATGTGCGCACGTACGTGTATATACGTATGTTCTGTATATGAGTAAGTAAATAAATGTGTATATGTACTGTATATCACTTACTCTCATGGTTATTTTATGATAATTTGTATTCTGCACATGCATCATTATTGTATTTATTTATTTTGTTTGTTGTTGTTGTTGTTGTTGTTCCCTAAGCTGCCTGGCCGAACAGCCCCGAGTCCCTGAGAAAGGCCATGGCCACGATCGGGTTTTCCCACAGAGCTCTCATTGAGTGTAGATTGTGTTGTTGGCGAAAGTGGTTGTGTGAAATGCAGTCTTCTATGATGTGTTTAATGGTATGGGGTGCTGTGTTACATCCCGGGCAGGCGTCGACAACGGAGTCATCCAGTCTCTTCTGATAGCTCAGGAGAGCTGGATGGTGTCCGCATCTCAGCCTGGCCAGGTGGACTCTGTCCTCGCGAGGAAGGGAAGATTCGGAAGGATGGATTTCGGGAGGTCGTGCATGCAGCTGCGTGTTGTCTGTGAGTGAGTGGATGGATCGGTGAGAGATATGAGTATGGATGTGCTTCTGGAAGTTGGTTCGGGGTGGGCAGGGAGGGAGAGAGGACAATAATTGTGTGTGTAAACTGTGTTTGTAAACTGAGCTTACCATCCTCATATCTGTACATCTCATGTTCATCCACTAAATTGTAAAATGTTTATTTTCAGCTCATGAGGCTGCCATTCTTTAATAAACCGTTTATTATTATTATTATTATTATTAGATTGATATCCAAAATTTGAAAATGGATATTAGTCGTGATCGTGTACTCAACCTTTAACTGTGTTGGTGGTGTAATGGTTTAGGTGCTTATATGTCCCGAGTTTGAATCCCGGGAGGACCATATGCTTTCATTAGTTTATTCAAGTACATTAGGGTTTGTAATTGATGATTAATGTTAAGAATGGGGTGTTGCTTATTTCTATAGGTTCAGGAGCTTGTATAGTGAGGCCAGTCTTTAGTGATCTTGGCCCCATTCAATGTTCTTTCATCTCACTAAAACATTACGCTTTCCATAATGCAGTTGGGTCTGAGTACATGATTAGATTGATATCCAAAATTCTAAAAATAATATTAGTCGTGATCGTGTACTCAACCTTTAACTGTGTTGGTGGTGTAATGGTTTAGGTGCTTATGTTCTGGGTGTGGTGTCCCGAGTTCGTATCCCGGACCATATGCTTTCATTAGTTTATTCAAGTACATTAGGGTTTGTAATTGATGATTAATGTTAAGAACGGGGTGTGACTTATATATATCACCTGCATGCTCCTGTCATGCATCAGCCGACGCCTCTCCTTCCACCCAACAACACTTTCACTCATATGCCTTTCAACTTCATCCCTCTATCCATCCCTCTGTTGTGGCAAGACTTTGTTGTACAGTACTGTGTAGGAATTGTTTTTTACACCATACCCGAAAGAGGATTTATGGAGCTCCGATCTTACTCTCAACCATCTGAACAATTTTACCAGCACACCTAAACTTCATTAGATGCGGTAATAGCCTCCCGAAAATATCAAGCCCTGGTGGGGGCTCGAACTCTCGACCCTTGGGTTGTGAGGCAGACATCTTACCAGTTAGACCAATAGAGATATCCCACTTGGCCTGATCGGCTCAGGGTATTTCCGCATCCGATCTGTTTAGGCTAGCCTATTTTCACTGACTTTACACTACCGGTACTTCACATCCGGGAAGCGAAAGCTCCGAACAGAGAGGAACGAACAGAGAGGAACAAGCTTGAGCCAAATTGACCGAGAGTCCGTCAGAGAGATGAACGGGAATGGTGAGTCAACTTGACTGAGCGGTACACAACACGCACCTACTAACTGCCCAGTTGGCAACTCGCTTGAGCGGCCGGCAACTCCACAACCCAACCCAAGCGTGGTCTCACTACACTCCCTGCTCTCTCCTATCCCCTTCCTTGTCCTGTAGTAACTTGAGCTGCTGTGGACTTTTTGTCAAGTCGTGTGTAGGGCCTATAGCCTCCGTGGCTTTTTAGTACAACGCAGACAGATGTTTTCGGGGGTAGGGAATAGACCGATCACATCAGGACGTGGGGTAGCGCTGTAGAAGGGGGAGCCTACGGGTTCTCCCAGTACTCGTCTACCACACCGAGTGTGTAGGGCAACCTTGTCTGGTGGACGCCCGCCCTCTACCTAAACCTGGGCTTCTGGGGTTCACAGTAGTATTAGGGGTGCAGGGAGGTGTACTGGGCTGTATTAATTGGGTTAGTTAAAGGTGGGCCACACTCAGTTGTAGTTGTTCTGGTTTAATTGTTATACGTAGGCCTACTACTGGCATGATTTTTTTAATTGGGTATGTCCGACGATCACGAGGATGGTGCTCTTTCTGACTCCTATGGCTCAGATTATTAAGTGTAATCGTGTTATGTTTGTGCCCAATTTCTTGTAAGGCACCGTATTGTAATAATTTAGGCTGAAAGCGAGTGAGTAAAAATCTTAAAGGGGGGAAAAAGCTGTGTAAGGGGTCTAAATTGACTAGGCTTAATTTTGGCAATATTTACACCAAGACTTTTACTGTTCACTCACTTTAAGCCCAATAATGACCCCGTCAGTGTTGAGATTAGTTGAAATGTTCAGTATTATGTTATTATCGTGATTAAGATATCAGTTGACATATATTTAATTCTCCCTACCAACAATTCCCTTGAGACCTCTGGTGGACGCTTCTGAACTAGCGCCAGAGCTACGACTAGACATCACTATACCCTGTTGAACTCACTTTCAATTCGCCTCACCTCGCTGTAGCACCGGCAGAGTTCCATATGCTGAGTATTGCAGGCAGAGTTGGCGGATAATACTTTGATTCATTATCCAGGGCGGGGTGAGCAGATTATATTCCAGTGCACTAATAAGCTTTGAATGCTGACTCATTTCTGACTTCCTGACCAGGACTTGACTCCACTGTCAGCACTTCCATCCGCTATCATTACTCACGGTCAACTCTCTTCCGACGCCATGACTCAGTTACTCATCGCCCTGCTCATGACGTCACAATATCGACGCTCCATTATACGCACTAGTTTCCGTGCCCCATTTGAATTCATTTGTTTTTTATCTTTCTTTCCTTTTCCGATTATGTACCTTTTATGTAATATATATTGTATTTATTCCACATTATTCTTATTGTACTTTCCCACTTATGTTGTGTGTTTTCTCACAACATAATTACTTAATACCCATTTATCTACTTATTCTTATTGTACTTTTTCCACTTATGTATTTTGTCATAACATATTCACTTTAATACCCAAGTTTCTAATTACTAAGACTAACACATTCCCCTCTTTTTCTTTTCTTTACTCTGCTTTGCTCAACTCCTTTAGTAATAACATAGGAGAGGCTCCTTTCTTCGTGAGACAGTCTGCTATCTGCTTCATTGTTTCTATCCACTTCACTTCTTGGATTTCTTTTCTTGCTATCATGTCTCGCAACACAGCTATATTTATCCTTAGGCTTCTGTCATCTACCAACTTGGTAGACTGCAAACAATCCACCAAAGATTTGTTGTCTGAAAAACATTTTACCGGAATTGTGTGCTGATTTCCGAGGATTGTTCTCAGCATATGTGCCAAATACTGTACATCCCATTCTCTGCTGCATCTAATAGACTAAGGGATTCTGCTGCCAAAGTCGATTTCACCACCCGTCTCACCTTTCTTGATCTCCATGCAATGGGGCAGCTATTTCCCTTTCTGTCTCTCACAAATATGATGTGACCACCCTGAGACCCAAGGTCTGTCAAATTGCCAAAAGACGCGTCACTGTAGCATTCAAGTGTACACTCGTCCAGGTCCACTTTCCCAAACCAAATTGACAGTGGGTTATCCTTGACCTTGACGGCTTTGTTGGCTCTGATTACATCTCCGACAGTTGTCCGATTGAATGCCGTACTCAGTTCACATACATCATATGCTATATCTGGCCTCGTTTGTGTGGCTACCCAGTTTAGTTGGCCCACAACAGATCGGTATTTTGTTCTCTCCTCTTGACTGACTTCATCATTTCTTCTGTCCTTATAAGATTTGATCATTTTCATCTCTTGGAGTCCATGTCTAATGTAATTTCCTTGATTGATCATAATGCCATCCTCTGCTTGTTCTATTGTTATACCCAGGTACTGGAAATGAGTCTTCTCTTCAGAACCAATCAGAAATAATTTTTCCAACTGGGACATTACAGATATCTTGAATGCATTTGACCCGCTCCAGTAGAAGTCATCTACATGGATGCAAATGATCCCTTCTAATCTTCCATCATTATGCCAGAAGAACAGTGCTGGTTCTAAACCACACATGGACATACCCAATGTAAGCAATTCATGCTTCACCCTCTCGTACCATGCTCTGGCTGCATCATTGAGACCATATACTGTCTTCTTTAATCTCCATAGATATCCATTGTAGAATTCTTCAGGGGGCAACACGAAAATCTCTCTATTAATAGGATGCCCCTGTAAGAAAGCGGCTTTCACATCCAGTGCATGGCAGTCCCAATTCTTGGCGGACACAATACTTAAAGCCAGTCTTAAAGCTTCCTTAGAACACGTAGGAGAATCAATGGGAACATCCTTTAACTCTTCCTCAAAGCCACGTGCCACTAACCGGGCCTTAATAACCTGAGTGCCAGATTTTATTTTCTGTGTCATTATCCACCTTGTTGATATGGCCTTCTGACCTTGGTCCTCAACTTCCTCAAACACATCATTATCAATCCAATTCTTCATTTCTGCCCTTTTTGCCTCTATGCATGCATCATCGGAACACGTTATCATGACCTCCTCTGTATCATTCACAATCCGCCAATTATATATGTCTTTATCTACATCAATCCATTTTGTCACATTACTTGCTTCGTCTCTGATGTTGAAACATGTTTTGTACTTACCAAGTTGCTTTACCGGCTCTACTTAGGATTGTGATAATCACTTTTTCCTTGTTCTCCACCATGTATCCTTCTATTCTATCCCCCACTTTAGGCATTCTAGGCATTCTAGCTTCAGCAGCTACACTGGTTCCGTCTCCGGACTCCTGTTCACCACTGCATTTCTCATTATCATCCATTTCAGCATCCTCATGCTCATTCTCTGTGTTGTTTTCTATGTTAACATCATTTGATTCGTCTTCAACTGGAATATGCAATCCTGTCTCCGTTGTTTTGCCATTACTGATATCGTCCATGTCTTGCATCTTAATTTGTTCATGCACATTATGCGCAGTCTGCAACCTACAAGTGTGCACTCGCACATACTGTATGTTCCTCCATGTTTCACAAGAACTTGTTTACCATCCTTTCCAATCACTACACCTGGGCCTTTCCATTGGTTTTCACTGTTTCGTTTGTAATATACTCTGTCTCCATTTTGCAAGCATACCATGTTGTCTGCTCTTACGTTATGCAGTAGTGCCCTACGTATTCTTTCATTGGACTCATTTTTGATGAACACTTCTCTGGCCACACGCATAGCATTAAGGTTTTCAGCCACGATTTCCGATGATGTCCTGTTTTCAAGAGCAGGAATCTTATTATTCAGCACACTAGGTATACTTGGGTTGAATCCATACACCAGCTGGTTTGGGGAAAAGCCATTGTTGTTCTGGAGTGCATTACGTGCTGATACAGCCCATGCCAGTGCTGTAGATACACCACATTTTGCATCCAACACAATCTTTGCCACATTATCACCAAGTACGGCATTCAGCCGCTCACATACGCCATTGCTCCATGGGCTTTCAGCAGCTGTGCACATCACTTGAACATTATAATTTTCGGCCATGCTCCGAAAATCACTGTTATTGAACTCTCCACCATTGTCGGTCAAGAACTTGTCAGGTGCTCCAAACCGGCTGATCCACTGAATCACTACTTCTCTTATAATGGTCTCAGGTTTCTTATTATGCATGACCGTAGTCACACAATATCGTGTTGCCAAGTCAACCAAAACAAGAAAATAGTCACTCTTCCATGCCTTCAGATCCATTCCTACTGCCTCATTGAACGTCTTACCAATGGGGAGTCCCACCACAGGACGGGGAGGCACTTTCTTAAATTTTCTACAAATATCACAACTATCACTCACTTTATTTATTTCCAGTTTCCATTGTTCATTGAGTATCCCTGCTTCTTTGATTAATCTCGTTAACTTCTCTGCAGTGGGATGTGAGAATTGCCGATGTAACTTCAACACCTTCTTGGAAATGTCTTCATGACCTTCTGTGGCCAATACCCAGTCTACCATTTGCTTACATGGTGTCTTCACTATGGGAAGTGTATAATGCCCTGTAGAGGTGATATGCAGCTTACTTTCTCTGCCAAACATACGCACTGTATCCTTTCTGAAGTTCAATATCATGCCTCCACGTTTCATGGCTGACCTGCTCATTAGTAGTGGAATTCTACAATCCACCACATCGGTCCGAATCATTATTTTTATCCCATGTATATAACAGGGAATATGCACAATACCTTTTGATGTCACCTGTCTTCCATCTCCGAATTTAAATGATGTCTCTGATCTCTCTCTTTTTATCAACTGTACGTCATCTGATGATACTGTATCCACATAAGCCTGTAACCAGTCTTCTCCACACACCGTTGTAGAACATCCTGAATCAAGAACCAGGGCTCCCAAAGCTTCCGACATTAATTTTTCTCTCTTATCAACCCCGTTTGATAGCAATGTCAGCTGCACTTCGCCAGTATCTTCCATCACATCCTTATTTTCCATATCCCTATCCTCTCTCTTAGGACAATTTCGCACCCAGTGGTCAACAGATCCGCACACGAAACATTTTGTGAGCTCACCATTTGGTCCTGTTGGATTTTTGGCATCACCACCAACACCTCTAGGACTCCAGTACCTGTTACGTGTTCCACGTCTATGCCCACGTCTATATCTGCCTCCGGTACCTCGAAATGGAGCTCTACTGACTTCCAAAATGGGCTCAGATTTCACCTGCACCTGCACTGTGTCATTCTGTGCATCTCCACTTAAATTGTGGTCTACAATTCCACCTCCGAACATTCTATTTAGTGTCTTTTTCATCTCCTCGAATGTGATGGTAGTCGTAGTTGACATCGCTAATTGGAAGTGAATATCTGACAAATCACAACTTTTCAATAACCGAAACGCCAACACCTGATCTGGCAGTTCCATACCATGTTTCTTGAATCTATAATATCTTCTACCAAATTCTACCAAATAGTCAGTTATCGTCATCTCAGCGGGGCGCTTGAACGATTCAAATTCAGAATAAGCCATAAATGCCCGTCTATTTGTATCTAGCATAAAACAGAGTCTAATCTTGTCATCAAATGTTCCATTCCTTTGTCACTCGCCAAGACTGTTGTATCTATTTCGCTGCTGACATCTCTAGCCCTGCCAGTCAATGTCAAATGAACCGCCAATGCTTGCTTCTCTGGTGTCACACTCGTTAGTTTCTGCCATATTTCTATATCTTTCTTCCACCTCTCATAGTCTTTTTCCGATGTCATTTGTGGAGGATTTTTAATAACTGACGCCATATTTCGGTAATTCTGCGAACTACGCTCTGCTACTACTGTTGAACTCACTTTGAATTCGCCTCACCTCGCTGTAGCACCGGCAGAGTTCCATATGCTGAGTATTGCAGGCAGAGTTGGCGGATAATACTTTGATTCATTATCCAGGGCGGGGTGAGCAGATTATATTCCAGTGCACTAATAAGCTTTGAATGCTGACTCATTTCTGACTGCCTGGCCAGGACTTGACTCCACTGTCAGCACTTCCATCCGCTATCATTACTCACGGTCAACTCTCTTCCGACGCCATGATTCAGTTACTCATCTCCCTGCTCATGACGTCACAATATCGACGCTCCATTATACGCACTAGTTTCCGTGCCCCATTTGAATTCATTTGTTTTTTATCTTTCTTTCCTTTTCCGATTACGTAGCTTTTATGTAATATATATTGTATTTATTCCACATTATTCTTATTGTACTTTCCCACATATGTTGTGTGTTTTCTCACAACATAATTACTTAATACCCATTTATCTACTTATTCTTATTGTACTTTTTCCACTTATGTATTTTGTCATAACATATTCACTTTAATACCCAAGTTTCTAATTACTAAGACTAACATTCCCAACACCTTGGATATGAACAGTTTATTTCAATTTTTGTGTGAGTTTACAAGTTTTTATTATACAGTATACGACTACACTAAGTGCTTATATAGTATAGTAATAAAGTGAAAGTCCATATGCAGCTGATAATGACTTCAAACATAATTATAAGCTGATTAATTATCATAACAAAATTGGGGCAAAAATACCTGCTGACTTTGTATTGTAAATATACGTTATTTATGAATATGGGTGATTTTAATATATATAAAACAACAGTATGCATAGACCAAAGTATGTGTCAGCTACAGAAATGTCAACTAACTGCATATATTATAGAATTGTTGAAGGAGAGGGAGGGTGGATAGCTCCGTGATGTCGCCCATTTCCCACAATGCACCGCGGTAAACCTTGCGTTCAGCGCCTCTATCGGCCACTGTAGGCATTTATTGGTAGGGAGAATTGTAATGGTTAAAACGAAAGAACTAAATAGGCCTAATGGTGTCTTGTAGGTACGAGGGTCATTATTCTAGCTTTATATATTAAATATAATTGTTTGGTATTGTTATATTAAGTCAAGAAAAGAGGTGTCACAATAGGAGCAATGTTGTTTCGGAATTAGAATGAAATTTATTTGTTTTGGCCATTTAAACACTTCCATGTGTATAAAGTTAATTGCCGAGCATAACTTTAACTTTGTGGTTCTAGTATAATGTTAAGATTTGGCCTAATAATTGCTTGTACCTAATCTCTAGTGTGACACCCTGATTCTGAGGCCTTAGCGACATGTGCTCACCTCGAGAGGGCTTGGCAGGTCGAAATTTATGAGCCCTACATCCAACTTAAAAACTATAGTCTTACCTTGGATCTCGTAAGTAATAGTTTACATGTTTATGCCTGAAATTCGTTTACATCATATAAAATTAATTCAATTATCCTTTGAAAGTCTTATTAGACTCTTAAGTAAGTTGAGGAGCTCATTTAATCAAGGTAAGGTTATTGTTGTGACAAAGTACGTTGACCCCGAGTCCTACCCAGCCTCGAGCCGAGAGTGCCTGTGTCACTCCCTCCTAGACGCTTGCCTCGGGCTGCAGAGAGGGGAGATATTCAGTTAAAATTTCCTTGTGTGTTGTGTTTAGATAAAACCTTCAGTTGAAGGTGAGTTGAAATGAATTGTGAAGTATTTAACCCTCTCACCACGGAAGACCTCTTGAACGCCCATAAAAAAGCATATATCAGGTACCCGGAAGGCCTCTTGAACGCCAGTGGTTGAAAGCCTGTGAGCTTCGTGTGCGAGGCGTCGGTCCGACGCATGTAAACAACAGCCGGCTGGACCGACGCCCCGCATCTCCGGCCACAAGAAGGAGAGCGTCGCTTGTTCGTGTGTGCCTGTATGTTGTTGTTAAGTATCGAAAAGTGGTGTAAAGTGGCTGTTTTGGCCATAAAGTTATCTCCAATGAAATCATCATCACAGCTCAACCAGTTGACTTAGAGAGCTCTACTTAATGCCATTCTACAGGTAAATAACACAGCTACGCTTGGGGATGCGCGGGAATGCGGGAAGCAGTCTGATTAACGAATATACGGTAGCCTAGCCTAGACGTTTTTCGGCCAAAACACTCGGGTTTCGAGGAATATATATATAATACATAGCCGGGGCTGGAGGGTTAAGATAAGTTTTGAGAATTTTTTTAAGCCCAGTTTCTTATACAGTCCTCCCTCGGGTAGCGCGGCTTTGGACAGTGCGGTTTTGGTCTAACGCGGGTACCCCAAGTGTGCCGAGTCAGCATCTAACACGGTTTTATTTATGTAGCGCGCTCTGTGGTCGGCTGGGGGCTCGGCATCTCTCACCATATCTCGGCCGTGACGTCAGACTCGGTAGACTCGTGACGTCAGACTCGGCTAGGCTCGGCTCGGCTCGGCCTCCCCCACGCTTGGGTAGGCCTAGTCCTATGCCGCGTCTCTCCGTGATAACATAGTGCCCGCCCAAATCGTTTCTGTTCTACCAAGTATCACCGCAACCATGCCCCCACCACTCAAGCGCCACAAGTTCACTTATGCAGAGAAGCTAGAGGTGGTGAAGAAGGTGGAATCTGGTACCAAGAAGGCACATATTGCCCATACTTATGGGGTGAATGAATCGACAATACGAACAATCTTCAAGAATAGAGACAAGATACGAAAAGTTTTCAAGGGTAACCCAGGCGTAGCGAGTCAACATGCCTTTAAGGTAGCCAACCCTGTTCTCAAAACGACTGAGAAACTTGTTGGTCGTTATATTGATCGCCAAAGCAGTCAAAAATCGCCAAAGTCCCTCTTGATGGAAAAGCTATTCGTCAGAAGGCCAAAAAACTTTATCTAGAAGTTGCTGTCAAGTTGAGCGTGCCTAACCCGCCACCATTTCAAGCGTCACACGGATGGCTCTGGTCTTTTCTTAATCGGCAGAAGGTTAAGAATGTGCGAATAACTGGAGAAGCCGCAAGTGCCAATGTTGCAGCTGCCCGAGAATTTCCTGCCTACCTACGCCAGATTATAGAAGAGGGTGGATATTCAGCTGACCAGATTTTCAACGCTGATGAGACCAGCTTTTTTTGGAAAAAAATGCCCAAACGCACCTACATCCACAGGAAGCAGAAGAGCGCCAAGGGTTTCAAAGGGGCAAAGGATAGGGTAACATTGCTCTTGACGTGCAATGCTTCAGGGTCTTGCAAGATGAAGCCCCTAGTCATCCACCGAGCTAAGAAACCTCGCCCCTACAGGAACTTAGACATGTCACGTCTCAACGTGCATTGGATGTCCAACAAGAAAGCCTGGATGTCAGCTGCCCTCAGCCTTGAGTGGTTTGATAAATATGTACCTAAACTTGAACAGTTTTGTCTGCGGAAAAATCTTGCTTTTAAGATCCTGTTCTTGCTGGACAACGCACCTGGTCATTCGCCCCTGCTAGTTGACAGACACCCTTCAATAAAGGTGATGTTTATGCCACCCAACACAACCTCTCTTCTACAGCCATTAGATCAGGAGATCATCGCCTGTCTTAAAGTTGCCTATGCCACGAAGACCTTCTTAATGTTGGATTCTGCAACCGACACAAATGAAGAAATTGATCAGATGTCCAACCTGGATTGTGATCCTGATGACCCCAATGCCGCCCCACAACAAGCCCAAGATCCAGCCCCTGACCAAGCCCCTGAACAAGCCCAAGATCCAGCCCCTGAACAAGCCCCTGCACAAGCCCAAGATCCCCCTGAAAATCCAGCCACCCTTACAGTCTTCCAATTTTGGAAGCAATTCCACATAAAAATGGGAATTGATTTCATTGTCGAGAGTTGGAACTCAATCAACCAGCCCACTATCCACCACGCATGGAGGAATATTTTGGAGGGGTTACCTGGCCACAAGCTAGACCTGCCAGGTGAGCGTTAGAGGGTAGAAGCTGCGGTTGAACAGGCAGTGGCAGCAGCTCGTAACGTGGCAGGCCTACAAGATATCAATGAGGAAGATGTCCGAGAGATGATTGTTCCACCTGAGCAGGATCCCGAGGACTTACTGCAGGAATTGGATGAGGAACTAGCGGATGAAGAAGCGCCTGCCGAAGATGGAGTTAACGATGGAGACCCTATCACCAGTGACTTACGTGAGATCGTCGAGTTGGCTGATCGCTTGGCTGACCATATCCAGAACAAGGATCCAGATAGGCATAGGGCTCGAGCAACGTCTATGCAACTCTCAACTCTGCTGAGACACTACTCCGAGATGTTTACTGAGAGGGTCAATGCTCGCCAACAGAGAAGGATCACAGAGTTTTTCCGTGACCGCCAGGAACAGCAGGAACGGCAGCAGGGTGACGATTCGGAGGAGGAAGAACGCCAGCTGGGTGACGATTCGGACTCCCTCCCTTCTGACGTTGACATTGACGACAACATGTCATTGTTCTCAGGGTTCGGCGATGACGACCAGAACCTGGGAAGGCCTTCAACCTCCTCAAGGCCTTCAACCTCCTCAGTGACGCCCATCTTGGTGTCGTGGGGGAGGGGAGGGGGCGGGTGGGAGAGAGAGGGAGGCGACGCACCACATCCACAGCACCACTCGACAAGGTAATGAACAGTAACTTACCTGTGTGTCTCATTTCATAGATATGATCTGTAAAATAGGGTTAGGTTGTCTGTTACTAATGTTTGATCCATATTTGGTAAGGTTATTAGGTGGTAAATGGTCAAAAAGGTGACTTTGGGGAAGTCGTCAGAACCAATAGAATTAATCCCATAAGTTCTTTGCTTTGTGTAGCGCGTGTTTGCGTAGCGTGGCGCGGTCCCAGTACGATATACCCGCGCTACCCGAGGGAGGAGTGTATGTAATTACGAAATTATACGACCCCCTTTGTCGTGGTCGAAGGTGAAATTATTCACTCCGTCTGATAATTAATAATTTAGATTTCGAATTCCATACTATTTTTCGCTTTGCATGTGAAAGGCCCCGGGTGTGGTTGATTAAAGCCTGTAGGAATTGGTTTCTACACCATACCCGAAAGAGGATTTATGGAGCTCCGATCTTACTCTCAACCATCTGAACAATTTTACCAGCACCTAAACTTCGTTAGATGCGGTAATAGCCTGGTGAGTTATCTGCTCAACAGGTGGCGTTGTGTGTGTGTAAGTGTGAGAGTCCGAGTGTAGGGGGTGAGACAGTGAGGCTTCAGAGATGGGGTCGTTTCGGGCCATGAGTGAGCACCGTTCCTCATGTGAAGGCAAGATGGCAGGTGCTCGTTGTACTCTACGTGCTTCACATATCTCACTCCCTAGACTGGAACAAGACCTCACAGGCTTCACTGTTCATTGTAAAGCGGTGAATGTTAAGGCTCTCAGCCTATGCCCGAGAGGAAGTAAGTTGGAATATAGAAAAAAAAAAACAAAAAAAAAAACAAAAAAAAAAAAGCCTCTCGAAAATATCAAGCCCTTGTGGGGGCTCGAATGCTCGACCCTTGGGTTGTGAGGCAGACACCTTACCAGTTAGACCAATAGAGATATCCCACTTGGCCTGGTTGGCTCAGGGTATTTCCGCATCCGATCTGTTTAGGCTAGCCTACTTTCACTGACTTTACAACTGTGCTGCAGTAAAGACTGTAGCCACCGTGTTATGATTGATGTGCACTGTGTGCAGTACTGTGATTGTACAGTGCTCCCCCACTAAATGCGCCTTCAGTAAATGCGGATTCCCTATATGCGGTGGCTAATCAGAAATAATATATTTTAAGGACTCTGTAAATTTGGCTCAAAATCCTGTATACAGTATGCGGTTTGGCCGTTTTGATTCAAGAGGAAATACGTACTTCCCGCCATATTACTGAGTGTCGCCTACCGAAAATGCGGCCGATATCCTCCCTCCCTTCCATCACGCCCAGCAGTTCTCTATCTACATGGTGTTATATTTGTTGTTTTATTTGATATTTCTAATGTAAAGTGTATCTTTCCTTCCGAAATGGTTATTGGGTGGGCTATCGGGTGTATGGTAGGCTTAAAAGGGGTTAGTTCGGAGGGGCTGTCTGACCATAAGCATTTATTCCCATTGATTATTAACTCCACAATATGCGGATTCCGTAAATGCGGCGCATTTTGCAGCCCATATAGGCGCATTTACTGGGGGTGCACTGTACCATGGAAACCACATTCTCTGTGGACGGTTGCGGTCTTTAAACCCGTATGTATGTATGTATCCCACTCCTAGTTTGGTTCTCCCTCTCTGCCTTTACACCTCACTCTCATGCAATATTCTTGTCATTCTCTCACTCTCCATTCCTTCCAGTTGACCGAACCACCTCAAAGTATTCCTCTTCATGCTCTCCAGCATATACACACCACATTCATCTGTACTTCATTTGTCTGTCTATCTCTCCATGTGACTCCACACCATCCACACGCAATTCTCAAGTAATTCATTTGTCTCTCCAACAATGTCCATGCTTCACTCCTGTATGACAATGTCGGGTTTACCACACTATCATCCTACTCATACAGTGACTTCTTTTCTTTCATGCTCACCACCCTATTCCTTGCCCTCTTTAAGCTAAGCATGAAGAGGGTTGTAGGAATGCTGAAAGCAGTGACAAGAAATAGGGTGGTGAGCATGAAAGTAAAGAAGTCAGTGCTGCATGATAGTTTGGTGCTGATAATCCTAACATTGACACACAGGAGTGAAGCATGAAGCCATGAACGTTATAAGAGACATAAATCAAGAGTGAGAGTACAGTAAACCCTCGCTAACTCGGACTAATTGGGGGGAGACCACTTCCGAGAAGCCCGATTTTCCGAGATGTCCGAAGTCCGACTTATGACCGACTTAAGAGAGGGAAAATTCCGAATTATAAGAGGAAAGTCTGCGTCAGAGAAAATTGAGATAATTTTTTTTTTTTTTTTTTTTTTTTAAATGTGAAATTAATCATATTAATGACAAATTCAAACCTTATTTTGTTTTCAGGGACAGTACAGTACAGTACATAGTAATTAATATTAACACACTAATTAAAAGGCACAGGCTTCAATTCATCCTAAAATCACTTAAAAGCGAGTGAGAGAACATTGTAAACCGGACACAAATCCCGCCCAACTCGGAAATTTCCGAGATATACAGGGACATTTCCGAGAGGCCGATGCCATTCCGAGAAGTGTGGGTTTCCGACTAAAATGAGTCTGAGTTAGCGGGGGTTTACTGTAGTAGAAATTAGTTACCGGTACTTGAGGAGTGCTTGTGAAGTCACATGGAGAGATAGACAACTGAGGAAGTAAGTGACCATTGTGGTGTGAATGTGGATGTGCTAGAGAGAGAGTGAAGAACACCTTGAGGTGGTTCAGTCATGTGGAGTGTATGGTGTGTAAGTGAATGTCTAAAAGACTACTGTACAGTATATGGAAGTGAGGTGGACTGTGGAAGGGCAAAGAGGGAGACCCTGACCAAGAGTGAGGTGGAGGGATGGAGTTGAGAGGTATATTAGTGAAAGTGTTAGGTGGGAGGAGGGGTGCCAGGTGATAGATGATAGAGGTGTATGGAGGCGAATAATTTGTGGCCATCCGGACCATCTCCTTAGGGATCAATGTGCCTGGCAGTAGATAGACAGATAGATGAAATATGGTGCATAGACAGATAGATGAAATATGGTTTCGGTTGGTATGGATATATTTTTAACCTGTGTAGAGTTTTGATGTTTCAGGTGCGCAGTGTGAAGATATTGCGGTCATCCTTTACTCACATTAGTAACGACAGTTAAGTTCTTACTGTAGTATGTTGTGTTACGGTGTAAAAATGGTGCAGTTGTGCATCACACACAGTTGCATCAGTACAGTAACCCCTCGCTATTTCGGACCTCTAATTGTCGGAAACCCGTACTAGCCGGATCGGCAACAGCCTCCCGGATCCGTACTTCCGTTTGCCGGACATTTCCGTCATGATCATCGTTCCGACAGTCTCCGACAGTGTCGGACTTTATATCTAAGTATTCGGAAAAATAAGGGCAAATGTCCGTCATAACCGTCCAATGTACGTCGTCTGACAGTCTCGAAAGTGTCGGATGTCGAGCTCCCGTCCCCGGAACATAAAGACGAATGTCCATCAAAACGGGAATCTGTCAGTTTTAAGCGCTGGTACAAAGGCTAGGCTCTGAACCTAGTCACCCGCCGAGCCGAGACGAGACGTGACGTCACTAGCGTCAGTAAGAATTACCTGGTAACCATCTTGTGTGTTATATATCTCCTCCGTCTACATTCCCGTGTTATCATGCCTCCCAAAGCGTAAGGTGACCTCGATATCACTTGAGATGGAGAAGGGAAGTGAGGTGGTCAAGGATGGTGAGGTGGAGAAGTGGGGTGAGGTGGGGGACAGTAAATGGACTGCTTTTCAATGAAGGGGTAAGTGCTGTTCCTTACTTGCCGACCATCAACTGAACTTATTGTTTCATATTCAGTACTATATGTGCTATTACTGTACAGTATATTAACCTAAAGTATGAATAGGGTAGCCTAGCCAAAAGTAGCCTAGCCTAGCCAAGATCGCATTTAGGCCTATTCGTTGTCATGGGTGCATGAAGTTCGTTCACGTTTCCCTTCTTCTTCTGAGGTCGCATTTATTCACATGCATGAATTTCGCTCCCGTTTCCCCATTTAATCAACGGTGAAGTTTGTTCTCGTTTCACTATTACAGTAAACCCTCGCCATCTCGGACCTCTAGAAGTCGGAAACCCGTACTAGTCGGACTGGCTACGGCCTCTCGGACATATACTTCCGTATTTCGGACATTTCCGTCATCGTTCCGACAGTCTCTGACGTTGTCGGACTTTATATAAGTACTGTATTCGGAAAATGTCCGATATTATATTTTTCAATTCCATTGCATTAGAAATGATTCAAAGATTACAAGAAGTCCAAATAAGATATAGTTATGTTAATGAATAAGGGAGTTACGTAGATGCATTAGAGAGATAGATAGATAGAAAGAGAGAGTTACAGAGGGGGAGTGAGCGATAAACACGAACTATTATGAGACGGACTTAATTGGTTCTGAAAAGACAAAGGAGACTTTTATATTGACTCTTTTTCATGTTATTATTTGTGTGCTAGAAGGATAATATTGTTTTCAATTCCATTGCATTAGAAATGATTCAAAGATTACAAAAAGTCCAAATAAGACAGTTATGTTAATGTATAAGGGAGTTACGTAGATGCATTAGAGAGATAGATAGATAGAAAGAGAGAGTTACAGAGGGGGAGTGAGCGATAAACACAAACTATTATGAGAGGGACTTAATTGGTTCTGAAAAGATAAGATAGATAGAAAGAGAGTTGCAGAAGGGGAAGTGAGCGATAAACACGAACTATTATGAGACGGACTTAATTGGTTCTGAAAAGACAAGATAGATGGAGAGTTGCAGAAGGGGAAGTGAGCGATAAACAAACTATTATGAGACGGACTTAATTGGTTCTGAAAAGACAAGATAGATAGAAAGAGAGTTGCAGAAGGGGAAGTGAACGATAAACACGAACTATTATGAGACAGACTTAATTGGTTCTGAAAAGACAAAGGAGACTTTTATATTGACTCTTTTTCATGTTATTATTTGTGTGCTAGAAGGATAATATTGTTTTCAATTCCATTGCATTAGAAATGATTCAAAGATTACAAAAAGTCCAAATAAGACATAGTTATGTTAATGTATAAGGGACCCCCGCTCTGCCTGCTTCGTTGGTTTCACTTTTGAACACGTGCGGGGGCTGACGGAGGCGGCAGGAGGGGAGTGCGTGCCCGCATGCCCACCCTTCCTGCCGCCCCCAACTAATTGTAGTGGGCCCTATCATTTCTCATCCTTTCTGTTTTCCGTTTTTCCCTTCTTCCCGCTGCCCCCTCCTTTGGGAGCACCGTGACTGTCATGAGGTAAACGACCGTACTCACTCTTTGGTTTCGTTGGAGGGTGTTGTGGGTCGGCAATCCCTACACCCGTCGAACTGTGGTACCCGACGTGTTCGAGCGAGGGGAAACTTTTATGCCAAACCCTAACCCTTGTGCTGGGTCGGCGATCGACGGATCGACGGCCCTTAAGGTGCATTAGTTGGGGTGTATATCTGCAAGAATTCCTAGGGCGGTCGTCCCGTCCTCTAATTGTGGCTCCATGGTGGGTTTGGAATCTGACTCAGATGAATTTAGAAATATTCGTCCTATGGAATCTAAAATTGCCCCCTCCGACGCCGACCCCTGCGAGAAATTGGACTGCCTCAAGGACCCTTCCCCTGCTGCCACCGGTGCCGGAGTTCCCCACTCAGGCATGGCACCCACTGACCTTGACAAACCTCCTACGGGTACTGTGACGAATTCTCCATCGTCGGGTAGTGAGATCCATCAGGTGATCTCCCCGGCATCAAATCCTCTGCACAGTACTGCCTCTGTGATCAATAATAGTGATGACAACCCCACAGTCTCGACTTTAACTTCTAAATTACCAGATTATGATTCTAGCCTTAGCCTACCTCTTCATTCCGTTGACAACCTTAATGAAGAACCTCGCATGCCTTCAGCTGACACCCCTACGGATGCTTCTTGCATCCCTGACCCGTCTGTGACTCCATCTGTTACCATCTTCCCTCCGGATGCAGGATCTTCTACCTCAATTAAACCTGCTTCTGTACCTCCACGATCTCAACGAGCCATTGATGCAGGTACAGGAAAAGACCTTGCCGGTATTTCCTCTGCCATTCACACGCTTCAACCGTTCGTACCTTCGCATAACCGACAAAGGCGTAAACGTAACACGTATACTCCTGCTTCGAAGGACACTTATAACGCTATGTTCAGTCCCCCTGATTGGTCACGGTTTTTCACGGTCTCTGGTGAACCTATGGATGATTTCAGTCTATACGATACTCTCGCACAAGATATTGGTGACTTCACCATGCATGCTGTTGGATCGGCCAAGCGCATGATTGAGGTGAAAACACAGGAGCAATCAGAAGCCTTACAAGCCTACCTCGACACCCCCAACGACAGATACACAGGTAAACCAGATGAATACCTGAATCTGTGTATTTACCTAATTGTAGTTTACAGGAGTTGAGCTAAGCTCGTGTTGTCCCGTCTCTCAGTCTACTTTTTATCCAATTTTTTCTTGAAAATATGGATATTCCTTGCCCCTACCACCTCCTCCTCCAGCCCATTCCATTTGTCAATACATCTATAGGGGAAGCTAAACTTCCTGATATCGTTCTTGCAGGTAGGTCTTTTTACTTTGTAGCTGTGGCCTCTAGTTATTCCTGTATCCATAATTAATATATCCTCCCTATCCAGCCTCTCCAGCCCCCGGGTGCATTTGTACATCATTATCATGTCTCCCCTCTCTCTCCTCTCTTTTAGACTCGGTAGATTTAATTTGTCTAGCCTCCCTTCATATGGCAGTTCTCTGAGACTTGGAACCAATCTAGTAACTGCTCTCTGGATTCTTTCTAACTTGTGAATATGCTTCTTTAGATGCGGGGACCACACCACTGCTGCATACTCCAATCTTGGTCTAATCATACTCTTCATAATTTTCGCTACCATGGTCTCATCCAAGTAGTTCAGAGCAACTTTCATATTCCCGGCCATTGCATACATTCCGCTAAAGAGCTTGTTAATATGTTTCTCTGGCGACAAATTATCTTGTATAATCAACCCTAAATCCTTTTCTTTTTCGGCCTTGCTAATTATATTATCTCCCATCCTGTACTCCCAAATTGGTCTATTCACACTTCTTCCCATATTTAACATGGCATTTACTTATATTAAATTTAATTTTCCACTTGGTGCTCCATTCGTATATTTTATCTAAATCCCCTTGCAGCTCCTCACAACTACTTTTATTTGTTATTTGTCTCATAATTTTTATGTCATCTGCAAACATTGACATGTAGGAGTTTATGCCTATCGGCAGGTCATTCACGTACATAAGGAACATGAGAGGTGCCAACACAGATCCCTGCGGCACACCACTCTCAACTTTCCGCCACGATGAGTAAGTTCCTCTAATGTTGGTCCTCATTTCCCTATCTGTTAAATAGCTCTCCATCCATTTCAGCAAACTCCCCCTGACACATCCTAGCGTCTCAAGCTTAGATAACAATCTCTTATGTGGTACCTTATCGAATGCTTTGGAAAGGTCTAAGTAGACGCAGTCCACCCATCCGCCTCTTTCTTGGAGTACATCTATCACCCTACTGTAATAACATAGCAAACTGGTAACACAAGATGTCCCTTCTCTGAATCCAAATTGCTTTGGGGTTATTATCTTCTTTCTCTCCAACATTTTCATCCATCTCTTCCTAATTAGCTTTTCACAAATCTTGCATACAATACTAGTAAGTGAAACTGGTCTATAGTTTAGAGGGTCCTCAGGGTTTCCATTCTTGTATATCGGAATGATATTAGCTCTTTTCCATTCAACAGGAACCTGTCCTTTATCTAAGGAAGCTTGAATTATGTCCCTCACTGGCTCCACTAATTGCTCTGCACACTCCTTTAAAACCCAGGCAGACACTTCATCCGGTCCCATAGCTTTCCTTACTTCAAGTCCTCTCATTGCAGATAACAGCTCATCTCTAGTTATTTTAATCTTACTAAGACCACTCTCCAGTACTCCCGCCTGTGGTTCGTCAAAACCTTCCTCTCTAGTAAAAACTGACCCCAATTTGTTATTCATTACCTCGCACATGTCCGATACATTTTCATACGTCCTAGCATCAACTCTTAATTTAGTAATTTGTTTCTTTACCTTCAACTTACTGTTTATATATTTATAAAATAATCTAGGATCACTTTCACATTTATTTACTATGTTCTTCTCATAGTTCATTTTAACTTGCCTAATTATGTTAACATATCTATTCCTCTCCTGTTTATATTTATTCCGATTACTCTCAGTGTTCCTTCTTCTTAATCTAGCCCAAGCTGCATCACGCCTACCCAAAGCTCTTTTGCATTTCAAATTAAACCAATCTTTCTGCTTAGTAAAATTTCCAGTTTTATATCTTGGGACAAACAGATTGGTTGCTACTCTATAAATTTTGAGGAATCTACTATATTTACCTTGTACGTCCTGTTCCTTCAAAATAAGATCCCAATCTACTCCCTCTAAATATCTTTTCAAGGATACATAATCAGCTTTACTATAATTTAATCTGTCATTTATGTAGCTATTGTCTAATCTATTGGCATTACTCGAGGTCAACTTCCATTTTAGTAATAGGTGATCACTTTTACCTACAGGACATAGATAGTTTATATCACTAATTTCGTGAGGATCCTTTGTAAAAATCAGATCGAGTTTAGAAGGTTCGTTATTACCCCTCATTCTTGTATTTTCCTTCACATGTTGTGCAAGTACATTTTCCGTAACCAACTCCACTAGCCGACTTCCCCAAGATCTCTGATTTGGCCCTGCATCTCCCGATTCCCAATCAACCTCACTACAGTTGAAATCTCCTACCAAGATCAATCGATTCTTCCTTAAAAGCAATCTTCTCAACGACTGAATCATATCCTCAACCATCTCCTCAAACTCCAACTCCCTCCATGCTCTGGTCTTTGGTGGCATGTAAGCTACTGCTATGTCTAGCTTTTTTCCTTCTATATCATTGAGTTCAACTGCCATTATTTCTGCCTTGTCATTATTTAACTCCACTTGCTTTGCTGTCATAGGGTTCTTAACTAATACTGCCACTCCACCTCCCCTTTTTCCCTTTCTATCATATCTCCATATCTCCATATATTATATCCTTCACTAAACACTATATTGCTGTCAAAGTCCTGGTTCAGCTTTGTCTCCGTCAAACAGACTATCTGTGGTTGATCCTTTCTTAATATATCATCCAATTCTACCTTTTTACTGTTTATTCCATCTATATTAGTGTAGTAGCACAGTATATTGGAATCCTCCTCCTTGTTTCTCTTCCCTCCCTGCCTCCCATCAGGTTCACCTCCTCTTCCATCTCCTCCCTGACCTACCTCCACATTCCCTGCTAGTTCTGGCACGGTTGTGCTCCCTTCCGACTTCGAATTTGCAGATCAGAGCTTTACAGACTCAACCAATCGTATCTTGAAATTATTGCAAAGAACTGACCCCACTGTTGTTAAAGTTGACACTTATACTGCTCCTCAGCGTGGAAATCGGCCCCCACTACGCATTGTCAAAATCTATTTTAAGCGCCATGACCTCCCTATGCATGTCCGTCTTGCAGGTCGCCAACTGCTGGTACGAAGGTATGTTAACAAGCCGAGACAATGCACAAATTGCTGGAAGCTTGGGCATTCAACCCCACGGTGTCGGGCTCTCAATGCTCGTTGCTTAAATTGCGGCTCAGAACAACATGCTCTCAACAATTGTCAAGCCAGCGCGCCCCGTTGTGCAAATTGTGACGGGTCCCACAAAGCCAATGACAGAACATGCCCGCACTTTGCGTTTCATCGTGACGTATTATATTTATAGGCCACAAAAGGACTCCCCTTCCGGTCTGCTGCAGCACAATTAAGGCAGGAAGGTAAATCTCCTCCATATCGACGGTATGAATCAACTACACCCGCTGACTCACCTGACCACCAGCGTCCAGAGCAGCCTCCGGCACCACCTATTAGCCCACAACATTACCCCACCAATGATACCTTCCGTTTAGTTCACCTTAACTCCCCGGACCTATCCACCTCTAACAGGTTCGAGGGATTTACTAACTTGACCGATGATACTGAGTTTTGGAACATGACTGCCGAGGAGAACCTCCTGGAATGTAACACAGTACCAGATATAGAGACTTCTCCCCAATCTCACTCCACCCAGTCGCAGCCTCGGAAAAAGCATAAGGTTGCAAGTCCTATCCGGTCATTATCCCGGACCTCGAAACTCGGTTCCACCACACAGAAGTGGGTTATGCCTACCCACGATCCGGACTGTGGCTGCCATAACTGCGGCCGATTCTTTCTACTTCAGCACAAGACTTCTACCCGTACAGTACTCACCGAACATCTTCACAAATTTCTTTCCAAGCGAGCTCCAGCGGAAGATGCTCAAATTCACCCGACTCCTTGTTATTGTGTCACCCATATTTGTGAATCTGATCCTACGCCCAAGGACTTGATGCAGAGATTCCTGAAGGACAATAACCTGTTGGATTCTGACTTGACTAATATAGAGCTATCACAATCCCGATTTGATGTTCACCAACCTCCTGTCAATGTGCGTACCACCCTCACCACGCCTGATCCTCCCTGTAACCTTGAGCGACATGTTCCGTTAGCCGCTCCCCACTGCCCAGATCCCGATGCTCCCAAACCTAGGGACATTCCCCCACAAACTCCTGCTAACCCTACGACACCATCATCTGACGAACCTTCGATGAAGACTCATCATACCCCGAGCCCCTCACAATCTCCTGTATTGATATGTCACACCAATATCCCACCTGACAAATGTGGATGTCCAATTTGTTTCCGTAATTACATCACACCCCATATCTGTGCCACGGATCCCTGCCTCCTTGCTCGGACGCAGGAATTTGTCACCACACGTACACTTCCCCCTAACCCTGATGTAGATGTTACCTCCGCTTATCTATTTATGAACACTCTGCGCCAAAAACTCCTCCACTGCCCCACCCTTGTTCCTAAACTAGTCACACAATTCACAGCTATTTCTGAAAAATTTACAGACCTTACATCTACCCCTTCACCTCCATCCACACAACCCTCTCCACACTCACACCCTTTACCAGACTCTCTTCAAGAGACCACTATTGTCGATGACTCTGACAATCCTATTCTTGATGGCATATAACATTTTGCAATGGAATATAAACGGATACCAAACTCGCCTCCGTATGGGAGAATTACAACGATTACTTAAATTATATTCGCCATTATGCATTTGCCTCCAACATGTAGGCAATTTTGTTGTCCCCCCCAGGCATTATACTGTTGCTGCTAGCTCCCCTATAACCCCTTCACATCTCCGAACGGCCATCCTTGTGCACTATAAGTGCGTATTTGTTCCTGTCACCCTTGACCCCAACCCTTTTCAAACAACTGCCGTCTCCATTTCATTACCAAACCTTCCTTCCTTGACTGTTTGCTCCTCCTACAATCAACCCTCCTGTCATTACAATACCTCAGACCTTCATCAAATAGTACAACAACTGACCCCACCGTACCTTATTCTGGGCGACTTTAACGCACACTCTCCCCTTTGAGGCAACCCAAACCCAGACATCCCAGGCGGTAAAATTGAAAAATATCTCCTTCATTCTACTCTTTGTTGTCTCAACTTTGACACCCCCACCTACAGATCTGCTACCCACTGTACATTTTCCGCTGTTGATCTTTCCTTTGCCTCGGATGACGCAGCTCCCCTATTTGACTGGTCAGTTTTACAGGATCGCTTCTCCAGCAACCACTACCCTATACTCCTTAAGTATTTGTGCCCTGCATCCTCCCCTCAAATATCGAGTTATAATCTCTCTAAAGCCGATTGGACGTCTTATACGCACTCCTCTGCAGACGTTTCGGACTTCTCCCCTACCTCCTCCCCTGCACACAATTTTGATTATTTTTCGTCCTTCCTGAACTCCATTGCTCGCACTCATATCCCGCTTACCTCCTCGCTGACGCACCCTCGCCAGGTCCCTTGGTGGACGCCCACTCTAGCCCAAATGATAAAATTCAAGCATCGTGTGGAACGCCTTCTTAAGCGTCTGAGTGTTAGGCAGCGGCGTTTAAAGGCTGTTTCCCCCCGACTTTTTTCCACTAATCGTTACTTTGACCTTATAACCATCACTATTGAAAAAATTGCCCTTAAAACGTTCTATAACAAGATCTGTGCAGTTGTCAAACGCAGTATCCTTGACAACAAGATACTTTCATGGCGATCATATATCTCGTCCTTCAATTCCCACACCCCTCTCTCTACTTTATGGAAAAAGTTTCGCAGTATCAACGGACGCACTGTACGGCCTCCACTCTCTCCACTCAAAGACCCTGCCTCGGACTCGCTTACACATGACCCCCTTGACATCGCTGCCATACATGCCAAACATTTCTGTCACGTCAGCTCAGACCAGTCATTGCCTCGTCAATTTCTTCGTTATAAATGTATGGAGGAATCTCGCCCGCTATCTTTTCATAGCGGGAAAACACGTGAATATAACACCCCTTTTTCAATTCCGGAATTGCGACACGCGCTCGACCTGTGTACAGACACTACTCCTGGCCCGGATGGATTCTCGTACGCTCTCATCCGTCACCTCCATCCATGTGCGCTACAACATCTTTTACAACTGTACAATCAGTTTTGGATAAGTAACTACTTCCCACCGTCTTGGCGGCATGCTTACACTATACCCGTACCGAAGCCTGGAAAAGATCATAGTCTTCCCACAAATTACAGACCGATTGTGCTTACCTCATGCCTCTGCAAATTAATGGAAAAAATGATCAATCCTCGACTTTTACATTACGCTGAGTCACATGCCCTCCTATCCCCATATCAGAATGGTTCCCGCCCTGGCCGTTCTACACTGCACTCACTTATTCGCCTTGAACACCAAATACGTGATGGGTTCTCCAAGAACCCACCCACAGTGGCAATATTTTTTGACATTGCTAAGGCTTATGACACAACATGGAGACACAGGATTTTAAAAATTTTACACGATTCTGGCATGCGGGGTCCTCTTCCCTGCTTTTTACAAAATGTTCTCTCTAACCGTACATTCCAGGTCAAAAATAATGGTCTCCTATCGGACATTATGTCACAGATTAATGGAATACCACAAGGATGTGCCATTAGCAGCTTACTCTTTATTATGGCGATCAATAGTGTCATACGCAGCCTCCCACCTGAAATATCGTATAGCTTGTATGTGGACGACTTCACAATATATTACACTTCTCCCAGTCTGACTCACATACAACGGCGTCTCAACATTGCTCTAAAATCCATCCACTCTTGGGCATCCACTGCTGGTTTTCAATTTTCTGCTGAAAAGACTAACGCCGTTGTATTCTATAGAAATGTTCGACATTTACGTAAACAGTCCATTACTCTCACCATGGGACATTCTAATATTCAGATCCTTCCACATACCAGGTTCCTTGGTTTAATCTTTGATACTCACCTCAATTGGAAGAGTCACATTGCCTGCTTAAAGGCACGTTGCCTCCAGAGAATGAATGTTCTGAAAACAGTCGCACGAGTCCATTGGGGCGCAGATCGCGCTACGCTTTTACTGTTCTACAGAGCTACCATCCTCTCAGCCCTAGATTATGGTAGCCCTGTCTATGGCACGGCCTCTGCTTCCACATTAGGAACCCTCGACAGCGTACACCATTTGGGCATCCGCATTAGCTCGGGGGCATTCCGTTCCTCTCGTGTCTCCAATATCCTATGGGAGGCTGGGACCTTACCTCTAGCCTACCACCGTCGATTAGTCTTCATGCGTACGGCTGTTCGCCTCCGTCATGACCCAACTCTACTAGACCTATTCCATTCCACAGATAACTATCGTTCAAACATTCCAGTGCCATTCCCAATGTTGTCTCGCCAATTGCTCTCCACTTACAGTATCACCGTTCCTCCCATAACTCCCCCTCCTAGTCACATCACTCCGTGGACCCTAAAACACCCTACAGTTTGCTTTCACTTAGCGGATCAACTTGATGCCCAAGCCCCATCTCAATGTCGACATCTCGCTTTACAACATCTTGATGATCACATCCCGGCTGTTTTCATTTACACCGATGGCTCGAAAACTGCGGATGCCGTGGGTTGCGCTGCAGTCTCAGACCATGGCTTGTATCAAAGTACCTTACACGATCACTCCACGGTTTTCACTGCTGAATTATGGGCTATTCAAGGTGCTTTAAGCACCATCTCTTCATTGTCGAGGAACTCTCCACGGGTCGTTATCTGTAGTGACTCAAAGAGTGCACTGCAAGCCTTATGCGTATTTGCCCCCAAGGACCCATTGGTCAAGACTATCATCCACACAATACACAAATTACAGTGCGCTAATCGTTCCATCACACTGTGCTGGATCCCCGCGCATGTAGGAATTCCCGGGAATGAGCGTGCAGACTTCCTCGCTAAGCAAGCGTGTCATGGTACACCCTCTACTACTTTGCTGCGTTCGGAGGATATGCTCCCTGTCCTCCGTCGCCATGTTTATGACGCTTGGCGAGTTGAGTGGAGAGCGCAACCATTAACTGGCCACCTTCGCTCCATTAAGGATGACATACACTTGTGGCCCTCTTCAATTAATGGTTCACGTGCAGACCAAACCCTGTTAACTAGATTACGTTTAGGCCACACACGCCTCACACATGGTTACCTGATGTCCACCCCTCGTGGTCCACCACCTGCATGCCAACATTGCCATACATCATTGACTGTTTTTCACTTTCTTTGTATTTGTCCCGTCTATGCATCTGAAAGACGGAGATTCTTGCTGAACACCTCATTACATGGCATCCTCTCTGACTCAGCCTCTTTCAATTTCACCCCTATTCGTCACTTCCTGAGAGCGATAAATTTATACAATGACATATAACTACTGACATATACGTGACTTTAAACTCTGTACCACCTCCTCCACCACTAGCCTTGAGAGGGCCTAGGCCCAGTGGGCTAGTATAAAATAAAAGGATCATCAACAACAACAACAACAATGTATAAGGGAGTTACGTAGATCCATTAGAGAGATAGATAGATAGAAAGAGAGAGTTACAGAGGGGGAGTAAGCGATAAACACAAACTATTATGAGACGGACTTAATTGGTTCTGAAAAGACAAGATAGATAGAAAGAGAGTTGCAGAAGGGGAAGTGAGCGATAAACACGAACTATTATGAGACGGACTTAACCCGGGAACTGCGGGAAGACTCTTAAGAGTTCCCCCGGCGGACTGCGGGAAGACTCTTAACCCTCCAGCCCCGGCTACGCATTACATAAATATTCCCCGAAACCCGGGTGTTTTGGCCGAAAAACGTCTAGGCTAGGCTACCGTATATTTGTTAATCTGACTGCTTTCCGCATTCCCGCCCATCCCCAAGCGTAGCTGTGTTATTTACCTGTAGAATGGCGTTAAGTAGAGCTCTCTAAGTCAACTGGTTGAGTTGTGATGATGATTTCATTGGAGATAACTTTATGGCAAAAACAGCCACTTTACACTACTTTTCGATACTTAACAACAACATACAGGCACGCACGAACAAGCGACGCTCTCCTTCTTGTGGCTGGAGATGCGGGGCGTCGGTCCAGCCGGCTGTTGTTTACATGCGTCGGACCGACGCCTCGCACACGAAGCTCACAGGCTTTCAACCACTGGGTGTTCAAGAGCCCTTCCGGGTACCTGTTTTATGCTCTTTTATGGGCGTTCAAGAGCCCTTCCGTGTTGTAGGGGTTAAGAGTCAGGGGGAAAAAAAAATCAATTTAAAACACCAAAAAAAAAAATGTTTGTATTTTTATTTATTTTTTTTTTGCCCCTGGGCCATGGCAAATATCACTCCTCCACCTCCCCTCCTTCCCCAGTTTCCTCCCCTCCTTCAGATATCACCTATTTTCCCTGTTATTCCCTTTTCCTGTGGTCTATTTTCGTGCTAACATTAGCGATTTGGTAGCAGGGCGTTGTCATCACTGTTAGCAAGCGAGTACAAGAGAGAGAGAGAGAGAGAGTATCGATCGACAGTCTCTCTCCAGAGTTGGAGGAAAGTGGTGGGCTGGGAGGTTGCCTCAGCCATACATTGTGTAACTCCCGGCCTGTATCGCCGATTTTGACCATCCAAACGCTGTTTCCACTTGTTTTATTGTTGTAACAGGTTAATACCTTTGTAATCAACCTATAATAGGCGCATATGGATAAGTATTAATGCTATTTATGGTAAAATAAATATTTTAGTGATGGGAACAGCTCAAATACATCAGCACAGGAGTTAGGTGTCTCATACCCTCATGCGCACTTCAGAGGTTAATTGGTTCTGAAAAGACAGATAGATAGAAAGAGAGTTGCAGAAGGGGAAGTGAGCGATAAACACGAACTATTATGAGATGGACTTAATTGGTTCTGAAAAGACAAAGGAGACATTTTTATTGACTCTTTTTCATGTTATTATTTGTGTGCTAGAAGGGTAATATTGTTTTCAATTCCATGCATTAGAAATTATTTATAGATTACAAAAAGTCCAAATAAGACATAGTTATGTTAATGTATAAGGGAGTTGTTGTTGTTGTTGTTGTTCCCCAAGCTGTCTGGCTGAACAGCCCCAAGGTCTCGAGCAAGGCCAAGGCCATAAACGAGCGCCCCCACAAAATCCTCCCTGCTTACCACTAACAAAGCCCGGGTGACCGAAGCCACTCCAAGGCAGGGAGCTGAGGAGGGTGCGGAAACGCCCGGGAAACCAAAGCCCCACCCAAGGCCCTGTGCCCCTCAGCAATTATGAAGGGAAAGTTGAGGGGTAAGGGAAAAATGTGACACTTTGGCTCCCAATCTGCCAACTTCTAGGTTGGCAGTAGGGAGGTCAATCCACGGAAAAGACGCCGCCACATGAGATCTAGAAGATATATAAGTAAAAGGAATAGTCAGAGTAAGCTATGGGTATGGCAGAGATCGCTCAGTTCTCACTCGGATAGACCATCACCACATGACTAGAACCCAATCCTCTCAGCATCAGCTAGGAAAGGCCCTAGAAAGCCGCCTTTGGCGGGGGGATAGCTCCCCTATTTCAACTCCTTTCGGGGTTGGGCACCCGCCCTGTATAAGGGAGTTAGTTAGATGCATTAGAGAGATAAATAGATAGAGAGAGAGTGGCTAGGGGCGAGCGAGCGATAAAATACTAGATACTAGGGTTAAATAGATAGATAAAAAAAAAAAAAAAATCACAATTTCTCTGGTGACGCGGACTTTCCTCTTCTAATTCAGAATTTTCCCTCTCTTAACCCTTCCTACCCGGGCTGTCTTACCCAATGACGGTCGCCCCTACCCGGGCGAAATGGCTGAAAAACGTCTAGGCCTAGGCTACCGTATTTATGTTTATTTTCACTGCTAAAACTTTCCCACTCATCTATAATCTTAGTGCGGTTTTCAATCTGTATTTTGGCGTTGAGTAGAGCTCTGTAAGTCAACTGGTTCAGTTGTGATGACGATTTCAGTGGAGCAAATATTGCAGAGATGTTGCCAATATGGGGGCTTTTTAGACACTAATTTCGTTGTGACGTCAGAACAATAACATTGAAGAGTCTTCTCCTTCTTGTTTTCGGAGGTGCAGTGACGAACGCTTGGGTTTGTTGACATACGTCGTACGCACGGCGTTCAGACCAAGCTTAATTAGGCTATTAAGCTCCGAGCTGTCCTTACCTATGGCAGACCGGGTAGGAAGGGTTAAGTCGGACATAAGTCGGACTTCGGACATCTCGGATTTTCGGTCATCTCGGACTGGGTCTCCCCCCAATTAGTCCGAGATAGCGAGGGTTTACTGTACTTATTCGATATTCGTCGGAGTTTTCCTCGTTCAGGTCGGATTTTGTCCCCTGAAATGTCGGACATAAGCCGGAATTCGGACATCTCGGAAAATCGAACATTTCGGAATTGGTCTCCCCCCAATTAGTCTGAAATAGAGAGTGTTTACTGTTATGCCCATAATAAAGGGTGTGTTATGTTTCAAATGAGCATTGTAGGAGGTTGTGCAGTCATACAACACCCGCATCAGTAACATCAACCCTATGCTGTAGTGTGTACTTTGTTACAGATGAGCAGTGTGGAGGTGGTGAGGTCGTACATCACTCGCATCAGTAATGTCAACCCCATACTGAACGCTCTCGCTCAAGAACACTTTGAGGTCGCACTCTTCCAGGCACTGCAAGTCGATGAACGCCTTGACAAGGTACAGTACAGTCCTGGACATTCGAGCATAAGACACCAAATGCAGTACTGTACTGTACACTCGGTCAAAAAAGTATCTGCACCCCTACGCTGATCATCTGGTGTGTACAGCTTGGTAGGGGTGGCACCTCTGCCTGCAACTATATCCATGTGTCGGAGAGGATCGTCTCTGACACATGGATATAGTTGCAGGCAGAGGTGCCAAGCCTACCAAGCTGTACACATCAGATGATCAGCGTAGGGGTGCAGATACTTCTTTGACCGAGTGTACATATATTAATATGTTCATATGAGACTGAGTTCAAAGCAGAAAGAGAGTACTGTACAGTATTCAATTATTTGGTAACAATGTGTGTACAGTATTGCAAATCTAAATCAAGGTTATTGAAAACTTGAATTCTTGACAAAACCATCTTGCCCCCCTTCCCAACCCTACTACAGTATTTTGATTACTGTTATTCAGGCATTCAAACTTTTAATGGCGTTTTGATTTCACTCCGCAAAGGTGGGAAGAAACTCAAGCTTTTCACTGTACAGTCATGACCCATAATCTACTTATTTCCATGGCTTTATTAGTTAAAGTTTAAAGCCAAGCTTGAAGAATTATAAAACTATACTATGGATAATGTTATACATTACTGCATTTAGATTACTGCATGTAAAAAAATACTTACGGAATGACAGTGCAACATTTATATTCTTAGGCAAAAGTGGCACCTCTCTCTTGGTCCTATACTAAGCTCAAATTAATAGATAATATGCCTATGAAGCAGTGAATCAGGTTTATGTGGCTCAGACTGAACCGTATAAACCTGATGCAATACTTCACTGACATACTGAATTATCTATATATTTTGGTTGAAAAACAAATAGGACCAAGAAGGAAAGACTTTTTTTGTCCTTAACTCTTTCACGCTTTTATGACGCAGAGGTTGCCAGATTAGCAATAAGAAATAGAGTTCTCTCACTCTTATAATTACCTCTCCAAAATTACTTTTCTGCCCACAGCTAACTCAAAGACAACTGCAGAGGTTGAAGTAACTAAACTAAAGATTTATAAATACCCCTGATGGTAACAAAGGCTTTAAAGTATCCATAAGAGGCTCAAAATTGCGTCATAAGCGTGAAAGGGTTAATGGAAGGGTGTATTTAGTAGTAGCCTCTACGTTCCAACGTAGAGCTATATACTTATCGTATAATTTTGCTCCGCTCTAGAGCGGGCAATTATCGAAATCACTAGCGCGATAAAACGATAACATCTAGAGTAGCACCTTACTCTCTCTACTAGGTACGTTGTACATACTTTGGAGGCCACTATTTGAAAAGGAAAATAAGAAAATATTGATGAGAAAGAAGAGAAAATTACAGGATTTTAGGCCATCCTATCTGGCTCCTTCAGCCGTCTTGACGGATCCACCCCACTACCCGACAGGGTTCATTGGGCATTCCTTTTCGCGCTACTCAAGCCTTCACACTCGCTGTTTTCTATGCGCCCGATTTTTGTGCTGCTACTCCTGTCGCCTACCCTTTGGGTGAGTTGTGGGCCTTATTTATGGTACCTAAGGTTATTAGACAGATGATCTGTGATGTAGGCATGCTTCAAATGGGCTCTTAGGTGTGTTACTTTGAGTATGGCGTCGAAACTGGTTGGTCACGCTTCTGCGCATGCGTCGCCCTTCGGCGATTGTTATTCTTTAGGCCTTTGCCTGTTTTTATCATCATTTTCACTTGCGGTGGCTTAGTTTTGTTTACCTGGTCGGTTCTATTACACTTTGTGCTTATTTTCTGCTTTCATTGCGTGGTGTTTGCGAAAAGTTAGGCTAACTTGTGCACTTTCGTTTGTGATGACGGGGGCATAGCCCCCCTGGCCTTGACAGGTTATTTTGGCCTTATGTTTTGCTTACCTTCACATGAATGTTTCGCATTGGAGTGTGCCCTGTGTTTTTTGTTCTTATCTGCCACTCAACAAAGGCTAGGCCCCCTGTTAATAACCTAACTTTTAGTTGGAGGGGGGCGCCAGGGCTAGGCCTCATGTTCCTCGCCTAACTTTTTAGAAGGGGGAGAAGGGACTTTTGGTAGACCGTCAATGTTGCCTCGTCGCTCTTGCTTGCCGATCTATGGTTTTACTAAACCACCTTAGGCTCGCATGGGTATGACGCTTTGGTTTTACTAAACCTTCTGTGGGGCACCCTTTTTTCGTCTGACGCTCGCTCCCGCGCTGTCTCTCCCTTTTGTTGGCGCTCCCCTAGGCCTTGAGTTCCTGAGACACAGTCTTCCCCTTAATTGAACTCCCTCATACATTGAGGTCCCCGCAGCACGGTCTTCACCTCCTTTGAGCTCTACGATGCCTTGAACTGTCGTCCCTTCCACCCTTTTTGGTGACGCGGGTCTCTGGGAAGGGCTCCGCGCTCGCTCCGCCCTGCAGCGTGGACAATTCCCGCTCCAGGTCGGTCCTATGCTTCCGACATGTTCTCTTTTTTTGGCTGCTGTGGTCGGGTCACTCTGGACCCGCTCCGCCCTAGGATGGTACTATCCGTCTCTAGGTTGGTCCTCTGCATCGCACTGTTTTATTTTTGCTCATGCAAGCTCCCCTGCCAGCTGTCCTGCTGTGCACTTGGGTTGAGCCTTTTGGTTGGTATTTACCTCCATCTCCCTTTCCGCTCGAGGGCGGACATATCCGCTCTGGAGCGGACATCTCCGCTCTGGTGCGAGCATCTCCGCTCTGCAGCGATGTCTATTCCACTCTGGACAGGGCCCCCTTGGGCTCCTTCTTCACTTTGGCTTCTACACTGGGTCTCTCCTCCACCTGTTCCGCTCTGGAGCGGACACCAGTCCCGCTCCTGGTCGGTCCTAGGCCTTCCCTCCTGCTGCCCTAGCCCTCATGTTTTCACCTGGTTCTACTCTACGATTGTTCCGCTCTGGAGCGGACGCCAGTCCTGCTCCAGGTCGGTCCTAGGCCTTGCCTTCTGATGCCCTGGCTCTCTTGTTTGCTGTGTGCATGCCTTTCTCCTTTGCCTCGACTGCCATTGTCATGCATGCATGCCCCGCTCTGGAGCGGGAGGGTGTAGTCCGCTCTGGAGCGGGTCTGTCTGCTCCGCTCTGGAGCGGACTTTCCCGCTCTATAGCGGACTTGCCCTCTCGGCCCTGGCACTAATTTTTTGGCCATTATTGCCTTGTTTGTACTTGGGGTTTGTCGGTTACAGTGTCTAATAACCTTCTCCTTTACATCAGGTTGTGTTCCCGCTCTGCGCTGCTGGGTCCCTTGGCCTGCCATCTCCTCTTCGGTCCCTTCACCCTCAGGTACCCTTTTCGGTCCTTATATGGCTGTCATGCTTTATTTCAGGGTGTTTGAACCTGTGCCTTGGTCTTTTCTGACCTTGGTTTTTGGGGTTCTTCGGACTGTTGCTGCTTATGATGTATGCTTGGCCCTCCTACATGGGGGGGTCCGTCTCCGTCCTTTTCCACATGGGGGGGGCTGTTATTACTTTTCTGTACCTATCATAATGCATGGTATCTTTTGTGTGTTTTTTGCGCATACTGTCATACCTTCCTTCAATTTATGCATCTTCTTTCTCCGAGCTTCATCTGGGACATCTTTCATTTCTCCCTTCGCTTACTGTGCGGATGTCGCTCCCTGCCTGCGCGCGCCATGGGTGTGCCCGTCCGGCTATGGGAGCTGGGCATACTGAGTGCCCCGCCCATGCTGCGTGCTACTGCCGTGATGGCTTCCCCCCAGACGGTGTGGCCCGTGTCTCGTCACCGTTATGACGATTGAATCTCGCCCTACTTCACCGGATGCTGAGACGGCACGGGTCAACCTCACCACTGCATGGTCGGGCGTGGCTCGGTCTGTTAAGGACCATTTACACCGGCTCCCCCGCTTCATAGACGAAGGGGTCCGCGCCTTGCTGAACCTTCCTCTGGTGTCTCCGCGCCCTGTGGTCCCCGCTTCGCAGGTCCCTCAGTCTGGTGTGTCTCCGTTATCGGCGGACACAGCGGGGTCGATGCGGCACCACTCAGCTTCTCCACGTCGCTGGAAGTCTTCGACATCCCGCCGCCCTGCAGCTTCCGACCCCACGTCTCTGGGCTCGACGACTTTTCGCCCTCAGATGGCGATGCTTCCCCCGGTCCGTGTTCCTGCTGGTGTTTCGGCCTTCTCACCTGGTCGTCGTACCACCCATGGGCTGCTCAGGGAGATTGGGGCGTCGCAGGCTGCCGGACATCTACCGTCGGCACCTCCGCCATCGTTGCCATTGGCTCTGCTACCACCGTTCCCGCCTCCTCCACCTCCTACGACGGCGGGGGCTCTGTTTGCTTCGGCCTCACCTCTTCTTGTCCGCGATGGTCTCCCGGATTCTCCTGGCTTTGTCGGGTCTGACATGCCGTGTGGCCTGCCTTCTCCTGCTCGGAAGAGTGGACCCGTACCTCTGGCAGTGCAAGGCGCCAGTGTGGCGGTTTTAGGGTCTGGTCAGGTGGGGGTTGCCTGTGACCTCGTGGAACTGAGTGGCGGGAGCGATGAAGTGTCCGATGCCGTAGTGGTTGAGGACTCGCCCCGGGAGTCTTTCTCCTCTACTCCGTCGCCTCGTCGGTCGCCCAGCCGTCGGAACCGTCGCTGGACCATCTCTTCATCTTCCTCATCACCGACCGAAGACCCTGGATGGGTCCTTCCTATTCGGGCCATCCAGGAGGCCCGGGTTAGGGCTGAGGAGGCTAACGCTGCACGGTTTGCCTCCCTGCACGGGATGCTTGCACTGATGGCGGGAGGCTGGGAGCGTCCTCCTCCCATTCCTCCTGTGCTTCAACCTTGCGTTTTGGTTGTTCGACACTATTGCCTCCTAAGCTTGCTCTTGCTTGCCTCTCTCCGGATTTACTAACCCTTCTTGCAAGGCCCCAGTTTTCGACTGCTTCCAGCTCCTGAGACGCAGTCTTACCCTCCATTGACCTCACCAATACCTTGAGTTCCTGTGCCGCAGTCTTCACCTATATTGAACTCACCAATACCTTGAGGTTCCTGAGGCGCTGTCTTAACCTACGTTGAGCTCTCCTATACCTTGAGGTTCCTGCGACACGGTCTTACCCTACATTGAGCTCACCAATACCTTGAGTTCCTGAGACACAGTCTTCACCTACTTTGACCTCGCTCATACCTTGCGTTTCCTCCGGCACAGTCTTCCCTACATTGGGCTCCCCAATACCTTGAGGTTCCGGAGACACAGTCTTAACCTCCATTGTGCTCACCATTCCCTTGGGATGTCTTTTTCCTTCCACCCTCCCCGGTGCCGCTAGTCTCTAGGACGGGCTTTACTCAGCTCGCTCCGCCCTGGTGCGTGGATGACTCCCGCTCCAGGTCGGTCCTATGACTAGACACATTCTCTTATAAGACCGCTCCCTTTATTACTGCAATCTGCCTGACGTCCTTCAACGGTGTCTTTGGCTTTGCTGGGCGGGACCCTTTAGGCCTCGCCACTTCAGTTGGGAATGTTTTTATTACGGGCCTCTGGTGTCTGGGCTAAGGCCTCACGGGGCCCGTTCCTCCCTAGGGTGGGCTCTATCCTCCTCTCGGTCGGGCCTATGCTTTGCCTCTGTTCTTTACCCACGTCAGTCAGCTGTGATGCTAGACCATTCGGTTGGGACGCTTGGATGTACATTTCTGATGTTTTTACCCAGGGAGGCTCCCACGTCGGCTATCGTGCTAGACGATTCTTTTGGGCCTCTTGGATGTTCCTGGCCTTTCACCTTTACTGGTACCTACGGGCCTCTGACGTTTGGCTACCCTACGCCCGCTCCTCCCTCGTGCGGCGCCTCCGCTCTGGAGCGGAAGATACGCTCTGGAGCGGTGGCTGTCTTTTTATTTCCGTGGATGCTTCCACGTTAGCTGTCCTGCTAGTCTATTCTGACGGAACTCTTGGGTGTTTTCCCTTTCACCCTTCCTGATGCCTCAAGCCTCTCCCATCCGCCTGCACTCCGTCTGCCCCGCCCTAGAGCGGAAATTCCCGCTCTTGGCCAGTTCTCGTCCATATTTCTCCTGACACCATCCCGGTTCCTCACCTGTCCTATGCCGCTCTCCGCTCTGGAGCGGAGCTTACTTTCTGCTCCAGAGCGGGATTTCCGCCCCAGAGCGGAGCGGGCCGTTCGGGGCCCCCTCCGCTCTGGGTCAGTTCTCGGTGGTCTTTGCCTTGCCTCTGGATGGGCCCTCCGTTGCAGTCCTTCATCTTACTACTGTTGCAGTCATTCATCTTACTACTGGCTCCGTCTCGCTCCTTTGCCTCCCTAGGCTAGGTCATTCATCTTCCTACTGGCACCATCTCGCTCCATTGCCTCCCTCGGCCTCCTGGGCCGCTCCTGCAGCGTGCAACACTCTCCGCTCTGGTGCGCAGCTTCCATTCCGCTCCAGGGCGGCGAGGGCCCTTCCTCCTACATTCCGCTCCAGAGCGGATTTCCGCCCCGGAGCGGAGGGGACCATTCTGGACCACTCAACTCTGGGTCGGTGTTAGGGTGCTTTGCTTTACCTCTGGATTGGGACTCAGTTGCAGTGGTTCACGGACTTCTCTTTTTTATCAGACTGTGCTCCCACTCTACTCTGATGGTAGAGTGGTGAAGAGGCGACTTCTCTTCAGTGCCTTCACCCTTTGGGTATTCTTATTATCCTCATCAATTATAAGGCTTTCATGCCTTCCTTCTGGGGATTTGCACCTGCCCCTTGGTCTTTTCTGACCGGGGTTTTTCGGGGTTCTTGCTCTTGCTGGTTCGCCTGGTCTCTCCCTGACCCTCCGCATGGGGGGTCACTCTTCACCCCTCGCCTTGCACAGGGGGGGGGGGGGATACTCACTTTCATGAAAGGTGCTCCATTTTCGAGGTGTAGTGAGCACTTTTGTGCGTCCTTCAGCCTTGTGCCTGTTAATTTTCAGGAGTTTTCTTCCAGTATGTGTGCACCCATGAATTATCCTCCTGTATAGCCCTCCGTTCGAAGGGTCCCCTTTTTCGTCCTTTCCTTCCTACACAAGGGAAGAGGGTAATCTCCTGTCACGGATTTACCGGTTTTTCAGTTTATTGTGCTTACACACAATTCCTGGGCTTCCTACATGGGACGGTAGTATCTTTTTCCTTTCCGATTGCGAGGAGTATATCACTTCCTTCCTGCGCACACCATAGGTGTGTCCGTCCTGCCATGCCCGTTGGACGTAGAGAGTGTCCTCCCCTTATCTCATGCTACAGCCGCGATGGTTTTCACCCTCGAAGGTCTAGATCGTGGCTCGTGGATATTGTCCTTTGTGTCTCGTCCTCCTTCCCCAGACACGGATGAGGCAAGGTCTCGCCTCTGCACTATGTAGTCGGGAATTGCTCTCTATGTCGGGGACTCCTTCCATTGGATTCCACACCTCGTAAGACGGAGGGGTACGCGCCATGCGTTCCCTTACCTCTGCTGTCTCCGTGGCGCCAGGCCGCCTTTCCTCCTGTGCCTCGTTCGGGCGTCCTCGCGGTTTCCGAGGATGCCGAAACGACGGTGTGACGTCGCTCTCCTTCCCCATATCGCCGACGATTCCCGACTCCTACGTCTGGTTCATGCCATAAATGTGGCTCTGGACGAGGCTCGGGAGTCCGTCACACTGCATGCAACCTCCCTGCCCGGGCGTGCCGCCCTGTGGGCGGATGCTTTGTCGAAAGGACAGAGCGCCCGGGTAGTATGGTATTTCCAACACACCGTGTTCGATGACCTAGCGGCCTCCTGGAATGTTCCACAGGTGGCCTGGTTCGCCTCATGCGAGGCGACCGGGTTGCCTGTGTTCCTGTGCCGCTGGATTACTCCTCCGGCGGAGGTACCGGTCGCGTTCAGCAAGGACTGGCGTGGGTGGCGTTCGGTTTATGTGTGTTCCACCAACCGCCGCCCTTTTTGATGTGCAACGTCCTCCACAGACTGAGAGGGTACCAGTGCTTCGTTTGGTTGTCGCGCCCATCAGATCCAATTTTCAATGTTCCAGGCACAGCAGCTCTCACTGCTTCCAATGTGCGAGTCATATCAGACATAACTCCCCCTCCTTTAGACAAGGCGCCAGTCAAAAAAAGGAGCTATGCCTCTTTGATACGGTCCTGATGAAGTCATGGGTAGCAATGTTACCAACTAAGCCAGAGGCAGCACAAGCTACTATTTCGGGGGAGCTCCCTGTACTACATGAGGGGGTAATCCAAGGCAATAAGTCTAGAAAACTCAGAGCTTTGGATAGTCAAGGAAATGTTTTGGATGTTCATATTAGGGCCAGTCCAAGTTTTTATAACCAGGACTTTTTTGGGTATGCATCAACACCAGCCCTACCCCCTGCCCCAGCTTCAAAGCTATTTTCTGACTGGACTAAGAATGACGGCTTTAACGGCGTCAAGGCACTTTCTGCTTTGACGCCGGAGTTGGATATGTTTCCGATCACAGACTCAGCCTCTAATCCAGTCTTGCAGGTGGGGCAGTTGGGTACGGGACCTTGAGTGGAATGGGAAACAGAGGCTCAAAATTTTGCCACTACTTTCACGTCAAAATCTTCCCACCAAATCCCTCAAGAACACCATTCTGGGTTCTCTCTTCCGGTTCTTAGTGCCGGCGGAGTCCGGCACTCTGCTTTGTTTGATTTCTTGGCTGCCCCTAAAATCAATTTGTGCGAATTAAAAGATCCGTTTAGCACGCCTAGACCATGAGTTTAGGTTAAGAGGAAAAGCGTTTAGACTGTTTTCACAATATATAGTTACCCAGCAAGTAACAAAGTCTCTGTTACGCCCTTCTCAGGCAATAGAAGCCGCGGAAGTCAAGAAAGCCATTGAACTTTCCCGGCGCTTGCTTCTCCAGACTTCCATACAGTCTTTGGAGATATTCGGACGGCCTTATTAGAGGCAGTTCGAGCAAGGCAGGATCTGAGGATGTTTCTTAGTGAAGAAACTTCCTGACCGTATTGCAAACCAAGTAGTTCTGTCTCCAGTTCTAACTCCTTCTTGATTTCACCAGCAGTTTGGAAGACTGTTTTCAATATGGCACAAGCATTCAAACAAAGTCCCTCTCAACCTAAGACACCTACCTTCACTTTCCCTAAAACCCAAACCAGTTTCAAAAGCTCAAACTAGTGGGTCTAAGCCTTTTCATCAGCCAAAGTCTCCTTCCACCCAGGGTCAGGCTCAGTTCAGGTATAAACAGGGTAATTTCTCAGGTAAAGGCCACAAGTTTCACATGGGCGAGGACTGTGGTACGCAAAGGCATCACTTAGGCAGTGGCTCCAGCGACCTCGCTTACGTCAGCCAACAATGGCCAATCATGTTTCGTTAGAAGTGGAGTCACTAGTTCAGGAGACGATTACCAAGAGTGTCACTATCCCCGTCCCCCCGACTTACCCGGTGTTTACATCCAAACTATTTCGAGTACTAAAAAAGGGACAGTATTCAGATGAGACCGGGCGTAGACCTGTCTTATGTGAATCTCCACATTCACAACGTGTCCTTCAGGATGCTGACAGTGAATCAAATCAGGCTAACACTTCCGCCAGGAGGGTGGATGTGTTCATTAGACCTGACAGACGCGTATTGGTACGTCTCGGTAAACAAAAGATTTCAACGGTTTCTGGCCTTACGAATAATGCATCAGACTTATGTCTTTCAGAGGATGCCGTTGGGTTTGAACCTAGCACCTCGCTTATTGACGAAATTAGTACGGCAAGCCCTGATGCCCTTGTTAGAGCAAGGGATCAGGATTTTGTGGTATCTAGACGACTAGTTAGTGGTGGCAGAGACGGAACAGGTATGCGTCAATCATGTCAACATAACATTAAATCATGTCAAATCTCTAGGATTCAAGGTAAACCTGGTAAAGTCAAACCTTGTTCCCTCACGAGTAGTTCAGTGGATAGGGCTGGTTTGGGACGCAGCTACTCTCACTCTGAGTCAGAGTGTGGACAATCGAAACAGATTTCGCAGGAAATTGTTTCTCTTCCTTCACAGTCTGACTACGACACAAAGATTCTGGGAGTCTCTGATCGGCTCTCTCAACTGGATTCAACTAACTGTACAGTTGGGCCGATTGAAAGTCAAACGTTTAATTTTGGAGGGCAACAAATTTTTTCCACTATTGCCGGCAGAAAAATTATGGCCCATACCAAAATTAATCCACACCTTACTAGCGTTCTAGGCGAAGAGGGAAACGTTGCACTCAGTAATGCCATGGACCTCTCCTCCGCCGACGGTATGGGTAGACACGGATGCGTCAGGAACGATAGGTTGGGGCTTTCAGTCAAGCCAAGGGCACCAGGGTCAAGGGTTTTGGTCCCATTTAGAAATCTTCCACATCAATGTCAAAGAATTACTAGTCCCATGATATTTCCTTCAGGCTCATGGCTCTGCTTTACGGGGCAAGTCGGTGGCCTTCAGAATGGACAATCTGAATGCGGTTCACTGTATTCAGAAACAAGGGTCAACGAGATCTCGGAAGTTGCTAAACGTGTCAGAAATGATTTTTATACTAGCCAACAGGCTGGACATTCATCTTCACGCATCTTATCTCCCAGGCGTAGCAAACGTCTGGGCAGACGCTCTGTCTCGAAGACAAAGCACAACAGTAGAATGGGCGCTCAAGCAAACCATTTTTCAACCGAATGTTTGCGGAGCCTTACCATCCACAAGTGGATTTGTTTGCGTCAGAGGAGACTCACAAACTCCCACTGTACCTCACCCGCCGGACGATAACGCCGGCGGGCGGACCAGACACTCTGATGACGGACTGGAACAGATGGAGTTCCATTTATCTATTTCCGCCGCCAGACGCGTCTCTAATGTGCCACGTAGTCAACAAACTACAGGTTTATCGGGGCGTAGTCTCGCTAATCACGCCCCTGTGGCCGGCGCAGTTGTGGTACCAGCAATTGAAAACGTGGTGCCCGCACCCGGTGTCACTCCCGGTCGGGTTGTTCCACTTAGACACAGTTGGCAACCTAGAGACCTCGCTGACTTTTGCATTATGGACATTCAGGAGGCCAAGTGGCTAGCACCATATGGTAGCGACGTGACCAATAAATTCATGAATCAATATACCCAGTCTACAAAGCGACAGTATCAATCGCATTGGCAAGCTTTTACGTCTTGGATTCTTAGAACAGAACAAACTGTGCCCTCGGTGGCGTTGGTTTTTAATTATTTAAATTATCTGTTCAAGCAGACACATTTATCTGTAGTAACTTTACAAAATCACTTAACAGTGATTAGGATGCCATTTTTGGACATTACCGGTCTCACCATACCAGTCGCGGAGGAAACAGGTTTTATGACGGCATGTTTTAAACTCCGCCCACCTCCCCGTCAGCTCATACCTACCTGGTCTCTGGACAAAGCATTGTCGTTACTTCGTTCCCGTCTGTACCAAAAGACTGCAGATTTTACATTACTTTAAAAAAAAAGGGCAGTATTCCTTATGGCTTTGGCTACCGGGAACAGAGTATCTGAGCTAGCGACGATGAGCAACACACCTAATTGCCTCAGGTTTGGTAGGCTTAATGAGTGTATTCACATTGCACCTTCCCCAGGATTCATAGCTAAGAATGAGCACGGTGAACGTGTGTTTTCAGAGTTCACGGTGCCGGCGTTGAAAAGGGGAAAGGTGCACCATAATTTTGTCCAGTGCAAGCTCTAACCAAATATTTGAGAGTGGCACCTCTAAATCACCAGGGTGCTTTATGGGTAGCAAGTACGGGTAAACGCTTGATGAAACGTACACTGGCTTCTCTCTCGGTCGAGGTCTTTAAAGAGAGTAATCCCGGCGTTGTGGGTAAGACCCACGATTTACGCAAGGGGGCAGCCTCTTTACGTTTCCTTAATAATCTTTCGGTGGAAGATATTAAGTCCACACAGTTGTGGGCCTCTAATCATACGTTTTTGACTCGATACCTTTCAGTAGCTCTAGACAAACCTTCCTTGCCATGTATAGCTTTAAGGCAGAGGGTCTAGGTGTCCCTTTTAGTAACTTTTTGTTTAATTTCAAGAAAGGGGGGGGGGGGGGGGTAGGGTGCAGTCAGTGTAACATAGGACACCCTAGACCCCGCCGGAATATGTGTACGGAACATACGAGCTGTGATACTGTTGGTAGGTATTATGATATAAAATTTCTCTGTAGTATTCATTACAGGAAATTGTGCTAAAGTCCAATAGTAGTAATTGGGAGGTTTGACGTACCTCCCAACCTACCAAATAGGAAAACCTACTATTTGGTAGTAGTCTTGGAAAATCCAACGTCAAGGCTATTAACCTAATTGCAATGACGACTTGTCTATTTTGACTGCTATGTCGTCATTCCAACCGCGGTTAAAAAGAAAACGTCTAGAGTCTACTCCTTATCTTGCTCTAGGAGATGTTGTACATTAACCAAAACTACCACCGAAGGTGAAAAAAGCATAGAAGAGAAGAAAAAGGGGTTTACCTTAGTTACCGCTTAAGGCCCATCCTGTGTTCCATCATGTGCAGATCCCTGTCGAACGTGCGCATGAGCGACCCTCTCTTGTCATCACATCTCACGTCAGCAGAAGAACGCGGATGGGCAGGGGTCCGGCGTGAGGGAGGGTATTATGTACGTTGGATTTTCCAAGACTACTACCAAATAGTAGGTTTTCCTATTTGGTAGGTTGGGAGGTACGTCAAACCTCCCAATTTGTTAGTAGTCTTGGCAAATCCAACGTCAAGGCTGCATAACAAATAGGAGGAGGACATCCAAGCCCAACCTACCAAAAAAAAACAATGCATAAAACAAAATTACGAATGACAAAGACACAATGTAAACAAGAGAGTTTAATAAAAGAGTGAAAAACTGAGGAGTAGCTAAAAAGAACAGTTTTAACACATGCCCGTCATTCATAGTAATGCAAAAACATAGACTTGTCTGAAACCAAAAAGGTACTGTACCCAAAATCCCTTTTCTTCAAAAACCAACAAAAACACTGAACACAAGAACAAAACACAATTTTCAATGTGGCAAAAACACTTATGTACTGGAACAATACATAATCCCAAACTTGCAATCCAGTGTTGCAAACCCATACACCCTACCCCCCCACTTTGTCAAAAACAAAGGAAAAGAACGAGGGACAAGGGGGGAAGACCAGGGATCTTCGCCAGAGCACCAGGAAACACGACCCCCGAGAGCAATCACCGGCCGAGGGGGTCGAACACTGGATACGGAGAGGTAGGAGGAGATGAAGGAATTGATAGAAGACCACAAAACCGCGGAAGCGAAGGCAGGGAAGGATCGACGTGGCAGGAACCGGAAGGAGGCAGCAAAGGATCTGACATCGCGCGCAGAACCCCTACAAACAGGGTGACGGGCACGAACGGTCCGACAAACGTGGCGGCCCAGCTGCACCTGCTAGAGCCTCCCACCTGTCCGAGGAGACACCCACACAGCAGTACCCGAAGGCGGCGCCACAGACGCAACAGAGGAGTGCAAGGCTGACACCGGGCACAACACATGGCGAGGATGCCCACGCCGTAAAGCCTGGACGGCGAAAGGCTGGAAAACGGGGGCCTCCCTCCCATGCGTGGTAACAAAAGGTGGGGAGGAGGCGAACGAGACGCCATGCAAGGACAGGGAGAATCGCACGCAGTCCCGGGGCCGTGACAATGCCGCTAGTGCAGACACCCGATCCCCAGTGGCCAGAGCGACAAGGAAGAGTGGACGCCCGAGCAACGGAACCGGCGTAGCGGCCCTTGTATACGTGGGGGAAGCCAGAAGGACCAGCGCCCGCCCCAGATCCCACAGCGGAGGGACCTGGCGCGGAGGCGGTCGATCCCGGAAGGCAGCCGTCAGGAAGGAATCCAGCACCTGTGGCGGAACGACCAGCCCAGCGACGGACCCAAAGAACCCCCCGGACGGCAGACAAGTGGGTACGTATAGCGTCGACTGGAAAGCGACGTGTACGGAAGAGGTGAAACAAGGAGCGTAGGACGAGGGAAGGAGAGCCAACTGGCAGGCGAGTGGCCTGTAGCCACCTAGTAAAAGACCTCCAGCGGGACCCGTAAGTCCCCCAAGGAGAAGACGGCCGGGAACGCTGCAGGAAGTCAGTCAGGGCCCGGCCGGGGACCGGGAGCCACCGTGCCTCATGAACAAGCACGATGCGAAGGCCAAAGAGGTCCGCAGGACCCCAACCTAGCCCAAGTGGAAGCCGGAGACAGGTAGAGGGACCGGACTCGGGCACCACCGCGGAAACCGGGCGGACCAAGTCCGTGCCGGCCACAGAGGCACGAGGAGCCAGACGCAGCCGTGGTACAGCCGCAGCTTCGCGAAGACTGGGCACATCAACAGCGCGTCTGGTGGCGGAAAGATGGTTATCGACCGCCACCTGTACCAGGCGACCATGAAAGCGTCCGGACCCCCCCCGGAGCGCGAGGCCGGAGGGAGAGGTCCAGAGGCAACTGGCGCGGCACCCCCGATGCGAACAAGGCGACTTCCGGAACACCTCAGGAAGCCGCGAGGTCGGCGAACACAGTCCGTTTCATCGCCCATTCTACAAGAACGCCCTGCCCTCTCGACAGGGCGGCCCCCCAAAGGGTGGCAGGCCCGGGCAGGGAGGAGGCATGCAAGGAGAAGGGGTGTCGGTCCGCGAGGAAGAACAACTCCACCGAGACCCCCAATAGAGTCAACGACCTGGAGGACCCCCGCATAAGGAAACAGGGGACAGCTTGTCTGAGCGTCCAACCCGAAGGACAACGACTTACCCCGAAGGGCCAGCGCGTGGTCCCGCAGGAAGAACAAAGGAACCAACAATCCGAGGGCATAGACAGGTAAGAAGAGGGAGACCCACCCATCTGCCGGGAAGTGGACGTTCCCGGTTCGATTGGGAACCTCACCCAACCTCGCTCGACGTATCTGTGGTTACCCAGACCGTCGGCGGGGGGGGGCGGTCCAGGGCACAGCCGCAGAGAGCGAGCCCCGAGCAACCCAGCGACCGAAGCGACGGCGAACGGTACGCGGGAGCGGCAGGAGCCGATCCATAGGGGCAACGGAAACACCGCGGTGCCCATGAGGAGGAGGCGGCATAGCCAGAGGCTCCCTAAGGGAAGGGGCAGAGCGGCCCAATGCAGCGAACCCACGAACGAGTCCCAGAGCCACCCCGGGAGGGAGACCGAGTGCAACACGGCGAGGACCGGCCACCGAAGGTGCACCGCGGCCGGCAGACCCCGGGTCACCGTAGCGCCGGACAAAACCCATGCGAGACCGACCCATGGCACGACACGCGACGGGGTCAAGCGTGACTTGGGAACATCGAAGGGGAACCCTAACCGGGCGATGTTGCGAACGACTGTGAGGGCGTCGCCAATGCACAGGCCTAGGGCGTCGGAAACTACCAACCAAACGGCCAAGGAAAACAGGAGCTGGAGCCCGCTCCTGAGGAGAGGACCCAGAGCCTGGCCCACCAGTGCGGAGAAGATCTGCGGCGCGATGTGGAGACCGAAGGGAAGGCCGTCGAACAGGAACACACGATCGGAAGTCCGAACGGCCAAGAATCGCTGGAAGCGAGGATGGAGAGGAACGAGCCAAGACACATCCTGGAGGGCCAGCGACACTACCCACGACAGAGGGCACAGGGCCAGGCGTACCAGGGGTACCGGCAGCATCCGAAACCGTGTGTGCACGATGTGCCCGTTGAGGGCCAACAGATCCACTACCGGTCGCATCGCGTCGCAGGTCGGCGACGGAACCAGAAAGACACGGGAGAGGAAAACCGGGTGACCGGCGGTCAACTCCCTCGACGCTACCCAGCTCGGGCATGGAAGTGAACACGTGGGCCACCTCTGAAGAGATGGGCCGTTGTCGGTGACAAGAGCGGAGTGGGGGTCTGGATGTCCACCTCCAGGTGAGACCCCTCTGCGCAAACCGCCGCCCCCAACGTCCCTCGCGGCTACCGAGGGGCGCAAGGGCGAAAACAACCCGAGGGAGCACCCGAGAGGAGGGGAGCGACCCGGTACGCCCAGGCGAGAAGGAGAACAAGGAGGCCGACCCAGAGAACTACACATTGTGTTGACGTGGAGGTACCCCCGGTACGGGCCGTGCGGGCATGAGCGCCACGTTGACCTCCTCTACCCCCGCCCCCCCCCAACCTCGTCGAAAAGGGCGGGCCACCCCAACCCCAGGCCGGCGCGGGGCTGACCCCATCGAAAGGGCGGCCGGAAGTGGAATGCCGGCCAGCCCCGACACAGAGGGGATGAAAGGGGCAAGAACAGAAGTGCGAGGCGGAACCGATGCACTGGCCAGCAACGTCCCAGTCCTGCGCCCGTGCAAGGCGGCAGCACTTGCAGCAGCACCCTGAAGAGGACCGGCAGAAGGACGGGACTGAGAAGACCCCGCGCGCGGCACAGCGCGTCGGTGCGTGACGTAAGCAGGGTCCGTAACGACACAGCGCGGCGTCGTGTGGCGGAAGCAGGGGCCGCCGACAGAGAAGCGTAGCAGTCCCAAGCATCCTGCGTAAAAAAACCCCGACGTATATAGCGCAGAGTACAACAAACCCTGACGAATAACCAAGGGGGCCGGCCGGCAGAACGAAGACCGTACCGTCGTGCGGTGCCGAGTTGCCGCGCACAAAACCGCCTTCAGCTCGGGAACCAAAGACACCGCGAGCCGAAGGTGGACCCGCTGAACGCGGTCCAAACCCTCGCGAAGATCGCCTGGCGTAGACGCCTCGAAAAGCCGCAGGTGGTGAACAGACGTCTGGAGGGAACCTAAAGACAAGACAATAAGTCCGTCACCCTCTGTCGCAAGGGAAAAACCTAGGCGACAGAGGGGTGATCCGGGGGAGAGAAGAACGGGGTAGCAATAGAACAAAGTTCAAGAACGGGCGCGCTCATCCAGGACCAGAACGCGCCGTCCAACCCGCCGACAGACACAAGAGGAGGCAAAATCAGGGACGACTCCGGGGGAGGGACGGAAGGAGAGCCGTCGACGGATCGGCGTGTGAAGTCGAAGGCCTCAGCAAACCAGGCCACCAATGGGAGAGGGTGACCGAGCATGATGGCTAAGCCAGGCGTACCGGCGTCGCACAAACCTGTCCCATAGGAGGACAGACCCGTCAACACAGCCAGGAACTGAACAGCCGGAAGGATGTCAGGGCGGCTGAAGTCTGACCAGAGCGTAGGCCTGCAGAAGGGAGGGGGACCGTAGCAGGGGTAGGTAGGGTGAGGCGCGGAGGGTGAGTCACCGCCAAGAAGGGCGAGAAGAGGGAGTCTTCCATCGACTCCAAGCGCCCGTCGAAGCGTGACACAACCCAGCCCTGCATAGCCGACAATCGATCCGAGATAGGCTACCCCCCCCCCCCCCCCCCCCAGATTGGGCGGCCCGCAGGGGCGAGCGTGAGCGGGAGCGAGACCCACGACACGAACCAGCAGCGTCGCGGCCCAAGGAAGGCGAGCGACGACGGTTGTGTCGCCGTTGAGGGACTCGTCCCCGATCACGAACGGCCGAGGGGGAAACAGCACCATTCCCCTCTTCCAGCGACACATCAGCTCCTGAGAAAGGGGACCCCAAAACCTTGCGAAACCCCACCGAGGCAAGAGGAGGGGTACCCCCCTGGCGAGACGGTAAGTGAAGGTCAGGAAGAGAAGAATGAGGAGGAGCAGGACGACGGGAGTGGGAAGGCTGGCCGGGTGAAAGGAGGCCAGGATCCGCGGGGGGAAACAGAGCAAGGATCCCCGGGGCTGAGATAACAGGGCGGCCCGACACCGAAGCGGAGGAGGGAGGGACCACCACCGTGGGACGAGACCGTGAAGGAAGAATAGGCACTGAAGCAGGCGAAGTAGGAGAAGCAACGACATCCAGGCGGACCCTCCTGGACAGTGTAGGAGGAGGGAGCAGAGGGCCAGCTACAGCATGAACAACCGCGCGCGGAGAGGACAACGTAAGAGGAAGTCGTCTGGGCTGGGGAAGCGGGCGGAAGGGAGTAGAGCCCCTATCCGTAGAGGCCAGGGGAGGGCGCACAGGGGCAGAGCCGCTAACCCCTGCCTCAGGGCGAGAACCATGACGAGGGCGATGGGCGTCGTCAAGGCGATCAGGAGGACGACGAGGCGAGCGAGAGCGTGGACGGAGCCGGGGAACCCCCCGACGATGGGATGACCGGCTGCGGGACCCAGGGGAGAGGGCCCGAGCAGGGAGAGGGCCAGGTGAACGGCCTTCAGTCGGGTCAGGATACCCAGGGCGACGCGGATCCGGTCGGCAACAAAGGCCGGGGAACGGTGGCCCACAGTCCTAATGTGGCGGGAGACCATCGTCCACACCGACGGAAGGGAAGCAGAGGCCACAGCCGCCGCCGAGGAACCAGGGCCATGGAGCAGCACAACCACCAGGGCCAGACACGTGCCACACAGAGCAGGGAGGTAGGCCGTAGAGGACACACAGAGCGAGTGGCGCAAGCAGGACTTGTGCCTCTCCAAGCACGGGGAGCGACAACCAAGGCGAAAGCAAGGCAGCCTACCTGCACTAGAAGAACACACACCAAAATCAGCACGTCGAAGGAGTAAGTGGAGAGAATGAACAAGAAGAACCAGGGAAGGAGCATGGGGAAACAGGAACACACATGCAAACAGGTATCTGTACTCACCCTAAACTGGGAGCACAGAGGTAGGTGAGGAGGGCGGCCGAGGCGGAAGAGCACTAGCAGAACCTGCAAAGATGGAGAAAGTGTTAACCACCACTCAACATCTTACATGCAGGGCCTATAACACCAGTAAAGTGCATACACCAATATAGTATCAGGCAACAAGATGACATAAAAAAAGTCAATAGTGAAAGCCAACTATTACCGCAAATTTGCGGGCCAATGGAGGCATAACCGTACCGACACCACCCTCCCGCAATTTTGCGGGACCCCCCAACGATCTCCGCAAATTTGCGGGGAGCCGAAATGTCCCACAGGCCCGAATCAAGCCCCCGCAAATTTGCGGGACCGGCCGAGATGGTCCGGCGCCGAAAGAGCGAGAGGAGCGTCTAGGGAATACCAAAAGAGGCCCAGAAAAAAGCGTCATCTCCTTATGAACTCCAAGCGACGATGGCCATCAAGCTGAGCAGTGTCTTCCTTGATAATATCCTGACTCAACCGGTCAAGGGAGAGGCAAGGAAGACACACCAGGGGAGAGGAGGCACATCCCCAGGAACCACCCAACCCACAGAGATAGAGCAAAGCCCATGAGGAGAAGTGGCAGGAAGGGTGGTTTGGCACAAACAGGGGCCCCCGTAGGGTACCCCAGGATTGGGCAAAAGGGTATGAAAGGATGGAGGTGAAAACAGTAAGGGAACACAAAAACCAGTAAATGAAACTGGCGAGAAAAAGGGTGGCCTAGCCGTGAGGAGAGAATGTGTCAGGGGCGAAAAACCCTGTGGTGTGAGGGAGGGGCCCCCGTGGGGTACCCCTGGATATCACGAACCACCAAGCGCCCAGGCCCTTGAGACACAGTGAAGGCTCGAAAGGGGGGACTCGGGAATAACGCTAATAATGCGGCCGACACAAACCCGACAAACAGCACCGCCACCACGAAATCTCAGATTGTGAACCAACGGTACACCTAGGCTATGAAAATATGAAAACTCATAGGGGCATAGCAATTCCTGAATGAGAAACAAGCTAGGCTAAAATAAGCTAAAAGCTAAACTATGCCCAGACTAACAGGAAAAAAGAATATGAAAAGAGAAAGGAATGAAAAACACACACGAGGAACGCCAGGCGCCCCCGTACCTTCGGTAGCTATTTCCACACGCGTCTCCATTAAACACACTGAGGAGCCCATTTACGTGTGGCCTAGATCACGTAACATCTGTCTAACAAAAAAGAAGGCCAGATAAGCCGAAACGAACCTAAACAGGGTGAATTAAAGGAGCACAACAAAAGCGACTGCATTCAATGGAGCGCGTGAAAAAATGATGACAAGAGAGGGTCGCTCATGCGCACGTTCGACAGGGATCTGCACATGACGGAACACAGGATGGGCCTTAAGCGGTAACTAAGGTAAACCCCTTTTTCTTCTCTTCTATGCTTTTTTCACCTTCGGTGGTAGTTTTGGTTAATGTACAACGTCTCCTAGAGCAAGATAAGGAGTAGACTCTAGACGTTTTCTTTTTAACCGCGGTTGGAATGACGACATAGCAGTCAAAATAGACAAGTCGTCATTGCAATTAGGTTAATAGCCTTGACGTTGGATTTGCCAAGACTACTAACAAATACAACAATTCTTGTTGTAAGTAGTTTTGGCTGTGAAGCAATAGATTTTTAAGAAATCTCAGTAGTTGCAACTACGACTTTTATTTTTGAAGTAAATACTTCTGCATAAGTACACGAGTTCAGTACTTCTACGAAAGTACAAGAATTAATTTATGTTTGGGTATATTTTTAGGAATATATCCACTAGTTTAATGGGGTTCATATGTGCACATATAAACTTATAAGTTTTTATTTTTCACCACTTACTTTAAGTGTGTCCCCACAGGACAAGGAAGAGGATAGGAGAGAGCAGGGAGTGTTGTGAGACTCGATGGGGTTGGGTTGTGGAGTTGCCAGCCAAGCGAGTTGCCAACTGGGCAGTTTGTAGGTGCGTGTAGCATCGCTCAGTGAAGTTGACTCACCATTCCCGTTCATCTCTGACGGACTCTCGGTCGATTCGGCTCAAGCTTGTTCCTCTCTGTTCGTTCCTCTCTGTTCGTTCCTCTCTGTTCGGAGCTTTCGCTTCCTGGAAGGTGAAGTAGTGTAAGTCTGTGAAAATAGGCTAGCCTAACAGACCTCGGATGCGGAAATACCCTGAGCCGAACAGGCCAAGCGGGATATCTCTATTGGTCTAACTGGTAAGGTGCCTGCCTCACACCCAAGGGTCGAGAGTTCGTGCCCCCACCAGGGCATGATATTTTCGTGAGGCTATTTCCGCATTTAACGAAGTTTAGGTGTGCTGGTTAAATTGTTCAGATGGTTGAGAGTAAGATCGGAGCTCCATAAATCCTCTTTCGGGTAAGGTGTAAAAACCGATCCCCACATTCTTAACTAGCAGATCTGTGTACAGAGTCTCAGAGTTAACCCTTTTTCAAGCAGGCTTCTTCGAAGCACGCTCCTGCTTTTACCCCTTTTTGAATATTTAGGCTGTATGAAGTTAATGCACCCAAATATATCTTTTTTACAAAGTAAGAATACTATGTGGGTGTTTGATTATCTGCTTTTTGCTAGAGTTATGATATGATTACGAATGTCCCCCTCCAGTCTTAGATATCAGGCATAATCGTCAATGATGGAGGGGCCACTAATAAATTATAGGTTTGACTCCTGCAAGGAGATAAAGAAAACCTAATATTTAGTAGTGGCCCCGTAATCATTGACAACTGGGGCCCTCCCGACCATCCCCTTCCCATTCGTTGATGTATTACGGATTTTGGTTTACTTGATATGTCAGTGAAGGAAGAATGACGCCCGAGTCGGCGTCTGGTCAAAGATCCACACAAGTACATCCACGTTTATATGGAAAGCTTATGAATAGTTATTCTTATTTTTCTTTTTCTTTTTTATTTGTTACGAAGTTTTTTCGTAGTTAGAACCCAATTCATAATGACTGAGCCATGAGTGAGGTTGCGTGCGCTCATGATGAAGGCTCCTCAATTTTTTATGCTCTGCGCGGTAGATTCAAACTACGGCGAATGAGTGTTTGAAGAGGGTGCCTTATGTAATAGGCATAATCGTCAATGATTACGGGGCCACTACTAAATATTAGGTTTTCTTTATCTCCTTGCAGGAGTCAAACCTATAGTCTTTGCTTCATTCTCAGAAATACAGTATAGTCACAACCCTACTTTTGATTCAATTTTAAAGATGGCTGTCTTCCTTATGGCCTTGGCTACAGGAAACTGGGTATCTGAGCTGGCGGCGATGAGTAATGAACCCAATTGTCTTAGGTTCGCACGGCATAACGCAAGTGTTCAGATTGCGCTGTCGCCCAATTTTGTCGCCAAAAACGAACACAATTATCATGTGTTTACTGAGTTTGAGGTTCCGGCGCTCAAACAAGGTGACACTCACCACAAGCTGTGCCTGGTGAAGTCACTATTGTCCTATGTTGGAGTGTCCCGGCCTAACCAACCGGGAGCTCTTTGGATTAATCAGACAGGTAAGCATCTCACGAAGCGGCACTTAGCAGCTATGTTAGTATATGTGATCAAGGAAAGCAATCCTGGAGCCGTTGGGCGGGCTCATGACATAAGGAAGTGGGCAGTTTCACTTCGATTTTTAAAGAATTACTCAGTCAATGATATTCAGCAAACAAATTTGTGGGCTTCGAATCAGACTTGACGCGTTACCTGTCTGTTACTATAGATAAACCACGTATGACCTGCGTTGCATTGAGACAGCGAGTCTGAAGTGTTCGGTGATTTTTATTATGTTTAGTTTTAAGAAGAGGAGGGGGGGGTTGATAGCTAAGACCCTCAGCCCGCCGGATGTGGTAGTGCGAGTGCACTGTGATAATCAATATCCTAAGTTACTCAAGGACTCGAAAGCTAGTCAAGAGAGTCAAAAATATTTTGTACTGTATAGTGTGATATGCACAGGCAAATATTTTATTTTGTATACAGTTACATATGTTGTATGCATGTAAGTGAACTGTTTGTACATATATTCCATAAGTTTATATTAAGTGCAATTTTTCTACAATCTCTATCCTAGATTTAAGAAAGTTTGTACACAGGTATATTTTTAAGTATGCTACCTGTACCTTCTTTAACCCTCGGGGCCCGGGCTGTCTCTCCAAAGGACGTACCTCGTATTCGGGCGATCTGGCCAAAAATCAACAAAAGTAAACTAAGGCTAATCTCGCTTAATATATTACCTACATTAATCAAACATATATAGAAATGGGCGCCTTACCTTCCCGCGTAGAATGGCAGAGAATGGCTCTCTAGCTCAACTGGTTCCGGAGTGATGGTGATGGAAGTGGAGGTAACTTTTGCCCGTATTTACCTCGGCGCGTCCGAACACTCAACCGCGGCCCCGGCTATGACGCCCAGTTGCATTCGTCGCTCCACCCGCAATTATGCCGGGAAGCGATTTGATAGTGTTTTATTGTTTATTATGTCATTTATTATAGTTATTATGTTATTGTTATTGTTATAGTTATTATGTTATGCACGTGCCTTCTGCGTGTCGTAAGAGGCGACTAAAGAGGTTGGGTCGGTGGGCTTGCGACCCCCACCCGGAAAAAATATCTAAGCAAAGAAAAACGAACGAACAGCCTCGGATGCGGACGGAACCAACGTTGACGAACCATGACCGACTAAGGACGTGCCTTCGGACATTCTGAGAATGGCTACGTGGAATGTTAGTGGCATGAATGATGGCACAAAAGAGAGAGAGGTTCAGGAAGTGTTAGTGAATGCCAGGCTGGATGTATGTGGAATGACAGAGACCAAATGGAAAGGTTCAGATATGAGAGAGTGGGAGTGTGGAATGGGTGTGTGTGCTGGAGTGAGTGAAGGAACAGCGAGAGAAGGTGCATGTTTGTTTGTAAGTAGCAAATGGAAGGAATGTGTAAGAGAGTATGGGTCTGTGGGTTCAAGGATTGTGTGGGCGAGAATGAAAATAGGAATACAAACGTGGGTGATTGTATGCGTGTATGCCCCAACAGAGGATACTTGAAAGAAAGAAGAGGAGTTCTGGATGAATGTGGAGGCCTGGAGAAGTTTGACAAGACGAAAGAATATTTCTGATTCGGGATATGAATGGTAAGGTGGTAGATAGGAAAGTTGAGGGAGTGGTGGGGGGGTGGGGGGTACCATCAGAGGTGAATGGGAATGGTAGTGCACTTGTGGACGTATGTGTGGGGAGGAAGCTGTGGATAGCCAACACCTTCTTCCGACACAGAATGATCCACAGGTGCACGTGGAAACGGATGTTGACGATGAAGGATAAGACAGTGGTGGAACGAAAGTCATTGATTGATTATGTATGTGTGGATGAACGAATGAAGAAATCTGTGATGGATGCTAGGGTGTATAGGGGTATTGGAGGGGGTCTGTCTGATCACTATGTAGTGGTAGCTAAGGTTAGGATACAAAGGAAGTGGGTGAGGAGATGGAGGGAGGAGGCGAGAGGAGGGTGGAATGGTGAGGAGGGTGGAGAGGTTGCAGGAGGAGGAAGTCAGGGAGGAGTACAGGAAAGACGACTAGGTGGGTTCGACCTGGAAGTTATGGAGGAAGTGGAGGAGATGAGCAAGGTGTTTAAGGATGAGATCTGTGCAGCATGTGAGGAGGTGTGTGGAGTGAGGAGAAGAGGGAGGGGAGTGAAAGGTACAGCATGGTGGACAGAAGAGGTAAGAATAGCTGTGGAAGAAAAGAAGAAAGCATATAGAGAGTGGTTGGGTAGTAGAGGGAATGAAGATTCCGAGAGACAGAAATGAGCGAGGTACGTGGAGAGTAAGAGGTGGTGAAGAGTAGTGAAGGAAAGTAAGAGAGGAGATGAGGAATTTGGAAGGAATCTGAGTGTAAAATGGAGGGAGAGTAAGAAACTGTTCTGGAAAGAAGTCAAGAAAGTTAGGGAAGCTAGCAAGGGAAACAGTAAGGGTGTGAAAGATAAGAATGGGAGAATGCTAGCCGAGAAGCAAGAGAGAGTCGAAAGATGGAGGGAGTACTTCTGTGAGTTGCTAATATATAGGATGAAGAGCAGCAAACATTGCTGGATTATGTAGGAAGAAGAGAGTAGTGGAGGAGGAGGTGGGGATCAGGAGGTCAGATGTGTGGGAAGCCATGAAAAGAGTGAAGTTGCGAAAGCACCAGGAACAGATGGAGTGTGTGGGGAAATGTTGAGGTATGGTGGTGAGATAGTGATAGAATGGGTATGAAAATGTGCAAACTAGCATGGGAGAAGGGAGTGCACCCTATGAAAAACTGGCATAATAGTCCCCCTATATAAGGGCAAAGGGGAATGAGGAGTGTGTGGTAACCACCGAGGAATATGTCTTCTAAGCGTAGTAGGGAAGGTATACAGTAGGGTAGTGATTGAGAGAGTGAGAGTGAGAACGGAGAAATGGATAGACGAGCAGGGAGGTTTTAGGAAGGGAAGAGGATGTGTAGATCAGATTTTTACCCTGAATTGTGTTGTGGAGAAGTATCTGGAGAAGAAACAAAAGGTGTATGTTGCCTTTATGGACTTGGAGAAGGCCTATGGCAGAGTGGATAGAGAAGGTTTGTGGAAAGTACTTAGAATATACGGAGTAGAGGGCAAGTTGCTGAAAGCAGTGAAGAGCATGTATGAGGGTGCAAAGGCGGCAGTACGTGTGGAGAGTGAGCAGAGCGAGTTCTTTGACCTGAATTTGACGTACCTCCCAACCTACCAAATAGGAAAACCTACTATTTGGTAGTAGTCTTGGAAAATCCAACGTCAAGGCTATTAACCTAATTGCAATGACGACTTGTCTATTTTGACTGCTATGTCGTCATTCCAACCGCGGTTAAAAAGAAAACGTCTAGAGTCTACTCCTTATCTTGCTCTAGGAGACGTTGTACATTAACCAAAACTACCACCGAAGGTGAAAAAAGCATAGAAGAGAAGAAAAAGGGGTTTACCTTAGTTACCGCTTAAGGCCCATCCCGTGTTCCGTCATGTGCAGATCCCTGTCGAACGTGCGCATGAGCGACCCTCTCTTGTCATCACATCTCACGTCTGCAGAAGAACGCGGATGGGCAGGGGTCCGGCGTGAGGGAGGGTATTATGTACGTTGGATTTTCCAAGACTACTACCAAATAGTAGGTTTTCCTATTTGGTAGGTTGGGAGGTACGTCAAACCTCCCAATTTGTTAGTAGTCTTGGCAAATCCAACGTCAAGGCTGCATAACAAATAGGAGGAGGACATCCAAGCCCAACCTACCAAAAAACAAACAATGCATAAAACAAAATTATGAATGACAAAGACACAATTTAAACAAGAGAGTTTAATAAAAGAGTAAAAAACTGAGGAGTAGCTAAAAAGAACAGTTTTAACACATGCCCGTCATTCATAGTAATGCAAAAACATAGACTTGTCTTAAACCAAAAAGGTACTGTACCCAAAATCCCTTTTCTTCCAAAACCAACAAAAACACTGAACACAAGAACAAAACACAATTTTCAATGTGGCAAAAACACTTATGTACTGGAACAATACATAATCCCAAACTTGCAATCCAGTGTTGCAAACCCGTACACCCCCCCCCCCCCCTTTGTCAAATAAAACAAAGGAAAAGAACGAGGGACAAGGGGGGAAGACCAGGGATCTTCGCCAGAGCACCAGGAAACACGACCCCCGAGAGCAATCACCGGCCGAGGGGGTCGAACACTGGACACGGAGAGGTAGGAGGAGAGGAAGGAATTGATAGAAGACCACAAAACCGCTGAGGCGATGGCAGGTAAGGATCGACGTGGCAGGAACCGGAAGGAGGCAGCAAAGGATCTGACATCGTGCGCAGAACCCCTACAAACAGGGTGACGGGCACGAACGGTCCGACAAACGTGGCGGCCCATCTGCACCTGCGAGAGCCTCCCACCTGTCCGAGGAGACACCCACACAGCAGTACTCGAAGGCGGCGCCACAGACGCAACAGAGGAGTGCAAGGCTGACACCGGGCACAACACATGGCGAGGATGCCCACGCCGTAAAGCCTGGACGGTGAAAGGCTGGAAAACGGGGACCTCCCTCCCATGTGTGGTAACAAAAGGAGGGGAGGAGGCGAACGAGACGTCATGCAAGGACGGGGAGAATCGCACGCAGTCCCTGGGCCGTGACAATGCCGCTAGTGCAGACACCCGATCCCCAGTGGCCAGAGCGACAAGGAAGAGTGGACGCCCGAGCAACGGAACCGGCGTAGCGGCCCTTGTATACGTGGGTGAAGCCAGAAGGACCAGAGCCCGCCCCAGATCCCACTGTGGAGGGACCTGGCGCGGAGGCGGTCGATCCCGGAAGGCAGCCGTCAGGAAGGAATCCAGCTCCTGCGGCGGAATGACCAGCCCAGCGACGGACCCAAAGACCCCCCCCGGACGGCAGACAAGTGGGTACGTATAGCGTCGACTTGAAAGTGACGTGTACGGAAGAGGTGAAACAAGGAGCGTAGGACGAGGGAAGGAGAGCCAACTGGCAGGCGAGTGTCCTGTAGCCACCTAGTAAAAGACCTCCAGCGGGACCCGTAAGTCCCCCAAGGAGAAGACGGCCAGGAACGCTGCAGGAAGTCAGTCAGGGCCCGGCCGGGGACCGGGAGCCACCGTGCCTCATGAACAAGCACGATGCGAAGGCCAACGAGGTCCGCAGGTCCCCAACCTAGCTCAAGTGGAAGCCGGAGACAGGTAGAGGGACCGGACTCGGGCACCACCGCGGCAACCGGGCGTATCAAGCCCGTGCCGGCCACAGAGGCGCGAGGAGCCAGACGCAGCCGCGGTACAGCCGCAGCCTCGCGAGGACTGGGCACATCAACAGCGCGTCTGGCGGCGGAAAGAGGTATATCGACCGCCACCTGTACCAGGCTACCATGAAAGCGTCCGGACCCCCCCCGGAGCGCGAGGCCGGAGGGAGAGGTCCAGAGGCAACTGGCGCGGCACCCCCGATGCGAACAAGGCGACCTCCGGAACACCTCAGGAAGCCGCGAGGTCGGCGAACACAGTCCGTTGCATCGCCCATTCTACAAGAACGCCCTGCCCTCTCGACAGGGCGGCCGCCCACAGGGTGGCAGGCCCGGGCAGGGAGGAGGCATGCAAGGAGAAGGGGTGTCGGTCCGCGAGGAAGAACAACTCCACCGAGACCCCCAATAGAGTCAACGACCTGGAGGACCCCCGCATTAGGAAACAGTGGACAGCCGTCCGAGTGTCCAACCCGAAGGCCACCGACTTACCCCGAAGGGCCAGCGCGTGGTCCCGCAGGAAGAACAAAGGAACCAACAGTCCGAGGGCATAGACGGGTAAGTGGAGGGAGACCCACCCATCTGCCGGGAAGTGGACGTCCCAGGTTCGATCGGGAACCTCACCCAACCTCGCTCGACGTATCTGTGTCTACCCAGACCGTCGGCGGGGGGGCGGTCCAGGGCACAGCCGCAGAGCGCGCCCCGAGCAACCCAGCGACCGAAGAGTCTGCGAACGGTACGTGGGAGCGGCAGGAGCCGATCCATAGGGGCAACGGAAACACCGCGGTGCCCATGAGGAGGAGGCGGCGTAGCCAGAGGCTCCCTAAGGGAAGGGGCAGAGCGGCCCAATGCAGCGAACCCACGAACGAGTCCCAGAGCCACCCCGGGAGGGAGACCGAGTGCAACACGGCGAAGACCTTCCACCGAAGGTGCACCGCGGCTGGCAGACCCCGGGTCACCGTAGCGCCGGACAAAACCCATGCGAGACCGACCCATGGCAAGACACACGACGGGGTCAAGCGTGACTTGGGAACATCGAAGGGGAACCCTAACCGTGCGACGTGGCGAACGACTGTGAGGGCGTCGCCTACGCACCGTCCTAGGGCTTCGGAAACTACCAACCAAACGGCCAAGGAAAACAGGATCTGGAGCCCTCTCCTGAGGAGAGGACCCAGAGCCTGCCCCACCAGTGCGGAGAAGATCCGCGGCGCGATGTGGAGACCGAAGGGAAGGCCGTCGAACAGGAACACACGATCGGAAGTCCGAACGGCCAAGAATCGCTGGAAGCGAGGATGGAGAGGAACAAGCCAAGACGCATCCTGGAGGGCCAGCGACACTACCCACGACAGAGGGCGCAGGGCCAGGCGTACCTGGGGTACCGGCAGTATCCGAAACCGTGTGTGCACGATGTGCCCGTTGAGGGCCGACAGATCCACCACCGGTCGCATCGCATCGCAGTTTGTCTACGGTACCAGAAAGACACGGGAGAGGAAAACCGGGTGACCGGCGGTCAACTCCCTCGACGCTACCCAGCTCGGGCATGGAAGTGAACACGTGGGCCACCTCTGAAGAGATGGGCCGGCGTCGGTGACAAAAGCGGAGTGGGGTGTCTGGACGTCCACCTCCAGGTGAGACCCCTCTGCGCAACCCGCCGCCCCCAACGGCCCTCGCGGTCACCGAGGGGCGCAAGGGCGAAAACAACCCGACGGAGCACCCGAGAGGAGGGGAGCGACCCGGTCGGCCAGGCGAGAAGGAGAACAAGGAGGCCGACCCAGAGAACCTACACATTGTGTTGACGTGGAGGTACCCCCGGCACGGGCCGTGCGGGCATGAGCGCCACGTTGACCTCCTCTACCTCCCCCCAACCTCGTCGAAAAGGGCGGGCTACCCCAACCCCTGGCCGTCGCGGGGCTGACCCCGTCGAAGGGCGGCCGGAAGTGGAAGGCCGGCCAGCCCCGACACGGCGGGGAAGAAAGGAGGCAAGAACAGAAGTGCGAGGCGGAACCGATGCACTGGCCTGCAACGTCCCAGTCCTGCGCCCGTGCAAGGCGGCAGCACCTGCAGCAGCACCCCGAAGAGGACCGGCAGAAGGACGGGACTGAGTGACACAGCACGTCGGTGCGTGTCGTAAGCAGGGTCCGCAACGACACAGCGCGTCGTCGCGTGTCGGAAGCAGGGGCCGCCGACAGAGAAGCGTAGCATTCCCAAGGATCCTGCTCAAAAAAACCCGACGTATATAGCGCAGAGTACAACAAACCCTGATGAATATTCAAGGGGGCTGTCCGGCAGAACGAGGACTGTACCGTCCGGCGTTGCCGAGGTGCCACGCACAAAACCGCCTTCAGCTCGGGAACCAAAGACACCGCGAGCCGAAGGGGGACCCGCCGAACGCGGCCCAAACCCGCGCGAAGAGCGCCTGGTGAAGACGCCGCGAGAAGCCGCAGGTGGTGAACAGAAGTCTGGAGGGAACCAAAAGACAAGAGAAGAAGTTCGGCACCCACCGCCGCAAGGGAAAAACCCTGTCGACAGAGGACTGAACTGGGCGAGAGAAGAACGGGGTAGCAATAGAACAAAGTTTAAGAACGGGCGCCCTGAACCAGGACCAGAACGCGCCGTCCAACCCGCCGACAGACACAAGAGGAGGCAAAAGCAGTGATGACTCCGGGGGAGGGACTGAAGGAGAGCCGGCGACGGAACGGCCGGCGAAGACGAAGGCCTCAGCAAACCAGGCCCCCAACGGGAGATGGCTAAGCCAGGCGTACCGTCGTCGCACAAACCCGGCCCATAGGAGGACAGGCCCGTCAACACAGCCAGGGACTGAACATCCTGAAGGATGTCCCGGCGGCTGAAGTCTGACCAGAGCATAGGCCTGCAGAAGGGAGGGGGACCGTAGCAGGGGTAGGTAGAGTGAGGCGCTGAGGGTGTGTCACCGCCAAGAAGCGCGATAAGAGGGAGTCTTGCATCGACTCCAAGCGCCCGTCGATGCGTGACACAAGCCACCCCTGCATAGCCGACAATCGATCCGAGAGAGGCGACCCCCCCCTCCCCCCCCCAAGAATGGTCGGCCCGCAGGGGTGAGCGCGAGCGGGAGCGAGATCCACGACACGAACCAGCAGAGTCGCGGCCCAAGGAAGGCGAGCGACCACGGTTGTGTCGCCGCAGAGGGACTCGGCCCTGAACACGAACGCCCGAGGGGGAAACCGCACGATCCCCCTCTTCCAGCGACACGTCAGCCCCTGAGAAAGGGGACCCCGAAACCACGCGATACCCCACCGAGCCAAGAGGAGGGGCACCCCCGTGGCGAGACGGTAAGTGAAGGTCAGGGAGAGAAGAAGGAGGAGGAGCAGGACGACGGGAGTGGGAAGGCTGGCCGGGTGAAAAGACTGCATCTGGTGTTCCCAGGCGGTCACCCATCCAAGTACGAACCAGACCCTACGTTGCTTAACTTCGCTGATCGGACGAGAAGCGGTGCATTCAACGTGGTACGGCCGTTGGCTGAAAAGAGGTCAGAAGTAGCCGCGGGGGGAAACAGAGCAAGGATCCCCGGGGCAGAGATAACAGGGCGGCCCGACACCGAGGCGGAGGAGGGAGGGACCGCCACCGTGGGACGAGACCGTGAAGGAAGAATAGGCACCGAAGCAGGTGAAGTAGGAGAAGCAACTACATCCTGGCAGACCCTCCTGGACAGTGTAGGAGGAGGGAGCAGAGGGCCAGCTACAGCCTGAACCTCCGCGCGCGTAGAGGACAAAGGAAGAGGACGTCGTACGAGCAGGGGAAGCGGGCGGAAGGTAGTAGAGCCCCGACCCGGAGAGGCCAGGGGAGGGCGCACAGGGGCAGAGCCGCTAACCCCGGCCGCAGGGCGAGCACCATGACGAGGGCGATGGGCGCCGTCAAGGCGATCAGGAGGACAACGAGGGGCAGGAGAGGACGGGCGACGAGGCGACGAGGCGAGCGAGAGCGTGGACGGAGCAGGGGAACCCCCCGACGACGTGACGACCGGCTGCGGGACCCAGGGGAGAGGGCCCGAGCAGGGAGAGGGCCAGGCGAACGGCCTTCAGTCGGGTCAGGGATACCCAGGGTGACGCGGATCCGGGGGGCAACAAAGGCCGGGGAACGGTGGCCCACAGTCCAAAAGTGGCGGGAGACTATCGCCCACACCGACTGAAGGGAAGCAGAGGCCACCGCCGCCACCGAGGAACCAGGGCTATGGAGCACCACAACCACCAGGGCCAGACACGGGCCACACAGAACACAGTGCGAGTGGCGCAAGCAGGACTTGTGGCTCACCAAGCACGGGGAGCAACAACCAAGGCGAAAGCAAGGCAGCCTACCTGCACTGGAAGAACACACACCATAATCAGCACGTCGAAGGAGTAAGTGGAGAGAATGTCCAAGAAGAACCAGGGAAGGAGCATGGGGAAACAGGAACACACATGCAAACAGGTATCCGTACTCACCCTAAACCGGGAGCACAGAGGTAGGTGAATAGGGCGGGCGAGGGGGAAGAGCACTAGCAGAACCTGCAAAGATGGAGAAAGTGTTAACCACCACTCAACATCTTACATGCAGGGCCTATAACACCAGTAAAGTGCACACACCAAATAGTATCAGGCAACAAGATGACATAAAAAAGGTCAATAGTGAAAGCCAACTATTACCGCAAATTTGCGGGCCAATGGAGGCATAACCGTACCGACACCACCCTCCCGCAATTTTGCGGGACCCCCCAGCGATCTCCGCAAATTTGCGGGAAGCCGAAACGTCCCAGAGGACCGAATCGAGCTCCCGCAAATTTGCGGGACCGGCCGAGATGGTCCGGCGCCGAAAAAGCGAGAGGAGCGTCTAGGGAAAACCAAAAAAGGGCCACAAAAATGCGTCATCTCCTTATGAACTCCAAGCGATGATGGCCATCAAGCTGAGCAGTGTCTTCCTTGATTATATCCTGACTCAACCGGTCAAGGGAGAGGCAAGGAAGACACACCAGGGGAGAGGAGGCACATCCCCCAGGAACCACCCAACCCACAGAGATAGAGCAAAGCCCATGAGGAGAAGTGGCAGGGAGGGTGGTTTGGCACAAAACAGGGGCCCCCGTGGGGTACCCCTGGATTGGGCAAAAAGACTATGAAAGGATGGAGGTGAAACAGGAAGATAAAACAAAAACCAGTAAATGAAACTGGCGAGAAAAAGGGTGGCCTAGCCGTGAGCAGAGAATGTGTCAGGGGCGAAAAACCCTGTGGTGTGAAGGAGGGGCCCCCGTGGGGTACCCCTGGATATCACGAACCACCTGTCGCCCAGGCCCTTGAGACACAGTGAAGGCTCGAAAGGGGGGACTCGGGAATAATGCTAATAATGCGGCCGACACAAACTCTACAAACAGCACCGCCACCAACTAAATCTCAGATTGTTTACCAACCGTACACCTAGGCTATGAAAAAATGAAAACTCATAGGGGCATAGCAATTCCTGAATGAGAAAACTAGCTAGGCTAAAATAAGCTAAAAGCTAAACTATGCCCAGACTAACAGGAAAAAAGAATATGAAAAGAGAAAGAATGAAAAACATATACGAGGAACGCCAGGCGCCCCCGTACCTTCGGTAGGCTATTTCCACACACGTCTCCATTATACACACTTAGGAGCCCATTTACGTGTGCCCTAGATCACGTAACATCTGTCTAACAAAAAAGAAGGCCAGATAAGCCGAAACGAACCTAAACAGGGTGAATTAAAGGAGCACAACAAAAGCGACTTCATTCAATGGAGCGCGTAAAAAAATGATGACAAGAGAGGGTCGCTCATGCGCACGTTCGACAGGGATCTGCACATGACGGAACACGGGATGGGCCTTAAGCGGTAACTAAGGTAAACCCCTTTTTCTTCTCTTCTATGCTTTTTTCACCTTCGGTGGTAGTTTTGGTTAATGTACAACGTCTCCTAGAGCAAGATAAGGAGTAGACTCTAGACGTTTTCTTTTTAACCGCGGTTGGAATGACGACATAGCAGTCAAAATAGACAAGTCGTCATTGCAATTAGGTTAATAGCCTTGACGTTGGATTTTCCAAGACTACTAACAAATTGTTGGTTTGAAACAGGGGTGTGTGATGTCCCCGTGGTTGTTTACTGTATATATGGATGGAGTCATGAAAGAAATACTATCAAGAGCAGTGGATGTTGGTGTATCGCTGAAAAGGGAGGGAATTGAGTGGAAGCTACCTATACTGCTGTTTGCGGATGATACAGTTCTGATGAGTGATAATGAATGGGAGTTGCAGGGTCTGGTAAATGAGCTTGGAACAGTGTGCGAAAAACGGAATTTGAAGGTAAATACGGGGAAGAGCAAGGTTATGGTCTTCGAAAAGGGTGAAGTCACAGAGTGTGAGGTGAAGCTGAACGGTCAGGCTATGGAGATCGTCAACTCTTTTAAGTATCTGGGCAGTGTGTTGAGTAAAGATGGGACTATGGATGAGGAGGTGCGGGAGAGGGTACAACAGGGGAAGAGGGTTGTAGGAACGCTAAAAGCAGTAACAAGAAATAGGGTGGTCAGTATGGAAGTGAAGAAGTCCTTGCATACAGTGTGGTAATCCCGACACTGACTTACGGAAGCGAAGCATGGACGTTGGTTGAGAGACTCAGACCAAGAGTGAGAGCAGTGGAAATGAATTACTTAACCCTTATTTAGCGGCGAGCAACATAAGTCGAGTTAAATAAAGCTAGACTATGTGGCGGCGCTCGACATAACTCGAGTGGCAATTTCAGCACGTAATGTGGCTGAGAGAGAGAGACAAGTGGTGGCAGGAGACTAGCGAGCGTATGACTGCTCCAGACCACCGCGGCGAACCTACTGACACAAATCTCAGCTCCCTCCTCCCTCTCTCACTCGCTACATACTCAATTATGTACTGAAAGTACCGAATTACCTGCTTTTTGCACTCGCGTTGCACGGTTATTGCAAGAAAACTATCCATCATACAAGGATCGTTATGGTGTCATTCGAAAGCTCTGTTTATGCCCTTTCAGGGATAGGTACTTGTTTTACGTTCTGGGTCTTATTTAGGCATGAAAATGATCACGTAAACAGCCCTATTTTGGCTAAAAACACCCCGCTGTGCGGTACACATAAATAAACCGCATAGGCCGCTCGTAAGGTGTTAAGGATTGTGTGCGGAGTTACATGGAGGGATAGACAGACTAATGAGGAAGTAAGAAGGTGTGGTGTGGAGGTAGATGTGCTGGAAAGTGTGAAAAGGAACAACTTGAGATGGTTCGGCCATATGGAACGTATGGAAAGCGAGAGAATGACTAAGAGGGTGTACGAGAGCGAGGTGGAGGGACAGAGGGGGAGAGGTAGACCGAATATGAGGTGGAAGGATGGAGTGAGGAACTACATGAACGAAGGCGGTGCTGGTTGGGGGGAGGGGCGTCGACTGACTGGGGACAGAGGTGCATGGGGGCGGTTCGTTCGTGGCCACCCCTTCGGGGATCACGGCATCAGGCAATAGATAGATAGATAGATTATGTTATTTTCACTCAATAAAGTTATTTACATGAAGTTATTTGTGTCTCTGTCACTTATTACTTAGTTTTATTATTATTATTATGATTATAGTGTCATTTTCACTGGACTTTGATAATTGATAGTGTCATTTACACTTTTATGTATTGTTAGGTAAGCTAATAATATATATAGTGTCACTTTCACTTGTTCATATTGTTATGAAGGCACTTATTATTACTTGTGCGTGTCTCTTTCACTTATACAGTACTCAGTTTTATTATTATTATACTGTCACTTTCACCGAACTAGGCTTATTGATAGTGTCACTTTCACTTGTTCATATTGTTGTTGTTGTTGTTGTTGTTGTTGTTGTTGTTGTTGTTGTTGTTGTTGCTGTTGCTGTTCCCCAGGCTGCCTGGCTGAACAGCCCCGAGCAAAACCAAGGCCATAACCGAGCGCCCCCACAGAACCCTCCCTGCCTACCACAATAAAGCCTGGGTGACCGAAGCCACTCCATGGCGGGGAGCTGAGGAGGGTGCGGAAACGCCCGGGAAACCAAAGCCCCACCCAGGGCCCTGTGCCCCTCAGCAATTATGAAGAGAAAGTTGAGGGGCAAAGGAAAAATGTGACGCTTTGGCTTCCAGGTAGATTGGGAGGTCAATCCACGGAAGAGACGCCGTCACTTGAGATTTAGAAAATATATAAGTAAAAGGAACAGTCAGATTAAGCTATGGGTATGGCAGAGATCGCTCAGTTCTCACTCTGATAGACCAGCCCATCACCACATGACTAGAACCCAATCCTCTCAGCATCAGCTAGGAAAGGCCTTAGAAAGCCGCCTTTGGCGGGGGGATAGCTCCCCTATTTCAACCCCTTTCGGGGTTAGGCACCCGCCTTGTTATTGTTATTATATATGTTCATATTGTTATTGAAGGCACTTATTATTACTTATATGTGTCCTTTTCACTTATACTTAGTTATATTATTATTCTTAGCCTACATTTGAGTGTCACTTTCACTGTTGTCACTTCCACTTCAAAAGTTTGTTAGAGTGTGGAAGTCGTTGAAGCAGGTGCCAGCACACAGTTCAACTTGACACTCGAGGCATTCCCAAGTGGTTTTTGTGGCTTTGCGGGGTCTTCTTGTTGTGTGGCTGCACACATGGCACCTCTTCTGGAATCTGCTCTTACTACCTGGTGCTTTGAAAGGAAGGGCGTTGAGCTGGTGCTTCCTGAAGAAATCAGCACACCCCGTTCTGTCCAGCTGGCCTGGTCCTTGTAGTGGCCTCTCTGGTGTACCCGCATGTTTAGCCAGGAGCTCAAGTAGCACCTGCTTGTGGAATATCCGCAGGCACTTGTACTTCTTGGCTCCTGGAGTCCTCAGACGGTAGATGTTGTAGGCATTGAGGACCGACATATCTACCGTATCCAGGATAAACTTCTTGTACCACCTGCAAGATGTTCGCAGGCAGTCGATGAATCCCATCTGCATGTCGGACTTGTCAACGAGGCGCATGTTGAGGTTGTAATCCAGGACAGCAGCTGGTTTCCGGACGGGGATCTTGGTTTTTCGGTCCACCTTCCCTGTGGCGACCATCTCGGCCTTGTGGCATGTGCTGAGGAGGTTGACCTTCCGCTGGTCATGCCAGTGGATGGAGAGGATGGGGCCACTCTTCTTGTGGAAGATGTCCGTCTTCTTTGTCTTGGTTGGGTAGGCTGGCATGCCCTTCCTCTTGCCCTTGACTGTGCCGACAGTTCCGGCCTTGCGGTCACGGAGGTACTTGGTCAGGATAGGCGACGTGTAGTAATTATCTGTGTAGAGGATGTGGTTTTGATTGAAGTGCCTCTCCATCATCTTCTTCACTACAGCGCCACCAAAACCAATGAGGGGGTCACTCACAATTTCTCCACCCTTGCCGCTGTACACCACAAAGTCCAGCACATACCCCGTCAAACAGTCGCAGAGGACGAAGAGCTTGATGCCGAAGCGGTGTCTCTTGGACGGGATATACTGTCGGAAGTGCAGCCTACCACGGAACAGGACCAGAGACTCGTCGAGGCACATCTTCTGGAAAGGAATCAGGTAGGTGGTGAACCGATGACGTATCATGTCATACAGCTTCCTGATCTTCCATAATGTGTTGGGAAGGTGGACTGCCATGTTGTTTGTCAGGTGGAGATAGGAGAGGATGTCGAAGTACCTGTCCCTGGACATGTACTTGCCAAATGCTGGAGTCGTTATGATGTCGCCAGTGATCCAGTAGTCTGCCAGAGTGTGCTTCCTGATATGTGTCATCAGCATTGTGAGTGCCAAGAACACATATAGTTCTGCCGAAGTGATAGCTCTCCATGCCACCATTTTGGCACTGGTCTTCCTCCCAAGAAAGTTGGCACAGATCGCATGATGGTTGTTGGTCTCCTCGACGAGGTATTCCATGACTTCATTGTCATAGAAGCCACAGAAAAGTTCACTGGGGGTAGCATCTGGGCCACAGGGAAATGTTGGTGACACCCCGGAACCCATCTGTACCTCATCAAAGGCAGGACAATCTGGCTCAAAATCAGCCCCATCTGTCCACACAAACAGGTCGGATGATGATGCTGTTGCTCGAGGACGTGCAGGTGCAGCAGGCACACGCCCTGGACGCCCTGGCACATTTTTTTTTTTTTTTTTTTTAAGAGACAATGAACGGAGGAAGGAAAAACACAGATAAAACAAAAAGGTCCATATGCCTAAAGGCATCCTCCATTCATAAAATGTTTGTAACAACTGGATTTAAACATTTGTAGATTGTAAGTTTGTGGAAAGCAATTCGAGGGAAGTGAATTCCAAAGAGTAGTAGCTCTGGGGATAAATGAATTCTGATAAGCAGAAGTTCTGCATTGTGGAGGAGAAAGTGTAAATTCATGGGCGCTCTCAGCTGCCCTAGTTCTACGGGGAAAGATGTGGAGAGGCGGCACAATTGAAGCAAGTTCCTCGGAACAATTGCTGTGAAAATATCTGTAGAATAATGCAAGGGATGCAACGTTTCTTCGTATGGATAATGTAGGAAGGTCCTGTGTGATTGCAGGGTTATTGATTAATCTAATAGCTTTATTTTGAATTTTGTCCAACTGCCTCAATGCAACCACTCCACTTCCACCCCACAGAGGTGAACAGTATTCCATCTGAGAATGCACATGACTTTTATATATCACGGCCAACTGCTCGCCAGTGAAGAATTCTCGAACTCTGTACAGGAGTCCCAGTTTTTTAGAGGCATTCTTAGCAATGCTTCTAACATAATGTGTCCAGCTCAAGTTAGTAGTTAATGTTACACCGAGAATGTCAATACTAGGGGAAGTGGGAATATTTACATCATTAAAAAATATATGGGAGTCAGTGAGATTCTGTCGGTTAGAAAATTGAATGTACTTGGTTTTCTGTGCATTAAAGGAAACTAGATTCTTTTGTCCCCATCCATTAATTCTAGAAAGGTCCTGGTTCAGAGAAATTGCAGTGTTTATTTTTGAATTTATAAGATCGGGTTGGGTGAAAGAATTGGTAAATGTGAAGGAACTGTGGAGTGTTGAGTCATCTGCGTAGGAATGTATTGGATTATGAGTGGTAGATATGAGATCATTGATATGAATGAGGAACAGAATTGGGGCCAAAACTGATCCCTGGGGAACACCAGCATTTATTGAGTGAAATTGAGAATAAAGGCCATCTACCATTACACGTATTTTTCTGTTATGAAGATAAGAAGAAATTAGTGGAACTAATGATGCAAGGCCGTAGTGTGACATCTTCGACAATAAGGATTGATGCCAGACTCTATCAAATGCCCTTGGCCACGCGGACACCTTGCACGCCCACGCCCACGCCCACATCCAGGGGCAGCGGCGTCGGCAGACTGACCACGTCCACGACCTCGCCCTCTTACTCGTCTTGTCGGGACTTCCTCTTCCTCCTCCTCTTCCTGTTCCTCTTCCTCCTCAGGCGACGTCAGGTCATCTGGGGCAATGTTGGGGTCGTTCGCATCCTCTTCAGGAGACAATTCGGGTGAAGAAGTGACCGGGCGTCGGCGGCGGAGGCTGAGGGAGGTTCAACAATGGGAGCCTCGGCCTTGGGAGTTGGGCTCCTTTTGCGGCGAGCCGAGGGCTTTTCCGCATCAAATTATAGGTTTGACTCCTGTAAGGAGTTAAAGAAAACCTAATATTTAGTAGTGGCACCGTAATCATTGACGAACATGCCTATTACATAAGGCACCCTCTTCAAACACTCATCCGCCGTAGTTTGAATCTACCGCGCAGAGCATTTAAAATTTGAGGAGCCTTCATCATGAGCACACGCGACCTCACTCATGGCTTCAGTCATTATGAATTGGGTTCTCACTACGAAAAAACTTTGTAAAAAATAAAAACAAAAAGAAAATAAGAATAACTATTCAATAAGCTTTCCATAATATTGTGGATGTACTTGTGTGGATCTTTGACCAGACGCTGACTCAGGCGTCATTCTTCCTTCCCTGACATATCAAGTAAACCAAAATCCTTAATACATCAACGAATGGGAAGGGGATGGTCGGGAGGGCCCCAGTCGTCAATGATTACGGGGCCACTACTAAATATTAGGTTTTCTTTATCTCCTTACAGGAGTCAAACCTATAATTTATCAGTGGCCCCTCCATCATTGACGAACATGCCTGATTTCTAAGACTGGAGGGGGACATTCGTAATCATATCATAACTCTAGAAAAGCAGATAATCAAACAACCACATAGTATTCTTACTTTGAAAAATATATTTAATGGCGCAGCACATACTGTATATACAAAAGGGGGTCAAGCAGGGGCGTGCTTCAAAGAAACCTGCTTGATACAAAAGGTTAACTCTTGAGACTCTGCGAACAGATCTGTAAGTTAAAAAGGCACCCCACTCCACATAAGTGGTGAAAAATAAAAACTTATAAGTTTACATGTCCACATATAACCCCCTAATACTCGTGGAAATATCTTGCAAAATATATCAAATGTTTAAACTAAATTGCTTTCACAGCCAAACTACCATAACAACACTGTTGTTTGTACTATCATTGTACTAGCACAATTTCCTGCACTGAATAGTACAGAGAAATGTTCATATCAACAATACCCGTAACTAGTATCACAGCTCTTATACTCCGGCGGGGTCTAGGGTGTCCTATGTTACACTGACTGCACCCCCCCCCCCCCCTTTCCTTGAAATTAAAACAAAAAGTGACTTAAGGGCCACCTAGACCCTCTGCCTTAAAGCTATACATGGCAAGGAAGGTTTGTCTAGAGCTACTGACAGGTATCGAGTCAAAAACGTATGATTAGAGGCCCACAAATGCGTGGACGTAATATCTTCCACAGAAAAATTCTTAAGGAAACGCAAAGAGGCTGCCCATTTGCGTAAATCGTGGGCCCTACCCACAACGCCGGGATTACTCTCTTTAATTACCTCGACCAAAAGAGAAGCCAATCTACGTTTGAGCAAGCGCTTACCCGTACTTGCTACCCATAAAGCACCCTGGGGGTTTAGAGGAGCTACCCTCAAATATTTGGTTAGAGCCTGCACTGGACATAAATTATGGTGCACCTTTCCCCTTTTCAACACCGGCACAGTGAACTCAGAAAACACGTGTGCACTGTGCTCATTCTTGGCTACAAACCCTGGGGAAGGTGCAATGTGAATACATTCATTAAGCCTACCAAACCTGAGGCAATTAGGTGTGTTGCTCATCGCCGCCAGCTCAGACACTCTGTTCCCAGTGGCCAAAGCCAAAAGGAATACAGCCTTTTTTAAGAGTAATGTAAAATCTGCAGTATTTTGGTACAGACGGGAGTGAAGTAATGACAATGCTTTGTCCAGAGACCAAGTAGGCATGAGCTGACGGGGAGGTGGGCGGAGTTTAAAACATGCCGTCATAAACCCTGTTTCCTCCGCAACTGGTATGGAGAGACCGGTAAGGTCCCGAAATGGTATTCTAATCGCTGTTAAGTGATTTTTTAACGTTACCACAGATAAACGTTTCTGTTCAAACAGATAATTTAAATACTTAAAAACTAACGCCACCGAGGGCACAGTTTGTTCTGTTCTAAGGATCCAAGAAGTAAAGGCTTGCCAATGTGATTGATACTGTCGTTTTGTAGACTGAGTATATTAATTCAATAATTTATTGGTCACATCTCTACCATATGGTGCTAGCCACTTGGCCTCCTGAATGTCCATAATGCAAAAGTCAGCAAGGTCGCTAGGTTGCCTATCGTGTCTAAGTGGAAAAACCCGACCGGGAGCGACACCGGGTGCGGGCACCACGTTTTCAATTGCTGGTACCACAACTGTGCCGGCCACAGGGGCGCGATTATCGAGACTAAGCCCCGATAATCTCGTAGTTTGTTTACTACATGGCACATTAGAGACGCGTCTGGCGGCGGAAACAGATAGATGGAACTCCACCTGTTCCAGTCTGTCACCAGGGCGTCTGGCCCCCCTGCCGGCGTTATCGTCCGGCGGGTGAGGTACAGTGGGAGTTTGTGAGTCTCCTCGGATGCGAACAGATCCACTTGTGGATGGTAAAGCTCTGCAATCATTTGGTTGAAAATGGGTTGCTTGAGCGCCCATTCTACTGTTGTTCTCTGTCTCCGAGACAGAGCGTCTGCCCAGACGTTTGCTACGCCTGGGAGATAAGATGCGTGAAGATGAATGTCCAGCCTGTTGGCTAGAATAAAAATCTCTTCTGACACGTTTAGCAACTTCTGAGATCTCGTTGACCCTTGTTTCTGAATACAGTGAACCGCATTCAGATTGTCCATTCTGAAGGCCACCGACTTGCCCCGTAAAGTAGAGCTGTGAGCCTGAAGGAAATATAAGGGGACTAGTAATTCTTTGACATTGATGTGGGAGATTTCTAAATGGGACCAAAGTCCTTGACCCTGGTGCCCTTGGTTTGACTGAAAACCCCAACCTATCGTTCCTGACGCATCCGTGTCTACCCATACCGTCGGCGGAGGAAAGGTCCATGACAATACTGAGTGCAACATTTCCCTCTTCGCCCAGACCGCTAGTAAGTTGTGGATTAATTTTGGTATGGGCCATAATTTTTCCGCCGGCAATAGTGGAAAATATTTGTTGCCCTCCAATATTAAACGCTTTACTTTCAACCGGCCCAACATTACAGTTAGTTGAATCCAGTTGAGAGAGCCGACCAGAGACTCCCAGATTCTCCATGTCGTAGTCAGACTGTGAAGGAGCATGAACAGTTTCCTGCGAAATCTGTTCCGATTGTCCACACTCTGACTCAGAGTGAGAGCAGCTGTGTCCCAAACCAGCCCTATCCACTGAACTACTCGTGAGGGATCAAGGTTTGACTTTACCAGATTTACCTTGAACCCTAGAGATTTGACATGTTTTAATGTTATGTTGACATGATTTATGCATACTTGCTCCGTCTCTGCCACCACTAGCCAGTCGTCTAGGTACCACAAAATCCTGATCCCTTGTTTTAACGATGGCATCAGTGCTTGCCGGAGTAATTTCGTGAATAAGCGAGGTGCCAGGTTCAAACCGAATGGCATCCTTTGAAAAACATAAGTTTGATCCCTGATCCGTAAGGCCAGAAATCTTTGAAATCTTTTGTTTACCGAGACGTGCCAATAAGCGTCTGTCAGGTCTAAGGAACACATCCAACCTCTCGGCGGAAGTGTTAGCCTGATTTGGTGCACTGTTAACATCCTGAATGACTCGTTGTGAATATGAAGGTTCAGATACGACAGGTCTACGACGGGTCTCATCTGAACACTGTCCCTTTTGGGAACCAAAAATAGCTTGGATGTGAAGACTGGGTAATTTTGAGGGACCGGGATGATGACATTCTTGGCAATCATTTCCTTGACCAGTGACTCCACCTCTAAAGAAACTAGATTCGCCGTTGTTGGCTGACGTAAGCGAGGTCGCCGGAGCCACTGCCAAGTGATGCCTTTGCGTGCCACCATCCTTGCCCAAGTGTTTAACGGCCATGCTTGGTGACACGTTCGGAACGACCCAGTTAGCAGACCAGGGTTCGCCGGCTGTACTACCCTCGGATCCACCCGCCTTGAGACCGGCCCCGGGAATGAGAGAGACATTAGTTTTTTTATGGTGGTGGAGGTGGTGGTGGTGGACGCTTCGCCGGCTGGCTGGCGTTGGCAGAAGACGGGCCCTGACCTGGTTTATTATAGCCTCGTCCTTTCTGACCTGTAAACTTACCCTGTCTATACCTGTACTGACCTTGAGGGGAGGAAGACTTAGGTAGATGAAAGGGCTTAGATCCCCCCGGCTGTGCTTTTGCGACTGGCTTGGGTTTGGGGTAGTTAAAGGCAGGTTTCTTAGAAGGGGCGGGACTATGTTTAAAGGCCTGAGCCATATTAAAAACTTCTCCACACCTCAGGGGACATTAAAGAGGGAGTGAGCACTGGTGACATGACCACCTGATTCGCAATACGATCAGGAAGCTTCCGTACCAAGGACATCCTGAGATCTTGTCGTGCTCGCACCGCCTCAAGCAAGGCTGTGCGTATGTCACCCAATGACTGAATTGACGACTGAAGGAGCAGTCGCCGAGACAGTTCAACCGATCTTCTGGCATCCGCGTCTGCGATTGCCTGAGTGGACCGGAGCATCGATTTAGCTACCTGGTGCGTCACAATGTACTGTGAGAAAAGTCTAAATGCTTTCCCCCGTAGCCTAAATTCTCGGTCTAGGTGAGTTGGGGTAGGGGTAGTGAAAGGGTCCTTGAGTTCACATAAATTGATTTTGGGGGCAGCTAAGAAATCAAACAAAGCCGAAGGGACTCCGCCGGCAGAACACACTGGCATAGAGAACCAAGAATGACTATCCTGAGGGATCTGGTGGGAAGATTTTGAGGTGAAGGTGGTCGCAAAGCTCTGAGCCTCCGTCTCCCATTCCACCCAAAGTCCCGGACCCAACTGCCCCACCTTCAACACTGGATTAGCGGCTGAGTCTGTGACAGTTCGCAAATCGAGTTCTGGTGTGAGAGCTGACAGTGTCTTTATGTCATTAAAACCATCCTGTTTGGACCAGTCAGAAAACAGTTTCGAAGCTGAGGCAGGGGGCAGGGCAGGTTTAGCAGTATAAACAAAATAGTCCTGGTGATAATAGTTAGGAATGGCCTTAACATTAACATCTAGTACATTCCCCAAAGTATCCAAGGCCCGTAATTTTTTAGATTTATTGCCTTGTATTACCCACTCTCGTGGCACTGGAAGTTCCCCTGACAAGGTAGGTTGAGCGACCTCTGGTTTAGTGGGGATCAAGTGTACCCATGACTCATCCGGACCGTACAGTAAGGGCATAGCTACCTTTTTCATAGGTGCTTTATCTAAAGGGGGCGGATTGACATCCGTTATAACCCTTACATTAGAAGTAGTCAGTGCCGCCGTAGCAGGCTAAGTGACCACCGATGGTGATATAGAGGGAGGGTGAGGGATCTGAGTCAAGGCAATAGAAGTCATCAGAGGCCGGACATTAGAACTTGTCATAGGAGCTCCCAGGTCCACTGTTTGGCTGTTGGCCAAAAAATTTAGTGAGAGCATTAACCAGCAGCCCATCTATTTCCTCTGCTGTGACAAATTTATTCGATGATGAACTCAAAGGTGAATCATTACGATCCTGTGCGGCGTCTAAAACTGAACCCGACTCTTGCGCTTCCATGTCTGAGATGATAGATACCTCGTCTTTGTCATCCGGCTCACCATGAGAGGATTCCGCCGAAGCCGGAGTCCCATCTTGTTGCCAAGACAAGTCAGGAATAGATGATGGGATCGCCGCGTCCCGGTGGACATCAGCCACTGTTTGTGTAGTTTGAGCCAGAGGTTGAGAATACCGCCAAACACCCAGGCCTTGGCCTGCACTCCCTTGGGAGTCCGAAATACCCTCAATCATGGAGCTCCCACTTGACTCTGCCATTGGACGATCACTGTCCACTGAACTCTCCAAATCTAGGGTTAAAATACTAAGTGGTAAACTGTCTTTTGGTACTGGCACTAAACTATCCCCATGAGATTGAACACTAGCTCTGTCGGGGGTAGAGGTATGACGAGAGGCACTAGACTCCGGTGAACGCCGGGAGGCATTTCGATCATGTGAGTCCTTTCAAGAAGATTTGTGGCTACGGTGCGACCGCGAACTGCTCTTGGATTTAGAAGATTTCTCGCTATATCCACTTGTTGACCCCTCTGTCTTACTCTTCTTGCTCGTTGGTGAAGAAGAGAGACTCGGCGGCTGCTGTCTAAGCGGGGACCTGGACCTAGATCTCGCCCGTGACGAGGAGGCTGCCAACGGGGGCGTCGGTTCTCGCTGTCGCTTAGATGTGCCTGGGGCTGGAGCAAGTATAGAACCCTGTCCAGTCTCTGCCGGCTTACGAACAGTTACTCTAGAGGGACGTTTAATGGGAGGGTGCTCAATTAGTAACATATCCCAAAGCGGGACGTTATCGCATTGAAGTGACTTATGAGCCACAGTAGTAGTATAAGTGGTCATTTGCTGCCTGACCTCCCTTAAGGCGACCGCTGCGGTCTTATCATTGTCTTGTAAAACTTTAACGCTGAGTTGAGAGCAAAAGGTACAGTTTCGCATCACCCACAGACCCCTTGAGCGGTCTAGACATTTAACACATTTTATACAAAGGGTGTGCGCAAAAATAGGGATACCTGAACAGGAGGGCGTAATGCATAAAGCAAAAACCGGGGCAAAGGTAGCCATGACAGAGACTGGTGGGAAACTACTCCAGGTTCTCTATAGACTCGCCGGGGCCCAGCTCCGGAAAAAAAAAAAAAAATCCAGGAATTAATGCTCATAAGGTTAACCCAACATGTTCGCACACAAGTGTTAATAACCCGCCGGGTAACGAGACGTATTACTCTACGATCACAGCTCGCTTCGCGGTGGGGTTCCTATGTAAAGATTTCAGAATGTCTGAACTTGTCCAAGAGATTTAAGAATACCCTCTGACATAATATAAAAAACCAGCATGGCGTTTATAATTGATTTAGTCTTTCCGGTGGTGTCTGATTCAAGATTCACTTTTGGAAAAACAACCCCCCAAAAAGACGCCGGCCCCTGAATTATCTCGCAGATCAAAAACTGGGAAGGGTAACAAAAATACGAGATCTGACTTCTAATGAATTGTCTTTAGATCGCCGTACGTTGAAGGCGGCGATACACAAACGTATCCCTCAATTGTCTTGGTCAACTAAACTGAATTGTAAATTCGTTATTCCACCCTACCAAGGAGCACCCGCCGGGTGTGAAAGTAAGTTATTAAAAACGTTAACCCCAATTGAGCCCTCAATCGCCGTATGTTGAAGGTGGCGATACATAAAGCATCCCTTAATTGTCCGGTTAACTAAACTGAATTACCAATTCGTTCATCCCACCCTTCCAAGGTGCACCCGCCGGGTGTGCAAGATGTTAAAAGTTAACCCCAATCGTTCCTATCCCCACTTCTTTGTAAAAGATCGCCGGGGAGGAAAACCAAACAACAACAGCTAGGTTTTTTCCTGGTTTTGCAAAACCGGGGAAAACAACTTCACAACACTTGTCCGCATGAACACCGTTAGATGGGTACAGACATTCCGCCGGGAATCATAGGGAGCCTGAAACAGGCACCACCACAGAGACGCAGTCCTGGAGAGCCTCAGACACCTACTCGCCGGGGAAACAAGCCTGTTTTTGAAACCACGTGTGGCCAAAACTCGTCACCCAGCCGGGTTTTTCATGGTGAAACCGAGAAAAACCCGCCGGGAAACAACCCACCTCGTCCAGATACCATCTGAACGCCACACACGACCGAAGAGTTAGCCAAAACACAACTAACCCCGGGCCCACAAATAGTCCGTGGAATTAGCCAATACACAACTAAACCAGGAAACAAAAATAGTCCGTGGAATTAGCCAATACACAACTAAACCAGGACACACATGACACAGTAGTACATATTTATAATATAAATCAATAACACTTGTACATGTGGCAAAGCTACAAGAGGCTGGCTAGGCCTAGGCAGACGGAAAAGACAACATGTCGGAATATAAACAAAAAGCACTGAATTATATCACAACAGGAACCACCGCCAACACACCACTTTAGCAAATACTTCCGGCAAAGGGAAGACTGACTCGGGACCCAGAAAAAACTTCACTAAGTGAAGAAAAATACGCTGGGAACGTCAGCAAAGCAACGCTACCTCATCAGAAAGATGAAAGGCAACAATAATAACGCGTAATGAAAGCCGCCTGCATCACAAGCTAACTAACTGTGAAAAAGTTCACATGTCCACAACAGGACCACGAGGGTACATCCGAAATAGATGCCCCAAACACACGACCCAAAATACACTGCACTGCGGGCAACCAGCCCAGGACACTCCTGCTACGCATATCCTAACCTTACTCGATACATCCCGGAGTAAACAAATGAGAAAAAACTCACTAAGGACGCAGCAAATGCGGAACCAGCGGAGCGTGGGGAGACACGTCCGGGCAGGCTAAGCGCAGAGCAGAGAAGGAAGAATGACGCCTGAGTCAGCGTCTGGTCAAAGATCCACACAAGTACATCCACGATATTATGGAAAGCTTATTGAATAGTTATTCTTATTTTCTTTTTGTTTTTATTTTTTACAAAGTTTTTTCGTAGTGAGAACCCAATTCATAATGACTGAAGCCATGAGTGAGGTCGCGTGCGCTCATGATGAAGGCTCCTCAAATTTTAAATGCTCTGCGCGGTAGATTCAAACTACGGCGGATGAGTGTTTGAAGAGGGTGCCTTATGTAATAGGCATGTTCGTCAATGATGGAAGGGCCACTGATAAATAATGCTCTGCGGTATGTTGAGGGCTGTGGCACATCACCAATACCACTTGAAGAGGCCCTTTGCTCATCCTGAAGGAGAGATGAAGCCGAGGGCTGTGGGTGACCCACGTGGCGTCCCGGGTCAAGGTGTCGGGACAAAGGAATGCGGGTGGTTGCTAGACCAGGGTCGGCGTCACTATCACTCTCTTCAGCTTCCCTAGCCTTTTCTGCGGCTGCCCTGCATACTTTTTTAGCTGCACTTTTCACCAGCGATTGTTTATAAAAATATTTGCCCACTTTCAAGGGCGTACGGGCAGGCAAAGGGGAAGGTCGTGGGGTAGGGCTAGGCCTACGCCTAGGCCTAGGCTGACCTAGCAACGATGGCGAGGGGGTAGGCCTAGGTTCTAGCACACTTGGAAGTTCAATAGCACCTTCCTGAAACACTTCCACATCAGGATCATCACTACTGTCTCCCCCCTCAAATAAATCCACATTATCATCGTCTCCAAAGCCAACAAAATCGTCATCTTCGCTTGCATTTATAAATTGTTCTTTGTCCACCAAGCTTTCACCACTGCTCTCTTCAATATCAAACAATTGTCGCTGTATTGCACTATCACTCAACAAACGCTTCAATTTCTTTCGTTGAGCTAGCTTCTCGGTTGCTGCAGGCGTCGAAGTTGCGAGTGGGGTAGCACTGGGGCGCGCAGGAGGTTGCACCGAATCGGACGCGTCAGAATTAATTTTTGTTGTATAACTCGCTATGGCGGCCACGTAGGAACTGATAACGTTTGTAGTCGAGGCTTGGTGGCGCTGCGATCGCCCTTGCAAAGTAAACTTTGGCCGCAGAAATTTTAAAGCACGCTTTCAAGCACATGCCTTTTAACATGACACCCGGGCTGCTGCCCTTCTTTTGTGGTGTCATTTTAAAATGACACCCGGGCTGGAAGGGTTAAAGGTTTTATGTATTTTTGTCACAAAAATAAAAAAAAGTTAGAGCTCTAAGCAAAGAGTTTATTCTCATCCTATTTTTATTGTTAGTGGTGTTTATATTTATCACGAATATCTGTTGATAGGGGAAGTGTGGTGGAGTGGTCATGCCACTGGATTGGTAATCCAATGGACCCGGGTTCAAATCCCGATATGTCAATGGAAAATATTATTGGGATTGAATTTGTGCTGTACCTAGTATCAGTGCATTACCACAAAGCCCACCGAAATGCCAAAAAAATACCCTCATTGTTCCCTGATTAAATAACACTGTATGAATATTTCTATATTCAAAATAAGTTACAGGGGGACAATGCCTAGTGAGTTCACTGCTCAATAGGTGGCGTTCTGAGAGTGAGGATCTGAGTCTGGAGGGTGAGACGGTGAAGCACTTGAGCGAAGCAACCGGCCGCTTCAGAGATGGAGCTGCTTCGAGCCATGATGGATGCTTCGCATGTCTCACTCCCCAAACTGGAACAAGACCTCACAGGCTTCACCGTGTTGAGCGGTGGAATGTACAGGCTCTCAGCCTATGCCCGAGAGGGAGTAGTTGGAATATAGAAAAAAAAACAAAAAATATATATATATACTGTAAAAGTCCTTTAATCCGACGACCGATGATTCGAATCTCCCAATAGTCCGAATTTTTCAATTTGAGGCCAAATCCGAATTCACCCGATGGTCTGAATTTCAAGAAGTCCCAAAGTCCCCTTTTTGAGGCATTAGTCCACTCAAATGTCACATAATGGAGCACACACATATCATATGTTCATGAATTCACTTTAAAAGTTTACCATTGTCATTGTAGCCTATTACCTACTTCAAAACATTCAGATTAATGGTCAAAGGAAGCTACTGATATAAACGTAAACACCTTCTTCTTATTGTTTAAATGTGCAGTTTGCTTGGAGGGTTGTCTCCAGATTACACATCGTCTGCTAGAGAGTTTGTTTTGCTCTTGAACGCATCCTTGGGACGCTCCGATGCGCTACTGGCTTGCACCGCATTTTCTGCAAGCGCATTCAGTCTTGAGCTTGAAAACGCACCTTTGGACGTTCCGATACGCTACTATTTATAGTTCAGTGATCGGAGCGTCCCAAGGGTGCTTTCAAGACAACAAGACAAGGGTGCTTTCAATACAATATAATATAACAGAGCATGTCACAAAAGGAAAATTACAAGAACCTCTCAGGGAAGTGCCGTTGTTAAGGCATTACTTCCCGAACCACATCTGATCTGATCTTCAAGAGCAAGACAAACTCGCTAGTAGACGATGCGGACATATGGTGTTTACGTTTATATCAGCAGATTCCTTTGACCATTAATCTGAATGTTTTGAAGTAGGTAATAGGCTACAATGACAATGGTAAACTTTTGAAGTGATTTCATGAACATATGATATGTGTGTGTGTCATTTGGGTGGCCTAATGCCTCAATGTTTTCGTCAGGCCATTAATACACAGGTTCATAGGGGTAAAGTCCGATAATCGAAAAATCCACTAATCCGAACGAGGGCCGGTCCGCTGCCCTTCGGATTAACGGAAGTTTACTGTATATATATCGGGTTCATAATGAGACACACGGGATATGAGTTCTACATGTATTGGGTGTGGCTGGTTACATAACAACAAAGGGCTTGTTGTCAGGGAAGGTTTTAGGAAGCCCTGCCTTGATATCGGCTCGTCTGTAGATTATATATTTAGCTAACAATATTGTTTACCAATATTGTAACATCCTCTCTCTTGTGAGATGATAGCTACCAGTGAAGTTGGTATTAGAAGAATAATGATATCCGGGTGGATGGGACTCGTTAGCCTTGGTCGGCAACTTATCTAGGGGAGACAACCTTATACAAATCCGGGTGGATGGGACTCGTCAGCCTTGGTTGGCAACCTGTCTAGGGGAGTAAACCTGATACAAATCCGTACTGCTTACCTAAGGGTAAGGCAGGTTAGTGGATGGATTAGCCGAACACCACTGTAGAAAAATAGTGCTAACAAGATACACAAGAGGGCCTCGGAGTTGGACGGATCCTAAATTGAGTGGTCAATCCTGTAAGTCCTTCACTAAACTGGCTCGGGTTGTCCCTCTCACAGGGAATAGATCCGCTTGGGGGCATTCTGTGTATGGCCACCCTCGTAAGGGGAGTAAGGCGTCCGGCAATAGATAGATAGATAGAGAATGATATTTTGTAGTCTCCTAGGATTATTAAGTAATATTATTTTTATTATGGCACATGAGCTAGAGTAATAATAGTACCAACATGATTTATAAAATTGTACAGTACTATGATTTGATAGCTACTGGTACTGTACTGTATACAGTATGTTACTGGTACAGTAGTTAGTATTTTTAACCGTTGTTTAGCGGGGCCGGACTTAAGTCCGTATCTAAAAATCTGGACTATGTGGCGGGGCCTGACTTAAGTCTGTGTGCAATTTTGGCGCAATATTGGCTCTGAGAGAGAGACGAGCGACGGGAGGAGCGTAGGTTGCCTCATGACCGCTCGCCACGGCTGCCGTGGGCCTACTGACATCTACTCCACACACATCACCCTCCCTCCCTCGGTACACACGTAATTATGTAACGAAATGACCGTATTTTAGCAATTTTGCCCTTCGGTTGGACGATCGTTGCAAGACAACCAGTGATCGTAGAAGGATAGTTCAGGTGTCATTGGAAAGCTCAATTAACGCCCTTTCAGGGATACATAATTGTATTACGCTCTGGCTCTTGTTTATGCATGAAAAAGAGCACGGAAACAAGGCCATTTATGGTAAAAAAAAACCCGTTGGCGGCATGGTGAAATATATCCACCACCCGCCCTTATTGTGTTAATATAGTATGGAATGTGATTAATTTTGTTAGAATATTAATCTATTAGTATGTAAATATGAGATATGAACTAGATGAGGTATATTAGTCAAATCTATTGATATGGTATTACAAGATTAGGTAGGCCTAATCGGTTATGGCCTTGGCCTTGCTCGGGGCCTTGGGGCTGTTCGGCCAGGCAGCCTGGGGAACAGCAACAACAACAACAACAACAAGATTAGGTAAGGTAGGTTAATTATTAGTTGATAATACTGTTCTACATGAGAATATCCAAAAATAGTGACTATATATGATATCAAATATATTGTATACCCTTGTGCCAACTTAACATAGGAATATATTTTATGAGATTATATATGAGATTAGTAATTGTTGGTATATTAGTAAAGTTAGTACACTAGAACATTAATATTCAATGTTCTGCATATGATAAAATGTTTCATGCAAAGTTATTGGTTATATCATGCAGGATTATTAAGAAAGGTTATATGATTGACTTAAAATTGTAGATCCTGATACCCAGTACCGTACTCAATTTCATCCAATCTCTTTCCTTTCACATTACAATTTCTTCGTATACCGATCTGCATTATAATATCCTTACACTCCCATTCACATTACAAAACCTTTATCATGCAGACTGTAATGTTAGGTTACTCCTCATTCAGTGGCTTCAGCCGTATTCTCACTCACTTACTCCATTTAGATAAATCTTTCTCATCCTGTAACATTCTCATCCAGCATTTCCCTTTCTGCCAGTGCCTCATCTCATACCAGTATTGGACTGTTAGTCAGACATGCAATCAGTCATACCGGTACTGTACTCTTACCTGGTCATGTCAAACTCTCTGTACCTGGTAGGTAATACGTTCCTATTCCGTCTCCCGCTCGTCCTGTTCTCATGTGTAGTGACAGGTTCATCAAATCTACTGTGTGTGTGTCTCTCACGTGTCTGTTTGTGTAGACTGGAACACATATGTCTGTAGAATTCCTATCTGTAGATCTAATGGTTGTGGTGTTGTCTGTATTAGTGACTTTTCCATTATTTCTTATGTCAGCATTTTCACTTGTCATCCGCAAATGACCTCGATTTCGTCGTATCGCTCCATTTTCTGTCTCCACTTCATACGATCGCTCGTCTAATCTCCTGGTTACAACTCCTCGTTCCCAGTTCTTCTTACCTAGTGATGTTAGCTTGATTCGCACCACGTCGCCTTAAACCAATGGTTCCAAAACCCTCGAACCTTTGTCGTAGTACTTCTTGCTCTTGAGATCTTTCAACATCTTCTTTCGCTTCACTCGCTCCAACATAATTCCTTTCGGCTCCAACAACTTGCTAGTAGTCGGCAGTAACGTCCTCGTACGTCGACCAAAGTTGAGTTGTGCTGGACTCTCTTCCAAATTTTGCATAGGCGTATTTCTGTAGTCTAGAATCGCCAAAAACGGATCTTCACCACTCTCGACAGCTTTCTTGATTAGTTTCTTCGCAGTCTTGACCGCTGATTCTGCTTTACCGTTAGACTGGGGATGATGTGGGCTGCTCGTTCGATGTTCAAAGCCGTACTTCTCCGCGTATTCTTGAATTCTTCACTGCTGTACTGCGGACCATTGTCACTAACTAGTACATTTGGCAGTCCATATCTTGCAAAGTGCGCCTTCAACTTCCTGATAACAGCGCTTGACTTGGTGCTTTCCAGGTAGTCAACTTCCCAGAAATTACTGAAATAGTCCACTGTAACAAGATAGTTGTGACTCTTGATTGTCATAAGGTCTACACCTACTTTCTCCCATGGTCGGCTGGTTTGCTCATGCGTCATCAGAGGTTCTTTTTGTTGAGCTGTAGAGTATGTGTTACAAATTTCACACTCTGAAATGAATTGCTTAATCTCTGCATTCATTCCTGGCTAAAACAAACATTCTCTTGCGCGTCGTAGACAACCTTCAACTCCCATATGTGACGAATGTATAGCGGACTTCATCTTCTGACGTAGACTGGTAGGAATTACAACACGTTCTCCCTTGAAGATCAATCCATCTTGAAATGACAGTTCTGCTCGTACATTAAAGTATGGTTTCAGTATGGTCTCTACTTCACTCTTGTCTTCTGGCCATCCTTTGAGAATTACCTCCTTCAATAGTTGCAATGCTTCATCTTCCTCAGTTGCTCGACGGATTTCTTGCAATCGTTCACTTCGGATGGGTACGTAATCTGTCATGTTGATCTGTTCAAACACCTCTTCCTGCATATCTCTTGTGTTTTGCAGATAAGCTCTTGATAGAGTGTCGGCTAGATACATTTCTTTGCCCTTCTTGTGAACAATCTCGACATCATACTGTAGTATCCTCATCAACATCCCTTGCAGTCGTCTTGGTACACTTGACAACGGCTTATTTTGGATAGCTTCTAGAGGTTTATGGTCGCTCTGGATTGTCGTCTTCCTCCCAAAACAATACTGATGAAGCTTGTTCAGTGCAAAGACGATTGCCAAAGTCTCCTTCTCTATCTGCGCATATCGTGTCTCCGTGTCAGTCAGTGCTCGACTTGCAAATGCGATTGGTTTACCCTCTTGAAGTAACGCTGCTCCTAAACCTTTCTGAGATGTATCACATTGAATCTCCAACTTTTGCTCTGGGTTGTAGTACTGTAAGATGGGTGTTTGGGTCATCATCTTCTTGATCCTCTTGAACGCCTCATCATGTTCTCTTGTCCACTTCCACTCGGTGTCCTTATGGGTCAGCTTCCTCATAGGCTCCATGACATTAGATATACTGGGTACAAATTTACTCAAGTAGTTCACCATTCCAGACAGTCGTCGTACTGCAGTCACATCCTCTGGTGCTTGCATCTTCACGATTGCTTCAATCTTCTTTGGGTCAGCCATCAGACCATCCCGCGAGATCTTGTGACCTAGGAATGTGATCTCTGTACTACCAAGCTCAGTCTTTGCTCTGTTCAGCCTCAGACCCTTTGCTCGGCATCTGTCCAGTAGGTTTCTCAGCTTTGAGTCATGATCCCTTGCAGCATCTTCACCAGTGTCACCAACTCCAAAGACCAAAATGTCATCAGCAACACAAATTATGCCTTGTAGATCATCCAGAACCAGTTGTAGCTTCTTCTGAAAAATTTCGCTGCTTACAGCTAGACCAAAAGGAAGTCTGTTCCACCTGTATCTCCCATACGGTGTTTGAAATGTTGTCAGCTTGCATGATTCTTCATCCAACACACAGTGCCAGTAGCCATTCTGAGGTCAAACTTGGAGAAAACTTTGGCTTTTGCAAGGTCAGGCAGAATGTCGTCGATTACCGGTAGAGGGTGCATCTCTCTTATGAGTGCTTTGTTCAGAGCTTGAGGGTCAATGCAAATTCTCAGATCCCCCGACTTCTTGGTTCCTGCTACCATTCGACTTACCCATTCTGTAGGCTCGTCGACCTTAGTAATGACATTTTCCTGCTCCAACTGCTCCAGTTTCTCTTTAACCTTCAACTTGATGCTCAATGGTACTCTACATGAAGGAATTGCAATAGGTTTCACCGACTCATCCACTGTTAGATGAACATTTCCTGGTATCTTGCCAACTTCATCAGTAAATACGTCTTCGTAGTCTGTTAGAATGTCATTCATTGCACAAATGTTTTCATAGTTAACTGTGATGAATCCCATTTTCTCAGACGCTCGCTTACCAAGAATTGGTGTAACAACCTGTTTTACAACAACAAACGCAACAGAATAGTACCTTTGTGGTTGCTTGCAGTTGCGGACATCAATCCTACACTTTCCCAACGGCTGAATTGTAGTAGAGTTCCACATTTGAAGAGTTGACTCACACGGCTGTAGCTCTGCGTCCGGTACCAGATGACTTGGAATGGCATTCACACTTGCCCCGCTGTCGATCTGGAACTTCACTTTATTACTGTTGACCATGAGATTAGCCATTATGTGTTTTCCTCTGGATCCGGTCGATACGTTCATGATGTATTCCCGTCCTCTTGAGTTATCTTCTGAGTCATCGCTTTCTTCTGTGTCTCCATCTTCTACCGCATGGACTCTGCGCGATGTCTTCTTTTTGCCTCCTGTCGCTGCGCTTCTTGGTGCTTCGCCGGTCGCTGCATTACTTGGACATTTCTTGGCATAGTGTCCCGTTTTCTTGCATTTATGGCATTTGGCATCAGTTGCAGGACAGTTCTTCTTACCCCAATAATGTGCTAGACCACACAAGTCGCACTGCCTGAGGTTAGGCTTAGTCTTTGTTGATTGTGGATTACTCTTCTTGGGTTTTGCACTGAGTTTGTGTAGAGACTCCTCCTTGTCACTTCGAAATGCTGTCATTGATCTCCTTGAAGTTTCATAGGCAGTACACATCTTAAGTACAACATCTAGGGTTCTCCTCCCTAAAGAATTTTTCCCGAAGTGTATTCTCTTGGCAACCAAAAACAATTTTATCCCTCAGAAGTTCATCTTGAAGTGCTCCATATCCACAGTGTCTTACCAAAGTCTTCAGCCTAGTGATAAAAGATTCCAAGGAGTCATCTTTCCTTTGCATGCTATTATGAAAGTTGTACCTCGCCATCAGCTGCTCATCTCTTGGTGAAAAATGCTTGTCAAATTTCCCAATTAATGTTGCATAAGTCAGGGCAGATTCATCTTCTATGCCAAAAGAATCGTAGATATCTAGCAGAATGTCCCCTCCAGTCAACAATTTTGCTATTTTAATATCATCACTCTTACCCTTCAGACCGTTGCCAATGATGTAAAGATCGAGTTTCTTCTTGTAACGCCTCCACGCCACTGCTTGCTCAAGCTCAGATTTGCAGACGAACATCGGCTGTGTAGTGGATGCCATGACGTCACTCAAATCTTTCGACTTTTCGAGGTTAAATCCAAGGATCACTCACTATTTCAGCTGTAGAACTTGGTCAGCAGTACTTCATTCACACATACACTGCTTACCCAGCTGCCATCATGTTGATATGGGTATATATATCGGGTTCATAATGAGACACGAGATATGAGTTCTACATGTATTGGGTGTGGCTGGTTACATAACAACAAAGGGCCTTGTCAGGGAAGGTTTTAGGAAGCCCTGCCTTGATATCGGCTCGTCTGTAGATCATATACTGTATTTAGCTAACAATATTGTTTACCAATATTGTAACAATGTCCACCTCCAGACTTGTGATATTAGGCATATCGTCAATGATGGAGGGGCCACTAATAAATTATAGGTTTGAGTCCCGAAGGGAAGAAAGGAAAACCTAATATTTAGTAGTGGCATCGGAATCATTGACGATACCAGTCCTCCCAACCATCCCCTTCCAAACTCGTTCTGATGTTTTTCTAGAGTATCTTGATATATCAGTTAAGGAAGATGATGCAGCAGCGTTTCGATGCAAAACCCACGCTAGGAAACATCTGCACTACGGGAAGCGTAAAACAGATTGGGAGGTATAACGACGCTCCCAATACCAAATGAGGTAAACCTCCTATTTGGTCGTAGCCTCGGAGTATCCAACGTAGAGCTATATACTTATCGTATAATTCTGCTCCGCTCTAGAGCGGGCAATTATCGAAATCACTAGCACGATAAAACGATAACATCTAGAGTAGCACCTTACTCTCTCTACTAGGTACGTTGTACATACTTTGGAGGCCACTATTTGAAAAGGAAAATAAGAAAATATTGATGAGAAAGAAGAGAAAATTACAGGATTTTAGGCCATCCTATCTGGCTCCTTCAGCCGTCTTGATGGATCCACCCCACTACCCGACAGGGTTCATTGGGCATTCCCGGTATCAAGTTACAAGAGACAAGATTGGATGGGCAGGGGTACGGCGCGAGGGCGGGATACTATGACGTTGGATACTCCGAGGCTACGACCAAATAGGAGGTTTACCTCATTTGGTATTAGGAGGGTCGTTAAACCTCCCAATTTAGTAGTAGCCTCTACGTTCCAACGTAGAGCTAGAGTACCAAATTGGAGGCGGACATACAAGCTGAAAACACAAACTTTAGCCCTTAAGAAATATCAGGACCATGGAAAGACTGACGTAAACAAGAGAGTTTATAGAAAGAGTGTACTGACAGGTGCATATCAAGAGAGGTCAAGTACAGTCAAGTCGTATGCCATGGGATAACTAACCTAAGACAAAGAATGCTGCATTTCATCATAAAATATGAAGTCCAGGATGCTCCCCCCCTTCCGGACGAAGGCAGGAAGACCCAGAATGTAATGAGTAAATACTGACATACGTCGAAGAGGAGGACCGTACAGGGGGTGACGAGAAAAGACATAAGCATACACAGTGACCAGCACTGAAAGCCATGAGAAGAGTACAGTGGTATGAGGCCAAGACCCACCAACAGAACGCAGTATACTTTAAGACGAGAAATTACATCAAAATCTTAACCTAGTTATTAATCCTTTAACGTAGGTGCAAGTATGGGTATAGTGCAATACCCCCCCCCCCCATAAAAGAAGAACAAGAAGGGAGAAGGATAAGAGACAGAAGGAACGCTGCAGGTAGACCCTGAGTGAACCTGCCGGCCCAACGCACGACAAGGACGTCCCGGCCTGCCTGTGGACATGGCCAAAGAGTAGGAGACAAACGTGGTGGGGGAAGACCAAAGCCCCGTGTCGGCAACGTTCGGCCGAGAAAGATTACGTAAAATCTGAACGTAGCAGCGTACGAACGGACAACAGGAGCCGCGTCCAGAACGTAAGGGTTACTGGCCCAAAACTACCGACACAGGCGAAGTCCCACAGCACGTCGACCTAGTCTCCTACAGGTCGTAGGCGCCACCCGTAAAGGCAACCCCGACACTGGCCTGGTCGAGTACACATACGGATGCAGGGATTGAACCGGGCATAACGGATGATGAACCCTACCACGTTCGAAAGCCGGTACAGGAAAAGCATAAAAACGGGAGTGGCGCGTACGGTTGTAGCAACCAAACGAACAGACGGAGCCAAAGTAACTGACTCAAGGACGGGAGAACGATGTAAGGAATGTCGGTCCCTAGACCTGGCAGTCATCTCCGGGGACTCCTACACCCGTCGCCAAAGCCATAAAGAACAATGTCATGCCACGGAAGTGTTCAGGCGCGGGGTAATGAGCGTAAGAGGCAGACGAGAGCAGTTTGAGAGCCTCCGCCAGAAACCACTGAGGAGGAAGCTGACGCGGCGTCGGACGAAGCAGAAAGCAGGAACGCAAAAAGAACCCAAGTCTTAGGGAGGAACGACCAACCCCGTGAAAGTCTCAAACGGTTCCCGAATGGCCGACAGGCGGTCCGTAAGAGTGGTGCAGATGTTGGGACGCTTCTCAATATTAACCAATGGAGGTAGAGAAACACGAACACCACCGATGGTCGCGTCCGTGACGGGTAGGGAACCAAGAAGGAAAACAGCGTCAGTGAGATCCGTAAGTCTGCCATGTAAAATGAATCCAGGGGAGAGGATTTGACATTCAAAGATCGACTAAACTTAGGCATCCACCCTGCCTCACAACATCCACGATGTGAAGGCGAACGAGGGCCCTAGGACACCAATCGATACCAAGAGGAAATCGGAGATCGCTAGGGGAACTGGACTCGGGTACCACCACTTCAGCCGAGCGGACCAGGCTTGGGCCGGCCGGATGGGCGCGACAACCAAACGAAGCACTGGTACCCTCTCAGCCTGTGGAGGACGTTGTACATCAAAGAGAGCGGCAGTTGGTGGAACACACATAAACCGACCGCCACCTGCGCCAGTCCTTGCTGAACGCGACCGGGACCTCCGCCGGAGGAGCAATCCAGCGGTACAGGAACACAGGCAACCCGGTCGCCTCGCATGAGGCGAACCAGGCCACCTGTGGAACACTCCAGGAGGCTGCTAGGTCGTCGAACACGGTGTGTTGGGAATACCATACGACCCGGGCGCCCTGTCCTTTCGACAGAGCATCCGCCCATAGGGCGGCAGGCCCGGGCAGGGAGGGTGCACGCAGTGTGACGGGCTCCCGAGCCTCGTCCAGAGCCACATGTATGGCATGAACCGGACGGAGGAGTCGGGAATCGTCGGCGATATGGGGAAGGAGAGCGACGTCACACCGTCGTTTCGGCGACCTCGGAAACCGTGAGGACGCCCGACCGAGGCACAGGAGGAAAGGCGGCCTGGTGCCACGGAGACAGCAGAGGTAAGGGGACGCATGGCGCGTACCCCTCCGTCTTACGAAGTGTGGAATTCAATGGAAGCGGTCCCTGACATAGAGAGCAATACCCGACTACATAGTGCAGAGGCGAGACCTCGCCTCAACCGTGTCCGGGTAAGGAGGACGAGACACAAAGGACAATATCCACGAGCCACGATCTATACCTCCGAGGGTGAAAACCATCGCGGCTGTAGCATGAGATAAGGGGAGGACACTCCCTACGTCCAACGGGCATGGCAGGACGGACACACCCATGGTGTGCGCAGGAAGGAAGTGATATCCTCCTCGCAATCGGAAAGGAAAAAGATACTGCCGTCCCATGTAGGAAGCCCAGGAATCGTGTGTAAGCACAATAATGTGAAAAACCGGTAAATCTGTGACAGGAGATTACCCCCTTCCCTTGTGTAGGAAGGAAAGAACGAAAAAGGGGGACCCTTCGAACGGAGGGCTATACAGGAGGATAATTCATGGGTGCACAAATACAGGAAGAAAACTCCCGAAAATTAACAGGCACAAGGGCCGAAGGACGCACAAAAGTGCTCCCTACACCTCGAAAATGGAGTACCTTTCATGAAAGTGAGTATTCCCCCCCCCCCCCCTGTGCGAGGCGAGGGGTGAAGAGTGACCCCCCATGCGGAGGGTCAGGGAGAGACCAGGCGAACCAGCAAGAGCAAGAACCCCGAAAAAACCCCGGGCAGAAAAGACCAAGGGGCAGGCGCAAATCCCCAGAAGGAAGGCATGAAAGCCGTATAAAGGAAGAGGATAATAAGAATACCCAAAGGGTGAAGGCACTGAAGAGGAGAAGACGCCTCTTCTCCACTCTACCATCAGAGGAGAGTGGGAGCACAGTCTGATAAAAAGAGAAGTCCGTGAAGCACTGCAACTGAGTCCCTATCCAGAGGGAAAGCAAATCACCCTAGCACTGACCCCGAGTGGAGTGGTCCAGAAAGGTCCCCTCCGCTCCGGGGCGGAAATCCGTTTTGGAGCGGAAAGTAGGAGGCCCTCGCCGCCCCGGAGCGGAATGGAAGCCGCGCACCAGAGCGGAGAGCGTTGCACGCTGCAGGAGCGGCCCAGGAGGCCTAGGGAGGCAATGGAGCGAGATGGTGCCAGGAGGAAGATGAATGACCTAGCCGAGGGAGGCAAGGGAGCGAGACGGAGCCAGTAGGAAGAGGAATGACCGCAACAGTCGGAAGATGAAAGACTGCAACTGAGGGCCCATCCAGAGGCAAGTCAAAGTCCACCGAGAACCGACCCAGAGTGGAGGGGGCCCCGAACGGCCCGCTCCGCTCTGGGGCGGAAATCCCGCTCTGGAGCAGAAAGGAAGCCCCGCTCCAGAGCGGAGAGCGGCATAGGACAGGAGAGGAACCTGGATGGTGTCAGGAGAAGTATGGAAGAGAACTGGCCAAGAGCGGGAAGTTCCGCTCTAGGGCGGGGCAGATGTAGTGCAGTCGGATGGGAGAGGCTTGAGGCATCAGGAAGGGTGAAAGGGAAAACACCCAAGAGTTCCGTCAGAATAGTCGAGCAGGACAGCTGACGTGGAAGCATCCACGGAAAGAAAAAGACAGTCACCGCTCCAGAGCGTATCGTACGCTCCAGAGCGGAGTCGCCGCACCAGGGAGGAGCGGGCGTAGGGTAGCCAAACGGCAGAGGCCTGTAGGGACCAGTAAAGGTGAAAAGGAACATCCAAGAATCCCAAAAGAATCGTCTAGCACGACAGCCGACGTGGGAGCCTCCCTGGGTAAAAACATAAGATATGGACATCCAAGCGTCCCAACTGAATGGTCGAGCATCACAGCGGACGTGGGAGCGTCCGTGGGGAAAGAACAGAGGCAAAGCATAGGCCCGACCTAGAGGAGGAGAGAGCCCACCCTAGGGCGGAACGGGCCCCATGAGGCCCTAGCCCAGACGCCAGAGGCTCGTAATAAAAACATTCCCAACTGAAGTGGAGAGGCCTAAAGGGACCCGCTCAGCAAAGCCAAAGACACCGTTGAAGGACGTCAGGCAGATTTCAGTAAGAAAGGGAGCGGTCTTATAAGAGAATGCGTCTAGTCATAGGCCCGACCCGGAGCGGGAGTCAACCACGCACCAGGGCGGAGCGAGCCGAGTACAGCCCTTCCGAGAGACCTGCGGCACCGGGGAGGGTGGAAGGAAAAAGACATCCCAAGGTATTGGTGAGCACAATGGAGGTTAAGACCGTGCCTCAGGAACCTCAAGGTAGGGGAGAGCTCAATGTAGGTGAAGACTGTGCCGGAGGAACCGCAAGGTATGAGCGAGGGCAAAATAGGAGAAGACTGTGGCTCAGGAACTCAAGGTATAGGTGAGCTCAACGTAGGTTAAGACCGTGTCGCAGGAACCCCAAGGTATAGGGGAGCTCACTGGAGGTTAAGACCGCGCCTCAGGAACCTCAAGGGAGTGGTGAGGGCAATAGAGGTGAAGACTGCGGCTCAGGAACTCAAGGTATTGGCGAGGGCAATGGAGGAAGCAGGAAGCCGGAAGCAGACGAAAACCGGGGCCCTGCAAGAAGGTTAAGTAAACCGGAGACAGGCAAGCAAGAGCAAGCCCAGGAGGCAAGAGTGTCGAACAACCAAAACGCAAGGTTGAAGCACAGGAGAAATGGGAGGAGGACGCTCCAAGCCTCCCACCATCAGTGCAAGCATCCCGTGCAGGGAGGCAAACCGTGCAGCGTTAGCCTCCTCAGCCCTAACCTGGGCCTCCTGGATGGCCCGAATAGGAAGGACCCAACCAGGGTCTTCGGTCGGGGACGAGGAAGATGAAGAGATGGGCCGGCGACGGTTCCTACGGCTGGGCGACCGACGAGGCGACGGAGTATAGTAGAAAGACCCCCGTGGCGAGGCCTCAACCACAACGTCATCGTACACTTTATCGCTCCCGCCACTCAGGCCCACGAGGTCACAGGCAGCCCCCACCTGACCAGACCCGAAAACCGCCACACTGGCGCCGTGCACTGCCAGAGGGACGGGTCCACTCTTCCGAACAGGAGAAGGCAGGCCACACGGAATGTCAGACCCGACAAAGCCAGGAGAATCTGGGAGACCATCGCGGACAAGAAGAGGAGAGGCCGAAGCAAACAGAGCCCCCGCCTTCTGAGTAGGCTGTAACGGTGGAAGCAGAGCCAACGGCAACGATGGCTGAGGAGCCGACGGTAGATGTCCGGCGGCCTGCGACGCCCCAATCTCCCTGAGCAGCCCATGGGTGGGACGACGACCAGGTGAGAAGGCCGAAACACCAGCAGGAACACGGACCGGGGGAAGCATCGCCATCTTAGGGCGAAAAGTCGTCGAGCCCAGAGACGTGTGGTCGGAAGCTGCAGGGCGGCGGGACGTCGAAGACGTGGAGAAGCTGAGTGGTGCCGCATCGACCCCGCTGTGTCCGCCGAAAACGGAGACACACCAGACCGAGGGACCTGCGAAGCGGTGACCACAGGGCGCGGAGACACCAGAGGAAGGTTCAGCAAGGCGCGAACCCCTTCGTCCCGGAAGCGGGGGACCCGGTGTAAATGGGCCTTAACAGACCGAGCCACGCCCGACCATGCAGCGGCGAGGTAGACCCGGGCCGTCTCAGCATCCGGTGAAGTAGGGCGAGACTCAATCGTCATAAAGGGGACGAGACACGGGCCACACCGTCTGGGGGGAAGCCATCACGGCAGTAGCACGCAGCATGGGCGGGGCACTCAGTATGCCCAGCTCCCATAGCCGGACAGGCACACCCATGGCACGCGCAGGCAGGGAGCTACATCCGCACAGTAAGCGAAGGGAGAAAAGAAAGATGTCCCAGACGAAGCTCAGAAAAAGAAGACGCATAAATTGAAGGAAGGTATGACAATATGCGCAAAAAACACACAAAAGATACCATGCATTATGATAGGTACATAAAAGTAAGAACCCCCCCCCCCCTCATGTGGAGAAGGACGGAGACGGACCCCCCCATGTGGGAGGGCCAAGCATTCATCATAAGCAGGAACAGTCCGAAGAACCCCAAAAACCCAGGTCAGAAAAGACCAAGGTGCAGGTTCAAACACCCTGAAATAAAGCATGACAGCCATATAAGAACCGAAAAGGGTACCTGAGGGTGAAGGGATCGGAAGAGGAGATGGTAGGCCAAGGGACCCAGCAGTGCAGACCGGGAACACAGCCTGATGTAAAGGAGAAGGTTATGAGACACAGTAACCGACAAACCCCAAGTACAAACAAGGCAATATTGGCCAACAAATAGCGCCAGGGCCTAGAGGGCAAGTCCGCTCCAGAGCGGGGCATGCATGCATGACAATGGCAGTCTAGGCAAAAGAGAAAGGCAAGCGCACAGCGAACAAGAGAGCCAGGGCGTCAGAAGGCAAGGCCTAGGACCGACCAGGAGCGGGACTGGTGTCCGCTCCAGAGCGGAACAGGTAGAGGAGAGACCCAGTGTAGAAGCCAAAGTGAAGAAGGAGCCCAAGGGGGCCCTGTCCAGAGCGGAATAGACATCGCTGCAGAGCGGAGATGGTGCGCGGAGATGTCCGCTCCAGAGCGGAAAGGGAGATGGAGGTAAATACCAACCAAAAGGCTCAACCCAAGTGCACAGCAGGACAGCTGGCAGGGGAGCTTGCATGAGCAAAAATAAAACAGTGCGATGCAGAGGACCGACCTAGAGACAGATAGTCCATCCTAGGGCGGAGCGGGTCCAGAGTGACCCGACCACAGCAGCCAAAAAAGAGAACATGTCGGAAGCATAGGACCGACCTGGAGCGGGATTTGTCCACGCTGCAGGGCGGAGCAGGCGCGGAGCCCTTCCCAGAGACCCGCGTCACCAAAAAGGGTGGAAGGGACGACAGTTCAAGGCATCGTAGAGCCGAAAGGAGGTGAAGACCGTGCCGCGGGGACCTCAATGTATGAGGGAGTTCAATTAAGGGGAAGACTGTGTCTCAAGAACTCAAGGCCTAGGGGAGCGCCAACAAAATAAGGGAGAGACAGCGCGGGAGCGAGCGTCAGACGAAAAAAGGGTGCCCCACATAAGGTTTAGGAAAACCAAAGCGTCATACCCCTGCGAGCCTAAGGTGGTTTAGTAAAACCATAGATCGGCAAGCAAGAGCGGCAACAATGACGGTCTACCAAAAGTCCCTTCTCCCCCTTCTAAAAAGTTAGGCTAGGAACATGAGGCCTAGCCCTGGCACCCCCCTCCAACTAAAAGTTAGGCTATTAACAGGGGGCCTAGCCGTGGTTGAGTGGCAGAGAAAAACAAAAAACACAGGGCACACTCCAATGCGAAACAATCATGTGAAGGTAAGCAAAACATAAGGCCAAAATAACCTGTCAAGGCAAGGGGGGCTATGCCCCCTTCAACACAAACGAAAGTGCACAAGTTAGCCTAACTTTTCGCAAAAACCACGCAATGAAAGCAGAAAATAAGCACAAAGCGTAATAGAACCTACCAGGTAAACAAAACCAAGCCACCGCAAGTGAAAATGATGATAAAAACAGGCAAAGGCCTAAAGAATAACAATCGCCGAAGGGCGACGCATGCGCAGAAGCGTGACCAACCAGTTTCGACGCCATACTCAAAGTAACACACCTAAGAGCCCATTTGAAGCGTGCCTACATCACAGATCATCTGTCTAATAACCTTAGGTACCATAAATAAGGCCCACAACTCACCCAAAGGGTAGGCGACAGGAGTAGCAGCACAAAAATCGGGCGCATAGAAAACAGCGAGTGTGAAGGTTTGAGTAGCGCAAAAAGGAATGCCGAACCCTGTCGGGTAGTGGGGTGGATCCGTCAAGACGGCTGAAGGAGCCAGATAGGATGGCCTAAAATCCTGTCATTTTCTCTTCTTTCTCATCAATATTTTCTTATTTTCCTTTTCAAATAGTGGCCTCCAAAGTATGTACAACGTACCTAGTAGAGAGAGTAAGGTGCTACTCTAGATGTTATCGTTTTATCGCGCTAGTGATTTCGATAATTGCCCGCTCTAGAGCGGAGCAGAATTATACGATAAGTATATAGCTCTACGTTGGAACGTAGAGGCTACTACTAAATAAGAGTTCTAATCTTGTTCTTTTTATTATTTTTTAATTAGTTTTTTCGTAGTGGCATCTGCATTATAAGGACGAGTCCGTAAGTAATAATGAGCGTACGCTTACGATGAATTGGTCTACGGTCCGGGGCTGGTGATTTGAACAGCTGACTCTGGGGTTCAAAGAGAACCATTACTGTATAAGGCATAGCATCAATGATTCCCAGGCCACTACTAAATATTAGGTTTTCCTTTCTTCCCTTTGGGACTCAAACCTATAATTCAACCATTAGATCACAGGCAGCCTGATTCCCTTTATTGCTACATATCTTAACCCTCTCCGACATATGACGCGATTTTGAGCCTATTAGGGACACTTTAAAGCCTTTGTTACTATCAGGGGTATTTAGAAATCTTTAGTTTTGTTACTTCAACCTCAGCAGTTGTCTTTGAGTTAGCTGTGGGCAGAAAACTAATTTTGGAGAGGTAATTATAAGAGTGAGAGAACTCTATTTCTTATTGCTAATCTGGCAACCTCTGCGTCATATGTGCGTGAAAGGGTTAAGAACCCTGCTACTAGATTAAATTGTCTAGGTTTTAATTTTAATGAGCTTTTGACCAGTAGTTTAGAGTTTTGTGCATGTTATAATGTGGTGTAATTTTTTTGGGGTGGATTGTATTGGAGTCTAGGTATGTGATTCAAGTTTTCATATATTTTTGAGTGATCTAATCATCAAATTTTTGGTGTGTTTGATTACAGGTTTACAACAATTGTTACCATTATGAAAATGTTGATACAGTACAGTCAGGTCTTGATATACACGGTTAATTCGTACCCTGTACGTGCAGTGTATATCAAAACCGTGTTTTAGAAATAACAGGCCTTATGGGAATGAATTAATTCTTACAGTAGTTTCTTACAGTAGATCCTCTGGAAAAAGGCAAACTATGCCTGTGTATCCAGCTCAGTACCAGTACTTGCACTGCTGCGGTCGTTCACGGTGTTGGCGGCGGCGGTAGCAGACGCAACATTTTTACTATTCTGTATTTTTGTTTTATAATCAAACTTCAAATCTTGTCTTCCCCATGCTTTATCAAGATTACTTTCAAACTCCCTTATTGATTCGGAATCGACTACATACTGGGGCAGTGCGTTCCACTCATTTACCACTCTATCACAAAATGAGTTCTTTGCCTTCTCAAGCCTATTTCTTTCTTTGTAAATTTTCTTAGAGTGTCCTCTCGTTCTTGTTCCCTCCCGCATCAAGAAGATACCTTCACACACATCCTCATCGTACTTTCCTGACACTATCTTAAAAGTCTCTATCATATCCCCTCTCTTTCTCCTATATGCCAGTGTCGGAAGCCCCAGTGTCCTCCACCTCTGCTCATAGCCCGCGTTCTTCAACGTTGGTACCAGCTTGCTAGCTCTCCTCTGCACTTTCTCCACTGCTTCTATATCCTTTACCATATATGGAGCCCACACCTGGTTTGCATATTCCAGGTGCGGCCTAACCAGCGCTGTATATAGATTCCTGAAGATTTCTTCGTCAAGTGACACAAATGTCCTCCTCGTTCCAGCCACTTTCCCAAAGTCCCCCTTTTGGCCCTTTTTGCCTACCTTCAGCCGACTTATATTACATTATACCACCAACATCATATATGACATTACATAGAATACATTAAGCATCAATAAGAACTGTTTTGGACATGTTTCTGATTTATTTGTGTGAATAGACGTGTTGACGTTAGGTAGATATCCCCGCCGCTGTACTCCCTCCCCTCCCCGTTCCAGCCTCAACCCCGACCCCGTTACTGTGATGATGTTGATAAGCCTTGTGCTACAGCTAGCACATCGGCCCCCTCCAGGTTCCCAGGCATGTTGATCGTCCTCATTGAAACCAGAGAACACAGAAATATTGTCCATCATATCATTATCATCATCAGATTGGTTGTCACTATCGGGACGCTCCCTCCCTCCCCCTCTCTTTATTAGGCTATGGTTCAATAGACCAGAAAGTAGAGAAGAAGTTATTACCCTATTGATAATGCAAAACTATTGAACACACTTACAATTGTATGTTATTTGGTCTCTATATAATCTGTGAATCATTTCCGATATGATGGAATTAAAGAAAACATTTTTCCACCAACTCATAATCAGCAGAAATGACACAAATGTCAATTTAAAACATGTTACAATATTTCCCAATCAATTTGTGTAGACACACTTTCAAGGTGAAAATAAACCGTGGGAAAAAAACCAATAAATAAATAAAATAAAATCTCCCGACGCTCGGAACCTCGCGCCTATTTGCAGAGAAGACGGGGGAATATTTTGTGTTGACTATCTTATTTCTTGTTTATCTATGTGCTGGAAGGATATTATATTTTTCATTTCCATCGCATTAGAAATGATTCATAGATTACAAAAAGTCCAAAGAAGACATAGTTATGTTAATGTATAAAGGAGTTATAGATAGATACATTAGAGAGATAGATAGAGAGAGAGAGAGAGTTGCAGAGGGGGAAGTGATCGATAACATACAAACTATTATGAGATTATGAAACGGACTCAAGTGTATGAAAAGACAGGAAACATTTTTATTGACTTTTTAATTTTATTATTAATGTGTTTGAAGGATAATATTGTTTTCAATTCCATCGCATTAGAAATGATTCATAGATTACAAAAAGTCCAAATAAGACATAGTTATGTTAATGTACAGTATAAAGGAGCTATAGATAGATAGAGAGAGAGAGAGAGTTGCAGAGGGGGAAGTGATCGATAACATACAAACTATTATGAGACTTATGAAACGGACTCAAGTTTATGAAAAGACAGGAGACATTTTTATTGACTCTTTTTAATTTTTATTATTTGTGTGTTTGAAGGATAATATTGTTTTCAATTCCATCGCATTAGAAATGATTCATAGATTACAAAAAGTCCAAATAAGACATAGTTATGTTAATGTATGAAGGAGTTATAGATAGAAAGAGAGATAGATAGATAGAGTTGCAGAGGGGGAAGTGATCGATAACATACAAACTATTATGAGACATTATGAAATGGACTCAAGTTTCTGAAAAGACAGAGGAGAAATTTTTATTGACTTTTTAATTTTAATATTTGTGTGTTTAAAGGAGATAGATAATGTATAGAGAGAGAGATAGATAGAGAGAGATAGTTGCTAGGGGCAAATGATCGATAACCTGCAAAATTATATGAGACTGATTTACGTTTCTGAAAAGACAAAGGAGATATTTTTATTGACTCATTTTAATTTTATTATTTGTGTGTTGGAAGGGTAATATTGTTTTCAATTCTATGTATTAGAAATGATTCATAGATTAAAAAAATACCAAACAAGACAGTTATATTTATGTATAAGGGAGATAGATGCATTAAATAGATAGCCAGACAGACATTTGATGCATAAATAACATTCTAACAAAAAAACAAAAACAAAACAAAAAAAAAGGCTTGGGCCGCCACCCGTATATTCTTACAGTTTCTTACAGTAGATCCTCTGGAAAAAGGCAAACTATGCCTGTGTATCCAGCTCAGTACCAGTACTTAAGATTAGAAAAAGATTATTAGAAAAAGATGGGTGGGTATGTTGGAGGAGAGGGAAATAATTTCAAGCAAGCAGTTCGGGTTCAGAAAAGGTCATTCGTGTACCACAAATTTGTTGAGTTACTATGATAGGGTAATTGACATTGTACAAGGGAGGGAGGGGTGGGTAGATTGTATTTACTTAGATTTCAAGAAGGCATTTGATAAGGTGCCTCATAAGAGATTGTTGTGGAAGCTCAGGACTGTGGGGCGGGTTGAGGGAGTATTATTAAAGTGGATGGAAAACTATTTAATTGGGAGGGAAATGCGAACAGTAATAAAAGGAAAGTTCTCCTCGTGGAAAAGGGTAAAAAGCGGAGTGCCTCAAGGATCGGTGTTGGCCCCAATCATGTTTTTGGTTTTCATCAACGACCTTCAAATGGGAATAGGCTCATATATATCTATGTTTGCTGATGATGCAAAATTAATGAAACATATTACAAGTAGGAGTAGTTGTGAAGAATTACAGAGAGACCTAGATAAGTTATATGAGTGGAGTCAAACTTGGAAAATGGAATTCAACACGAGTAAGTGTCAGGTTCTTGAGATGGGAAAAAGTAAATATAGACCTTCTTGGGGATATAAAATAGGAGATGAAATAATTAGTAAAGCTGTGAAAGTAAAAGACCTAGGGGTAGTTGTGGCAGACAGCTTGTCACCTGAACAGCATATAAATAAAATAACTGGTGAAACCTATGCAGTGTTGACTAACATGAGAATAGCTCTGAATTATTTAGATGAAGAGATGTTAGCAAAAATAATAGGGACAATAATACGACCAAGACTGGAGTATGCAGTAGTGGTGTGGTCTCCACACCTTATAAAACATAATAAAAAACTGGAGAAAGTTCAGAGAGTTGCCACTAAGATGATAGCTAGCCTTAGAGACCTGCCTTATGAGGAGAGATTGGAGAGGCTAAAGCTGCCAACGCTGAGGGAGAGGAGAGAGAGAGGTGACATGATCATGATGTTTAAGTGTGTGAAAGGTTTTGAGAAGATCGACAAGGGAGATTTTGTGGTGAGGGACGAGGGAAGAACCAGGGGTCATGATTGTAAGTTGAGGAAAGTTATATGTAAGTCTGATGTAAGAAAGTTCAGCTTCCCGTATAGAAGCATTGAGTGTTGGAATAAGTTGGATGGGGAGGTGGTGGGAGCAAGAAATATCCAAACTTTTAAAGCAAAATTGGATAAATGTAGAGAGAGAGACAGGACAACACGAGCTTAGGCTCAAATCCTGTATACTACAATTAGGTGAGTACTTGCACTGCTGCGGTCGTTCACGGTGTTGGCGGCGGCGGTAGCAGACGCAACATTTTTACTATTCTGTATTTTTGTTTTATAATCAAACTTCAAATCTTGTCTTCCCCATGCTTTATCAAGATTACTTTCAAACTCCCTTATTGATTCGGAATCGACTACATACTGGGGCAGTGCGTTCCACTCATTTACCACTCTATCACAAAATGAGTTCTTTGCCTTCTCAAGCCTATTTCTTTCTTTGTAAATTTTCTTAGAGTGTCCTCTCGTTCTTGTTCCCTCCCGCATCAAGGAGATACCTTCACACACATCCTCATCGTACTTTCCTGACACTATCTTAAAAGTCTCTATCATATCCCCTCTCTTTCTCCTATATGCCAGTGTCGGAAGCCCCAGTGTCCTCAACCTCTGCTCATAGCCCGCGTTCTTCAACGTTGGTACCAGCTTGCTAGCTCTCCTCTGCACTTTCTCCACTGCTTCTATATCCTTTACCATATATGGAGCCCACACCTGGTTCACATATTCCAGGTGCGGCCTAACCAGCGCTGTATAGAGATTCCTGAAGATTTCTTCGTCAAGTGACACAAATGTCCTCCTTATCAGCCCTACAATTCTATTGGCTTTGTTTATCTTTTCCGCTAAATGTTCTGAGAAATTTAACTTATTGTCTATCACTACTCCTATATCCTTTTCTGCATTCACTTCCTCCATCGCTTCATACATACTGTATCCTACCTTGTCTATCTTGCTGGTCCCAATCCGCATGTACTTGCATTTTTTTGGATGAAAAGGCATTAACCAATGCTCAGACCATCCCTTCATGTCCTCCACATCTCCTTGAAGCAAACCCATATCTTCCTTACTCCTCACTCTTCTATACAGCTTAGTGTCATCTGCATACAGGTATACCTCACTTCCATTAGTTATAACTTCAGGCAAGTCGTTGATAAATATAACGAACAGCAGTGGTCCCAACACAGATCCCTGAGGTACCCCACTTGTAATTTCCCTCCACCCCGAGCCTATTCCATTCACCAGTACCCTCTGTCTCCGATCTTTCAGGAAGGCTTCTATCCATTTCACACATTTCTCCCCTATATTATAGCTTCTAACTTTCTCTATTAACCTTTTATGTGGGACCTTATCGAAGGCCTTCATAAAATCGCAATATACCATGTCTATTACATCACCATCTTCTAGAATTTGCATCCAATCATCTACCACCTTAATTAGCTGTAGTACCGTCGACCTCCCCGGCAAAAATCCGAACTGTCTCCCCCTGAAAAGTTGGTTTGACTTCATATGATCCATTATTCCTTCTCTAATTACCGTTTCCATTAGTTTACACACAACACTTGTCAAACTGACTGGTCTATAATTCCCTGGGTCATTTCTCTTTCCCTTCTTAAATATAGCTGTTATGTTCGCCTCTCTCCAGTCCATCGGGATTTGTCCTGTATTAAACGATACCTCAAATAACATTTTCAATGGCTCTACTAACATCTCCCCTCCTTCCTTTATGGTTCTTGGGTGTATCCCATCCGGTCCCGGTGACTTACTTCTGTTCATTTTTTCTATAGCCCTTCTTATTCTAGCATGGGAAAACTCTATTAGTTCTAGTGCCGGTGCCTGTTTGATGGGAATAGTAGGCACTGCATCCTCCGACTCCACTGTTAGTACCCCCCCAAAGTATTTCCCCAGCACCTCTGCTTTCTCCTTATCAGTCTCCGCTCTACTCCCATCATTCAACCCCCCTACCAGCTCTGGGATCCCTACTCTTCTTGTTAACTTTTCCTGAATGTACTTCCAGAATATTTTTGGATTATCCTTCACATTTCTAGCTATCTCTCTCTCCCTCTCCTTCACCCCCCTCCTTGTTTCCCACCTTATTTTATTGTTTATTTGTCTGCGTTCCAGATCCACTTCCTTAGCCTCTATACTAGACCCCCTGTTCTTTTTTAACAATTTTAATCTTTCCCACAATCGTTTCTTTCTTCTAATCAATATCGAAAGCTTTCTTTTCATTGGCAATTCTGGGTTAGTTCTTTTCCTCAATTTTGTTTTATCCTTATATTCCCTTACTGGTACACTTTTGGATACAGCATTCTCCAGTTTGACTCTAATTTTCCTCCACATTCCTTCAGCGTCTTCACCGTTCAAGTATTCCCCCCAGTCAATGTCCAAACACCATCTCAGCAGCTCATAATCTGCTCTATCATACATGTATATTTTTCTATTGCTTCTATTATCCCTCTCTGATTTAATGTTACAACTAAAGCTTATACAGGCATGGTCACTACGACCTATAGGGCTATCCACATTAACATGTTCCACTATATCCTCTTCATTGCTAAAAATCAAATCAAGTACACTCCCCTGCGTCCCATCTCTATATCTTGTCATCTCTACAATATGTTGCGTTAAAAAACAATCTCTCACTTTCTCTATAAACTTATTCTCCAGGCTACCCTGTCCCGTTGGAGTAGTACAATTTGCCCAGTTGATCCTTGGCAAATTGAAATCTCCAATCAAAATTTTATATTTGTTCTCTCTATTATCTATCTCCTCCATTGCTTTCAGTAGGTTATCATCCTCTCCCCTGCTATTATTTGGGCTTCTATATATAGAGGCAATTAGAATTGATCCTCTTACACATTTTACTTCAATACACAAATACTCACAATACTGCTGTCTCATATCCACCTCATTAACCTTGAGCTCTTTTCTTACATAAATAAACAGTCCTCTTCCAACCTCTGCTCTAATAGCATTTCTCTCATATAACTCAAAACCCTCCAAACTATATTCCACCAGTTCCCTTTCAATTCTAGCATTTTTTGGTCTTACTTCCTGTAGGGCTATGACATCAGGTTTTTCCTCTTCATCCTGCAACCTACATATCAGTTCTCTTTTCTTGTCCTGGGTAAACACATCCACATTACTAAACATAATCCTTAATCCATCTACCATTCCTTCAGCAATTACACCATCCCGCTCCTCCAGTCCGTACCCTACTCCCCCGTTAGCACTACTGGTCTGCCTCTTTGTCTCCTGTCTCTCCCTGTGACACCTCCACCCCGTTCTCCTCCTCCGTCACAACTCCCATCACATTCTCTCCCCTCCCTGATCTCCCCCTCCCTTCTACTCTTATAAACCACTTCCTCACTTTTCCGTCCCTCACTCTCCAGTAAAAATTTCTCTTATCCTCCTCATCCAACTTTCCATTATTTTCATCAGCCTTTTCTTGTAATTCCTGAATTTTTTTCCTTTGTTCTATACTCAAATCCTTCTTTAGTCTTATGTGTTTCAGTTTATCATTTGTATTTAGCCTCAACTAAAATTTGTCACAGTCTCCGCCACTACCCTAGTTTTAAACTGTACCCTTATAGGTCTCATCTCTCCCCTTTTATATCTACCTATCCTACTGACCTCCTCCACATGCCCTTCTCATCCATATTCGTCCTCATCCACACCTTTCAAGACCTCCTTCACTGTCTCCATATCCCTCACTTTTCTCACTCCATTATCATTCATATGAGTCTCTATATCTCCATACAAGATTACACCCCTCTCCCTGTCCATGGCCTCCCTCACGACACTCTCCTTGTTCTTCATGACCCCTACAACTGCACTCTCAAAACTTTTTTTGGTCATATTCATTTCTTCCTTTTGCTCTTTCATAATATCCTCCAAATCCTTGACTTTTTGTTTACCTACCACCGTCCATGCAGTCGACTCCTTTACTTCCGTGAAACGTCCTTCGTATTCCTTCAGCTGCTCCTTTAATGCCATATTCTCTGCTCCCAGTTCATCTACCCTTTTCAATACCATCTCTAGGCTCTCATTAACTGCCAAAATATGATCCCGACTTTTCCGTGTTGTTGGCCGACTTTGGAACTTTTGAGGTTACCGTGTCCAAACGAAACCGTGTATATAAAACCCTTGTATATCGAGACCTGACTACTCCATTCCAATATTATATGTATTCAAAGTACCTGACTCCTAGGAAATCTACAACTTAGAAATTCAGCAACACAATTGCTCATGTGATATTACAGTAGTTATTGTTTTTATCCCAGTGTTATCCATCCTAACAATCCACTACCAAAATTGCTTGTATGACACCAATGTAGAATGTTTAATGGTGGTAGTTTACAGTTTAAATAACTTGTACAGCTTATTTATTTATTGGTTATTAATAGTGTTGTAGCAGTAGTTTAGTGCTTAGTTGTTATATTATTTTGTGCATATGTTATGGCAACCAGGGGTACCAGGCTGGGACACTGACTAAGGAATGGGTGAAGGAGCACCAGCCACTACTAGGAGTCCCCTTCACTGTAAAGGAAACCATCGCTGTGGCAGGTCAGTCACTCATAAACCATAGGTCAGGTCAGGTCAGGTCAAGATATTGAGGGATAAGCCTTTACAACGGCACCTCGTAGCTACTTTATACTTTTCCTATTTTCTGAAGAGTGTTGGGAGGGGAGAGAGAGGAAGCTGTTGGAGTATCTTTGTTATCTGTGTTATATTAGTCTGTATACCATATCTTACATGGTTAATTTTTTTTGTTTTTTGTTTTTTCTATGTGATTGAGGGAGGCAAAAGGCAGAGCTGCCTATAGCGAGTGCCTCCCCCATAGTTGAAAGAGTGACAGGGCAAAAATCAAGGGACGTTCAAGCCAAAATGCCTGGACACACGGAGTTTGAAGCACTAATTCATAGGAAGAGAGAAAGACTGATTCTGGGAGAGAGTTCCAGAGCTCAGCTGTTGAGTAGAGGAAAGTTTGAGAGTAACGTTTCACTCTTGGGTTGGAGAGTTGCACAGAGTAGGGGTGGGATGAGTAATGTGCCTGAAACCAAAAGTGATGATTAATTGCTTATATTCACTTACTCATATAGTGATGTACATTCTATGTGGGGGTTTTGTGTTTTTTAATTTCAAAATATTGTTTTAGTAAATCTTCAATGCGTTATTTCCACTTATGATTTTAATACATTATTTTGTCTATAGTGTGCAGTTGGCCACCCCCAATAAAAAAAAAATGGGGTATGTGCCAGAGTACAGTATATAGATAGATAAATAGATAGATAGATTTGTGCAATTCCTGGTTTGGTTTGTTTGTTTTGCAAGTTTTACATTTTAATAAATCAATTTCACCTTAATTACCTGCTTGGTATGATGTAAACTGTTTGTATTGTATATAGCATAGCTATTTGGTTGAGTTATATACTGTATTTATTAGTGGCCCCTCCATCATTGACGATTATGCCTATTACATAAGGCTACCTCTTCAAACACCCATAAGTGCAGTTTGAAACTACCGCCGCAGAGCTCAGAGGAACCTTCATCATAAGCACACGCTAAATCACTCATGGTTCGTCTTTATGATTGGGTTCTCACTACGAAAAAACTTTGTAACAAATAAAAAATAAAAATAAAATAAGAATAACTATTCATAAGCTTTCCATATTCCGTGGATGTACTTTTGTGGATTCTTGGACCAGACGCTGGCTAGTGCATCTATCCACCTTCCTTGCTCTGCGCTCTCACCACCCGGACGTGTCCCCCACAGTGCTCCGCTTTGATTCCGCATTCTTGCATCCCTAGTGAGTTTTTTCTCATTTGTTTACTCTGGGATGTCTTGAGTAAGGTTAGGATTAGCTAGCAGGGGTGCCATGGGTGGTTTTCTCACAGAACAAGTGTATTTTGGGTCGTTTTGTTGGGGCGTCTATTTCGGACGGACCCTCGTGGCCGAGTTGAGGACGCTCTGAAACGTTTTTCGTGTTTAGCCATCTTTAGGCCTAGCTGGTTAGGAGGCTGTAACTACGCGATGTTGGGCTTCTAGCTATCTTTCTGATGGAGTAGCCTATGTTATTTGTACTGACGTTCCTGGTGTATTTTTCTTCACTTAGTGAAGTTCTTTCTGGGTCCCAAGTCAGTTTTTCCCTTACCCGGGTGTTTTCTACGATTTTGAGGTGGCGGCTGTTCCAGTTTTGGTGGGATGGAGTGCTTTTCGATGGTGTTTCGACGTCATTAAGTGTTTTTTTTTCCGTTTTCACCAGGCCTAGCCAGCCACTCGTAGTTTTTTTCACATATGCAAGTGTTTTCATTGTTTATTATACAGTAAAAGTCCGTTAATCCGACGACCGATGATTCGAATCTCCCAATAGTCCGAATTTTTCAATTTGAGGCCAAATCCGAATTCACCCGATGGTCCGAATTTCAAGAAGTCCCAAAGTCCCCTTTTTGAGGCATTAGGCCACTCAAATGACACATAATGGAGCACACACATATCATATGTTCATGAATTCACTTTAAAAGTTTACCATTGTCATTGTAGCCTATTATCTACTTCAAAACATTCAGATTAATGGTCAAAGGAAGCTACTGATATAATCGTAAACACCTTCGTCTTCTTCTTCTTCCACATCGTCTGCTAGAGAGTTTGTTTTGCTCTTGAACGCATCCTTGGGACGCTCCGATGCGCTACTGGCTTGCACCGCATTTTCTGCAAGCGCATTCAGTCTTGAGCTTGAAAACGCACCTTTCAAGAAGTCCCAAAGTCCCCTTTTTGAGGCATTAGGCCACTCAAATGACACATAATGGAGCACACACATATCATATGTTCATGAATTCACTTTAAAAGTTTACCATTGTCATTGTAGCCTATTATCTACTTCAAAACATTCAGATTAATGGTCAAAGGAAGCTACTGATATAATCGTAAACACCTTCGTCTTCTTCTTCTTCCACATCGTCTGCTAGAGAGTTTGTTTTGCTCTTGAACGCATCCTTGGGACGCTCCGATGCGCTACTGGCTTGCACCGCATTTTCGGCAAGCGCATTCAGTCTTGAGCTTGAAAATGCACCTTTGGACGTATTAGTCTTGAGCTTGAAAACGCACCTTTGGATGTTCCGATACGCTACTATTTATAGTTCAGTGATCGGAGCATCCCAAGGGTGCTTTCAAGACAACAAGACAAGGGTGCTTTCAATACAATATAATATAACAGAGCACGTCACAAAAGGAAAATCACAAAAGGAAAATTACAAGAACCTCTCAGGGAAGTGCCGTTGTTAAGGCATTACTTCCCGAACCACATCTGATCTTCAAGAGCAAGACAAACTCGCTAGTAGACGGAAGAAGAAGAAGACGTTTATATCAGCAGATTCCTTTGGCCATTAATCTGAATGTTTTGAAGTAGTTAATAGGCTACAATGACAATGGTAAACTTTTGAAGTGATTTCATGAACATATGATATGTGTGTGTGCACCATTGTGTCATTTGGGTGGCCTAATGTCTCAATGTTTTCGTCATACACAGGTTCATAGGGGTAAAGTCCGATAATCCGAAAAATCCACTAATCCGAACGAGAGCCGGTCCGCTGCCCTTCGGATTAACGGAAGTTTACTGTAATACAAATTTATTCATGTGCCATGTGTGTGATTGGCTTAGTTGTGATTGGCTGATCCAGGAGCTTCGGACTGGGGGTCTGATTATGTTTATCAGACTGCGTTCTGTTTGGTGTGGGTTGCCTTTCCGGCGGTTTTTCTCGATTGCTCCGAGAAAGCTGTTTTGTTTACCGAGTTTTAATCAGGATGGTTAAAATAGGTAAAGTTACCCCGACGAGTTTTTACCGAGTTTTAATCAGGTTGGTTAAAATAGGTAAGTTACCCCGGCGAGTTGGGTAGCTTGAGGGCTCATCAGAAACTGCGTTTTCTGTGGTCGAGCCTGTGATCAGGCTTCCTGTTTTATTCACGGCGAGGTGGGCTCCACACATTTATCTAGGTGATCATGCTAACACCTGTTGGATATGGTTTTCTCGGCTTTTCAAAGCCATTGAAACAATGCTGTTGGTTTTGTTTGGTCTTTCCCTTCCGCTCCCGGCGACCTTTTTACAAAGAGGTCTGGGGCAGGTACAATTGGTTTGTCATTACATATAAAACCCGGCGGTTGTACCTTCGGGTGGTTATATTACCGGATTTGCAATTTGTGATAAATTGCCAAACAATTGATTGATACAATAGGGTATCACGGCCTTCAATACGGCGATCTATGAGGGCTTCTGGGAGAAGCCGGATTAGAGATTAAGATAGGCTTAGACTTTTTATGGGATAAAAAGTTGCCTGAATCTTACTAGTGTTTCAAGTGTAAAGGGATACTTGAAAGCCTTCCTCTTTAGTAAAGATATGCTTCATCTTTAGGAGGATTCAGAAGATATGCTTAAATCTTTTGGACAGGTAAAGATATGCTGAAATCTTTATACAGATATGCTTCATCTTTATGTGGATTCAGAAGATATGCTTAAATCTTTTGGACATGTAAAGATATGCTGAAATCTTTAATATGAAACTAAAGGAAAACGAACAGTAGTGGTGGAGTGCTACGGTTCGTTGACCGGCGGTTTTAAGGCACATGTTTTGTACCATTTTGGGGTAACCTTATGAGCATTAATTCCTGGAAATTTCTCTTAACAGGGCGGAGTACCGGCGTTGCACCAGGTGACCAGGTAGTTCCCGGGGGCGGGGTAGTTTTCCCCCAGTCTCTGTCATGGCGGCACTTGAACCTCTCATTGCTTTATGTTCAACACCGTTATGCTCAGGTATCCCTATTTTTGCTCACAAGCTCTGTATTAAATGTGTTAAATGCCTAGATCGGTCACGGGGGATATGGGTGACAAAGAATTGCACTATTTGTCACCTCTTAAGTGTTAAAGTTCTAATTCAGAAGGATAATACTGCGGCGGTGGCTTTACAAGAAGTGAAACAACTTCTCGCTACTTACTCAACGAATGTAGCACATAAAGCATTGCAATGTGATAACCTTGAGCTATGGGAGCTTTTAATTATTAAACATACCCCCCCCTCAGTATAAGATACGTGCACGTAAGACCTCAGAGACTGGGCGGGGACAAGTTGCCACACCCTCCCCCAGCAAGTCTAAGAGGCCTCACTCACCGTCACCTTTGGCAACGGAGACGAGTTCCACTTCAAGGTCACCACTGAGGCAGCAGGTGACAGATTCGGGCCACTCTGCTTCCCCTTCCAAAAAGAAGAAAAAGGAAGCGAGTGGGGGATCTAAAGACAGTACTAGTACTAAGCATAAGTCAAGTAAAAGTCATAAATCATCCAAAAGGGATCCTCCGGCGCGAAAGGACTCACGGCGGTCGCCGGAGCCTGGTACCCCGCTTTCTGCCTCTACCCCCACCAAGTCTAACGTCCAATCTGACAGGTCGGGGGTGGAGTCAGAGAATGTGGTGGAGGATGCCCCGGCGGACATTTCATTACCTGATATTCAGGCTTTTTCTACTAGGTCACGTGTGTCAGCCTCAGATTTAGAAGTGTCTTACAGAAACTATAAACCTCTAGGGGGCTCGGGTGAGGGCTCTCAATCAGAGAGTATTCCTAGCTCGCAAGCGAGTGACAGCCACAGCCAAGGGGTATGGCGTTACTCACAGTCCTGGCAGGACAGAACACACCCTTTTGTGACTCAAGTAGTGGCTGACGTCCACCAGGATGCCGATGTACCATCTTCTATCCCAGATTTAACATGGCAGCATGTGGAGGTCCCGGCTTCGGCGGGATCTTCCCATGATAGGCCAGACTTAACGGATGAAGAACAACGATCTCTGGTCTCAGAGATGGAGGTTGAAAAGTCCAGTCAACTTCTAGATGACTCTCAGGGTACTGTCGAATCTCCACAGAGTTCGTCATCGGCTAGGTATGTAACAGCAGAAGAGATTGATGGATTACTATTGAATGCACTTAATAGGTTCTTTGGCCCTGCGCCGGAAACTCCTACAGTTGGTACGGGAGCTCCCGCGACGTCGACGAATGTGCGACCTCTGGCTACATCCATTGCTTTAGCTAAAATACCTAACCCCCCTCTTGTGTCAGATCCAAGTTCCAATGTGCCAGGCACAGCAGCTCTCACTACTTCCAATGTGCGTTTCATATCAGACATAACTCCCCCTCCTTTAGACAAGGCGCCAGTCAAAAAAGGAGCTATGCCTCTTTTATATGGGCCTGATGAGTCATGGGTAGCAATGTTACCAACTAAGCCAGAGGTAGCACAAGCTACTATTTCGGGGGAGCTCCCTGTACCACATGAGTGGGTAATCCAAGGTAATAAGTCTAGAAAACTCAGAGCTTTGGATAGTCAAGGAAATATTTTGGATTCTCATAATTATTAAGGTCATTCCAAGTTATTGTAACCATGACTTTTTTGTGTATGCATCAACACCAGCCCTACCCCTTGCCTCAGCTTCAAAGCTATTTTCTGACTGGACTAAGAATGACGGCTTTAACGACGTCAAGGCACTTTCTGCTTTGACGCCGGAGTTGGATATGTTTCCGATCACAGACTCAGCCTCTAATCCAGTTTTGCAGGTGGGGCAGTTGGGTACGGGACCTTGGGTGGAATGGGAAACAGAGGCTAAAAATTTTGCCACTACTTTCACGTCAAAATCTTCCCACCAAATCCCTCAAGAACACCATTCTGGGTTCTCTCTTCCGGTTTATAGTGACGGCGGAGTCCCCTCTGCTTTGTTTGATTTCTTGGCTGCCCCTAAAATCAATTTGTGCGAATTAAAAGATCCTTTTAGCACGCCTTCCCCAGCTCACCTAGACTGCGAGTTTAGGTTAAGAGGATAAGCGTTTAGACTGTTTTCGCAATATGTTGTTACCCAGCAAGTAACAAAGTCTCTGTTACGCTCTTCTCAGGCAATAGAAGCCGCGGAAGTCAAGAAAGCCATTGAGCTTGCCCGGCGCTTGCTTCTTCAGACTTCCATACAAGTCTTTAGGAGATATTCGGACGGCCTTATTAGAGGCAGTTCGAGCAAGGCAGGATCTGCGAATGTTTTTAGTAAAGAAACTTCCTGACCGTATTGCAAGCCAAGTAGTTCTGTCTCCAGTTCTAACTCCATCTTTGATTTCACCAGCAGTTTGGAAGACTGTTTTCAATATGGCACAAGCATTCAAACAAAGTCCCTCTCAACCTAAGAAACCTACCTTCACTTTCCCTAAACCCAAACCAGTTTCGAAAGTTCAAGCTAGTGGGTCTAAGCCTTTTGATCAGCCAAAGTCCCCTTCCACCCAGGGTCAGGCTCAGTTCAGGTATAAACAGGGTAGTTTCTCAGGTAAAGGCCACAAGTTTCACCAACGACCAGGTCAGGGCCCGCCTCCAACCAAACCCGGCCAGTTTTCCAAGGGTACACTTCCACCAGCAAAAAAATAATGTCTCTCTCACTCCCGGGGCCATTCAAAGGCGTGTTGGAAACGAGGGTAGTCCAGCCGGCGAACCCCAGTCTGCTAACTGGGTCCTTCCGGGCGTGTCATCAGGCATGGCCTTTAAGAACATGGGCGAGGACTGTGGTACGCAAAGGCATCACTTTGCAGTGGCTCCGGCGACCTCGCTTACGTCAGCCGACAACGGCCAATCATGTTTCTTTAGAGGTGGAGTCACTAGTTCAGGAGATGATTACCAAGGGTGTCATTATCCCCGTCCCCCCGACTTACCCGGTGTTTACGTCCAAACTCTTTCTAGTACCAAAAAGGGACAGTATTCAAATGAGACCGGTCGTAGACCTGTCTTATTTGAATCTCCACATTCACAACGTGTCCTTCAGGATGCTGACAGTGAATCAAATCAGGCTAACACTTCCGCCGGGAGGGTGGGTGTGTTCATTAGACATGCCAGACGCGTATTGGCATGTCCCGGTAAACAAGAGATTTCAAACATTTCTGGCGTTAAGAATAATGCATCAGAATTATGTCTTTCAAAGGATGCCGTTTGGGTTGAACCTAGCGCTGCGCATCTTCACAAAATTAGTCCGGCAAGCCCTGATGCCCATTTTAGAACAAGGGATCAGGATCTTGTGGTATCTGGACAACTGGCTGGTGGTGGCAGAGACAGAAAAGTTATGCAACACTCATGTCAACATTACGTTAAACCATGTCAAATCTCTAGGATTCAAGGTCAACTTGGTAAAGTCAAATCTTGTTCCCTCACAAGTAATTCAGTGGATAGGGCTGGTCTGGGACACAGCATTTCTCACTCTGAGTCAGAGTGTGGACAATCGAAACAGATTTCGCAAGAAACTGTTTATGTTTCTCCACAGTCTGACTATGACACGGAGACTCTGGGAATCTCTAGTCGGTTCTCTCAACTGGGTTCAACTAACTGTGAAGTTGGGCCGGTTGAAAGTCAAACGTTTAATCTTGGAGGGCAACAAATATTTCCCACTATTACCGGCGGGAACATTATGACCTATCCCAACATTAATACACAGCTTACTAGCGGTCTGGGCGAAGAGGGAAATGTTGCACTCAGTCATGTCATGGACCTCTCCTCCGCCGACGGTATGGGTGGACACGGATGCGTCAGGGACGATAGGTTGGGGCTTTCAGTCAAACCTCGGGCATCAGGGTCAAGGGCTTTGGTCCCCTTCAGAAACCTCTCACATAAATGTAAAAGAGTTACTAGTCCCCTTGTATTTCCTTCAGGTTCACGGCTCTACTTTACGGGGAAAGTCGGTGGCCTTCAGGATGGACAATCTCAATGCAGTTCACTGCATTCAGAAACAAGGGTCAACGAGGTCTCGGAAGTTGCTAGACGTGTCAGAAAAGATTTTTGTGCTAGCCAACGAGCTGCACATTCATCTTCATGCATCATATCTCCCAGGCGTAGCAAACGTCTGGGCAGACGCGCTGTCTCGGAGACAGCACAGCAGTAGAGTGGGCACTCAAGCAAAACATTTTCGATCAAATGATTGCAGAGCCTTACCGTCCACAAGTGGATCTGTTTGCGTCAGAGGAGAATCACAAACTCCCTCGGTACCTCACACGCCGGACATTAACGCCGGCGGGGGGGCCCGACGCATTGGTGACGGATTGGAACAGGTGGAGTTCCGTTTATCTGTTTCCGCCACCAGACGCTTCTCTAATGTGCCACGTAGTCAACAAACTACAGGATTATCGAGGCGTAGTCTCGTTAATCGCGCCCCTGTGAGCGCAGTTGTGGTACCAGCAATTGAGAATGTGGTGCCCGAACCCGGTGTCGCTCCCGGTCGGGTATTTCCACTTAAGACACGATTGGCAACCTAAAGATCTCGCTGACTTTTGCATTGTGGACATTCAGGAGGCCAAGTGGCTAACGCCGTATGGTAGAAACGTGACAGATAAATTTATGAATCAGTACACACAATCTACCAAGAGGCAATATCAATCTCATCGGCAGTCATTTACTTCTTGGATAGTTAGAACAGAACAGACAGTACCTTCGGTGGCATTAGTTTTTAATTATTTAAACTATTTGTTTGAACAGAAAAGTCTATCTGTAGTGACTCTAAAAAATCACTTAACAGCTATCAGGGTGCCATTCTTTGACCTTACAGGTCTAACCATACACGGAAGAAACAGGTTTCATGAGAGCATGCTTCAAACTCCGCCCACCTCCCCGTCAGCTCATGCCTACCTGGTCTCTTGACAAAGCGTTATCTTTGCTTCATTCCCGTCTGTATCAGAATACGTCAGATTTTGAATTGCTTTTAAAAAAGGCTGTGTTCCTTATGGCTTTGGCAACTGGTAACAGGGTGTCTGAGTTGGCGGCGATGAGCAACACCCCTAATTGCATAAGGTTTGGTAGACTAAATGATTGCATTCATATTGCTCCTTCCCCAGGGTTCATCGCCAAGAATGAACACAGTGAACATGTTTTCTCAGAGTTGTTGTTGTCGTTCCCCAAGCTGCCTGGCCGAACAGCCCCAAGGCCCCGAGCAATTCCAAGGCCATACCCGAGTGCCCCCACAGAACCCTCCCCGCCGACCACAATAAAGCCTGGGTGACCGAAGCCACTCCATGGCGGGGAGCTGAGGAGGGTGCGGAAACGCCCGGGAAACCAAAGCCCCACCCAGGGCCCTGTGCCCCTCAGCAATTATGAAGAGAAAGTTGAGGGGCAAGGGAAAAATGTGATGCTTTGGCTTCCAATCTTGGAAGATTGGGAGGTCAATCCACGGAAGAGACGCCGTCACTTGAGATCTAGAAAATATATAAGTTAAAGGAACAGTCGGAGTAAGCTATGAGTATGGCAGAGATTGCTCAGCTCTCACTCTGATAGACCATCCCATCACCCCTCAGAGTTCACGGTGCCGGCGTTGAAACGGGGTAAAGTGCACCATAATTTGTGTCCTGTACAAGCTTTAACCAAATATATGAGAGTGGCACCTCTTAACCAGCAAGGTGCTTTATGGGTATCGAGTACAGGTAAAAGATTAATGAAACGTAAAATGGCTTCTCTGCTAGTAGAAGTCATTAAAGAGAGTAATCCCGGCGTAGTGGGTAGGGCCCACGATTTACGCAAATGGGCAGTATCTTTACGTTTTCTAAAGAATTTTTCTGTTGAAGACTACTCAACTATGGGCTTCAAATCATACTTTTTTTACTCGATACCTGTCGGTAGCACTAGACAAACCGTCAATGCCATGTATAGCGTTACGGCAAAGGGTCTAGATGGGTCTCTAAGTTACTAATTGTTTAGGTTAAGAAAGAGGGGGGGGGGGTGCAGTCAGTGAAACATAAGACACCCTAGACCCCGCCGGAGGATATGTACAGAGTATACGAGCTGTGATACAATGTATAAGTGTTGTGATTAAAATTTCTCTGTAGTAATGCCTACGGGAAATGTTGTTGAGGTACAGTAGTACAACAATGGTTTCTTTCAGTGGGATACACTGTTGAAGCAATTTATTTTTAAGAGTTCTCGGTAGTTGCAACTACGAGTAGCATTTTTAGTAAGTACATCTGCGATAGTACAAGAATTTATTCTATTTTTGTGTCTAATTTTAAGGAATATACACATTAGAATAATGGGGTTTATATGTGCACATGTAAACATAAAGTTTTATTTTTCACCACTTACTTTAAGTGGGGTGCCTTTAACTTTCAGATCTGTTCACAGATTCTCATAGTTACCTTTTTCCTCAAGCATGCTTCTTTAAGCACGCCCCTGCTTGTACCCCTTTTTATATGTTGTATAAAGTTTATACATAAATATACAGTTTTACAAAGTAAGAATACTATGTGGTTGTTTGATTATCTGCCTATTCTATTTGCAATGGTTATGATATGATTACGAATGTCCCCCTCCAGTCTTAGATATCAGGCATAATCGTCAATGATGGAGGGGCCACTAATAAATTATAGGTTTGACTCCTGCAAGGAGATAAAGAAAACCTAATATTTAGTAGTGGTCCCGTAATCATTGACGACTGGGGCCCTCCCGACCATCCCCTTCCCATTCGTTGATGTATTAAGGATTTTGGTATACTTGATATGTCAGTGAAGGTGGATAGATGCGCTAGCCAGCGTCTAGTCCAAGAATCCACAAAAGTACATCCACGGAATATGGAAAGCTTATGAATAGTTATTCTTATTTTATTTTTATTTTTTATTTTTTACAAAGTTTTTTCGTAGTGAGAACCCAATCATAAAGACGAACCATGAGTGATTTAGCGTGTGCTTATGATGAAGGTTCCTCTGAGCTCTGCGGCGGTAGTTTCAAACTGCGCTTATGGGCGTTTGAAGAGGTAGCCTTACATACATACATACATAAAATTTTAAGACTGAGTGTTCCACACATAAGTGCAGTTTCAGTCTCTTGTCCTAATGGCGGCATTCCAGGCAACCCTGTTAAGGGCTGCTTCACTTGTCAAGTTCTTGGATTTGAGATCGGCGCGTATAGTCCGATCCCAGGTCTTCCTCGGTCCACCCCTTGGTGCAGCTCCCTCCACAATCACAGACCTGCATTTTTTCACCCAATTTTGTTCATCCATTCTCTCCACATGTCCATACCATCCCAGTCTACTTGTACGCATCACCTCGCTAATACTCTTTATACCTAAACGTCTCCTCAGCTCAACATTTGTTATTCTATTCTGTAGCCTTATGTAATAGGCATAATCGTCAATGATTACGGGGCCACTACTAAATATTAGGTTTTCTTTATCTCCTTGCAGGAGTCAAACCTATAATTTTAACATACAGGTATGGTGTCAATTTATGATTGTAGATACCTTATAACTACAATATTATTGTTTGTGTATATACTACAGCATAGACTACAGTAGATCTGGACTTGACACCAAAATGGAACTTTGCAGTAAGGGACCCAAAATCGGAAAACGAACTCCCAAGTTCGAACTTCGAAACCGCGAAAATTTGATATTTTTGCGGTTTCGAGGTTGGGGGTTCGTTTTCCGATTTTGGGTCCCTTACTGCAAAGTTAAATTTTCGTGTCAAGTCCAGATCTACTGTAGTCTATGACAACAGGTATATTTCAGTATATTACAACAAATTAATTAACTATGAGCTTTTGCAGTACAGTACTTAAGAAATAGTGGCTTCTGTATCACAGAGGAAGTAGAATACAGTACAGTTCTGTGCTTCCCAATACTTTCATGTTTTATCTTTTTGTATTCTTGTTTTATTATTTCTGTGTATAAAGGAGACAAAAGGCAGGTTGCCTGTAACGAGTGTTTCCCCCAAAGCCAAAGAGTGACAGAGAGCCAAATTCAAGGGACATTAGGGTCAAAATGCCTGGACACTCTAAGTTTAAAGCAGGTTAAGTCATAGGTTGAAGGAAAGATTGATTGAGGGAGAGAGGTGGAGTGGTCATGCCACTGGATTGGTAATCCAATGGACTCGGGTTCAAATCCCGATATGTCAATGGGAAGATATTATTGGGATTGAATTTGTGCTGTACCTAGTATCAGTGCATTACCACAAAGCCTCATCCTGGGTGGTGACTTCAACGCCAAGACGTCGGCCTGGTTTGTCGACAACCCCGACACAGACAGAGGGCTGGTACTACAAAACCAAACCGATAACCTCATCATCCTTAGTGACATCCATCAACATACCCATATTCCTCACCAAGCCCTCTATAACCCATCATCTCCAGACATCACCTTTTGCTCCCCAGAACTCGCCCCCACAACATCCTGGAGGGTGGTCAGAACCTTAGGCTCTGACCACCTCCCGATCATTATCACCACCAAAACCAGACTCACCCCAGCTAGCCACAAACACACATACACCAATTATAAAAGAGCTAACTGGGAAGCATTCACAAATGAGACAGAACAACACTTCACAACTCTAAACAGTACACCCATCACTAACATCAACAATGCTGTACACATACTCAATAAAACTATCCAAAATGCTGATAAGAAACACATTCCAAGAGGTAACAGAAAAAGACACAACCCCAACTTCACACCAGAAATTCAAAACCTCATCAGACAACACGACATACTGAAACACTCCCCAGCACCCCACACACAAGACATCACACAACAAATTCAAGCACTCAACACCCAAACTAACAACAAAAATACAAGAACAACAAAAACTAAATTGGAATAACTTCCTACAAACACTTGATCACAAAACAAACCCCAAAAAAACTCTACAAAACACTAAACAGCATCACACTTTCCAACAGCAACACAACACAATCACATGCTGCAATCACAACAACAGACTCTACTCCTTCATGTAAACAACAAGCAAACACTCTCATCAATCACTTCTCACATGTCAGCCACCTAAAACCTCACAAAGACGACCGACGTGTCATCCGACGTAAGAGACAATTCCCCACAGACCCTGACTATACACCTTTCACCAATCACCAGACAAAGCATATCATCAACAATCTCAAGCACTCACCCGCCTGTGGCCTAGACAACAAAAGCAACATACACCTCAGTTGCCCCTCAACTTTCTCTTCATAATTGCTGAGGGGCACAGGGCCCTGGGTGCGGCTTTGGTTTGCCGGGCGTTTCCGCACCCTCCTCAGCCCCCCACCATGGAGTGGCTTCGGTCACCCAGGCTTTATTGTGGTCGGCGGGGAGGGTTCTGTGGGGACACTCGGTTATGGCCTTGGAATTACTCGGGGCCTTGGGGCTGTTCGGCCAGGCAGCTTGGGGAACAACAACAACAACAACAACATACACCTCAGACACCTGGGACCACAAGGCATACAAGCACTCACTAACATATCAAACTACAGCTATTCACACAACACAATACCAGACATTTGGAAGCATGGTATCATCATCACATTCCCCAAACCCAACAAAGACCCCACGCTACCCTCCTCGCACCGCCCCATCACACTCCTTTGCTCCCCCTCCAAAGTCATGAAACGCCTAGTATTACAACTAATTACACCTGACCTACCCCTAGCTCCAACACAACATGGCTTTAGGCCACTGCACTCCACAAACACTCTCTCACAGACCTTACACAAAGAGCTTTCGATGGCATCAATTCAGCTAGACCACCACACAGATCACTATTAGCCACACTCGACATTAGTAAAGCCTTCGATGCCATCCCCCGCCACAACCTAACAAACAAAATCTACAACACAAACATGCACAACAACACAAAAAGGTGGCTGGCCAACTTCCTAGCAGGCAGATGTGCACACGTATCTTTTGCCGGTCAGTCATCTAAAAATCAGAAACTTTCCAAACGGAGTCCCACAAGGATCCGTCCTATCGCCCGCACTCTTCAATCTGTACATGCACGATATAACTACACCCAATACGCCCCAAATAAACTTAGCCTCCTATGCAGATGACATAACACTCACATGCACACATCATGACCCAAAAAGAGCAACAGATCTCCTTCAACCCTATCTCAACACACTACATGGCTGTTGCACTACAAACAGACTTAATCTAGCCCCAGCCAAATCCACCGCAACCCTGCTCACAAGTTGGACAGGAGAACACGAATACATCCCTCAACTCACCATATATAACACACCCCTAACACACACACACACACCCAAAATCCTAGGAGTAACATATGATACTCATATGACATTCAAACAGCACACCACAAACATTAAAAAGAAACTGACACCCAGACTTAACGCCCTCAGGTCACTTGCTCACACAAAATTTGGACACAACAAAGAAACTACCACCACAGTATATAAACAATACATAAGATCAGTGATGGAATACGCAAGCCCAGCCTGGGCTTCTAACCTAGCTGAAACACATCATAAGACCTTACAGACTATTCAAAACAAAGCCCTGAAGATCATTACAGGCTGCACAGCTACTGCACCCACAGATCACCTACATCAAGAAACCAAAATCCTCAAAGTCAAAGACCATCTGGACATGAGAGGCACTCAATTCCTGGCAGCAGCCTCCACGATCCAAGACCACCCACTAAACTACATGGCAACACACCCACAGACACCAAGAAACATCAAAACAACACCCAGCACACGGTATCACACACAATTATTGTCCTCTCTCCCTCCCTGCCCACCCCGAACCAACTTCCAGAAGCACATCCATACTCATATCTCTCACCGATCCATCCACTCACTCACAGACAACACGCAGCTGCATGCACGACCTCCCGAAATCCATCCTTCCGAATCCTCCCTTCCTCGCGAGGACAGAGTCCACCTGGCCAGGCTGAGATGCGGACACCATCCAGCTCTCCTGAGCTATCAGAAGAGACTGGATGACTCCGTTGTCGACGCCTGCCCGGGATGTAACGCAGCACCCCATACCATTAAACACATCATAGAAGACTGCATTTCACACAACCACTTACGCCAACAACACAATCTACACTCAATGAGAGCTCTGTGGGAAAGCTCGATCGTGGCCATGGCCTTTCTCAGGGACTCGGGGCTGTTCGGCCAGGCAGCTTAGGGAACAACAACAACAACCACAACCACAACCACAACCACAACCACAACCACAACCACAACCACAAAGCCCACCGAAATGCCAAAAAAATACCCTCATTGTTCCCTGACTAAATTATAGGTTTGACTCCTGTAAGGAGATAAAGAAAACCTAATATTTAGTAGTGGCCCCGTAATCATTGACGAACATGCCTATTACATAAGGCACCGCACCCTCTTCAAACACTCATCCGCCGTAGTTTGAATCTACCGCGCAGAGCATAACAAATTTGAGGAGCCTTCATCATGAGCGCACGTAACCTCACTCATGGCTTCAGTCATTATGAATTGGGTTCTCACTACGAAAAAAACTTTGTAAAAAATAAAAACAAAAAGAAAATAAGAATAACTATTCAATAAGCTTTCCATAATATCGTGGATGTACTTGTGTGGATCTTTGACCAGACGCTGACTCGGGCGTCATTCCTCCTTCACTGACATATCAAGTAAACCAAAATCCTTAATACATCAACGAATGGGAAGGGGATGGTCGGGAGGGCCCCAGTCGTCAATGATTACGGGGCCACTACTAAATATTAGGTTTTCTTTATCTCCTTACAGGAGTCAAACCTATAATTTATTAGTGTCCCCTCCATCATTGACGAACATGCCTGATATCTAAGACTGGAGGGGGACATTCGTAATCATATCATAACTCTAGTAAAAGCAGATAATCAAACAACCACATAGTATTCTTACTTCGAATTTTTTTTTTTTATTGGTGTAGCACATAAATACAAAAAGGGGTTCAAGCAGGAGCGTGCTTCAAAGAAGCCTGCTTGATAAAAAGGGTTAACTCTTGAGACTCTGCGAACAGATCTGTAAGTTAAAAAGGCACCCCACTCAACATAAGTGGTGAAAAATAAAAACTTATAAGTTTACATGTGCACATATAACCCCATAATACTAGTGGATACATCTTGCAAAATATATCCAATGCTTAAAATTAAATTGCTTTCACAGCTAAAACTACTATAACAACACTGTTGTTTGTACTACCATTGTACTAGCACAATTTCCTGCACTGAATAGTACAGAGAAATTTTCATATCACACTACTCATAACTAGTATCACAGCTCTTATACTCCGGCGGGGTCTAGGGTGTCCTATGTTACACTGACTGCACCCTCCGCCCCCCTTTTCCTTGAAATTAAACAAAAGTGACTTAAGGGCCACCTAGACCTTCTGCCTTAAAGCTATACATGGCAAGGAAGGTTTGTCTAGAGCTACTGACAGGTATCGAGTCAAAAACGTATGATTAGAGGCCCACAAATGTGTGGACGTAATATCTTCCACAGAAAAATTCTTAAGGAAACGCAAAGAGGCTGCCCATTTGCGTAAATCGTGGGCCCTACCCACAACGCCGGGATTACTCTCTTTAATGACCTCGACCAAAAGAGAAGCCAATCTACGTTTCAGCAAGCGCTTACCCGTACTTGCTACCCATAAAGCACCCTGGGGGTTTAGAGGAGCTACTCTCAAATATTTGGTTAGAGCCTGCACTGGACATAAATTATGGTGCACCTTTCCCATTTTCAACGCCGGCACAGTGAACTTTGAAAACACGTGTTCACTGTGCTCATGCTTGGCTATGAACCCTGGGGAAGGTGCAATGTGAATACACTCATTAAGCCTACCAAACCTGAGGTAATTAGGTGTGTTGCTCATCGCCGCCAGCTCAGACACTCTGTTCCCGGTGGCCAAAGCCAAAAGGAATACAGCCTTTTTTAAGATTAATGTAAAGTCCGCAGTATTATGGTACAGACGGGAATGAAGTAAAGACAATGCTTTGTCCAGAGACCAAGTAGGCATGAGCTGACGGGGAGGTGGACGGAGTTTAAAACATGCCCTCATAAAACCTGTTTTCTCCGCGACTGGTATGGTGAGACCGGTAAGGTCCCAAAATGGCATCCTAATCGCTGTTAAGTGATTTTTTAACGTTACCACAGATAACCGTTTTTGCTCGAACAGATAATTTAAATACAGTAATTAAAAACTAACGCCACCGAGGGAACAGTTTGTTCTGTCCTAAGGATCCAAGAAGTAAAGGCTTGCCAATGTGATTGATACTGTCGTTTCGTAGACTGAGTATATTGATTCATTAATTTATTGGTCACGTCTCTACCATACGGTGCTAGCCACTTGGCCTCCTGAATGTCCATAATGCAAAAGTCAGCGAGGTCGCTAGGTTGCCAATCGTGTCTAAGTGGAAAAACCCGACCGGGAGCGACACCGGGTGCGGGCACCACATTTTCAATTGCTGGTACCACAACTGTGCCGGCCACAGGGGCGCGATTAGCGAGACTAAGCCCCGATAATCTCGTAGTTTGTTTACTACATGGCACATTAGAGACGCGTCTGGCGGCGGAAACAGATAGATTGAACTCCACCTGTTCCAGTCTGTCACCAGGGCGTCTGGCCCCCCTGCCGGCGTTATCGTCCGGCGGGTGAGGTACATTGGGAGTTTGTGAGTCTCCTCGGACGCAAACAGATCCACTTGTTGATGGTAAAGCTCCGCAATAATTTGGTTGAAAATGGGTTGCTTGGGCTCCCATTCTACTGTTGTGCTCTGTCTCCGAGACAGAGCGTCTGCCCAGACGTTTGCTACGCCTGGGAGATAAGATGCGTGAAGATGAATGTCCAGCCTGTTGGCTAGAATAAAAATCTCTTCTGACACGTTTAGCAACTTCCGAGACCTCGTTGACCCTTGTTTCTGAATACAGTGAACTGCATTCAGATTGTCCATTATGAAGGCCACCGACTTGCCCCGTAAAGTAGAGCCGTGAGCCTGAAGGAAATATAAGGGGACTAGTAATTCTTTGACATTGATGTGGGAGATTTCTAAATGGGACCAAAGCCCTTGACCCTGGTGCCCTTGATTTGACTGAAAACCCCAACCTATCGTTCCTGACGCATCCGTGTCTACCCATACCGTCGGCGGAGGAGAGGTCCATGACATTATTGAGTGCAACATTTCCCTCTTCGCCCAGACCGCTAGTAAGGTGTGGATTAATTTTGGTATGGGCCATAACTTTTCCGCCGGTAATAGTGGAAAATATTTGTTGCCCTCCAATATTAAACGCTTTACTTTCAATCGGCCCAACATTACAGTTAGTTGAATCCAGTTGAGAGAGCCGACCAGAGACTCCCAGATTCTCCGTGTCGTAGTCAGACTGTGAAGGAACAGGAACAGTTTCCTGCGAAACCTGTTTCGATTGTCCACACTCTGACTCAGAGTGAGAGCAGCTGTGTCCCAAACCAGCCCTATCCACTGAACTACTCGTGAGGGAACAAGGTTTGACTTTACCAGATTTACCTTGAACCCTAGAGTTTTGACATGTTTTAATGTTATGTTGACATGATTTATGCATACTTGCTCCGTCTCTGCCACCACTAGCCAGTCGTCTAGGTACCACAAAATCCTGATCCCTTGTTTTAACAATGGCATCAGGGCTTGCCGGACTAATTTTGTGAATAAGCGAGGTGCCAGGTTCAATCCGAATGGCCCCCCGCTCTGCCTGCTTCGTTGGTTTCGCTTTTGAACACGTGCGGGGGCTGACGGAGGCGGCAGGAGGGGAGTGCATGCCCGCATGCCCACCCTTCCTGCCGCCCCCAACTAATTGTAGTGGACCCTATCATTTCTCATCCTTTCTGTTTTCCGTTTTTCCCTTCTTCCCGCTGCCCCCTCCTTTGGGAGCACCGTGACTGTCATGAGGTAAACGACCGTACTCACTCTTTGGTTTCGTTGGAGGGTGTTGTGGGTCGGCAATCCCTACACCCGTCGAACTGTGGTACCCGACGTGTTCGAGCGAGGGGAAACTTTTATGCCAAACCCTAACCCTTGTGCTGGGTCGGCGATCGACGGATCGACGGCCCTTAAGGTGCATTAGTCGGGTGTATATCTGCAAGAATTCCTAGGGCGGTCGTCCCGTCCTCTAATTGTGGCTCCATGGTGGGTTTGGAATCTGACTCAGATGAATTTCGAAATATTCGTCCTATGGAATCTAAAATTGCCCCCTCTGACGCCGACCCCTGCGAGAAATTGGACTGCCTCAAGGACCCTTCCCCTGCTGCCAACAGTGCCGGAGTTCCCCACTCAGGCATGGCACCCACAGACCTTGGCAAACCTCCTAAGGATACTGTGACGAATTCTCCATCGTCGGGTAGTGAGATCCATCAGGTTGTTGTTGTTGAAGACGTGTTTAATTTAAACTAGCCCTCTGGGCCGAGGCCCTCATAAGGCTAGTGGTCGGCGGGGGGATAGTAAGTCAAGTCATATAGGTCACTGGTCAGATTTCACCGTAGAGATTAAGAGCTGCTAAGAAATGACGGATGGCTATGAACGAGAATGAATCTGAGTCAGAAAGGATGTCTTTTAAAGAGTGTGTCGCAAGAAGCGACGTCTTTCAGGGCCGTACATGGGACAAACGCATAAAATGTGAGCGATAGTAAGAACTGTGTGACAATGGTGACATTCTGGCGGAGGACTACGGGGAGTGGTCATTAGATATCCATGAGTGAGTCTCGTGTGTCCTATGCGTAATCGAGTTAAGAGGGTTTGGTCAGCGCGACAGGGGCTGAGTGAAGAGGGCCACATGTGAATGTCGTCTTTGATGGAACGAAGGTGACCTCCCAAAGGTTGATCCCTCCATTCTGAGTGCCACTTTTCATGAATATGCCGTCGAACTACAGGAATTAGGTCATCCGATCTGAGGACAGTGGATGCCGGAGCACCTAGACAGGCCTGTTTAGCAAGGGCGTCAGCACGTTCATTTCCCGCAATGCCTACATGAGCGGGGATCCAACAGAGGGTGATGGATCGAGAGCTGCATTTTAATTCGTGGATTTTCAGGATAACATCGATGATCAAGTGGTCACGTGGGGCGTACTCTCCCAATGCTTGCAACACACTTTTTGAGTCACTGCAGATAACTATGTGAGGAGGATTGTTTGGAAGTGCAGAGATGAGGGTCAGGGCACCATGAATAGCCCACAACTCTGCAGTGAAAACGGTGGAACAAGGATGTAGGGAGCTTTGATGGATACCATGCTCAGAAACCGCTGCACTACCGACGGCATCCGGAACCTTCGAACCATCAGTGTAGATGAAGGCAGCTGGAACATGCCTATCAAGATGTTGTAATGCTAAAGTACGGCGTTGGACTGGAGTCACAGCCTCTACTTGGTCAGTCAAATGGAAACAAACGTCAGGGTGTTTAAGGATCCAGGGGGTAATTGAATACAGGGGAGGGCGAATGAGGTGTTGGAATATTGTAAGATGCGAGTAATTGGCGGGAGAGGAGGGTAAAAGGCAAGGTAGTAGTAGGAGTAACACAAAAACCTTGGGAACGGAAAAGGTCCTTCAATGTGGGATCCTGTTGGAGACGGATGGCAGTTCGCAGCTGAACCAGCTGACGATGATACGTTAATGGCAGACCCCAGCCTCACTGAGCACCCTGTACACACGAGGACCGGAAAGCTCCTGAGCTAATACGTATGCCAAGGTGATGAACGGAGTTAAGTGTCTGCAATGTGGATGCCGAGGCAGTGCCATATACCGGGCAACCATAATCTAGGGCAGATAGAATGGTGGATCTATAAAAGAGTAGTAACGTAGATCGGTCAGCACCCCAATGAACACGTGCCACAGACTTGAGGACATTCATGCGCTGAAGGCACCGAGCCTTCAGAGTGGCAACATGGGATTTCCAATTTAGGTGGGTATCAAAGATAAGGCCAAGGAATTTAGTGGAGGCAAGGAATTTAATCTTGGAAGAACCCATAGAGAGGGTGATGGACTGCTTACGCAAGTGTCTAAGGTCACGATAGAAAACGACAGCATTGGTTCTGTCAGTCGAGAAGCGGAAACCAGTTGAGGACGATCCATCAGGTGATCTCCCCGGCTTCAATTCCTATGCACAGTACTGCCTCTGTGATCAATAATAGTGATGACAACCCCACAGTCTCGACTTTAACTTCTAAATTACCAGATTATGATTCTAGCCTTAGCCTACCTCTTCATTCCGTTGACAACCTTACTGAAGAACCTCGCATGCCCTCAGCTGACACCCCTACGGATGCTTCTTGCATCCCTGACCCGTCTGTGACTCCATCTGTTACCATCTTCCCTCCGGATGCAGGATCTCCTACCTCAATTAAACCTGCTTCTGTACCTCCACGATCTCAACGGGCCGTTAATGCAGGTACAGGAAAAGACCTTGCCGGTATTTCCTCTGCCATTCACACGCTTCAACCGTTCGTACCTTCGCATAACCGACAAAGGCGTAAACGTAACACGTATACCCCTGCTTCGAAGGACACTTATAACGCTATGTTCAGTCCCCCTGATTGGTCACGGTTTTTCACGGTCTCTGGTGACCCTATGGATGATTTCAGTATATACGATACTCTCGCACAAGATATTGGTGACTTCACCATGCATGCTGTTGGATCGGCCAAGCGCATGATTGAGGTGAAAACACAGGAGCAATCTGAAGCCTTACAAGCCTACCTCGACACCCCCAACGACAGATACACAGGTAAACCAGATGAATACCTGAATCAGTGTACTGGCACGGTTGTGCTCCCTTCCGACTTCGAATTTGCAGATCAGAGCTTTACAGACTCAACCAATCGTATCTTAAAATTATTGCAAAGAACTGACCCCACTGTTGTTAAAGTTGACACTTATACTGCTCCTCAGCGTGGAAATCGGCCCCCACTACGCATTGTCAAAATCTATTATAAGCGCCATGACCTCCCTATGCATGTCCGTCTTGCAGGTCGCCAACTGCAGGTACGAAGGTATGTTAACAAGCCGAGACAATGCACAAATTGCTGGAAGCTTGGGCATTCAACCCCACGGTGTCGGGCTCTCAATGCTCGTTGCTTAAATTGCGGCTCAGAACAACATGCTCTCAACAATTGTCAAGTTGGCGCGCCCCGTTGTGCAAATTGTGACGGGTCCCACAAAGCCAATGACAGAACATGCCCGCACTTTGCGTTTCATCGTGACATATTACATTTACAGGCCACAAAAGGACTCCCCTTCCGGTCTGCTGCAGCACAATTAAGGCAGGAAGGCAAATCTCCTCCATATCGACGGTTTGAATCAACTACACCCGCTGACTCCTCTGACCACCAGCGTCCAGAGCAGCCTCCGGCACCACCTATTAGCCCACAACATTACCCCACCAATGATACCTTCCGTTTAGTTCACCTTAACTCCCCGGACCTATCCACCTCTAACAGGTTCGAGGGATTTACTAACTTGACCGATGATACTGAGTTTTGGAACATGACTGCCGAAGAGAACCTCATGGAATGTAACACAGTACCAGATATAGAGACTTCTCCCCAATCTCGCTCCACCCAGTCGCAGCCTCGGAAAAAGCGTAAGGTTGTAAGTCCTATCCGGTCATTATCCCGGACCTCGAAACTCGGTTCCACCACACAGAAGTGGGTTATGCCTACCCACGATCCGGACTGTGGCTGCCATAACTGCGGCCGATTCTTTCTACTTCAGCACAAGACTTCTACCCGTACAGTACTCACCGAACATCTTCACAAATTTCTTTCCAAGCGAGCTCCAGCGGAAGATGCTCAAATTCACCCGACTCCTTGTTATTGTGTCACCCATATTTGTGAATCTGATCCTACGCCCAAGGACTTGATGCAGAGATTCCTGAAGGACAATAACCTGTTGGATTCTGACTTGACTAATATAGAGCTATCACAATCCCGATTTGATGTTCACCAACCTCCTGTCAATGTGCGTCCCACCCTCACCACGCCTGATCCTCCCTGTAACCTTGAGCGACATGTTCCGTTAGCCGCTCCCCACTGCCCAGATCCCGATGCTCCCAAACCTAGAGACATTCCCCCACACACTCCTGCTAACCCTACGACACCATCTTCTGACAAACCTTCGATAAAGACTCATCATACCCCGAGCCCCTCACAATCTCCTGTATTGATATGTCACACCAATATCCCACCTGACAAATGTGGATGTCCAATTTGTTTCCGTAATTACATCACACCCCATATCTGTGCCACGGATCCCTGCCTCCTTGCTCGGACGCAGGAATTTGTCACCACACGTACACTTCCCCCTAACCCTGATGAAGATGTTACCTCCGCTTATCTATTTATGGACACTCTGCGCCAAAAACTCCTCCACTGCCCAACCCTTGTTCCTAAACTAGTCACACAATTCACAGCTATTTCTGAAAAATTTACAGACCTTACATCTACCCCTTCACCTTCATCCACACAACCCTCTCCACACTCACAACCTTTACCAGACTCTCTTCAAGAGACCTCTATTGTCGATGACTCTGACAATCCTATTCTTGATGGCATATAACATTTTGCAATGGAATATAAACGGATACCAAACTCGCCTCCGTATGGGAGAATTACAACGATTACTTAAATTATATTCACCATTATGCATTTGCCTCCAACATGTAGGCAATTTTGTTGTCCCCCCCAGGCATTATACTGTTGCTGCTAGCTCCCCTATAACCCCTTCACATCTCCGAACGGCCATCCTTGTGCACTATAAGTGCGTATTTGTTCCTGTCACCCTTGACCCCAACCCTTTTCAAACAACTGCCGTCTCCATTTCATTACCAAACCTTCCTTCCTTGACTGTTTGCTCCTCCTACAATCAACCCTCCTGTCATTACAATACTTCAGACCTTCATCAACTAGTACAACAACTGACCCCACCGTACCTTATTCTGGGCGACTTTAACGCACACTCTCCCCTTTGGGGCAACCCAAACACAGACATCCCAGGCGATAAAATTGAAAAATATCTCCTTCATTCTACTCTTTGTTGTCTCAACTTTGACACCCCCACCTACAGATCTGCTACCCACTGTACATTTTCCGCTGTTGATCTTTCCTTTGCCTCGGATGACGCAGCTCCCCTATTTGACTGGTCAGTTTTACAGGATCGCTTCTCCAGCGACCACTACCCTATACTCCTTAAGTATTTGTGCCCTGCATCCTCCCCTCAAATATCGAGTTATAATCTCTCTAAAGCCGATTGGATGTCTTATACGCACTCCTCTGCAGACGTTTCGGACTTCTCCCCTACCTCTTCCCCTGCCCACAATTTTGTTTATTTTTCGTCCTTCCTGAACTCCATTGCACGCACTCATATCCCGCTTACCTCCTCGCTGACGCACCCTCGCCAGGTCCCTTGGTGGACGCCCACTCTAGCCCAAATGATAAAATTCAAGCATCGTGTGGAACGCCTTCTTAAGCGTCTGAGTGTTAGGCAGCGGCGTTTTAAAGACTGTTTCCCCCCGGCTTTTTTCCACTAATCGTTACTTTGACCTTATAACCATCACTATTGAAAAAATTGCCCTTAAAACGTTCTATAACAAGATCTGTGCAGTTGTCAAACGCAGTATCCTTGACAACAAGATACTTTCATGGCGATCATATATCTCGTCCTTTAATTCCCGCACCCCTCTCTCTACTTTATGGAAAAAGTTTCGCAGTATCAACGGACGCACTGTACGGCCTCCACTCTCTCCACTCAAAGACCCTGCCTCGGACTTGCTTACACATGACCCCCTTGACATCGCTGCCATACATGCCAAACATTTCTGTCACGTCAGCTCAGACCAGTCATTGCCTCGTCAATTTCTTCGTTATAAATGTATGGAGGAATCTCGCCCGCTATCTTTTCATAGCGGGAAAACACATGAATATAACACCCCTTTTTCAATTCCGGAATTGCGACACGCGCTCGACCTGTGTACAGACACTACTCCTGGCCCGGATGGATTCTCGTACGCTCTCATCCGTCACCTCCATCCACGTGCGCTACAACATCTTTTACAACTGTACAATCAGTTTTGGATAAGTAACTACTTCCCACCGTCTTGGCGGCATGCTTACACTATACCCGTACCGAAGCCTGGAAAAGATCATAGTCTTCCCACAAATTACAGACCGATTGTGCTTACCTCATGCCTCTGCAAATTAATGGAAAAAATTATCAATCCTCGACTTTTACATTACGCTGAGTCACATGCCCTCCTATCCCCATATCAGAATGGTTCCCGCCCTGGCCGTTCTACACTGCACTCACTTATTCGCCTTGAACACCAAATACGTGATGGGTTCTCCAAGAACCAACCCACAGTGGCAATATTTTTTGACATTGCTAAGGCTTATGACACAACATGGAGACACAGGATTTTAAAAAATTTACACGATTCTGGCATGCGGGGTCCTCTTCCCTGCTTTTTACAAAATTTTCTCTCTAACCGTACATTCCAGGTCAAAAATAATGGTCTCCTATCGGACATTATGTCACAAATTAATGGAATACCACAAGGATGTGCCCTTAGCAGCTTACTCTTTATTATGGCGATCAATAGTGTCATACGCAGCCTCCCACCTGAAATATCGTATAGCTTGTGTGTGGACGACTTCGCAATATATTATACTTCTCCCAGTCTGACTCACATACAACGGCGTCTCAACATTGCTCTAAAATCCATCCACTCTTGGGCATCCACTGCTGCTTTTCAATTTTCTGCTGAAAAGACTAACGCCGTTGTATTCTATAGAAATGTTCGACATTTACGTAACCAGTCCATTACTCTCACCATGGGACATTCTAATATTCAGATCCTTCCACATACCAGGTTCCTTGGTTTAATCTTTGATACTCACCTCAATTGGAAGAGTCACATTGCCTGCTTAAAGGCACGTTGCCTCCAGAGAATGAATGTTCTGAAAACAGTCGCACGAGTCCATTGGGGCGCAGATCGCGCTACGCTTTTACTGTTCTACAGAGCTACCATCCTCTCAGCCCTAGATTATGGTAGCCCTGTCTATGGCACGGCCTCTGCTTCCACATTAGGAACCCTCGACAGCGTACACCATTTGGGCATCCGCATTAGCTCGGGGGCATTCCGTTCCTCTCGTGTCTCCAATATCCTATGGGAGGCTGGGACCTTACCTCTAGCCTATCACCGTCGATTAGTCCTCATGCGTACGGCTGTTCGCCTCCGTCATGACCCGACTCTACTAGAACTATTCCATTCCACAGATAACTATCGTTCAACCATTCCAGTGCCATTCCCACTATTGTCTCGCCAATTGCTCTCCACTTACAGTATCACCGTTCCTCCCATAACTCCCCTCCTAGTCACATCACTCCGTGGACCCTAAAACACCCTACAGTTTGCTTTCACTTAGCAGATCAACTTGATGCCCAAGCCCCATCTCAACGTCGACATCTCGCTTTACAACATCTTGATGATCACATCCCGGCTGTTTTCATTTACACCGATGGCTCGAAAACTGCGGATGCCGTGGGTTGCGCTGCAGTCTCAGACCATGGCTTGTCTCAAAGTACCTTACACCATCACTCCACGGTTTTCACTGCTGAATTATGGGCTATTCAAGGTGCTTTAAGCACCATCTCTTCATTGTCGAGGGACTCTCCACGGGTCGTTATCTGTAGTGACTCAAAGAGTGCATTGCAAGCCTTATGTGTATTTGCCCCCAAGGACCCATTGGTCAAGACTATCATCCACACAATACACAAATTACAGTGCGCTAATCGTTCCATCACACTGTGCTGGATCCCCGCGCATGTAGGAATTCCCGGGAATGAGCGTGCAGACTTCCTCGCTAAGCAAGCGTGTCATGGTACACCCTCTACTACTTTGCTGCGTTCGGAGGATATGCTCCCTGTCCTCCGTCGCCATGTTTATGACGCTTGGCGAGTTGAGTGGAGAGCGCAACCATTAACTGGCCACCTTCGCTCCATTAAGGATGACATACACTTGTGGCCCTCTTCAATTAATGGTTCACGTGCAGACCAAACCCTATTAACTAGATTACGTTTAGGCCACACGCGCCTCACACATGGTTACCTGATGTCCACCCCTCGTGGTCCACCACCTGAATGCCAACATTGCCATACATCATTGACTGTTTTTCACTTTCTTTGTATTTGTCCCGTCTATGCATCTGAAAGACGGAGATTCTTGCTGAACACCTCATTACATGGCATCCTCTCTGACTCAGACTCTTTCAATTTCACCCCTATTCGTCACTTCCTGAGAGCGATAAATTTATACAATGACATATAACTGCTGACATATACGTGACTTTAAACTCTGTACCACCTCCTCCACCACTAGCCTTGAGAGGGCCTAGGCCCAGTGGGCTAGTATAAAATAAAAGCATCATCAACAACAACTCAATCCGAATGGCATCCTCTGAAAAACATAATTTTGATGCCTGATCCGTAAGGCCAGAAATCTTTGAAATCTTTTGTTTACCGAGACGTGCCAATAAGCGTCTGTCAGGTCTAAGGAACACATCCAACCTCCCGGCGGAAGTGTTAGCCTGATTTGGTGCACTGTTAACATCCTGAATGACTCGTTGTGAATGTGAAGGTTCAGATAAGACAGGTCTACGGCGGGTCTCATCTGAACACTGTCCCTTTTGGGTACCAAAAATAGCTTGGATGTGAAGACTGGGTAATTTTGAGGGACCGGGATGATGACATTCTTGGCTATCATTTCCTTGATCAGTGACTCCACCTCTAATGAAACTAGATTCGCCGTTGTCGGCTGACGTAAACGAGGTCGCCGGAGCCACTGCCAAGTGATGCCTTTGCGTACCACCATCCTTGCCCAAGTATTTAACGGCCATGCTTTGTGACACGTTCGGAACGACCCAGTTAGCAGACAAGGGTTTGCCGGCTGTACTACCCTCGGATCCACCCGCCTTGAGACCGGCCCCGGGAGTGAGAGAGACTTTAGTTTTTTTATGGTGGTGGAGGTGGTGGTGGTGGACGCTTTGCCGGCTGGCCGGCGTTGGCAGAAGACGGGCCCTGACCTGGTTTGTTATAGCCTCGTCCTTTCTGACCTGTAAACTTACCCTGTTTATACCTGTACTGACCTTGGGGGGAGGAGGACTTAGGTAGGTGAAAGGGCTTAGATCCCCCCGGCTGTGCTTTTGCGACTGGCTTGGGTTTGGGAAAGTTAAAAGGTTTCTTAGAAGGGGTGGGACTTTGTTTAAAGGCCTGAGCCATATTGAAAACCGTTCTCCACACATCAGGGGACATTAAAGAGGGAGTTAGCACTGGTGACATGACCACCTGATTTGCAATTCGATCAGGAAGTTTCCGCACCAAGGACATTCTGAGATCTTGTCTCGTTCGTACTGCCTCAAGTAAGGCTGTGCGGATATCACCCAATGACTGAATTGACGTTTGAAGGAGCAATCGCCGAGACAGTTCAACCGATCTTCTGGCATCCGTGTCTGCGATTGCCTGAGTGGATCGGAGCATCGATTTCGCCACCTGGTGCGTCACAATGTACTGGGAGAAAAGTCTATACGCTTTCCCCCGTAGCCTAAATTCCCGGTCTAGGTGAGTTGGAGAAGGAGTAGTGAAAGGGTCCTTAAGTTCACATAGATTGATTTTGGGGGCAGCTAAGAAAGCAAACAAAGCCGAAGGGACTCCGCCGGCAGAACACACTGGCATAGAGAACCAAGAATGACTATCCTGAGGAATTTGGTGGGAAGATTTTGAGGTGAAGGTGGTCGCAAAGTTTTGAGCCTCCGTCTCCCATTCCACCCAAGGTCCCGGGCCCAACTGCCCCACCTTCAACACTGGATTAGCGGCTGTGTCCGTGACAGTTTGCAAATCTAATTCTGGAGTGAGAGCTGACAGTGTTTTTATGTCATTAAAACCATCATGCTTGGACCAGTCAGAAAACAGTTTCGAAGTTGAGGCAGGGGGCAGGGCAGGTGTAGCAGTATATACAAAATAGTCCTGGTGATAATAGTTAGGAATGGCCTTAACATTAACATCTAGTACATTCCCCAAAGTATCCAAGGCCCGTAATTTTTTAGATTTATTGCCTTGGATTACCCACTCTCGTGGCACTGGAAGTTCCCCTGACAAGGTAGGTTGAGCGCCCTCTGGTTTAGTGGGGATCAATTGTACCCATGACTCGTCGGGACCGTACAATAGGGGCATTGCTACCTTTCTTATTGGTGCTTTATCTAAAGGGGGCGGATTGACATCCGTTATAACCCTTACATTAGAAGTAGTCAGTGCCGCCGAAGCAGGCCTAGTGACCACAGATGATGATATAGAGGGAGGGTGAGGAATCTTAGTCAAAGCAATAGAAGTCATCAGAGGCCGAACATTAGAACTTGTCATGGAAGCTCCCAGGTCCACTGTAGGAGTCTCCGGCTGTTGGCCAAAATTTTTAGTTAGAGCATTAACCAGTAACCCATCTATTTCCTCCGCCGTGACAAATTTATTCGATGATGAACTCAAAGGTGAATCATTCCGATCCTGTGCGTCGTCTAAAACTGAACCCGACTCTTGCACTTCCATGTCCGAAAATAATAGATACTTCGTCTTTGTCATGTGGCTCCCCATGAGAGGATTCCGCCGAAGCCGGAGTCCCGTCGTGTTGCCAAGACAAGTCTGGAATGGATGATGGGATCGCCGCATCCCGGTGGACATCAGCCACTGTTTGTGTATCTTGAGCCAGACGTGGGCTTTCAGTCCCTGGTCGAGAATACCGCCATACACCTAGGCCTTGGCCTGCACTCCCTTGGGAGTCCGATACACTCTCAATAGGACGATCACTGTCCACCGAACTCTCCAATTCTAAGGTTAGAATACTAATTGGCAAACTATCTTTGGTTGCTGACACTACACTAGCCTCATCCGATTGAATACTAGCTTTGTCGGGGGTAGAGGTATGATGAGAGACACTAGACTCCGGTGAACGCCGGGAGGCCTTTCGATCATGTGAGTCTTTTCTAGAAGATTTATGGCTACGGTGCGACCTAGAACTTCCTTTGGACTTTGACGATTTCTCGCTATAACCACTGGTGGACCCCTCTGTCTTGCTCTTCTTACTCGCCGGCGAAGACGAGAGACTAGGCGGCTGCTGCCGAAGAGGGGACCTGGACCTGGATCGCGCCCGTGACGCCGCCACCGGGGGCGTAGGTTCTCGCTCTCTCTTAGATGTGCTTGGGGCTGGAGAAAGTGTAAGACCCTGTCCAGTCTCTGCCGACCTTCGTACAGTTACTCTAGAGGGACGTTTAATGGGGGGGTGCTCAATTAGTAACTTATCCCAAAGAGGGACGTTATCGCATTGAAGTGACTTATGAGCCACGGTAGTAGTATAAGTGGGCATCTGCTGCCTGACCTCCCGTAAAGCGACCACTGCGGTCTTATCATTGTCTTGAAGCACTTTATGGCTTAATTGAGAGCAAAAGGTACAGTTCCTCATAACCCACAGACCCCTTGAGCGGTCGAGACATTTAACACATTTAATGCAAAGGGTGTGTGCAAAAATAGGGATACCTGAACAGGTGGGCGTAATGCACAAAGCAAAGACGGGCAAAGGTAGCCATGACAGAGACTGGTGGGAAACTTACTCCAGGTTCTGTATAGGCCCGCCGGGACCCAGCTCTGGAAAAAAAGAAAATTTCCAGGAATTAATGCTCATAAGGTTAACCCAACATGTTCGCACACAAGTGTTAAATAACCCGCCGGGTAACGAGACGCAATACTCAATGACTACAGCTCGCTACGCGGTGGGGTTCCTAAGTAAAAGATTTCAGAATATCTTAACTTGTCCAAAAGATTTATGAATACCCTCTGACATAATATAAAGACCAGCATGGCGTTTATAACTGATTTAGTCTTTCCGGTGGTGTTTGTTTCAAGATTCAATGTTGGAAAAAAAAAACTAAAAAGACGCCGGCCCCCGAATTATCTCACAGATAAAAAACTGGGAAGCCTGACAAATATACGAGATCTGACTTCTCCCGAAGTGTCTTTTAGATCGCCGTATGTTGAAGGCGGCGATACAAAACGTATCCCTCAATTGTCTGGTTAACTAACTGAATTGTAAATTCGTTATTCCCACCCTTCCAAGGGGCACCCGCCGGGTGTGAATTTAAGTTAAAAAACGTTAACCCCAATTGTGCCCTAAAACGCTGTATGTTGAAGGCGGTGATACACAATGCATCCCTCAATTGTCTGGTCAACTAAACTGAATTTTGCAAATTCGTTCATCCCACCCTTCTAGGATGCACCCGCCGGGTGTGATTTTACGTTTATAAAGTTAACCCCAATTGTTCCGATCCCCACTTCTTTGTAAAAGATCGCCGGGGAGGAAAGACAAACAACAACAGCTTAGTTTTTTATTGGCTTTGCAAAACCGGGAAAAACTACATACAACACGTGTCCGCATGAACACAGTTAGATGGGTACAGCCATCCCGCCGGGAATCATAAGGAGCCTAACACAGGCACCACAGAGACGCAGTCCTGGAGAGCCACAGACACCCACTCGCCGGGGAAACAAGCCTGTTTTTAAAACCACGCGTGGCCAAAACTCGGCAACCAGCCGGGTTTTTCACGGTGTAACCGAGAAAAACCCGCCGGAAAGTAACCCACCCCGTCCAGATACCATCCGAACGCAACACAGGACCGAGGCGTTAGCCAAAACACAACTAACGCCGGGCCCACAAATAGTCCGTGGAAATAGCCAATACACAACTAACCCAGGACACATAAATAGTCCGTGGAATTAGCCAATACACAACTAAACCAGGACACACATGACACAGTAGTACATATTTATAAAATAAATCAATAACACTTGTACATGTGGCAAAGCTACGAGAGGCTGGCTAGGCCTAGGCAGACGGATAAAAATAAACATGTCGGAATATAAACAAAAAGCACTGAATTATATCACAACAGGAACCACCGCCAACACACCACTGTAGCAATACTTCCGGCAAAGGGAAGAACTGACTCGGGACCCAGAAAAAACTTCACTAAGTGAAGAAAAATACGCTGGGAACGTCAGCAAAAATAAGCTACCTCATCAGAAAGATAAAAGGAAGCAATAATAACGCGTAATGAAAGCCGCCTGCATCACAAAGCTAGCTAACTGTGAAAAAGTTCACATGTCCACAACAGGACCACGAGGGTACACCCGAAATAGATGCCCCAAACACACGACCCAAAATACACTGCACTGCGGGCAACTAGCCCAGGACACTCCTGCTACGCATATCCTAACCTTACTCGATACATCCCGGAGTAAACAAATGAGAAAAAACTCACTAGGGACACAACAAATGCGGAACCAGCGGAGCGTGGGGAGACACGTCCGGGCAGGCTGAGCGCAGAGCAGAGAAGGAGGAATGACGCCCGAGTCAGCGTCTGGTCAAAGATCCACACAAGTACATCCACGATATTATGGAAAGCTTATTGAATAGTTATTCTTATTTTCTTTTTGTTTTTATTTTTTTACGAAGATTTTTCATAGTGAGAACCCAATTCATAATGACTGAAGCCATGAGTGAGGTTACGTGCGCTCATGATGAAGGCTCCTCAAATTTGTTATGCTCTGCGCGGTAGATTCAAACTACGGCGGATGAGTGTTTGAAGAGGGTGCCTTATATAATAGGCATGTTCGTCAATGATGGAGGGGCCACTAATAAATAACTGTATGAATATTCCCATATTCAAAATATGTTACAGGGGGACAATGCCTAGTGAGTTCACTGCTCAATAGGTGGCGTTCTGAGAGTGAGGGGCTGAGTCTGGAGGGTGAGACGGTGAAGCACTTGGGCGAAGAAACCAGCCGCTTCAGAGATGGAGCTGCTTCGAGCCATGATGGATGCTTCACATGTCTCACTCCCCAGGCTGGAACAAGACCTCACGGTCTTCACCGTGTTGAGTGGTGGAATGTACCGGCTCTCAGCCTATGCCCGAGAGGGAGTAGTTGGAATATAGAAAAAAAAAAAAAAAAAAAAAATGTTGAGTAGAAGAAAACCCGAGAAAATTTGCCAATTCTTGGGTTGGAGAGCTGGACAGAATAGGAGTGAGACTGTGTTGCAAGGCGGGTATCACACAATAGGTTTTACCATTATGTTTTGTAGGCAGCATTTTTTCCATCAACATTTCTGGGATCTTTTGAACTAGTATTGGGAACTAGACTAAAGATATATTAGTTAAGGTGACAGAAATTGGGAGGCTTGACGTACCTCGCAACCTACCAAATAGGAAAACCTACTATTTGGTAGTAGTCTTGGAAAATCCAACGTCAAGGCTTTTAACTCAATTGCAGTAACGACTTGTCTAATTTGACTGCTATGTCGTCACCCCAACCACAGTTAAAAAATAAAACGTTTAAAGTCCACTCCTTAACTTACTCTAGGAGACTTTGTACACTAAGGTGTGGCGGAGTGGTCTTGCCACTGGACTGGTAATCCAATGGACCCGGGTTCGAATCCCAACATGTCAATGGGAAGATATTATTGGGATGGAATTTGTGGTGTACTTAGTATCAGTGCATTATCACAGCACACCGAAATGCCAAAAAAATACCCTCATTGTTCCCTGATTAAAATAGCATTGTATGAATATTCCCATATTCAAAAATTACGGTTTTGACAACCCGTAGGGAAAGAAGGAAAAACTAATATTTCTTGGTGGCTCCTGAAGTCAATGACGTAAGAGCCTATGATAATATGGCCTCGTTCCGGGATCCTCAGAGCCCGGGTTAACCTCGATTACGGCGGTCGAGAACCAAGATCATCTTAGGGGGTACCCCTTAATCATTCCTAAGGTACGTCATTGAGACGGAGCCACTGAAAAGTAGGAAATAAACAAGAAAATAATTAACACAGTTTGAACGCCGCGCCTCAGCGCATTCCGATCTTCCTCTGCTTCCCATGAGCCTGACTCATACCTCCTCCTGCCCAGGAGTGACCTCTAAAGTATATCAAGTTGGGCATGTGAATGGGAAGGGGATGGTGGGAGGGCAATTGTCGTCATTGACTTCAGGAGCCACCAATAAATATTAGTTTTTCCTTCCTTCCCTACGGGTTGTCAAAACCGTAATTTATTGGTGGCTCCTTACGTCAATGACGTAAGAGCCTAGAATATCACGACCGGTGGAGGGACCTTCATATGCTCATCAAGCTAAAAACTAGAATCTATTAGGAAGACCAAAAAGCAAAAACTGTGACATGTGTTTAAAATATAAGAGTATAGCAGTAAGAAAAAGATGTATAAGGCGGGTACCATTAAAGAAGCCTTATCTCAGAAGAATAGAACTACTGAGGTGTGAATACTGGTAATCGTATATCACAATAATAAAATTAACAATTAAGTTACACATTGCAATAATGTATAGGTATTGTTATGTAACAGATCTAGTGCAGTAATAGCACTCCTGCTATCCATTCGGATGAGGGCCTAGGCCCAGTGGGCTAGTATAAAATAAAAGCATCATCAACTACTATCCATTCGGATTGTGTGTCCTGCCAACTTGTCATGGAACTTAACATGCCCTCTCCTTTTTCCTTTAAGGTGGATGGTAGGACACAACTTCTATTACCTTCCAACACTGGTAATAAAAGCATTGAACAAATATATCCATCTACTTATTGGCCTCAGTGGGCATGTTCCAGCCTCAACGCTATGCTTGGTAATTTGTGTCTTATCCAGATGTACTGATAAGCATATGGCTAGGGAACGCCGTGTTAGAGGACCAAAGACCCGTCTTGAGTTATATCCTTCACTGAAAAACCAATGGGGAAAACTCCTGGTGGTGGCCCATATGTGCATATCATGGGTTTTATGCAACCAACTGAGGCTCAGCTTCCTTAATTATATCTGCAATAAAGGTTGCTAACACTTTCTTTCCTGACCTTATTGAACCTTCTGGAGGAAACCACAATTGTGTCATATTCCTAGGAATAACAGACTTAGAGTAGGTATATAGTGCCTTAGCAGGGCATAGAGCATGGAGTATCTTTGCTCTTTTCAAGGTGGGAATAAAGAAAGGTGAAAGGATATGTTCCTGGTGCTTATTTTTGCGATGAATCTGGTGCAGTAACCATATGTACAGAATCATTATTAGGGGCAAAAAACATAGACAGTTAGTGGGCCTTGCCATGGCTGTCCATTCTGAGACCCTATGGACAGTAGCCAGGGTCATCAGAGACACACTTTTTAAAGTTTCTTGTCTGTATATGGTCTCACAGGATAAGGCCGAGACTGTGACAAAGTTAGGACCCTCGTGATTTACCATTGAGGAAGCAAATGACGATTTTGGGCTCTGAGCTTAAAGCAAGCCTACATAAAACCATGTTCATCTTTCTGGGGCAAAGGTAAACCAGTAAGAAACAAGAAGGACTGCTTTCTGCCAGGGGCGTCATTTCATTTATCCTTGGGAGGGACAAAGGCTGTTTCTGAGGCCCCCCCTGTTCCCACCTTCCCACAGGGGTGGGTGGCGAGCGCAGCGAGCCTAATCAGCTGGGGGGTTCGGGGGGGGGGGCGCTGTAAGCCCCCCCCCCCCCGATATTTTTTTTGAAATATGAGCAATTCTAGGAGCATTCTGAAGCCATATAAAAAGCTATATTGAGGTCATTAAAGCAATAAGCAATTATATATATACAGGTATAATATATATATATATATATATATATATATATATATATACATAAAGGTCCAATTACTTCCTGACACACACATTAATGGATATTCCAATTGGCATAGCTTTAATTTAAAGGATAAGTTTTGGAAGGCATAAATAATACTCGTTTTACACAATTACTTTACAAGTATTTATAGTAGCAGTAATAGTTGTTACATTTGCTGTATTTATAGTAGCAGTAATAGTTGTTACATTTGCTGTATTTATAGTAGCAGTAATAGTTGTTACATTTGCTGTATTTATAGTAGCAGTAATAGTTGTTACATTTGCTGTATTTATAGTAGCAGTAATAGTTGTTACATTTGCTGTATTTATAGTAGCAGTAATAGTTGTTACATTTGCTGTATTTATAGTAGCAGTAATAGTTGTTACATTTGCTGTATTTATAGTAGCAGTAATAGTTGTTACATTTGCTGTATTTATAGTAGCAGTAATAGTTGTTACATTTGCTGTATTTATAGTAGCAGTAATAGTTGTTACATTTGCTGTATTTATAGTAGCAGTAATAGTTGTTACATTTGCTGTATTTATAGTAGCAGTAATAGTTGTTACATTTGCTGTATTTATAGTAGCAGTAATAGTTGTTACATTTGCTGTATTTCTGTGCTTGACATTTGTCTTGAGAATTATTTTCATATATCTAAGCACATCATGACCAGGGGTCCAGGACCACTTTCGCATTCCCTCGCCCTTTTCTCTGTCTCGGCTAGTAGGTGAATTTTACAAGAGGAGGAGGATTCCTAGCCTCCCACCCCCAGGAGGAAAAGTAGGACTGGTGTCTGGACAGTGAAACAGACAGACAGAAACGGAAAAGGTTGGGTAGAGGATGCCAAACCTCGCTCAAACTTCATAATTATATATCATAATGAAAATATAATGATTATAAAAAGGAGATTAAAAAGTTATCCTGTTATCTAATACAAAAATTGAAAGCTTATTAGCCCCTTTGCTACCATGAACTGGGTAATGTAATGTGATAAAGCAAGCACTGAGCTAAAAAAAAAGAGGAAGTAGGAATATAAGGGTGGTTATTGAAATTAGGTAGGAAGATCCTTAAATAAGAATCATAAAGAATGGTAGAATATTTTGCTCTGTTTTAACCCACAGGCCACGGCCCACAAGTGACGAGTCGCGTCTACTATAATGTATTAAGTATTATACATGAAAAGAAAGAGGATTGCTCATTACTTAACCGAAGCAAAAATCACAAAGCGAAGATATCCTATTGGTTAGAGTGTTTGAAATCTGTATGAGGTGACCCTGGATCGAATCCCAGTGATCGCATGCATACTTTCGTTAATTTCTTTGGCGAGTGTTTGGTGTTGGAGTGAAATTAAAAAAAATAGAGAATATACGGTAGTTGAAATTGATCCCGAATAAACTTTTTCATTTTTGTTCGGACTTCATCACGTCATGACCATGTTAATTACTTAATGAACGTTATAATATGATCAACGACTATAGTTTTATATATGAAATATAGTTTTGTTCACGGTTGTTCCAGTGGTGCAATCAGAATTTTTCTATCTCCAATAGTTATTGTGTAATGTGAAAAAAATGCAAACATTACCCAGTTTAGCCTAGCCTATATTATATGTGTGAACATCTGAGGTTTATTTATAGCTATGAATTTGAGATCTACGTAGCCTATAGCTCATTATATGAGAACGAGAATGCAATAACGAAGTTAATACGCCTAATATTGGTTTTCTACGAATATTTATAATTAGAGGGAAATAATAATAATTATATGGTTCACAATGAACCCCGCAACTGCTCATGTTTCTACTTTTAAACTCAAACGTTTTTCCAAAATATCTAGTCATATGACCTATTGCATTCCACAAAACACACATGCGATGATACGAAAAAGAAGCACTTATTCACTGCTATCATTAACAGCACTATCAAAATGTATTTTCATCGATAAAACACTTACTGGAATACTGGGGTCAGTCTGTCTGCGGTTGGGCCTGGAGGGACGAGAGATGTTGCAGCCCTACTGCTCAACTCCACCACCCTGAGTATACTAAACACTCAAATTTGAAATTACTCAACAGTCAACACGTGCGGTGGTGCGGGCCGCGGTCAGCTGTGATATAGGCCTACAATATGTCGTTATCATGATGATATCCTTGCTAAACTCAAGGTCACACACACACACACACAAGATATATTTAACTCTGAACATATTGAGGCTAAATATATATATATTTATTTGTAATTTCGCAATTTTTCCCATATTTGTTTTTAGTATTACTAACTGTAGTTGATTTTGAGGCCCCCTTAGAAAGCTTGGGGGGGGGGAGCACCCCTCGCTCCCCCCCCCCCCCCCCCAATGACGCCCCTGCTTTCTGCCGATACGTGGTTTATAAGTGTGTTAACTGTTAGTTTTTAAAAACCGATTAAGCAATTTAGGTGCTTCAGTAACAAAGCAACCGATGGAGACTGCTGGGTTGACTCTACACTCCAAGTTGTAAATTGTTTACAGTGTGAACTAAACTGTCTTAAGTTGATGCTGTGTATTGATTAGTGAGCGTATCCGTGATTTCCTTGTCGTAGGACGGTAGCCACTTGGATTTGAGAATGTCCACATAGTAAAATTGAGCGAGGTCTGCAGGTTTCCAATTTCTTTCTAGTGGAAATTATAGGTTTGACTCCTGCAAGGAGATAAAGAAAACCTAATATTTAGTAGTGGCCCCGTAATCATTGACGATTATGCCTATTACATAAGGCACCCTCTTCAAACACTCATTCGCCATAGTTTGAATCTACCGCGCAGAGCATAAAAAATTGAGGAGCCTTCATCATGAGCGCACGCAACCTCACTCATGGTTCAGGCATTATGAAATTAGGTTCTCACTACGAAAAAACTTCGTAACAAATAAAAAACAAAAAGAAAATAAGAATAACTATTCATAAGCTTTCCATATAATCGTGGATGTACTTGTGTGGATAATTGACCAGACGCCGACTCGGGCGTCATTCTTCCTTCACTGACATATCAAGTAAACCAAAATCCTTAATACATCAACGAATGGGAAGGGGATGGTCGGGAGGGCCCCAGTCGTCAATGATTACGGGGCCACTACTAAATATTAGGTTTTCTTTATCTCCTTGCAGGAGTCAAACCTATAATTTATTAGTGGCCCCTCCATCATTGACGATTATGCCTGATATCTAAGACTGGAGGGGGACATTCGTAATCATATCATAACTCTAGCAAAAGCAGATAATCAAACACCCACATAGTATTCTTACTTTGTAAAAAATATATATTTGGGTGCATAAACTTTATACAGCCTAAATATTCAAAAAGGGGTACAAGCAGGAGCGTGCTTCGAAGAAGCCTGCTTGAAAAAGGGTTAACTCTGAGACTGCGCACAGATCTGCTAGTTAAGAAGGCACCCCACTTAAAGTAAGTGGTGAAAAATGAAAACTTATAAGTTTACATGTGCACATATGAACCCCATTAAACTAGTGGATATATTCCTAAAAATATACCCAAACATAAATGAATTCTTGTACTTTCGCAGAAGTACTGAACTCGTGTACTTATGCAGAAGTACTTACATCAAAAATAAAAGTCGTAGTTGCAACTACTGTAGTGAGATTTCTTAAAAATCTATTGCTTCACAGCCAAAACTACTTACAACAAGAATTGTTGTATTACTACTATTGGACTTTAGCACAATTTCCTGTAATGAATACTACAGAGAAATTTTATATCACAATACCTACAAACAGTATCACAGCTCGTATGTTCCGTACACATACTCCGGCGGGGTCTAGGGTGTCCTATGTTGCACTGACTGCATCCCCCCCCCCCTTTTTCTTGAAATTAAATAAAAAGTGACTAAAAGGGAGCTATACATGGCAAGGAAGGTTTGTCTAGATCTACTGAAAGGTATCGAGTCAAAAATGTATGCCCACAACTGTGTGGACTTAATATCTTCAACCGAAAGATTATTAACCCTCTCACGACCATAGGATGCAGAGGTTGCCAGATTAGCAATAAGAAAAAGATTACTCTCACTGTTATAATTACCTCTCCAAAATTAGTTTTCTGCCCACAGCTAACTCAAAGACAACTGCAGAGGTTGAAGTAAACAAACTAAAGGTTTATAGATACCCCTGACGGTAACAAAGGATTTAAAGTATCCCTAATAGGCTCAAAAATCGCGTCCGGATGTGAGAGGGTTAAGGAAACGTAAAGAGGCTGCCCCCTTGCGTAAATCGTGGGTCTTACCCACAATGCCGGGATTACTCTCTTTAAAGACCTCGACCAAGAGAGAAACCAGTGTACGTTTCATCAAGCGTTTGCCCGCACTTTCTACCCATAAAGCACCCTGGTGATTTAGAGGTGCCACTCTCAAATATTTGGTTAGAGCTTGCACTGGACAAAAATGATGGTGCACCTTTCCCCTTTTCAACGCCGGCACCGTGAACTCTGAAAACACGTGTTCACTGTGCTCATTCTTGGCTATGAATCCTGGGGAAGGTGCAATGTGAATACACTCATTAAGCCTACCAAACCTGAGGCAATTAGGTGTGTTGCTCATCGCCGCTAGCTCAGATACTCTGTTCCCGGTAGCCAAAGCCATAAGGAATACTGCCTTTTTGTAAAATCTGCAGTCTTTGGTACATACGGGAACGAAAATAACGACAATGCTTTGTCCAGAGACCAGGTAGGCATGAGCTGACAGGGAGGTGGGCGGAGTTTAAAACCTGCCCTCATAAAACCTGTTTCCTCCGTGACTGGTATGGTGAGACCGGTAAGGTCCAAAAATGGCATCCTAATCGCTGTTAAGTGATTTTGTAAAGTTACTACAGATAAATGTTTCTGCTCGAACAGATAATTTAAATACTTAAAAACCAACGCCACCGAGGGCACAGTTTGTTCTGTTCTAAGAATCCAAGACGTAAAAGCTTGCCAATGCGATTGATACTGTCGCTTTGTAGACTGGGTATATTGATTCATGAATTTATTGGTCACGTCGCTACCATATGGTGCTAGCCACTTGGCCTCCTGAATGTCCATAATGCAAAAGTCAGCGAGGTCTCTAGGTTGCCAATTGTGTCTAAGTGGAACAACCCGACCGGGAGTGACACCGGGTGCGGGCACCACGTTTTCAATTTCTGGTACCACAACTGCGCCGGCCACAGGGGTGCGATTAGCGAGACTACGCCCCGATAATCCTGTATTTTGTTGACTACGTGGCACATTAGAGACGCATCTGGCGGCGGAAATAGATAAATGGAACTCCACCTGTTCCAGTCCGTCATCAGAGCGTCTGGTCCGCCCGCCGGCGTTATCGTCCGGCGGGTGAGGTACAGTGGGAGTTTGTGAGTCTCCTCTGATGCAAACAAATCCACTTGTGGATGGTAAGGCTCCGCAATCATTTGGTTGAAAAATGGTTTGCTTGAGCACCCATTCTACTGTTGTGCTTTGTCTCCGAGACAGAGCGTCTGCCCAGACGTTTGCTACGCCTGGGAGATAAGATACGTGAAGATGAATGTCCAGCCTGTTGGCTAGTATAAAAATCATTTCTGACACGTTTAGCAACTTCCGAGATCTCGTTGACCCTTGTTTCTGAATACAGTGAACCGTATTCAGATTGTCCATTCTGAAGGCCACCGACTTGCCCCATAAAGCAGAGCCGTGAGCCTGAAGGAAATATAAGGGGACTAGTAATTCTTTGACATTGATGTGGAAGATTTCTAAATGGGACCAAAGCCCTTGACCCTGGTGCCCTTGGTTTGACTGAAAGCCCCAATCGTTCCTGACGCATCCGTGTCTACCCATACCGTCGGCGGAGGAGAGGTCCATGACATTACTGAGTGCAACGTTTCCCTCTTCGCCCAGACCGCTAGTAAGGTGTGGATTAATATTGGTATGGGCCATAATTTTTCCGCCGGCAATAGTGGAAAAAATATGTTGCCCTTGTGACGCACCCTAGTGCTGTGCAACGCAACCTGATTGTACTCCTTGGTACTCGACTGTACTGCCCGTGATCTGGCTACCGTCAGCCGCAATGTATATTGAGTGTGACAACTTATAACTATGTTCTTTGTATCTCTGCAAAGGTCTCGTCATGTGCTAACCAGTGGTGGGTTTTGTTTTAAGCCATGTCGAGACCTTCCATTTAATATGTAGTATCAATAGAGAAGTTGATAGATAGGATAATGGGAGTTCAGAGAGAGAGAGTGAGTTAGGCTTCAGAGCAAGAGGGTAGCAACGCGCCGCGCTGCCGGCCGGGTGGTTGCCAGACGTATGGACTGGTTGGCAGCCTTGCGCTTATAGCTAGGCGCGATAGGGTTGGTAGTCCATTGTTGCCTGCCTGGGCTGGGCCCATGTTGTCGTACAGCACACTGCCTGGAGGTTGGCTGCGTGTTCTATGATCAGGTTGCCTAGAACCTTTGAGATTCTAACATCCCTTGCTCTCTCTCCCCACTTCTCACGGTTGCACTCTTTCTCTCTGACGACATTACTCTCATTTCATTCTTCTCTCTATTTAAATGCATAACCTTCCCTTGAGGTCCTAAAGGAGTTTCAGCACTCACCTCTCGTATTACTCTTAGGACAAGCATATATTTACATGTATTAGATTTAAGGGGTTAATGTGAACAGCGATCTTCTTGATGAGGATAGTTGGTGAACGTTCTACATGTTCACGAGTTATATGCCCTGCTCATCATCCCATTTGTGACTAGACTGGTGCCATGTGTAAGAGCCCGACCATGCCCAGGAGTTGTCTGTAGAGGGACGAGGACTTAGCCTTGATTTGCATACCGAGCCAGGAGCGAGTGTAGCACCCGAGACTACAGCTCGCTCGTAGTGCCGGTATAGTAGAGTAACGTAATTTATCTGTCCTTGTGTTCTCTACAGTCTTCTCCTGGGTTCTCGCTTTCGGTGCTGGGACTCGTTGTTCCTGTGACTTGGCCTGCTAGCTAGAACACATGGGGATGATGAGTGGGATATATCTTTATTTTACTATGCATTGCAGCTCTCTTTAAGTATATATCTATAACACTTTACAATACACATTACTCACACACAAGACAACACTATTAATACTTTCATGTATCAATTAACTGCACTGTCGTTTTGCTGCTGTGTCCGGAGTTCTGTTGCGTAGGGCGCATACGGACTCGGAGGGGAGACAGAGTGAGAGAAGCGAAGTAGCCTATGCGGTAGTAGGCTACCGGCGCAGTACTGTTGCCTGCAACCTTTTAGTTATTCCAAGTATAGATTCATTATTATAATAAGTGACTACTGTTTATGTTCCTCCCATGTGTATTATTAGGTATCTACTGGATCATGAACATCTTGTATGCTACATGCTAGTGCATGTTAGTAGGGGACAGTTAGTGTAGTGCACGCGCTTTCAAGTAGGCGTGTACATTTGTCATTTAGCATTTCACTGTCATACCTTTAGCCTGCTTCTATTCTACATTATTAGAGGCTTAATATTAACGTAGTTTCTTGAGTATTGCATTTCTTTAGTAATAACGTAACCTATAAATGTCTGAGGGAGTTTAGCCTCATAGCCTACCCCTGTTGTACACTTTCGCCGAGTTAAGGTACCTCGTTACCGTAGACGATAACTCTGTAGGGCGTTGGTGCTTTTGTTGTCTGGAGCATATAGTATTTGGGACTGGAATCGAGCGTGTCGTTGTCACTTAAGCCATTTCTGTCCTACGATCAAGAATCCCGAATATGTATTGCCGATCCAGCCGTAACAAAATGGCGACCTTGCACAAGATTCAGTAGTATCCTATCACATGTTTTTTGGAGAACTATTCTATGCTACCTAGTAGAGGTGGCTAGAATTTTCTTGCATATTGGAGGAATTTTTATTGTGTCATTATTGTATTGGTGGACTTGCAGATTGTTTCGTTAGGTGTCTAGAGTAGAGTCATTCAAGCATCTTTAAAATTTTGTGAGTCGAGACTGCAATTAGTAATAAGCACTTTTTTTTTATGAACAGCAATTGTATAACCAGCACTATGTCTAATGACTCATCATTTACGGGGGAGGATAACACGGTACAGCCTAGTGACCAGCAAGTACAGCAGATATTTAGGGAGGGGAGTGTTATAAGTGGAGAGAGGGATGCCCGGGCATTTTTGCAGACACCTTTGACCGAACAGCGCCTGCAGGCTATTGATTGTTACGGTCTTCGCTGTTTAGCCACGGTTTTGGGGCGGGACTGTCCTGACAGTTGGCCCAAGAAGAATTTGGTGGCATGTTTGTTGGGTTATGGCGATGGGGCGGTGGGTGGAGTGGGGTCTTGGGGAGTTCCCTCCAAGCCTCCATTCCACTCTACCCCTGAGCTGGGCCCTCAGCCAGCGAGTCTTAGCACGATGCAGCAGGAGGGTTCTCAATGGCAAGCTGGCTTACCCGTAAACACGTCTCGGTGTGGATCCCCCATTTTGTGCTCTCCCCCCCCCTGGCCTGTCTCCTGAGATGTTATTTCAGCTAGAACTAGCTAAGCTTAAGTTGCGAGAGAGTCAACAGGCTAGTATAGAACGGATTAAGCTGCAGGAGACTCAGATACAACAGGCTAGTATAGAACGGATTAAGCTGCAGGAGACTCAGATACAACAGGCTAGTATAGAACGCATAGAGGTTGCTAGAATCCAAGCCAATCAGGATGCAACCAGGTACCAGGCTGAAATGGATGTCGAGAAGTCTAGAGTAGAGACCATGGGGCGTCATCTCGGTGGTGGGCACCGGGTTACAGACTCACTTTCGCATTTAATTAAGTTAGTACCCGCATTTGATGAGACAGCAGTGACTGAGTTTTTTGCTCGTTTCGAAAAGAAGTGTCGTGAGTATGACTGGCCGGAGGTTAAATGGGCAGCATTAGTTTCATCACGTCTAGTGGGTAAGGGGTTGAAAGCCTACGATGCACTGTCACTGGACGAGAGTGTCGTGTATGGACTGGTGAAGGAGGCTGTGCTCCGGGCCTACGAACTGCAACCCGAAACTTATAGATTGAAGTTCCGTGGCGTGAATAAGAAGAGCGACGTCAGTTTTATGGAGCACGCACGGGACTTAACAGATGCATGTAATAACTGGTTTCGGTCCGAGCACGCAGAGTCGGCTGAGGAAATTAAGCAACTTTTCTATCTGGAACAGTTTTACAAATGTACTGGAACCGATCTAACGCTGAACATTAAGGAAAAATGTCCCAAGACAGTAGAGGAGGCTGCCAAGATGGCAGACCTCAGATTATCATTGATTCGTGGTTGCGGTGCCGCTCAGAGGGCTGAGTCAGGGCAGAAGGGGCGCTATACCCCACCCACCAGAGTTTTCGATAATAACAAATCCTATGACACACATAACCACACTAAAAGCATTGCACCTAATAACACCTACAAACACAAGCCTCTCCCGTTTACTAAAGGTCAGGCCCCTTCTTCGCCCGCACAAGGGAAGAAGCCCATTGGGGATGTGAAATGTTACAAATGTCAGAAGCTAGGCCATTATTCACGTGAGTGCCCTAGTAACACTCCCGCTAAGCCGGTGTCATTGGTTCACAGTATCGGTGTGTCTCTGAAGGCTGCAGCAACTGCCCGGGGTAGGTTGTCAGCAGCTGAGGCACACGCGGTAAAGAAGCGTACGGAAGGCTCGACACCTGTCCGGGACACTTTCTGTAGCCATCGGGGACACGGGTTTGTGAGCTGGGGGAGTGAACTACGGAGGGTTGACTTGTTGAGGGATACGGGGGCTTCGCAAACTTTGTTGAGGAACTTCACAGGGAAACCGATAAATGCGGCCAGAGTTGTTGTGGTGCAGGGTATAAATGCTACGAGGTCATACCCACTTGTGAGGTTGGAGTTGAGAGTGGGAGAGGTGTGCAGGGAGCTGGATGTAGGGATCGTTGAGTGTTTGCCAGTTGAGGGCGTCGACCTTCTTCTCGGCAACGACTTTGCGGTGCCCACTTCCGGGACTCCACCCTTAGTCGTTGCCGAGAGGGCAGCCGACGTGGATGGTGAGAATCGGGAATGGGTTGGGAGGTGCCAACAGGATGAGATGGCCTGTGTGGTAACCCGATCTCGCTCTGCGGCTCCTGCACAGCCTAGCACTCAACCTCGGGGACAGTGGAGGAAGGATCAGGAGAAGGTTGCTAAGGGCAGGAAAAGGGACATTGATTCTGCTGCACTTCTCGGTGATTCGGTACTTGGACCTATAATAAACACGGGAGTTGACTCTGGCCCAGAGATGGTGTGTAACAAGGCAGAGTTGGGTAAGACTTCGCGTGAGGCAAGAGCTGTAGCGAAAGCCACTAAGGCAGTAGAGCCTACTAGCCGGGGTAATGTCTTATTACAAAACCATCTTGATGCATTGACGCCCGGGGACATTAGTGAGCAGCAGCTGCAAGACGCTAGCCTAGCTCGTTATAGCAATGGTGCCATAGAGTTGGAGGAAGATGGGGATGCGAAGCCGGGAGATTTCTTTAGGCTCAACAGGATATTGTACCGCAGATTTTTAGACCCCAAATCGAAGTGGGAGGGCGGTGCGAGGGTAGTAGACCAGGTGGTTGTTCCAAATAAGTATAGAGAGTCCTTATTGTGTCTGGCGCATGATGTGCCGGTGGCGGGTCATTTGGGGGTAACAAAAACATTGGCGGCATTGGGCAGGTTTTTCTGGTGGCCTGGGGTCAAGGCTGATGTCTGTGCATGGGTGGCTGGGTGTGCGACCTGCCAGACAACGGGGAAGCCTAACCAGACAATCCCGAAGGCACCTTTGTTTCCCATACCTGTCACCGGGCCTCCGTTCAGCAAAGTTGTAGTAGATTTGGTTGGCCCTTTCCCGCCTACTAGTAGTGGCAATAAATTCCTGTTGACAATCATGGATGTGGCTACGAGATACCCGGACGCATACCCCATGAGAAACGGCTCGGCAAAGGCAGTTGTTAAAAACTTATTATTGTTCTGTTCCCGTTATGGATTTCCACGTGAGGTGCAGTCAGACCAGGGGAGCAATTTTACATCCAAATTGTTCAAGCAAACCCTTCAGTTGCACGGTATATGTTCTGTAGTGTCGTCAGCCTACCATCCCGAGAGTCAGGGAGTCTTGGAGCGGTGGCACTCGACCCTGAAGAGTATGCTACGCTGTTACTGTGCAGAACATGACACTGATTGGGATTTGGGTCTGCCGTATGTTCTGTTCGCTGCACGTGAAGTCCCAGGAGAGAGCCTGGGGTTCAGTCCAAATCAGCTAGTCTTTGGCCATAATGTGAGAGGACCTTTAAGTATGGTGAAAGAGATCTGGGAGGGCGAAGAGAAGCCGGGGTCTGTACTTAAATATGTCCTTGAGAGCCGGGAGAGACTTATAGGTTGCATGGCAGCGGCAGGTAATAACTTGGTTAATGCACAGGCGGTCATGAAGCACCAGTATGACGCCAAGGTGAAGCTTCGGGAGTTTTCGGTGGGTCAGGAGGTAATGTTGCTTTTACCTTTGCCTGGACACCCCCTTTCTGCCAAGTTCATTGGGCCGTATGTGGTGGCTAAGAAACTGTCCGACCTTGATTATCTCGTTGCAACACCTGACCGTAGGAAAAAACATCAGTTATGTCATGTTAACCTCATGAAAGAGTATGTGAGACGCCCCTCAGAGCCTCTCACTGTCCCTGTGCTGGCCTGCAGCGGCCAGGGTGGAGAAGGAGGTGGGGACAGTCATGCTGCTGAGGAGGATAGCTGGGACTGTGTCATTTCCGCGGAACAGTGGGCGGGGAATACTGAACAAGAGGCTAGGCAAGCTGTAAGTCACCTTCCTGAGCACCAGGGTGCTGCTGTCCTAGGCCTGTTCAGGTCATACCCCTCTGTTTTCGCCGAACACCCAGGTCTCACTACTCAGGTAACGCACGACGTGGACGTCGGTGATAATGGGCCCTTCAAGTCAGTGCCCTACCGTGTGCCCCCGGTAAAGTTGCCAGCTTTACGGGAGGAGTTAAAGTACATGGTTGAGAGAGGGATGATCACTGAAGGTTATGTGAAGTGGACATCACTCGTCACGTTGCAGCCAAAACCTGACGGCAAGGTGCGGTTCTGCATAGATTTTCGTAGGCTAAATGGCTTGACCACTACCAACCCTTACCCTTTGCCTCGAGTTGACGACAGCGTGGACAAGATAGGGAATGCAAAGTACCTTACTAAAATTGATCTTGTAAAAGGCTACTGGCAAGTACCCCTGTCGGACCGAGCTAAGCAAGTTTGTGGTTTTGTGGTAGATGGCAAGACCTACCAATGTAACGTAATGCCTTATGGGCTTAAGAACGCACCTGCCACGTTTCAGAACCTGATGAACGATATTTGTGACGAAATCCCTAACTGCACGGTCTACCTTGATGACGTGATAGTATATGATGACGATTTTGAAAATCACCTAAGGCACTTAGAGACCCTGTTTGGGAAGTTGCACGATGCTGGGCTGGTGGTGAACCTGAGGAAGTGCGAGTTTGTAAAGGCTACTGTGCAGTATCTTGGCTTTGTGGTCGGGTTAGGCCGGGTGTGCCCCCCCCTGAGCAAGATACAGGCTATCAATATGTTTCCCAGGCCCACCACTAAGCGCCAGGTCATGCGGTTCCTAGGTATGATAGGCTATTATAGGCGCTTCATCCGGGGATACTCTACTGTCTTAGCACCGTTAACTGATCTACTGTCGAAGTCAGTGAAGTTCTGTTGGGCTGCGGAGTGTCAGAGGGCTTTCGACCTAGTCAAGCACCTGCTGTGTACACATCCGATTTTGAGGGCCCCAGACTTCTCCAGGAGTTTTCAGCTGGCGACTGATGCCAGCGGTGTGGGTGCCGGGGCAGTGTTACTGCAGACTGATTCCGAGGGCTTGGAACACCCAGTGAGCTTCTTTTCTCGCAAGTTTAATTCGGCACAAAGGAATTACTCGACTATAGAGAAGGAGCTTCTGGCTATCGTTTTGTCGCTCAAACATTTCGAAGTTTATGTTCCAGCCTACGGCCCGGTAGTGACGATTTATACGGACCATCATCCCTTGAAATTCCTAAATCAGTTTCACAATCGGAATATGCGGTTGACCAGGTGGTCCCTAATGCTCCAAGAGTATAATCTCAACATTCAGCATATTGCCAGGAGTGAGAACGTGATAGCAGATTGTCTATCAAGGGTTGATGATCCAAGATAGTCGTGCACGGTGTGTGGGTTGAGCAGGAGTAAAATTAGGCTATCATAACGCCGTCCAAAAAGATTATAAAACAATAAAATAAACGAGAAAACTCTGTCTTTTTTTTAGTTTTGTAAGTCTTTATTGTTGTAGCATGATGCATGCGATATTGTGTTTTATGTATAATTCACACTTCAGTTGTTGTGCACCTTTTGCAATTAGTGGCAGCTAAGGGTAGCAGGTCGGTTGGTTGCCTGTCAGATTTTGATAATGCTTCTAAGGTCGATTATCTAAAATCTTGGGGGGCTGTGACGCACCCCAGTGCTGTGCAACGCAACCTGATTGTACTCCTTGGTACTCGACTGTACTGCCCGTGATCTGGCTACCGTCAGCCGCAATGTATATTGAGTGTGACAACTTATAACTATGTTCTTTGTATCTCTGCAAAGGTCTCGTCATATGCTAACCAGTGGTGGGTTTTGTTTTAAGCCATGTCGAGACCTTCCATTTAATATGTAGTATCAATAGAGAAGTTGATAGATAGGATAATGGGAGTTCAGAGAGAGAGAGTGAGTTAGGCTTCAGAGCAAGAGGGTAGCAACGCGCCGCGCTGCCGGCCGGGTGGTTGCCAGACGTATGGACTGGTTGGCAGCCTTGCGCTTATAGCTAGGCGCGATAGGGTTGGTAGTCCATTGTTGCCTGTCTGGGCTGGGCCCATGTTGTCGTACAGCACACTGCCTGGAGGTTGGCTGCGTGTTCTATGATCAGGTTGCCTAGAACCTTTGAGATTCTAACATCCCTTGCTCTCTCTCCCCACTTCTCACGGTTGCACTCTTTCTCTCTGACGACATTACTCTCATTTCATTCTTCTCTCTATTTAAATGCATAACCTTCCCTTGAGGTCCTAAAGGAGTTTCAGCACTCACCTCTCGTATTACTCTTAGGACAAGCATATATTTACATGTATTAGATTTAAGGGGTTAATGTGAACAGCGATCTTCTTGATGAGGATAGTTGGTGAACGTTCTACATGTTCACGAGTTATATGCCCTGCTCATCATCCCATTTGTGACTAGACTGGTGCCATGTGTAAGAGCCCGACCATGCCCAGGAGTTGTCTGTAGAGGGACGAGGACTTAGCCTTGATTTGCATACCGAGCCAGGAGCGAGTGTAGCACCCGAGACTACAGCTCGCTCGTAGTGCCGGTATAGTAGAGTAACGTAATTTATCTGTCCTTGTGTTCTCTACAGTCTTCTCCTGGGTTCTCGCTTTCGGTGCTGGGACTCGTTGTTCCTGTGACTTGGCCTGCTAGCTAGAGCACATGGGGATGATGAGTGGGATATATCTTTATTTTACTATGCATTGCAGCTCTCTTTAAGTATATATCTATAACACTTTACAATACACATTACTCACACACAAGACAACACTATTAATACTTTCATGTATCAATTAACTGCACTGTCGTTTTGCTGCTGTGTCCGGAGTTCTGTTGCGTAGGGCGCATACGGACTCGGAGGGGAGACAGAGTGAGAGAAGCGAAGTAGCCTATGCGGTAGTAGGCTACCGGCGCAGTACTGTTGCCTGCAACCTTTTAGTTATTCCAAGTATAGATTCATTATTATAATAAGTGACTACTGTTTATGTTCCTCCCATGTGTATTATTAGGTATCTACTGGATCATGAACATCTTGTATGCTACATGCTAGTGCATGTTAGTAGGGGACAGTTAGTGTAGTGCACGCGCTTTCAAGTAGGCGTGTACATTTGTCATTTAGCATTTCACTGTCATACCTTTAGCCTGCTTCTATTCTACATTATTAGAGGCTTAATATTAACGTAGTTTCTTGAGTATTGCATTTCTTTAGTAATAACGTAACCTATAAATGTCTGAGGGAGTTTAGCCTCATAGCCTACCCCTGTTGTACACTTTCGCCGAGTTAAGGTACCTCGTTACCGTAGACGATAACTCTGTAGGGCGTTGGTGCTTTTGTTGTCTGGAGCATATAGTATTTGGGACTGGAATCGAGCGTGTCGTTGTCACTTAAGCCATTTCTGTCCTACGATCAAGAATCCCGAATATGTATTGCCGATCCAGCCGTAACACCCTCCAAAATTAAACGTTTGACTTTCAACCGGCCCAACTTTACAGTTAGTTGAATCCAGTTGAGAGAGCCGACCAGAGACTCCCAGATTCGCTGTGTCGTAGTCAGACTGTGAACGAAGAGAAACAATTTCCTGTGAAATCTGTTTCGATTGTCCACACTCTGACTCAGAGTGAGAGTAGCTGCGTCCCAAACCAGCCCTATCCACTGAACTACTCGTGAGGGAACAAGGTTTGACTTTACCAGGTTTACCTTGAATCCTAGATATTTGACATGATTTAATGTTGTGTTGACATGATTGACGCATAAATGTTCCGTCTCTGCCACCACTAGCCAGTCGTCTAGATACCACAAAATCCTGATCCCTTGCTCTAACAAGGGCATCAGGGCTTGCCGGACTAATTTCGTGACTAAGCGAGGTGCTAGGTTCAATCCAAACGGCATCCTCTGAAAGACATAAGTCTGATGCATTATTCGTAAGGCCAGAAACCGTTGAAATCTTTTGTTTACCGAGACGTACCAATACGCGTCTGTCAGGTCTAATGAACACATCCACCCTCCCGGGGGAAGTGTTAGCCTGATTTGATTCACTGTCAGCATCCTGAAGGACACGTTGTGAATGTGGAGATTCAAATAAGACAGGTCTACGCCCGGTCTCATCTGAATACTGTCCCTTTTTGGTACTCGAAATAGTTTGGATGTAAACACCGGGTAAGTCGGGGGGACGGGGATAATGACACTCTTGGTAATCATCTCCTGAACTAGTGACTCCACCTCTAAAGAAACATTATTGGCCATTGTTGGCTGACGTAAGCGAGGTCGCCGGAGCCACTGCCAAGTGATGCCTTTGCGTACCACAGTCCTCGCCCATGTGAAACTTGTGGCCTTTACCTGAGAAATTACCCTGTTTATACCTGAACTGAGCCTGACCCTGGGTGGAAGGAGACTTTGGCTGATGAAAAGGCTTAGACCCACTAGTTTGAGCTTTCGAAACTGGTTTGCGTTTTAGGGAAAGTGAAGGTAGGTTTCTTAGGTTGAGAGGGACTTTGTTTGAATGCTTGTGCCATATTGAAAACAGTCTTCCAAACTGCTGGTGAAATCAAAGAAGGAGTTAGAACTGGAGACGAACTACTTGGCTTGCAATACGGTCAGGAAGTTTCTTCACTTAAGAAACATCCTCAGATCCTGCCTTGCTCGAACTGCCTCTAATAAGGCCGTCCGAATATCTCCAAAGACTGTATGGAAGTCTGGAGAAGCAAGCGCCGGGCAAGCTCAATGGCTTTCTTGACTTCCGCGGCTTCTATTGCCTGAGAAGAGCGTAACAGAGACTTTGTTACTTGCTGGGTAACTATATACTGTATTGCGAAAACAGTCTAAACGTATTTCCTCTTAACCTAAACTCGCGGTCTAGGTGAACTGGGGAAGGCGTGCTAAAAGGATCTTTTAATTCGCACAAATTGATTTTAGGGGCAGCCAAGAAATCAAACAAAGCAGAAGGGACTCCGCCGGCACTAAAAACCGGAAGAGAGAACCCAGAATGGTGTTCTTGAGGGATTTGGTGGGAAGATTTTGACGTGAAAGTAGTGGCAAAATTTTGAGCCTCTGTTTCCCATTCCACCCAAGGTCCCGTACCCAACTGCCTCACCTGCAAGACTGGATTAGAGGCTGAGTCTGTGATCGGAAACATATCCAACTCCGGCGTCAAAGCAGAAAGTGCCTTGACGTCGTTAAAGCCGTCATTCTTAGTCCAGTCAGAAAATAGCTTTGAAGCTGAGGCAGGGGGTAGGGCTGGTGTTGATGCATACCCAAAAAAGTCCTGGTTATAATAACTTGGAATGGCCCTAATATGAACATCCAAAACATTTCCTTGACTATCCAAAGCTCGAGTTTTCTAGACTTATTGCCTTGGATTACCCACTCATGTAGTACAGGGAGCTCCCCCGAAATAGTAGCTTGTGCTGCCTCTGGCTTAGTTGGTAACATTGCTACCCATGACTCATCAGGCCCATATAAAAGAGGCATAGCTCCTTTTTTTTTGACTGGCGCCTTGTCTAAAGGAGGGGGAGTTATGTCTGATATGACTCGCACATTGGAAGTAGTGAGAGCTGCTGTGCCTGGCACATTGAAAATTGGATCTGACACAAGAGGGGGGTAGGTATTTTAGCTAAAGCAATGGATGTAGCCAGAGGTCGCACATTCGTCGACGTCGCGGGAGCTCCCGTACCAACTGTAGGAGTTTCCAGCGTAGGGCCAAAGAACCTATTAAGTGCATTCAATAGTAATCCATCAATCTCTTCTGCCGTTACATACCTAGCTGATGACGAACTCCGTGGAGATTCGACAGTACTCTGAGAGTCGTCTAGAATGTGACTGGACTCTTCAACCTCCATCTCTGAGACCAGAGATCGTTGTTCTTTATCCGTTAAGTCTGGCCTATCATGGGAAGATCCCGCCGAAGCCGGGACCTCCACAATGCTGCCATGTTAAAACTGGGATAGAAGATGGTACATCGGCATCCCGGTGGACGTCAGCCACTACTTGAGTCACAAAGGGATGTGTTCTGTCCTGCCAGGACTGTGAGTATCGCCATACACCTTGGCTGTGGCTGTCACTCTCTTGCGAGCTTGGTATACTCTCCGATTGAGAGCCCTCACCCAAGCCCCCTAGAGGTTTATGATAATTAAAAGCTCCCATAGCTCAAGGTTATCACATTGCAATGCTGTATGTGCTACATTCGTTGAGTAAGTAGCGAGAAGTTGATTCACTTCTTGTAAAGCCACCGCCGCAGTATTATCTTTCTGAATTAGAACTTTAACACTTAAGAGGTTATAAATAGTGCAATTCTTTGTCACCCATATCCCCCGTGACCGATCTAGGCATTTAACACATTCAATGCAGAGCTTGTGAAAAAAAACTAGGGATACCTGAGCATAACGGCGTTGAACATAAAGCAATGAGAGGTTCAAGCGCCGACATGACAGAGACTGGGGGAAAACTACCCCGCCCCCGGGAACTACCTGGTCACCTGGTGCAACGCCGGTAGTCCGCCCTGGAAAGAGAAATGTCCAGGAATTAATGCTCATAAGGTTACCCCAAAATGGTACAAAACATGTGCCTTAAAACCGCCGGTCAATGAACCGTAGCACTCCACCACTACTGTTCGTTTTCCTTTAGTTTCATATTAAAGATTTCAGCATATCTTTACCTGTTCAAAAGATTTAAGCATATCTTCTGAATCCTCATAAAGATGAAGCATATCTTTATTAAAGATGAAGTCTTTCAAGTATCCCTTTATACTTGAAACACTAGTAAGATTCAGGCATCTTTTTATCCCCTAAAAAGTCTAAGCCTACCTTAATCTCTAATCCGGCTTCTCCCAGAAGCCCTCATAGATCGCCATCTTGAAGGCCGTGATACCCTATTGTATCAATCAATTGTTTGGCAAATTATCGTGAATTGCAAATCCGTTAATATAACCACCCGAAGGTACAACCGCCGGGTTTTATATGCAATGTCAAACCAATTGTACCTGCCCCAGACCTCGTTGTAAAAAGGGTCGCCAGAAGGGAAAGACCAAACAAACAAACAGCATTGTTTCAATGGCTTATTAAAGATTTCAACATATCTTTTACCTGTCCAAAAGATTTACGAATATCCTCTGACATGATATGAAGACCATCATGGCTTTTATAACTGACGCAGTCTTCCCAGTGGTGTTAAGTTTTACTGGAAAACCCATGAAAAGACGCCGGCCCCCTTATTATCTCGCAGATCAAAAAACTGAGAAGCCTGTCTTAAATGCTAGGTCTGACTTCTCCGGAAGTGTCCTAGATCGCCGTATTGTCGAAGGCGGCAATACCTTAACGTATCCCTCAATTGTCTGGTCAACTATACTGAATTGCAAATCCGTTAATCCCACCATCCCAAGGTGCAACCGCCGGGTGTGAATTTAAGTTTAACGTTAACCCCAACTGTTCCTATCCCCACTTCTCTGCAAAAGATCGCCGGGGAGGAAAGACCAATCGACAAACAGCCTAGTTTTACTGGCTTTCCAAAAACCGGGAAAAACTACACACCACAAGTGTCCCCATGAACACTGTTAAATGGATACAGCCATCCCGCCGGGAATCAAAGGAAGCCTGAACACAGGCTCCATCAGAGACGCAGTCCTGGAGAGCCTCAAACAACCACTCGCCGGGGAAAACAAGCCTTTTTTAACCACGCGTGGCTAAAACTCTGCAACCAGCCGGGTTTTTCAAGGTCTAACCGAGAAAACCCGCCGGAGAAGGCAACCCACCCCGTTCAGATTCAATCTGAACGCACCAAATATATCGTGGAATTAGCCAAAGCACAACTAACCCAGGACACACAAATAGTCCGAGGAATTAGCCAATACACAACTAATCCAGGACACATATATAGTCCGTGGAATAGCCAATACACAACTAACCAGGACACACATGACACAGTAGTACATATTTATAACATAATCAATAACACTTGTACATGTGGCAAAGCTACGAGAGGCTGGCTAGGCCTAGGCAGACGGACATAACAAGTAAACATGTCGTAATATAAACAAAAAACACTGAATAATATCACAACAGGAACCACCGTCAACACACCACTGTAGCAAACACTTCCCGGCAAAGGGAAGAACTGACTCGGGACCCAGAAAAAACTTCACTAAGTGAAGAAAAATACGCTGGGAACATCAGAGAAAAAAGCTACCTCATCAGAAAGATAAAAGGAAGCAATAATAACGCGTAAAGAAAGCCGCCTACATCACAAAGCTAGCTAACTGTGAAAAAGTTCACATGTCCACAACAGGACCACGAGGGTACACCCGAAATAGATGCCCCAAACACACGACCCAAATTACATTGCACTGCGGGCAACTAGCCCAGGACACTCCTGCTACGCATATCCTAACCTTACTCGATACATCCCGGAGTAAACAAATGAGAAAAAACTCACTAGGGACGCAACAAATGCGGAACCAGCGGAGCGTGGGGAGGCACGTCCGGGCAGGTTGAGCGCAGAGCAGAGAAGGAAGAATGACGCCCGAGTCGGCGTCTGGTCAAAGATCCACACAAGTACATCCATGATTATATGGAAAGCTTATGAATAGTTATTCTTATTTTCTTTTTCTTTTTTATTTGTTACGAAGTTTTTTCGTAGTGAGAACCCAATTTCATAATGACTGAACCATGAGTGAGGTTGCGTGCGCTCATGATGAAGGCTCCTCAATTTTTTATGCTTGCGCGGTAGATTCAAACTACGGCGAATGAGTGTTTGAAGAGGGTGCCTTATGTAATAGGCATAATCGTCAATGATGGAGGGGCCACTAATAAATAGGACAGGAGGTGGTTGCAGAGGTTTTTGTACCACTGAGTAAGTTGAGTGTGCAATACCTGAGTAGGCCACATAGGGGCAACCCGGCCCATTTGACCCTGGAAAAACCTGAAGTGATGAATGATTCTCACATCAAATTCTATGTCCACCTGTTCCAATTCACTGTGAGGGCATCTGGGCCCCTTTCTCGTGTTGTGTCATTCCGAGATATGTACGACTGGAGCTTCGTTGATTTTACGAGATGTAAACAGATCGGTTTGGTGTAAAAATTGGGAGAATTAAGTAGTTGGCTGCATTTTGTTTGAAACCCCATTCCGCTGAGGTAATCTTTCCCTTGGACTGAGCATCCGTCCACAGGTTGGAGATCCCTGGTAGATATGTTGCATGGATTAATATGGAATGTTTTTGGGCTAGAAAGCATGTCTTTTCCCGAGAGATCTTGGGGAAACCTGGCCCGGGTGGGGATCTGTTTCCTCAAGCAAATTACAGTGGTCATGTTGTCCATCCGGCATGAACTCTGGGAAAATTAGAGGGACTGTTAGCTCTTGGGTATTGATGTGACCCTGACTTAATGTTGTCCCTTTCCCGTGATTCTGATGGCCTTCCGTTGACTGATAGGCCCATCCTATCAGACTCGAGGTGTCTGTGTCCACCCATAGAGTGGGAGGTGGATCTGACCAATGTGTCACTGATCCCTTTACCTGAGGTTTTACCACAAACGACAGAGGGTGTAGAATTCTCTTTGGGATGAAGAGAGGGGAATTGTGAGGTGTTAGAGGGAAGGCTTTGTTGCCTGGCCAGATTAGTTCCTTCAACCTGAGGAAGCCTAGGGGCCTTGTAATTTTGAGCCCAGTTTCGAGGGCCTATAGGGAATTCCCAAAGTTTCCTGGTTATAGTCTTGGTATGCAATACTTGAACAGTTTTATTTGAAGACGTTTGGCATTGGTTGGATTTTGTTTTATAGTCTGAAGCTGTGTATCCCAGATTAATGCTATTCATTCTGCTGATTGTGTAGGAGTGAGATTTTGATTTCTCTAATTTTACTCTGAAAACCAACTTTGTCCCATGTTGCATGACTATCAAGGTTTGTTCTTGGTAATGGTGTGGGGAAGACCACAGCATCATCCAATCTTGAAGGTAAAGCAGTATTTTTACACCGTCTTTGAGTAGAGGGAGGAGAGATTGTTTCACTATCTTGGTAAAAAAAATTGGGAGCTATGATCAAGCTGAAAGGAGTTCTGGTGAACATCGCTGCTTTGATTCTGAATGGGATAGCTAGGAACTTTTGGTACCTCTTGCTATTGTGATGTGCCAGTAGGAGTCTTCTATAGCTAGAGTAATTATTCAGACCTTGGTTGTAGAATTAGGTTTACTTGGGAAATAGTTAACATCCTGAACTTCATATTGTGAATTAATTTGTTGAGGAGGAACCTGTCTATCGTAGGCTTTAGTTGTAGACTGTCCCTTTTGGGGAGAGGAACATGTGTGATAGAGAAGCTGGCATGCCTTCTGGCACCTAAGTCACAACATTAGGGCAGACTGGGAGGGTCTTCAAGGTTTCTTTATTGATATTCCCTGGACCTCTTTCTTTTCTAATGATGCACACTCCACCTTGAGCCACATACAAGATTTTGTAAAAATTGGAATGGAAACTTTTATTCCTCATCAAAAGTACATTAAAAGATCTAATTCACCTAAATGGTTTGACCATAATTGTGCTAGAGTAACTGAACAAAAAGCAATAGCCTACAATGCATACACAAGATCAAAAACACATGAAGCCTTTAATTACTTTAGAAACATCAGAAATCATGCCAAAACTATTAAACCTAACTAAATCAAACTTTCTCCACAAGCAGGCAAATAAACTTCTAAATAATCCAAATGATAACAAAATATTTTGGTCTACTCTTAACTCATTCAAATCCAACTTCACAACTGCTTCATCCATTCCACCATTAAAATCTCCGACTGGCAATCTTGTAAGTGACCCACGAGGTAAAGCTAACCTTCTTGCGGATATTTTCTCCACCAACTCAACCTTAGATGAAATAAATCAAGATGTCCCTGTACTTAATTTTAATTCGCCTGAAATTCCCTCACTTAAGATCCACACCAGACATGTCAAAACTATTTTGCAGAATCTCTCAGTAGATAAGGCTCCTGGTCCAGATGAAATTCCTCCAATAGTACTTAAGAATTGCTCCTTGGTGCTCGCTCCTGTATTGGCAAAATTTTTCCGTCTATGTACTCATACCTCATGCTTCCCAGTACCCTGGAAAGAAGCAAACATCCATCCAGTTCCTAAAAAAGGTGCCTCTTCAGATCCATCAAACTACAGACCAATAGCTATAACTTCCACTCTTGGTAAAGTCTTTGAAATTATATTAAATAATCACATAATTAAGCATCTTGAGAATAATAAATGAATCAGTGATAGGCAATATGGTTTTAGACGATGTCGATCAACTGCAGACATTCTTTGCCTTCTTACGCATCAAATCAACCAAGCTACAGACCAACATGGTGAAACACATACAATAGCACTGGATATATCAAAGGCATTTGATAGAGTCTGGCATCAATCCTTATTGTCGAAGATGTCACACTACGGCCTTGCATCATTAGTTCCACTAATTTCTTCTTATCTTCATAACAGAAAAATATGTGTAATGGTAGATGGCCTTTATTCTCAATTTCACTCAATAAATGCTGGTGTTCCCCAGGGATCAGTTTTGGCCCCAACTCTGTTCCTCATTCATATCAATGATCTCATATCTACCACTCATAATCCAATACATTCCTACGCAGATGACTCAACACTCCACAGTTCCTTCACATTTACCAATTCTTTCACCCAACCCGATCTTATAAATTCAAAAATAAGCACTGCAATTTCTCTGAACCAGGACCTTTCTAGAATTGAAGAATGGGGACAAAAGAATCTAGTTTCCTTTAATGCACAGAAACCAAGTACATTCAATTTTCTAACCGACAGAATCTCACTGACTCCCATATATTTTTAATGATGTAAATATTCCCACTTCCCCTAGTATTGACATTCTCGGTGTAACATTAACTACTAACTTGAGCTGGACACATTATGTTAGAAGCATTGCTAAGAATGCCTCTAAAAAACTGGGACTCCTGTACAGAGTTCGAGAATTCTTCACTGACGAGCAGTTGGCCGTAATATATAAAAGTCATGTGCGTTCTCAGATGGATTACTGTTCACCTCTGTGGAGTGGAAGTTGAGTGGTTGCATTGAGGCAGTTGGACAAAATTCAAAATAAAGCTATTAGATTAATCAATAACCCTGCAATCACACAGGACCTTCCTACATTATCCATACGAAGAAACGTTGCATCCCTTGCATTATTCTACAGATATTTTCACAGCAATTGTTCCGAGGAACTTGCTTCAATTGTGCCGCCTCTCCACATCTTTCCCCGTAGAACTAGGGCAGCTGAGAGAGCGCCCATGAATTTACACTTTCTCCTCCACAATGCAGAACTTCTGCTTATCAAAATTCATTTATCCCTAGAACTACTACTCTTTGGAATTCACTTCCCTCGAATTGCTTTCCACAAACTTACAATCTACAAATGTTTAAATCCAGTTGTTACAAACATTTTATGAATGGAGGATGCCTTTAGGCACATGTACCTTTTTGTGTTATCTGTGTTTTTCCTTCCTCCGTTCATTGTCTCTTTAAAAAAAAAAAAAAAAATTGTCTATCAACATTTGGTTCATCAATGTTTTTTAACTCTAGAGATAGTTGTCCATTGTTAGACTGAGCTCTGAGGGGGGGTTAGCTTGTTTGCCAGTAAACTGCCCAAACAAGTCCCTCTGAGGGCTTAGCAGCAGAGCATGAACCTTATTCCAGGTCGTTTGGGGAAACAATCTGCATGTAAATCGAGGTGAGAAGAGAGCCGGAGTAGCAATATCTTTGGGTATATTCTTGGACAATTGGGTGAGTGGATACTGTCTAGCTCTAGTTGCCTTAAAAATTTCAATCTTGATATTCCCAGTGGTCATCCGAGAATTACCACGTGAAGCTCTTCTGATAAAATGAAGTGCAGACCTGGAGTTTTGTTCAGGGATAGAATCTGCTACTTGCCTCATAGCTTGTGCAAGTTGTTGTTGTGTGATAAAATTTTACAGTAACCTATGGGTTCTTTGTCGTAGTTTAAAGTCTTTGTCAGTCCGTGCAGGGTAGGTGTATTAATCATGGGGTCAACTAGTTGGTTTACAACTATTGTTGGAGATCTGAGATATTTCCAGAACTCCTGGGGAATAGAGTCGGAGTTGTATATATGCATAGTGTTAAATTTTTTATTACGTCCAGCAATCGGTCTTGTGCATCTTTGTATGTAGATGCCTAAGCTCGTCCCTTTTAATAATCCACTCATTTGGTATTGGCACCAAATCTGAATGACCTGTGTCAGCATTAGTAGGTGCTATCCTGGTAATTGTTTCCAGTATCGAGATTCACCAATTAGTAGAGGGGGAAGCTTCTTGAACATTTCATGAGCAGGTTGTTTAGGCTGGACAGGTAAATGAGACAGTGGGACTGTGTCTGGTATGGCATATTGTAACATGGGTGGAGCCAGAGACCTACTTTGGATATCTCGGATAGCTTTATCTAAAGACGTAAATTTCTGTTCAATTTTGTCTGTCAACTCATGCATAGATTTAAGAAAATACCTGAAGTTCACCCACCAAGCCACCAAGCGGGCTCTGAGTAGGGACTATATCAGGAAACTCTTCTTCACTTTGTTCTAATGGATAACCATGGTACTCATTCTACTCCAACCCTCTTCGGTATGGTTACTGGTTTCCAATTCATACCACCCTACCATTGCTTATGACCAAAGGTTCTGGGGTATCCTTAGGAAGTACTTTTTTCCGTATTGCCCCAACCGTACTGTAACCAAAATGTCTGGAGCTGCCAGAGAAGGGTCTAAACGAACAGGTAAGTCCGTAGGAGGCTGAACAGGTGATTAGTGTATGGGTTTATGTACTTCAGTTTCAATATTCACCTGAATCAGTTTAGGGTGCTTTAATGTGGGTGGAGCAAGCAACTGGGTTTATTCAGATTGCTGTTCAATAGTATCAGCTAACTGTACTAGGGAAAGTGGAGGGGAACTGATACCCTCAGAACTTGGATCAGTCAAGGAAGTAGATGAGACAGGTAATTTATGTGTTTTGATGTAATAGGGTTAGCCGGGTGGCTGACCACATTAGACAATGTCAAAAGTCTGGGGGTATGTGGTGTAGAATGCAGGATTTTGGAATCATGACTGCGAGTCGAGTCGGGGAAGTTTGGTACTTAGCAGGTCGCCTTTTAGTTTGAGATTTGCTCACTTTCTTCTGTTTATTTACTGGAAGAATTTGAGTTGGAGGACCTATATCTTTTCCTGCTAGATCCAGACATTTTCTTGTCAGGAGATGGAGAGGAGCTAGGGGTTCTAGAAAAATATATTTCTAAAAAAAACTTAAATACTTTGGCTCCATAATACCTGGATATTTTGTTTAAGGTACCTGAAATGTAAGACTTTTGCCGAACCCCACACAGATAATAACACTTGTTTGCATGTGACCGAGGGCATAAATGTTTTTTGGGGTCATGGTTATTAACAAAAATATGATTAGTGACTTAGTCACTTAGCCGGTGAGCTGGAAACGTTTTGTGTTTTGTAAAAATTAACTCACCTTAAAATATAAGGTGTTGGGCTCCTCCAGTGGTTATTACTTGGCCGAAAGGGATCGTTCTAATTGTTGAAGGGCATCTTCTCCGGTAATGCAGCAGCTCGCCTGTGAATAATACCAAGGAGTCAATGTTGCATGGTGGAAATAATACCGGAATTATTAGATCTGCTTAGATTTGGCAAAATAGGATCTAGTCATGCATCGTTTATTTTAAATAAACTGCAGTTGCCTTTTATGTAAGAAATAGTCTAGTGAATTATTACTCGGTGTCACTGGGTATAATTACTTGGTAATTTTTTAGTCAGGTATAGCCTTTTTAGAAAGGGAAAGAAAACTTGTACTTGTTTCCTGGAAATTAATTACAATTATGTAGTTAGTGAGAATCTACTTAGTAGGTGAACCTGAAACTTCTTGAGTTTTTCCCAGTGAACTCACCTTAAAGATTACGGTTTTGTTAGTCGAGTGAAGGGAGTAACAGGCGAGATGGTTAGGTCTACCCTGGCCTTGAAATCTGGAATACTGTTCATCTCCCGCTGTGGTATCACTTGGCCGGGAGGGAACGTTTTGATGATGTCCAGATTCTTCTCTGGTAACGCAGCGCATTACCTGAGCCTGTGGATCATACCAAGGAGTCAATGTTGCATAGAGAGATGTAAATAGTACTTATTAGGCCTACTTAACTTGGGCAAAATTAGGATCTAGCCTTGTATTGTTTACTTTAAATAAGCTAATTAGATAGAAGTACTGTGCAGCATGTGAGGAGGTGTGTGGAGTGAGGAGAAGAGGGAGGGGAGTGAAAGGTACAGCATGGTGGACAGAAGAGGTAAGAATAGCTGTGGAAGAAAAGAAGAAAGCATATAGAGAGTGGTTGGGTAGTAGAGGGAATGAAGATTCAAAGAGACAGAAACGAGCGAGGTACGTGGAGAGTAAGAGGGTGGTGAAGAGAGTAGTGAAGGAAAGTAAGAGAAGAGTAGATGAGGAATTTGGAAGGAATCTGAGTGTAAAATGGAGGGAGAGTAAGAAACTGTTCTGGAAAGAAGTCAAGAAAGTTAGGGAAGGTAGCAAGGGAAACAGTAAGGGTGTGAAAGATAAGAATGGGAATGCTAGCCGAGAAGCAAGAGAGAGTCGAAAGATGGAGGGAGTACTTCAGTGAGTTGCTAAATGTAAGGAATGAAGAGCCAGCAAACATAGCTGGATATGGTATGGGAGGGAGAAGGAGAGAAGTAGTGGAGGAGGAGGTGGGGATCAGGAGGTCAGAAGTGTGGGAAGCCATGAAAAGAGTGAAGTTGGGGAAAGCACCAGGAACAGATGGAGTGTGGGGAAATGTTGAGGTATGGTGGTGAGATAGTGATAGAATGGGTATGGAAAATGTGCAAACTAGCATGGGAGAAAGGGAGTGCACCTGATGACTGGAAGACTGGCATAATAGTCCCCCTATATAAGGGCAAAGGGGAAAGAGGAGTGTGTGGTAACCACCGAGGAATATTGTTCTAAGCGTAGTAGGGAAGGTATACAGTAGGGTAGTGATTGAGAGAGTGAGAGTGAGAACGGAGAAATGGATAGGCGACGAGCAGGGAGGTTTTAGGAAGGGAAGAGGATGTGTAGATCAGATTTTTACCCTGAATTGTGTTGTGGAGAAGTATCTGGAGAAGAAACAAAAGGTGTACTGTATGTTGCCTTTATGGACTTGGAGAAGGCCTATGACAGAGTGGATAGAGAAGGTTTGTGGAAAGTACTTAGAATATACGGAGTAGAGGGCAAGTTGCTGAAAGCAGTGAAGAGCATGTATGAGGGTGCAAAGGCGGCAGTACGTGTGGAGAGTGAGCAGAGCGAGTTCTTTGACCTGAATGTTGGTTTGAAACAGGGGTGTGTGATGTCCCCGGTTGTTTACTGTATATATGGATGGAGTCATGAAAGAAATACTATCAAGAGCAGTGGATGTTGGTGTATCCCTGAAAAGGGAGGGAATTGAGTGGAAGCTACCTATACTGCTGTTTGCAGATGATACAGTTCTGATGAGTGATAATGAATGGGAGTTGCAGGGTCTGGTAAATGAGTTTGGAACAGTGTGCGAAAAACGGAATTTGAAGGTAAATACGGAGAGGAGCAAGGTTATGGTCTTCGAAAGGGGTGAAGTCACAGAGTGTGAGGTGAAGCTGAACGGTCAGGCTATGGAGATCGTCAACTTTTTTAAGTATCTGGGCAGTGTGTTTAGTAAAGATGGGACTATGGATGAAGAGGTGCGGGAGAGGGTACAACAGGGGAAGAGGGTTGTAGGAACACTAAAAGCAGTAACAAGAAATAGGGTGGTCAGTATGGAAGTGAAGAAGTCCTTGCATGACAGTGTGGTAATCCCGACACTGACTTACGGAAGCGAAGCATGGACGTTGGTTGACAGACTCAGACCAAGAGTGAGAGCAGTGGAAATGAATTACTTAAGGAGTGCGTGCAGAGTTACATGGAGGGATAGACAGACTAATGAGGAAGTAAGAAGGAGGTGTGGTGTGAAGATAGATGTGCTGGAAAGTGTGAAAGGAACAACTTGAGATGGTTCGGCCATATGGAACGTATGGAAAGCGAGAGAATGACTAAGAGGGTGTACGAGAGCGAGGTGGAGGGACAGAGGGGGAGAGGTAGACCGAATATGAGGTGGAAGGATGGAGTGAGGAACTACATGAACGAAGGCGGTGCTGGTTGGGGGGAGGGGCGTCGACTGACTGGGGACAGAGGTGCATGGGGGCGGTTCGTTCGTGGCCACCCCTTCGGGGATCACGGCGTCAGGCAATAGATAGATAGATAGACTTATATAAGCTCTCGTTTCTATCATAAGTCTGATAGTTATGTTAATTACTGGTAGCCGGGCCTGTCTCTAATATGGTATGACATCCTTATTATAATGTGACCAAGCCTAGGTTACCCGGCAATAATTCCATTTGATTCCATTATTGGAACCCTGGTTTATCTTTATTCAAGTGTGACAAAGCTTAGGGTACCCGGTAAAATAATATCTGTTACTCTTACTGTTACTCGGACTTGTTCTTGTCATAGTATGACAAGGCTTTGGGTAACACAGCACCCATATGGTGGTCTCAATTTTTTTGGTACCCGGGCCTGTCAAAGTGAAACTATGAACTATGTCATGGTGCCCGGTATTGTAATATGTCTCTAATATGTTAAGACATCCTTATTATAGTATGACCAAGCCTAGAGTACCCTGCAATAATCCTAAACAGAGCAAATAACAAGAGAAACCTTACATGACAAGGTCACTGTTGTTCCAGCTGATCTGTGTAAACATTCAAGGTTGCGTATGAAAACGCATACTAGTAAACGTATGAAACGCACTTAAACAGGTGCCGTTTCAAAGGCTTGATATTTGTTTTGGTAAAATTATACCATCCGGGGATATTGGTATTCGGGTTATTGGTACCTTACATGACATGGTCACTGTTGGTCCAGCTCGTGACAGCCGGCTATGGCCTATTAGTATTCGGGGCTGTCTCAGTAAGGCCTAGAGTTGCCGGTAAATGTTGTCTTGGAATCCGGGTTTGTCATCGTCGTGACAGCCTCCAGAGTACCCGGCTATGGCCTATTAGTACTCGGGGCTGTCTCGGTAAGGCCTAGAGTTGCCGGTAAATGTTGTCTTGGAATCCGGGTTTGTCATCGTCGTGACAGCCTCCAGAGTACCCGGCTATGGCCTAGTAGTACCCTGGGCTGATTTTATATTTTATATGGATTATAATACCCCCCGGGAATATTTAGTTTTTTAAAAGTCTCCAGAGTAACTGGCCGTAGCCTATTGGTACCCGGGACTGTTTTTTACACTGGATCTGTCTTATACTGGCAGTATTGGTACCCGGGACTAGATAAGGTCTAGGGTACCCGGGGCTTGAGAATTTTCAACAAGGCCATGGACTTTGCACTCGTAAGGTTAGGCCTACTCGGCCACGAGTGTTATTTGGCGATCCTTTATGTAACTTGTACATGTTTTTTAAATTCTTATATCTTTGTAAGTCAGTGAGATATAAACATGTTTTGTAAATCTTTTATATCTTTGTAAGTCAGTGAGATATATATATGTTATTTAAATTCCTATATCTTTCAATTTTTTATATCTTTGTAAGTCAGTCAGATATAAATCTGTTTTTTAACATTCTTATATCTTTGTAAGTCAGTGAGATATATTCAATCAAGATTTTATTGCGAGTACTTTGGCTAATAATTGTTGTAGGTTTACTTTGTACCCTTTGGAAAAAATAAATACGAGTGCCTAAAAAGTAGTACAAAATAGGCTACTATAAAAAGGTTGATAATGCATTTGAACATCACAATATTATGTCATCAGCCATAAATATTTGGCGGTTAATATTGAAAATAATGCATATAACTGTCTTGAAGGCAAATAATGTATGAAAAGGCACTCTTGATTGAATAATGTAAGGCATTAAGAATTCTACCATCACAGAAAGTTTTGATGGTAGGTACTGAAGATATTGCCGTTGATATGGTAAGAACCATTTATTTTCTACAATGTGTGATAAATTAATGAGTAACTTAGCAGTGATTGGTTATGAAAATAACCCCTGGCTGGGTACAACTATGGGAAGAACAAGCAAAGAACTAAAATTCTATGGATTTGACACTAATATAGTACTCAACACTAAAGGAAATAAATATCAGTTACATTGTTAATACAGAAAAAAGGGGACACTGCAGCTAGAGAGCCAAGGCTCGTATGATAATAACATTTAGTTGGAGTGGCGTCCTGAATACACGAACGTCGACCAGCCTGGAAAACTAAGTTCTTGCTTATTCAGGTTTACAAGTGAATACGATTACGAAAAATACATTCCTAAACGCATATACAACTCAATATGCAATTACTGTAGACTCACTATGGACGAAAAGCTGATGCGTTTAGGAGGGGCTATGTAAACTGAAATAGGGAGCACGGAATAGTTGTTGTTTCCAGCTGGCCGGCGGTCGAGAGAGAGGTCGCTCCTGGGCAGGAGGAGGTATGAGTCAGGCTCATGGGAAGCAGAGGAAGATCGGAATGCGCTGAGGTGCGGTGTTCAAACTGTGTTAATTCTTTTCTTTTATATATCCTACTTTTTATTGGCTCCATCTCAATGACATACCTTAGGAATGATTAAGGGGTACCCCCTAAGATGATCTTGGTTCTCGACCGCCGTAATCGAGGTTACGTCATTGACGTAAGGAGCCACCAATAAGTATGCTACAGCGGGGCAATGCCTAGTGAGTTAATTGCTCAAAAGGTGGCGTTCTGAGAGTGAGGGTCCAAGTGTGGGGTATGAGACTGTGAAGCGCAGAGGCGAGGCGGCTTCAGAGATGAGATTGATTCGAGCCGGGGTGCTTCGCATGTCTCACTCCCTAGACTGGAAAAAGACCTCACGGGCCTCACTGTGTTCAGCGGTAGAGTGTTCTGCCTATGCCCGAGAGGGAGTAGTTGGAATATAGAAAAAAAAAAAAAAAAAAAAAAAAAAACGAAGGTGAAAAAAGCATAGAAAAGAAGAAAAAGCAATTTACCCGAGTTACAGCTGACAGCCCATACCGTCTTCTGTCAATGTTGACACCTGGTCGAACCTGAGCGCATGCGCTGCTTTCCAAGTATCATTATTCCACGTAGACAGAGGAGAGAGGAGGGGCAGGGGTTCGGCTTGTGGGAGGGTACTATGTACTGTACGTTGGATTTTCCAAGACTACTACCAAGTACAGTAGTAGGTTTTCCTATTTGGTAGGTTGGTAGGTACGTCAAACCTCCCAAATTGTTAATAGTCTTGGCAAATCCAACATCAAGGCTGCGTAACAAATTGGAGGCGGACATCCAATCCCATAACAACCAAATACCAATGCACAAAATTATGAATGACCAAGAACACCCAATAAACAAGAGAGTTTAATAAAAAGAGTGTAAAACTGAGGAGTAGTTAAAAAACAGATTTTTTTTCAGTGTGACCTAGTCATTCATAGCATCGGAGAAAACTTGAAAAATCTACAACAGCGCTGAACAAAAATCCATTTCTTCTGAAGTGCAGATATTTACAGCATACCTTCATACATACATGGGAAAAGTAGGTCACAAGGGACATATACTGTATACAGAATATATAAATATCCCCAAGCTCGTGACCACTGTGCAGGAACCGTAGCGAGAATGCAATGACCGACTGTGCAGGAACCGTAGGGAGGCTGCAAAGGATCGAAGAAGATGCGCAGAACCCCCACAAGCAGGAAAACTGGCACGAAGTACACGACAAACGAGGCGTCCAATCGGCACCCTCGACAACACCCCATCAGTCCCCGGTGACACCCACACAACCGGCACATATGTGTGCCAGGAGTACACAGGGCATCACACAAGGCGAGCACGGCCACGTCGGAAAAGCAGCGGTAGCCACTCCCGCCACCCGACTACCAGAAACCAGTGCCACGATGAACAAAGGACTCCCGAGCAACAGCACCGGCGTCTGGCCCAGTGTCCAGTCCAGAACCCACAGAGGAGGGTGCTGGCGTGGCGGCGGTCGTGCCCGGAAGGCAGCCTTCAGTAAGGAAACCAGCACGGTCGGTGGAACGACCAGCCCAGCCAGAGACACAAAGACCTCCTGGACGGTAGACAGGCGGCAGCGCACAGAGCGAAACATGAAGCGATGGAGGAAGTGAATGCAGAAAAGGATATAGGAGTAGTGATAGACAATAAGTTAAATTTCTCAGAACATTTAGCGGAAAAGATAAACAAAGCCAATAGAATAAGTAGGGCTGATAAGGAGGACATTTGTGTCACTTGATGAAGAAATCTTCAGGAATCTCTATACAGCGCTGGTTAGGCCGCACCTGGAATATGCGAACCAGGTGTGGGCTCCATATATGGTAAAGGATATAGAAGCAGTGGAGAAAGTGCAGAGGAGAGCTAGCAAGCTGGTACCAACGTTGAAGAACGCGGGCTATGAGCAGAGGTTGAGGACACTGGGGCTTCCGACACTGGCATATAGGAGAAAGAGAGGGGATTTGATAGAGACTTTTAAGATAGTATCAGGAAAGTATGATGAGGATGTGTGTGAAGGTATCTTCTTGATGCGGGAGGGAACAAGAACGAGAGGACACTCTAAGAAAATTTACAAAGAAAAATAGGCTTGAGAAGGCAAAGAACTCATTTTGTGATAGAGTGGTAAATGAGTGGAACGCACTGCCTCAGTATGTAGTCGATTCCGAATCAATAAGGGAGTTTGAAAGTAATCTTGATAAAGTATGGGGAAGACAAGATTTGAAGTTTGATTATAAAACAAAAATACAGAAAAGTAAAAATGTTGCGTCTGCTACCGCCGCCGCCAACACCATGAACGACCGCAGCAGTGCAAGTACTGGTACTGAGCTGGATACACAGGCATAGTTTGCCTTTTTCCAGAGGATCTACTGTAAGAAACTGTAAGAAACTGTAAGATGAAGGGACGGGCGCGGAAAAAGTGAAGCAAGCAGCGTAGAACATGTAGAGGTGGACGAACCGTCTGGTCAGTGTCCTGTATCCAAGACGGAAGAGACGACATGAAAGACCTCCATGGAGAGCACCATCACCGCAGCTGGGCGCACCAAGCCTGTGCCAGGCATGGGGGCGTCAACAACTAGACCCAGCTGCGAAACTGTCGGAGCTTCAGGGGAACTTCGCACAGCGAGAGTGCGACCGGAGGAGGAACACGAAGAGCGCCGCCACCTTGTCCCATTCGTCCGCGAATGCAACCAGAACCATTGTCAGGGTGTGAGACCGGAGGGAGAGGGACAAAGGCAACGTGGGCGACCCCCACGAGGTGAACAAGGAGAGCCCCGGAACGTCCCAAGAAGCAGTCAGGTCGACAAAGACAGTATGCGGCAGCGCCCACACTGCCAAAACAGCCTGTCCGTACAACAGGCAGTCACGAGCAGGTAGGAAGCGCGCAGGGACACGCAATGCCTGGCTGCCACAAAAAACAACGGCTCTGCAATCCCCATCAGAGTATGTGACCTGGAAGACCCCTGCATGCGGAGACTGTGGACCTCCAACTGAACGTTCATCCTGAAAGCCACCGACTCGCCCGAAAGAGCTAATGCGTGAACCCTCAGGAAGAACAACGGCACCAACAGGTCGAGAGCATTGACTGGTAGGGGCATGTGCCCAGACCACCAGCCTTGCAGACGTTGATGCCCCATGGACGACTGGGAGCCCAAAGCCACCTCGCACGACGTATCTGTGACCACCCAGATTGTCGGCGGAGGGGCAGGCCAGAGCACGGCTGCAGAGAGCGTGCCCCGAGTGACGCAGTAACCAAAGGGAGACGCGGAGGGCCCCAGACTGCGGAGACAACGGACCACCAACAGTGTCCATCCCGAAAGTCACCGACGTCACCAACAGGTCGAGAGCATCGACGTGTAGAGGTATGTGCCCGACCACCAGCCCTGACGTCGAAGTCCCACGGACGAGTGGGAGCTCCAAACCTGTGCTGTGCCAGGGTGTTGGAGACTATCCGCCAAACGTCCAGGTAAAACAGGAGCTGTATTCCGTTTCGCAGGAGAGGATCCAGAGCCTGTATCGCCAGCATAGTGCCAAAATGCACCCGGTAGCTCCAGCGACATCACCATCGACAGAGGTCGCAGCCAGTCGGACCAGGAGTACCAACAGCACTTGAAACCGCGTGCTCACGAGAGAACTGGCGTGGGCCGACAGAACCAGCACCGTCACCAACAGGTCGAGAGCATCGACGTGTAGGGGCATGTGCCCGACCACCAGCCCTGACGTTGAAGTCCCATGGACGAGTGGGAGCTCCAAGCCTGTGCTGTGCCAGGATGTTGGAGACTATCCACTAAACATCCAGGTAAAACAGGAGCTGGATACTGCCTCGCAGGAGAGGATCCAGAGCCTGTATCACCAGCATAGTGCCAAAGTGCACCCGGTAGCTCCAGCGACATCACCAACAACATAGGTCGCAGCGCCAGTCAGACCAGGAGTACCAACAGCACTTGAAACCGCGTGCTCACGAGAGAACTGGCGAGGGCCGACAGAAACAGCACCGGACTCATCGTGTCACAGCAGTCTACGGTACCAGGAACACACAAGATAGGAAACCCCTTTGGCCGGGTTGCACCACCGGAACTACCCTCTGTCCGTGCATTGACGCGACCATGGTGGCCACGTCTCTAGGGTAGATTCCTCCTGGTAACCGTTTGGCCCCAAGTCCCTCGCGGCCAGTGATGGGCGCAAGGGAAAAAAAATAAGTGGGGATTCCCGCAAAGAGGAAAGAAAACCCTGTCTGAGAGGCGAGAAGGAGAGATAGGAGGAGATTGACCTGGAGAGCCGACACGTGCTGAGACCTGGAAGCCCCTCTGAAACGGCTCTGAGTGCCATGAGCAACCTCTACAACTCCCCCCCCCCCTCCCTTTTCTGACGAAACGAGCGTGTCACTTACAGTTTCTTACAGTTTCTTACAGTAGATCCTCTGTAAAAAGGCAAACTAGGCCTGTGTATCCAGCTCAGTACCAGTACTGTACTTGCACTGCTGCGGTCGTTCACGGTGTTGGCGGCGGCGGTAGCAGACGCAACATTTTTACTATTCTGTATTTTTGCTTTATAATCAAACTTCAAATCTTGTCTTCCCCATGCCACCACCCGCCCTGGGGAGTCCACCCTGACGAAGCGCGACAAGAGGGAGAGGGCAGACTGGCCTCACTCCAGCGGGGTCAACGTGATGAAGCCCGGCCGAGCAAACGGACTGCGTACAGTACTCTGACCGTGATACGGCCTGACGGTGCATGCCGGAAGCAGGGGCAGCCGACAGGGAGGAGTGCGGCACCCAGGCGGTACGGATCAAACCACCCCATTATAGACAGCGCAGAGTACAATAGGCCGAGATGCACAGCTAACAGGGCGCCGCAGCAGACCGTGGACCGGACGGCAAGGCAAAGACAAGCAGCCTCGCACAGCACCACCGGCAGGACGGGGACGAAGGATACAGCGAGCTGGAGGGAAATCCGCCGCATTTAGTCCATAGCTTGGCGAAGGGTACCCTGAGGCACCGCCTCGGCAAGACGGGGGGGTGGAACCGAGGGCAGCAGATGCCCAATGACAGAGGCCACTAAGTCCACCATCCGCCGGCGCAAGGCAAAAGCAGATAGCCGCCCCCATGGGGAGAGTGAAGAAGGGAGAAGAGAAGCCGCAGAGACCGAGCCCGGGGACACAGACCCAGGACCAGAACATGCCACGCAGACAGTCGACAGAGACGAGAGGGAGGAAGAGGCAGGCACAGCAAGCGAGACAGCGATGACGACGGTCCGGAAAGCAAACAGCAGGACTCCGACAAACCAGGACCCCAAACGGGACGGGTAAGTGAGCACGGCAGGAAGAGCAGTTATACTGCCCTCGCGCAGGTCCGGCCCCAAGGAGGACAGACCCTGACAAGACCGAGAGGGACCGAACATCAAGTAGGATGTCCAGGCGGCCGAAGTCTGACCAGAGCAGGGGCCTATGGGCAGACGGAGGCCTGGGCCCACCGAGAAGAACTGATGGCCCGCCTTGCTTGGGGGAGGCCTATACCCCCCCGTCCGCAACCAGAATGTCATCTCAGAACGCCCCGAACAGCAGGTAGACACGAAGAGGGACAGACCAGCCTGAAGGAAGAGGTCACGCCAGGGCTCGGACGGCACCAGCACCCGCTTGCCCCAAAGGCAGTCATCCCGGGAGGAAGAGAACCCCGAAACCGCAACCAGGGCCTCCGATCCACAAGACGGGGTCCACCCCTGGGGAGCAGGAAGGGGATGAGAAGAACGGCCAGGGGTGAGCAGCAGGGCAGAAGAGGCCGCAGGAGGAATAAGAGCAAGGATCCCCGGGCCTGCAGCGGAGGGGGGAGCCCCCCCCGGTGGAGGAGGGAGACCTCCTCCCCCCCCTCCCCGACCTTGGTAGAACGGCAGGCGGAGGAGAGACAGCCAGGGAACATATCCGCAACAAGGAGCTCCCCCCTGGATAGAGGGGGAGAGGGAAACAGAGGAACAATGTGGGGGGGAGCAGAAGAAGAACCCCTCTCGCCAGCAGAAGCCGCACCGAGATGGAGAAAGAGACTGCAACACCGCTGAATCCATCAAAGTTCAACCTGACAAGCACTGTGTGATGCATCCAAGGAGAGCTGCAGTCGTAAATGAAGAAAAGATGTCCATAGGAGGGCTATAGGGGGGGCAGGGAATAGGCCTAGGTTTAGTGAAGGAAGCGAATGTGGGCCTATTTCGGAAGCTAATAAGAACCTAGAGATGGTATTAAAAAGGGTAGAGGAATTGGGAGCAGAGAATGTGCCATTAAAGGAGCAGCTGATGGAATACGAAGGACGATTCAAGGAAGTGAAGGAGTCAACTGCATGGACGGTGGTAGGTGAACAGAATGTTAAGGATTTGGAGGAAATTGTGAAAGAACAAAAGGAGGAAATGAATAAGACAAAAAAAAAAAATTTGAAAGTGCAGTCGTAGGTGTCATGAAGAACAAGGAGAGTGTCGTGAGGGAGGCCATGGACAGGGATAGAGGTATAATCATGCATGGAGATATACAGGCTCATATGAATGATAATGGAGTGAGAAAAGTGAGAGATATGGAGAAAGTGAAGGAGGTCATGAAAGCTGTTGATGTAGATGGATGTGGATGGGATGGGCAGGTGGAGGAAGTCAGTAGGATAGGTAGATATAGAAGGGGGGAGATGAGACCTATAAGGGTACAGTTTAAAACCAGGGCAGTGGTAGAGACAGTGACAAATTTTAGTTGGAGACTAAACACAAATGAAGAACTGAAACATATAAGATTAAAGAAGGATTTGAGCATAGAACAAAGAAAAACAAAATAAATGAACTACAGGAAAAGGCTGATGAGGAAAATGGAAAGTTGGGTGAGGAGGATAAGAAGGAGTTTTTCTGGAGAGTGAGGGACGGGAAATTGAGGAAGTGGTTTATAAGAATAGAAGGGAGAAGGAGAGCTGGGAGGGAAGAGAATGTGACAGAAGTTGTGGCAGAGGACCTCGGAGAGCAGGGTGGAAGTGTCTCGGGGAGAGACAGAAGAAGCTGCAGACCCAGTACCAGTAGTGTGAGGGGGGGAGTAGGGCACGGACAGGAGGAGCGGGATGATGTAGCTGCTGAAGGAATGGTAGAAAGATTAAGGATTATGTTTAGTAATGTTGATGTGTTTACCCAGGACAAGAAAAGAGAACTGATATGTAGGTTGCAGGATGAAGAGGAAAAACCTGATGTCATAGCCTTACAAGAAGCAAGACCAAAAAATGCTAGAATTGAAAGGGAACTGGTGGAGTATAGTTTGGAGGGTTTTGAGTTGTACGAGAGGAATACTATTAGACCAGAGGTTGGAAGAGGACTGTTTATTTATATAAGAAAAGAGTTCAAGGTAAATGAGGTGGATATGAGACAGCAGTATTGTGAGTATTTGTGAATTGAAGTAAAATGTACAAGAGGGTCAATTCTAATTGTGTGGTGGAGTGGTCATGCCACTGGATTGGTAATCCAATGGACCCGGGTTCAAATCCCGATATGTCAATGGGAAGATATTATTGGGATTGAATTTGTGCTGTACCTAGTATCAGTGCATTACCACAAAGCCCACCGAAATGCCAAAAAAATACCCTCATTGTTCCCTGATTAAATAACACTGTATGAATATTCCCATATTCAAAATATGTTACAGGGGGACAATGCCTAGTGAGTTCACTGCTCAATAGGTGGCGTTCTGAGAGTGAGGGTCTGAGTCTGGAGGGTGAGACGGTGAAGCACTTGGGCGAGGCAACCGGCCGCTTCAGAGATGGAGCTGCTTCGAGCCATGATGGATGCTTCACATGTCTCACTCCCCAGACTGGAACAAGACCTCACGGGCTTCATCGTGTTGAGCGGTGGAATGTACAGGCTCAGCCTATGCCCGAGAGGGAGTAGTTGGAATATAGAAAAAAAAATAAAAACAAATAAAAAATAATATATATATATATACAGTATACCGGGTATATATACATATATATAGAAGCCCAAATAATAGTAGGGAAGAGGATGATAAACTACTGAAAGCAATGGAGGAAATAGATAATAGAGAGAACAAATATAAGATTTTGATTGGAGATTTCAATTTGCCAAGGATCAACTGGGCAAATTGTACTACTCCAGCGGGACAGTGTAGCCTGGAAAACAAGTTTATAGAGAAAGTAAGAGATTTTTTTTAACGCAACATATTACAGAGATGACAAGATATAGAGATGGGAAGCAGGGGAGTGAACTTGATTTAATTTTTAGCAATGAGGAGGATATAGTGGAACATGTCAATGTGGATAGCCCTAGTGTCGTAGTGACCATGCCTGTATAAGTTTTAGTTGCAATATTAAAACAGAGAGGGATGATAGAAGCAATAAAAAAATATACATGTATGACAGAGAAGATTATGAGCTGCTGAGAAGGTGTCTGGACATTGACTGGGGGGGAATACTTGAACGGTGAAGACGCTGAAGGAATGTGGAGGAAGTTTAGAGTCAAACTGGAGGATGTTATATCCAAATGTGTACCAGTAAGGGAATATAAGGATAAAATAAAATTGAGGAAAAGAACGAACCTAGAATTACCAATGAAAAGAAAGCTGTGGACTTTGATAAGAAGAAAGAAACGATTGTAGGATAGATTAAAAGTGTTAAAAAAGAACAGGGGGTCTAGTATAGAAGCTAAAGTAGTGGATTTGGAACGTAGACAGATAAACAATAAAATAAGGTGGGAGACAAGGAAAGGGAAGGGAGAGAGAGATTGCAAGAAACGTGAAGGATAATCCAAAAATATTCTGGAAGTACATTCAGGAAAAGTTAACGAGAAGAGTAGGGATCCCGGAGCTGGTAGGGGGGTTGGATGATGGGAGTAGAGCGGAGACGGATAAGGAGAAAGCAGAGGTGCTGGGGAAATACTTTGGGGGGGTACTAACAGTAGAGTCGGATGATGCAGTGCCAAATATTCCCATCAAACAGGCACCTGCACTAGAACTAATAGAGTTTTCCCATGCTAGAATAAGAAGGGCTATAGAAAAAATGAACAGAAGTAAGTCCCCGGTACCGGATGGCATACACCCGAGAATCATAAAGGAAGGAGGTGAGATGTTAGTAGAGCCATTGAAAATGTTATTTGAGGTATCGTTTAATACAGGACAAATCCCGATGGACTGGAGAGAGGCGAACATAACAGCTATATTTAAGAAGGGAAAGAGAAATGACCCAGGAAATTATAGACCAGTCAGTTTGACAAGTGTTGTGTGTAAACTAATGGAAACGGTAATTAGAGAAGGAATAATGGAGCATATGAAATCAAACCAACTTTTCAGTGGGAGACAGTTCGGATTCTTGCCGGGGAGGTCGACGGTACTACAGCTAATTAAGGTGGTAGATGATTGGATGCAAATTCTAGAGGATGGTGATGTAATAGACGTGGTATATTGTGATTTTATGAAGGCCTTCGATAAGGTCCCACATAAAAGGTTAATAGAGAAAGTTAGAAGCTATAATATAGGGGAGAAATGTGTGAAATGGATAAAAGCCTTCCTGAAAGATCGGAGACAGAGGGTGCTGGTGAATGGAATAGGCTCGGGGTGGAGGGAAATTACAAGTGGGGTTCCTCAGGGATCTGTGTTGGGACCACTACTGTTCGTTATATTTATCAACGACTTACCTGAAGTTATAACTAATGGAAGTGAGATATACCTGTATGCGGATGACATTAAGCTGTATAGAAGAGTGAGGAGTAAGGAAGATGTGGGTTTGCTTCAAGGAGATGTGGAGGGCATAAACGGATGGTCTGAACATTGGTTAATGCCTTTTCATCCAAAAAAATGCAAGTACATGCGGATTGGGACCAGCAAGATAGACAAGGTAGGATACAGTATGTATGAAGCGATGGAGGAAGTGAGTGCAGAAAAGGATATAGGAGTAGTGATAGACAATAAGTTAAATTTCTCAGAACATTTAGCGGAAAAGATAAACAAAGCCAATAGAATTGTAGGGCTGATAAGGACATTTGTGTCACTTGACGAAGAAATATTCAGGAATCTCTATACAGCGCTGGTTAGGCCGCACCTGGAATATGCGAACCAGGTGTGGGCTCCATATATGGTAAAGGATATAGAAGCACTGGAGAAAGTGCAGAGGAGAGCTAGCAAGCTAGTATCAATGTTGAAGAACGCGGGCTATGAGCAGAGGTTGAGGACACTGGGCTTCCGACACTGGCATATAGGAGAAAGAGAGGGGATATGTTAGAGACTTTTAAGATAGTGTCAGGAAAGTATGATGAGGATATGTGTGAAGGTATCTTCTTGATGCGGGAGGGAACAAGAACGAGAGGACACTCAAAGAAAATTTACAAAGAAAGAAATAGGCTTGAGAAGGCAAAGAACTCATTTTGTGATAGAGTGGTAAATGAGTGGAATTCACTGCCCCAGTATGTAGTCGATTCCGAATCAATAAGGGAGTTTGAAAGTAATCTTGATAAAGCATGGGGAAGGCAAGATTTGAAGTTTGATTATAAAGTAAAAATACAGAATAGTAAAAATGTTGCGTCTGCTACCGCCGCCGCCAACACCGTGAACGACCGCAGCAGTGCAAGTACTGGTACTGAGCTGGATACACAGGCCTAGTTTGCCTTTTTCCAGAGGATCTACTGTAAGAAACTGTAAGAATGTCCATAACACAACCGTAACACACAGAAGGACTGTGGGACACAAGAAACAGCAGTATGTCGGAGGGCAAGTAACGGTGAGGGTTCGGAAGAGCTGTTGTTGCCTGATTTCCCTTGTACCCCTTTGGACACCCAGTACTTGGGAGGGCAAGGAACCATGAGGAGTGGGAAGACTTGTTGTTGCTTGATGTTCTTTGTATTCCTTAGGACTCCTAGGACATTGGAAGGCAAGTAACCGTGAGGGATCGGAAGGCAGGTGTCGCATGATTTCCATTGTACTCCGTTGGACTCCTAGTACAGTACATTGGAGGGTAAGCAACTGTGAGGGGTCGGAAGACCTGGTGCCGCCTGATTTCTTTAGTATTTCCAGATGTCCATGGTACTCCTTTGCACTCCTTTGTACACCGTAAAATGGCCAAGAAACCAGGAAGGAAGCATGGAGAAGAACAAGTTGGCATGCAAACTGAGGGTCTGTACTCACCAAACCGGCAGCTCTGATGGGCAGCGATGAAGGGCAGGTTGAATCACTGGGAGTACCTGCAAAGACGGAGAAAATGTTAAACACTAACTCAACAATCAAAATGCAGGGTCTATAACACAGTAAAAACAGTGAAAACAAGATGTAGAAGGTGTGTGTAAAACACCATCTATACACCTTCCATGTCATTGTAAAATCACAGAGTCAGTGAAGACAAATGACAGCATTGGTTAGCAGTAAAAACTAACCACCTCCGCAAAGTTACGGGCCGATTTTGGCGTGTCCTATGCGACACCACAACCCGCAATATCGCAGGACCAAACCATACAAAATCCCACAACATTGCGGGGCCAAAACGATACCGAATCAAACCCGCAACATCGCGGGACCGTGCTATGCGAATCCGCGAATTCGCGCTATACGAGACCCACAACATTGCGGGGGCGAAATGACCGTCTGAGACGAAATCGAATCAACCCCGCAAAATTGCAGGACCGTGTCGAGCTAGGTCCGGGCCGAAGAAGCGAATGGAGCGTCTGAGACAACACCGAAACAGGCCGCAAGGTTGCGGGCATCTCCTATGAACTCCAAGGCTCCCAGAAGCTGGGTGTGCTCAACCGCCTCAAGGGGTTCTTTACCCCTGCACAGATTTTTGCTCTGTACAGGGGCACAGTGCATCCTTGTATTGAGTATTCTTACAGTTTCTTACAGTAGATCCTCTGGAAAAAGGCAAACTATGCCTGTGTATCCAGCTCAGTACCAGTACTTGCACTGCTGCGGTCGTTCACGGTGTTGGCGGCGGCGGTAGCAGACGCAACATTTTTACTATTCTGTATTTTTGTTTTATAATCAAACTTCAAATCTTGTCTTCCCCATGCTTTATCAAGATTACTTTCAAACTCCCTTATTGATTCGGAATCGACTACATACTGGGGCAGTGCGTTCCACTCATTTACCACTCTATCACAAAATGAGTTCTTCGCCTTCTCAAGCCAATTTCTTTCTTTGTAAATTTTCTTAGAGTGTCCTCTCGTTCTTGTTCCCTCCCGCATCAAGAAGATACCTTCACACACATCCTCATCGTACTTTCCTGACACTATCTTAAAAGTCTCTATCATATCCCCTCTCTTTCTCCTATATGCCAGTGTCGGAAGCCCCAGTGTCCTCAACCTCTGCTCATAGCCCGCGTTCTTCAACGTTGGTACCAGCTTGCTAGCTCTCCTCTGCACTTTCTCCACTGCTTCTATATCCATTACCATATATGGAGCCCACACCTGGTTTGCATATTCCAGGTGCGGCCTAACCAGCGCTGTATATAGATTCCTGAAGATTTCTTCGTCAAGTGACACAAATGTCCTCCTTATCAGCCCTACAATTCTATTGGCTTTGTTTATCTTTTCCGCTAAATGTTCTGAGAAATTTAACTTATTGTCTATCACTACTCCTATATCCTTTTCTGCACTCACTTCCTCCATCGCTTCATACATACTGTATCCTACCTTGTCTATCTTGCTGGTCCCAATCCGCATGTACTTGCATTTTTTTGGATGAAAAGGCATTAACCAATGCTCAGACCATCCCTTCATGCCCTCCACATCTCCTTAAAGCAAACCCATATCTTCCTTACTCCTCACTCTTCTATACAGTTTATTGTCATCCGCATACAGGTATACCTCACTTCCATTAGTTATAACTTCAGGCAAGTCGTTGATAAATATAACGAACAGCAGTGGTCCCAACACAGATCCCTGAGGTACCCCACTTGTAATTTCCCTCCACCCCGAGCCTATTCCATTCACCAATACCCTCTGTCTCCGATCTTTCAGGAAGGCTTCTATCCATTTCACACATTTCTCCCCTATATTATAGCTTCTAACTTTCTCTATTAAACTTTTATGTGGGACCTTATCGACGTATTATGTATTGTGTATTGTTCACATGTGTGGGGAGGATCATCTCACACCGCACTCCTAGACACAGTAGAAAGGAAGACCTTTCGTATCATTAATTCCTGTCCACTCACCAACTCTCTGCAATCTCTCTCTCTTCGCCGCAATGTTGCATCTCTCTCGTAATTCTATCGCTACTACAATAATCAGTGCTCCTCAGAGCTCTCCCAGTGTATACCACCTCCTCTACGTAGGGTACGTGGTACCCGTCTTGCAACACAATCCCACCCCAATTCTGTGCAACTCTCCAACCTAAGAGTGAAATGTTACTCTGTCTTTCTTCTATTCAACAGCTGAGCTCTGAAACTCTCCCAGAATCGGTCTTTCCCTCCTCCTATGACTTAAATTGCTTCAAACTCAGGGTGTCCAGGCATTTTGGCTCGAACGTCACTTGATTTTGGCCCTGTCACTCTTTCAAATATGGGGGAGGCACTCGCTACAGGTAGTTCTGCCTCCTGTCTCCCTCACTCACATAGAAAAAAAAGAAAAACAAAAAGAAAGACTTCACTCAGACTAGGAAGGACATATGGAAGTCAGAGGGACAACTGATACAGTCTCGACCCACTGAACTCCCACAGCCCCCTCCCAAACTTCCCCTCATCCTGTGACTTAAATTGCTTCAAATTCTGTGTGTCCAGGCATTTTGGTTCTTTCACTCTTTCAACTCTGGGGGAGGCACTCATCACAGGCAGTTCTGCCTTTTGTCTCCCTCATCCACATAGGAAAAAAAAAAATATATGCTATTTTCATTCTTAGGAAGTTAGGCAACTGCAAGAGAGGTTCTTAGAGAAAAACAGGGAGTTATACCTAGTTTTTGTAGACCTGGAGAAGGCCTTTGACCGGATACATACATACATACATAACATTTTAAGACCGAGTGTTCCACACATAAGTGCAGTTTCAGTCTCTTGTCCTAATGGCGGCGTTCCAGGCAACCCTGTTAAGGGCTGCTTCACTTGTCAAGTTCTTGGATTTGAGATCGGCGCGTATAGTCCGATCCCAGGTCTTCCTCGGTCCACCCCTTGGTGCAGCTCCCTCCACAATCACAGACCTGCATTTTGTCACCCAATTTTGTTCATCCATTCTCTCCACATGTCCATACCATCCCAGTCTACTTGTACGCATCACCTCGCTAATACTCTTTATACCTAAACGTCTCCTCAGCTCAACATTTGTTATTCTATCCTGTAGCCTGGCCCCACACATCCATCTCACCATTCTCATCTCATTACGCTCCATTCTGTTGACATCCTCTACTTTAACGGCCCATGTTTCTGAGGCATACGTCATTGCACTTCTAACACATGAGGCATACACCTTTCCCTTCAGGGGGAGAGGCATTCTTTTCATGGTCAGGATTGGCATCAATTCTCTGAACTTCCCCCAGCCACACCTAATTCTAGCAACAGTGGCAGCCTCGGCCCCACCACCGGCAGAGATGGTATCTCCTAGGTAACACTTGTTCACCAGCTCCAAAGACTCATTTCCAAAATTCACAGCCACAGGATCATCACTTAACACAAGCTCGCCTTTGCACACTACGCACTCAAATTTCTCTATTTCTGACTTATCCTTCGGCAGGGGCCCCTTTATTCTACTACAGCGCTTACTCCCATGGTGTACCCAACATCGACAGATGCTACATTGAATTGAGTTAACGCCCACTCCCTTTCCACACACTGCACATGGGTATGCACCGCTCTTTTCCACATTGCCTCGTCTCAACATACAATGCATAACCTTGGTTTTGTTAATATTGACTCTTAAACCCTTGCTCGCCATGCCCTCTCTCCACTTTCTGAATTTGGCCTCAGCATCCTGCATACTGTCAGCTATTAGGACTAAATCGTCTGCATAAAACAGTTCCAACGGGAGTCCGCCTCTAAAAACTCTAGACAGCGCCTCCAAGACCATAATAAAGAGGAGGGGGCTTAACACTGAACCCTGATGGACTCCAACACGGACTGCGAATTCATCACTCAGTACACCTTTCACCCTCACCGAACTTCGCGAATCCTCATACATCTTCATTATCACACGCACCAGCCACTCTTCCACACCAAGTTTCCTCATAGCCCACTGTACAACATCTCTAGGTACCCTATCAAAGGCCTTCTCCAGGTCCACAAACACAAAGTAAAGATCCCTGCCTTTTAGTAGGTATCTTTCCTGTATCTGCCTGACTATGAAGATAGCATCGGTTGTACCACGTCCTGGCATAAAACCAAACTGCATATCATCAATAGAGATGCTTTGCCTGATCAAACCCTCAAGGACTCTCTCACAGACCTTCATGATTTGGTCAAGCATTTTCAGGCCCCTATAATTTCCTCTATCTAGCGCATCCCCTTTTCCTTTGGATGCCCAAGGAAATAATGCAGTGGGCTATGAGAAAACTTGGAGTAGAAGAGTGGCTAGTGTGTGTGATATTGAGAATGTATGAGGGATCACGGGCAGCGGTTAGAGTGAATGGGGGCCTGAGCGAAGAGTTCCCAGTGGAAGTTAGAGTTCACCAAGGTTCAGTGCTGAGCCCATTTCTGTTTGTGATGGTCCTGGAGACTCTGTCAAGGGACTTTAGGACAGGAGGCCCATGGGAGCTGTTATATGCAGACGATCTAGTTCTTATCGCAGATAGTGCGCAGGAAGCAGAGGCAAAGTTCAAAAGATGGAGGGAGGGTATGGCAAATAAGGGCCTAAGAGTTAACATAGATAAAACAACGGTCATGATTAGTGGAGTAGGGCGTGGAACTATGGAAAGAAGCGGCGACTATCCATGCACAATATGTGGGAAGGGTGTGGGAAGTAACTCAATCCAATGTTGCGTCTGTAGTGACTGGGTACACAAGAGATGTAGTGGGGATAGAGGACATTTGACAAGAATCATAGATTTTGAATGAGCAGTATGCAAGGGAGATCTTGTGTTAAATGATCCGCCTGTTAGTGTTGATTTCGACAGTGTAACGCTGGAATGTGTGAAAAAGTTCTGCTACCTGGGCGATACAGTTTCCACCGGAGGTGGCGCTGAAGCTGGCTCCATTGCTAGAGTTAGAAGTGGCTGGGAAAAGTTTAGAGAGCTGCTGCCACTCCTGACCATGAGAGGGCTCCCACCTTAAAGGGAAGGTGTATACCTCGTGTGTTAGGAGTGCGATGACCTATGCCTCATAGACATGGCCGGTTAAAGCAGAGGATATCGATGAAATAGAACGGAATGAGAAGAGAATGGTAAGATGGATGTGTGGGGTTAATCTCAGTTGGGGTATCGAGCGAGGAATTAAGAAGGCGTCTGGGCATTAGGAGTGTCAGTGAAGTGATGCGCACGAGCCTACTTGGTTGGTGTGGACATATGAAGAGAATGGATGATCAGAACTGGGTGTGGAAATGCCAGACTGTGAACGTGAGGGGAGCTGTGCGTAGGGGTAGACTTAGAATGACACGGGATCAGGTACTCCGGTCTGATCTCAAAATAAAGAACTTGACAAGAAAGGCAGCCCTTGACAGGGCTGCCTAGAAAGCTGCCATTTAGGATGTGAGACTGTATAACCACATTCCATGTGGACAAAACGGTTTTTAAATAAACTTGTATGTACAGTATGTATGTATGTATGAGTATCGGTAAATGACGAAAACCGAGAGTAAACACTGATTCTAGGCTCCTGACCGTCATGAGCTCTTTATTTTCACCATAAAAACTGAACCACTTGGTCTAGAGACTTCTAGTCTTCACTTATCGCAAAGTAACAACAAGTACTGCTGCTGGATATACTGTATTTATTACCTAGATTATATATACTGGCGACCTCAATGGTCACGTGGGAGCATCTGCAGATGGATACGAGGGAGTACATGGAGGAAATGGTTATGGAAGGAGAAATCTGGAAGGCGAATATATATTGGAGTCCTGCGTTGCACTCAACATGGTTGTGTGTAACACAAAGTTCAAGAAAAGACAGAGCCACCTGATCACATATAACTCTGGGGTCTCCAGTAGCCAGATAGATTACTTCTTGGTTAACAGGAAAGACTGGAAACTAGTTCGAGATGTAAAGGTCATCCCGAGCGAAGAATATATCCCCCAGCATAAGCTACTTGTGTGCGACATGAGCTTATACAGAGATCCTAAGCGCAAGAAGGTATACATACCCAAAAGGAAAGTGTGGCTGCTGAGGGACAAGGAAGTTAGGGATAGGTTTCATAGTGAACTGGAGGAAAGTAATAGAAACAAGGAAGCTAGGCCTAATGATGTAAATAGTCAATGGAACTTCCTTAAGCATAGCCTTATCGCTGCCACTGACAAAGTCTGTGGGAAAACAAAGGGTCACCCCAGGAATAAGACCTCCTGGTGGTGGAACGATGAGGTAGAACATGCTGTGAAAGAGAAAAGGAGATGCTTCAAAGCATGGAAGAAAGGAGGCAGCAAGGAGGAATACCAGGCAGCTAAACGAACTGCCAAAAGTTATTTACAATGCTAAAAATCGCATTAACCCTTCTTTAGCAGGGCCCGACTTAAGTCCGTATCTAAAAATCTGGACTATGTGGCGGGGCCCGACTTAAGTCTGTGTGCAATTTTGGCGCAATATTGGCTCTGAGAGAGAGACGAGCGACGGGAGGAGCGTAGGTTACCTCATGACCGCTCGCCACGGCCGCCGTGGGTCTACTGACATGTACTCCACACTACTCCGCCCTCCCTCCCTCCCTCGCTACACACGTAATTATGTAACGAAATGACCGTATTTTACCGATTTTGCTCTTCGGTTGCACGATCGTTGCAAGACAACCAGTGATCGTAGAAGGATGGTTCTGGTGTCATTGGAAAGCTCAATTTACGCCCTTTCAGGGATACATAATTGTATTATGCTCTGGCTCTTGTTTATGCATGAAAAAGAGCACGGAAACAACGCCATTTATGGTAAAAAAAAAACGCTGGGCGGCACGGTGAAATATTTACCTAATTGTATTTACCTAATTGTAGTTTACAGGAGTTGAGCTAAGCTCGTGTTGTCCCGTCTCTCAGTCTACTTTTTATCCAATTTTTTCTTGAAAATATGGATGTTCCTTGCCCCTACCACCTCCTCCTCCAGCCCATTCCATTTGTCAATACATCTATAGGGGAAGCTAAACTTCCTGATATCGTTCTTGCAGGTAGGTCTTTTTACTTTGTAGCTGTGGCCTCTAGTTATTCCTGTATCCATAATTAATATATCCTCCCTATCCAGCCTCTCCAGCCCCCGGGTGCATTTGTACATCATTATCATGTCTCCCCTCTCTCTCCTCTCTTTTAAACTCGGTAGATTTAATTTGTCTAGCCTCCCTTCATATGGCAGTTCTCTGAGACTTGGAACCAATCTAGTAACTGCTCTCTGGATTCTTTCTAACTTGTGAATATGCTTCTTTAGATGCGGGGACCACACCACTGCTGCATACTCCAATCTTGGTCTAATCATACTCTTCATAATTTTCGCTACCATGGTCTCATCCAAGTAGTGCAGAGCAACTTTCATATTCCCGGCCATTGCATACATTCCGCTAAAGAGCTTGTTAATATGTTTCTCTGGCGACAAATTATCTTGTATAATCAACCCTAAATCCTTTTCTTTTCGGCCTTGCTAATTATATTATCTCCCATCCTGTACTCCCAATTTGGTCTATTCACACTTCTTCCCATATTTAACACATGGCATTTACTTATATTAAATTTCATTTTCCACTTGGTGCTCCATTCGTATATTTTATCTAAATCCCCTTGCAGCTCCTCACAACTACTTTTATTTGTTATTTGTCTCATAATTTTTACGTCGTCTGCAAACATTGACATGTAGGAATTTATGCCTATCGGCAGGTCATTCACGTACATAAGGAACATGAGAGGTGCCAACACAGATCCTTGCGGCACACCACTCTAAACTTTCCGCCACGATGAGTAAGTTCCTCTAATGTTGGTCCTCATTTCCCTATCTGTTAAATAGCTCTCCATCCATTTCAGCAAACTCCCCCTGACACATCCTAGCGTCTCAAGCTTGGATAACAATCTCTTATGTGGTACCTTATCGAATGCTTTGGAAAGGTCTAAGTAGACGCAGTCCACCCATCCGCCTCTTTCTTGGAGTACATCTATCACCCTACTGTAATAACATAGCAAACTGGTAACACAAGATGTCCCTTCTCTGAATCCAAATTGCTTTGGGGTTATTATCTTCTTTCTCTCCAACATTTTCATCCATCTCTTCCTAATTAGCTTTTCACAAATCTTGCATACAATACTAGTAAGTGAAACTGGTCTATAGTTTAGAGGGTCCTCAGGGTTTCCATTCTTGTATATCGGAATGATATTAGCTCTTTTCCATTCAACAGGAACCTGTCCTTTATCTAAGGAAGCTTGAATTATGTCCCTCACTGGCTCCACTAATTGCTCTGCACACTCCTTTAAAACCCAGGCAGACACTTCATCCGGTCCCATAGCTTTCCTTACTTCGAGTTCTCTCATCGCAGATAACAGCTCATCTCTAGTTATTTCAATCTTACTAAGACCACTCTCCAGTACTCCCGCCTGTGGTTCGTCAAAACCTTCCTCTCTAGTAAAAACTGACCCCAATTTGTTATTCATACTCCACCAGCCGCTCTTTGAATGTTAAGGACCTGGTCCTCGAACAAGTGTGTAACACTGACAATCCCAATGGGATCTTCAACCTAGCTAGGCGAGTTAAAAATGACAGTAGGGATATTATAGGTGAACAGTGTGTTAGAAACGATAATGGGAAGATTGTGTATGCAGAAAATAAAATCAGAGAAGCATGGAAGGTACACTATGAACGATTGCTAAATGTAGGGTTTGAATGGGATAGGGAACAGCTTAGTATCGAAAAACCAATATCTGGGCCCCCTCCTTTGATAGCACCAGCTGTAGTGAGCGACGCAATCAATAAAATGAAGGACGGTAAAGCTCCAGGTTGCTCCGACATTGTCGCTGAGATGATAAAAGCCTCAGGGGAGACTGGTGTAAACTTAGTCACTGAGTTGATAAACACCATTATTAAAGATGAGAAAATCCCAGAGGATTGGCTCAACAGTGTAATAGTTAATATATACAAAGGAAAAGGGGATGCGCTAGATAGAGGAAATTATAGGGCCCTGAAAATGCTTGACCAAATCATAAAGGTCTGTGAGAGAGTCCTTGAGGGTTTGATCAGGCAAAGCATCTCTATTGATGATATGCAGTTTGGTTTTATGCCAGGATGGAGTACAACCGATGCTATCTTCATAGTCAGGCAGATACAGGAAAGATACTTACTAAAAGGCAGGGATCTTTACTTTGTGTTTGTAGACCTGGAGAAGGCCTTTGATAGGGTGCCTAGAGATGTTGTGCAGTGGGCTATGAGGAAACTTGGTGTGAAAGAGTGGCTAGTGCGTGTGATAATGAAGATGTATGAGGATTCGCGAAGTGCGGTGAGGGTGAAGGGTGTACTGAGTGATGAGTTCGCAGTCCGTGTTGGAGTCCATCAGGGTTCAGTGTTAAGCCCCCTCCTCTTTATTATGGTCTTGGAGGCACTGTCTAGAGTTTTTAGAGGCAGACTCCCGTTGGAACTGTTTTATGCAGACGATTTAGTCCTAATAGCTGACAGTATGCAAGATGCTGAGGCCAAATTCAGAGAGTGGAGAGAGGGCATGGCGAGCAAGGGTTTAAGAGTCAATATTAACAAAACCAAGGTTATGCATTGTAGATTGAGATGAGGCAATGTGGAAAAGAGCGGTGCATACCCATGTACAGTGTGTGGAAAGGGAGTGGGCGTTAACTCAATTAAATGTAGCATCTGTTGATGTTGGGTACACCATGGGAGTAAGCGCTGTAGTAGAATAAAGGGACCCCTGCCGAAGGATAAGTCAGAAATAGAGAAATTTGAGTGCGTAGTGTGCAAAGGCGAGCTTGTGCTAAGTGATGATCCTGTGGCGGTGAATTTTGGAAATGAGTCTTTGGAGCTGGTGAACAAGTTTTGTTACCTAGGAGATGCCATCTCTGCCGGTGGTGGGGCCGAGGCTGCCACTGTTGCTAGAATTAGGTGTGGCTGGGGGAAGTTCAGAGAACTGATGCCAATTCTGACCATGAAAAGAATGCCTCTCCCCCTGAAGGGAAAGGTGTATGCCTCATGTGTTAGAAGTGCAATGACGTATGCCTCAGAAACATGGGCCGTTAAAGTAGAGGATGTCAACAGAATGGAGCGTAATGAGATGAGAATGGTGAGATGGATGTGTGGGGCCAGGCTACAGGATAGAATAACAAATGTTGAGCTGAGGAGACGTTTAGGTATAAAGAGTATTAGCGAGGTGATGCGTACAAGTAGACTGGGATGGTATGGACATGTGGAGAGAATGGATGAACAAAATTGGGTGAAAAAATGCAGGTCTGTGATTGTGGAAGGAGCTGCACCAAGGGGTGGACCGAGGAAGACCTGGGATCGGACTATACGCGCCGATCTCAAATCCAAGAACTTGACAAGTGAAGCAGCCCTTGACAGGGTTGCCTGGAACACCGCCATTAGGACAAGATACTGAAACTGCACATATGTGTGGAACACTCAGTCTTAAAATGTTATGTATGTATGTATGTATTAGGCCTTTTTTTTGGCATATACTGTATGTAAGCGTGCTAAAATGCAGAGAATTCGCCAAAACCCCCGGTTCCAGCGCTGGCGGGAAGATTTAAAGAGTCGAGCGACGAGGGTTAAAAGATCAAAACATAGGCTGGAAAGAACTAGACCACTCGTATATAGTTCCATACCTTAACATTACTTCTATTTTAGAACATTAAGATGAGTGTATTTGTCATTGTGCAGGTCTGCCTCACACTGGGGGACTGCTGGCCAGGGAGGGAGTCATGGCCATCAGAGATGCACGGGTCGTCACCAACATGAAGAAAGCAGGTCAGAACATACGTTATAACACTAGGAATGGTTGTCAAGTGGATGCATTGAGGCAGTTGGACAAAATTCAATATATAGCAATTAGATAAATCAATACCCTGTAATCACGTAGGAACTTCCTCTCATTATTCATACAAACAGATGTTGCATCCCTTGCATTACTCTACAGATATTTTTACGGTAAATGTTCTGAGGAACTTGCTTCAATTGTACCACCCCATCTTTCCCCGCAGAACTAGGGCAGCTGGAAATGCCCATGAATTCACACACTCTCCTTCACAATGTAGAACTTCCGCTTATCAAGATTGATTTATTCCCAGAACTTATACTCTCTGAAACTCACTTCCTTGGAGTTGCTTTCCACAAATTTACAACCTACAACAGTTAAATCCAATTGTTACTAACATTTTATGAATGGAGGATGCCTTTAGGCACATGGAACTTTTTTTGTCTTTGTTTTTGTATTCCTCTATTTATTGTCTCTTAAAAATAAAGTAAAAGTATTGCCTTACCTCTATCTTATGATACATAGTAAAGTATGGTTAAGACAATAATTGTGGGTGAAAAACGAGATAGTAAAAAAAATTGGAGGCGCGAATTTGGGAATTGGCTGGGATTGACGATTTGATTAACCTGTTTAGTACTGGTACGTCCTTTTAATTTTATTCTGGCAACTATTAGGCGATATTATTCAGCTTAGGAAGGATGTCTACCCATGAAAAGACTACAGACTATCTCAATTAATCCTTTTAGCATCCATAATCTTCCCTAATCTTCATAAAATAGTCTAAATGTCGCTGAAATCAAATTATGGAGACATCACCGGTAATGAACGGGTTATTGAGAAAGATAAAAAACCTGATCAAAACTTTTGTAAGCTTTGTTCAGTGAGTGAAAGGGTTAATGTGTATGTAAATGTGTTACACCCTAATACTGTGTAATGGCCTTGTACCTCTTAGTGAGGAGGGTATCTTTTATCTGGAGAAGATGCATTATTTGTTATGTGCTAATTATAGGTTTGAGTCCCAGAGGGAAGAATGAAAACCTAATACAGTATTTAGTAGTGGCCCCGAAATCATTGACGATATGCCTATTAAATAATAGCTCTCTTTCAAACACCCGCGGTCAGCCTGTTTGAAACACCCGCCGCAGGGGAAAGAGTACTAAACATCATAAGTGCAACGCTAATTCTCTTATGGAATCGTCTTTATGATTGGGTACTCGCTACGAGAAAAAAAATCGTAAAAAATAAAAAAGAAAAATTAACTTAATAATTGTTATATTAAGGCTTCCCAACTCGTGGATGTCTTTTGTGGATTCTACCAGAGACGATGAACCAAGCGACGCCATTCCTTCTTCAATGATATATCAAGATTAAACTCAAGACATCAACGAATGGGAAGGGGATGGAAGGGAGGGCCCTACATCGTCAATGATTTCGGGGCCACTACTAAATATTAGATTTTCATTCTTCCCTCCGGGACTCAAACCTATAATTTATTAGTGGCTCCTCTATCATTGACGATATGCCTGATATCTCAAGTCTGGAGGGGGACATTCGTGATAATATCTAACCCACTAACAAATTACCATAGGTAGAGAAAAAGAATCATATAACAATCTTAACTTTATTGTTTACATACAATATTTTTAGGAAAATTGGAAAGAAAAGCAGTGCGTTGCTTCGAAGAAGTTCTGCTTATAAGAAACCATACAGGTACATATGTTAAAGAATATCACATTGAAATTCAATAAAAATATTTTCCAAGAATGTCTTTATTCTTGTCCAACATTTAAAGGCACAAATAAATCATTTGATTATATCTTTTGTCCTTAAAATTAATTTGTACATATTGTACAACTTCAAAAGACATTGTACAACTTCATAATCCGGCGGAGGGTCTAGGGGTCTTGGCTCTCCAGCAACCCCCCCCCCCCCCTTTTCTCCATTAAGATTATTCTTAAACTTAGTAGCACACAGACCCACTAGACCCGCTGGCGCAAGGCCACACAGGTAAATTTTGGTTTATCCAAAGCCACAGATGGGTATCGCGTCATGAAAGTATGATTTGAAGCCCACAACTTGGTGTTGGCTATGTCATCAATTGAATAATTATGCAAGAAACTTAACGAAACTGCCCATTTTCTGATGTCGTGGGCCCTTCCCACTACACCGGGATTACTTTCACGAATTACATCTACGAGTAAAGAAGCCAATTTTCTTCTTGTGACGCGATTACCCGCACCATTGACCCATAAGGCTCCCTGCTGTTGGGGCCGTGACACTCTCAGAAACTTTATTAAAGCCTGAACCAGGCATAATACATGGTGTGTGTCCCCGCGTTTGAGCACCGGGACTGTAAACTCAGAAAAAACATGCTCACTATGTTCGTTCTTCGCAACAAAAGTAGGAGATGGAGCAATTTGTACATTAACATTGAGTCTCCCAAACCTGAGGCAATTAGGTTCGTTGCTCATCGCCGCCAGCTCAGACACCCTGTTACCTGTGGCCGAAGCCATAAGGAACATAGCCTTCTTTAACAGTGAGTCAAAATCCAGCGCATGATTATACTTGCGCGAATGAAGCAAAGACAAAGCTTTGTCAAGTGACCAGGTAGGCATGAGCTGACGGGTTGGTGGGCGAAGCTTGAAACATGCCATCATAAACCCTTTCTCCTCCGCCTACGGTATAGATAGCCCTGTTAAGTCATAAAAGGGGGCTCTGATAGCAGACAAATGATTCTTCAGTGTAACTACAGAAAGGCGCTTTTGTTCAAACAAATAGTCCAAATACTGTACTTGAAAACCAAAGCTACTGATGCGTCAGTTTGCGCCGTTTATACTATCCAGGTTGTGAAAGACTTCCAATGAGATTGATATTGTCGCCTGGTAGAAATAGTATACTGATTTAGAAATTTATTAGTGGCGCTCTCTCCATACAGAGTTAACCATTTGGCATTCTGAATGTCCAAAAGGCAAAAGTCAGCAAGGTCTTTAGGTTGCCAATTGTCTCCAAGTGGAAGTACGAGATCGGGTGTGACACCGGGTTCTCGCACCACATTTTCAACTGGTGGTACCACACCTGAGCCGGCTATAGAGGCGCGATCATCGAGACTAAGCCCCGGTAACCCTGTAGTTTGTGAACTACCTGACACATGAGTGAAGCACCTGGAGGCGGAAATTGGGAGGTTTGATGAACCTCCCAAGCTACCAAATAGGAAAACCTACTATTTGGTAGTAGTCTTGGAAAATCCAACGTCAAGGCTATTAACCTAAGTGCTATGACGGCTTGTCTATTTTGACTGCTATGTCGTCATCCCAACCGCGGTTAAAAAAGAAAACGTCTAGAGTCTACTCCTTAACTTGCTCTAGGAGACGTTGTACATTAACCAAAACTACCACCGAAGGTGAAAAAAGCAATAGCAGAGAAGAAAAAGGAACCTACCTTATTTACAGTTGAGACCCATCCCATGTTCTGATGGTGCAGACTCCTGTCGAACCTGCGCAAGAGCGACCTTCTCTTGTCATCAAACCTTTCACGTAGACAGAAGAGCGAGGATGGGCAGCGGAACGGCGTGTGAGAGGGTACTATATGTACGTTGGATTTTCCAAGACTACTACCAAATAGTAGGTTTTCCTATTTGGTAGCTTGGGAGTTACGTCAAACCTCCCAATTTGTTAATTTATTGGTGCTCCTCAGAGCCCGGGTTAACCTCGATTACGACGGTCGAGAACCAAGATCATCTTAGGGGGTACCCCATAATCATTCCTAAGGTACGTCATTGAGACGGAGCCACTAAAAAGTAGGAAATAAAAAAGAAAAGAATTAACACAGTTTATGGCGGATTTAAGGAAGATAAGTTTACTCTAGGCTACCTAAGACTGAAAAGGTCCGCTCATATAATGTAAATAAATAATAATGCCGGGAGTGTAACTCACTTATTAAATCACCATAAAATACAGCTAGGCAAGGTGGAAATGCTGATGGAGGTGCTGATAGATGGTAGGCAAATGGCTGTTATTCAAACACCATTGGATGTTTACATTAAGGTGACCGCGTGGATGCACCTGAACTAATAAAGAATGAATGAGGTTAAAGAAAGTTAAATCATGATAATAAGGCTTAGCTGTCAGTCGGTCTGTCTGTAGGATGTAGTTGAGTTTAAGTTTATGATGAGAGCTAGATGAAACCGGAACCAGGATCGCGGCGAACTAAAGAGTGGAGGTGTTGCTTGGATGAAGTATAAAAGTGCTCTCCCGCGGTGCGCCACAATCCAAGACGTCATCGTCTTACGCTACGAATCTAGCGGCTACTGCTAAGTTAGTAGCGGATATCTAGCGGTAAATATCGCACCGCTTACATAATATTACAGCATGGTTTATATGATAAATCATATATGCATTCCTAAAGACACTTAAATACTATACTTTCGTATAATAGGCCTTATCTAACTTATTAAGCTTACATACTGTACAAACTGTATCTAGGGTATGATACATAGAAAATGTAGGTTATACCACTAACTATCGTGAATCGATGATACACTCCCCCCCCCCCCCCCCAAACACAATACCTGAACCCCACCTTATATCTAGAGTTGCCCAGAAGCAATCTTGTGTCGCCACATATCAACGGCGCCACGAGCTGCGCGTCTGGGTCTAGTCCTGATCCGAGGCGGATCCCCAACGGGTTGTGGTGGATCGGCTAAGGCAGCCTCCTCGGATCCAGCATCATTAGGTGGAGCTTCTTCTTGTGTAGAAGAGCCAAGCTCCATAGCGTACAGTCGTGCGACCGGACGAACAGTAGTCCCAGTAGCTGTCTTGAGCAGCGCTACTCGCCCTACCGAGCCTTCGCCCTCGTACACCTTCACTACGCGGCCCAACCTCCAGTACAATCTAGGACTATCATCATGGATGAACACTATCTCACCTACAGAGGGTGCTGATGGTTGACCAGCAGTCTTAGTTGCCTTCTCACGTAGTGCCAATAAGTAGTCATTCATCCATCTCTTTTTTAAATCACCTATAACCCTAGAAATATACTGGTAACGTCGTGATACCGCAGGTCCTGATGTGGCGGCGTCTACGCCGTGGGACCACCTCCCGGAGCTGCCAACCGCGGATGGCTGCCGACCCTCCACGGCCGGAGACAAGATCAATCGACCAGTGGAGGACAACCGGATGCCGGCCGCGGGGAGCAGTTTCGGGAGCCAAACCGTCACAACTATCCCCTGCCCCCCCCCCCCTGGGGGCACGGGTCCTTGGAGTGGCTTCGGTCGCGCCGGGAATTTCCACACCTCTCACACCACACACACACATCACACAGTTTTTCCTACACCGAGAAATGACTCTCCGGCTGTCATTTCTCGAAGACTTCTTCTAGCCGGAGACATTGAGAGCAACCCAGGACCCACGTACACATACATATGTCCAACTTGCTCAAAACCCATCACTTCGAGCCGCCACACTAAGGGTTCAGTTCTCTGCAATTCATGCAGGAACTGGACCCACTTCACCTGTACAACACTTGCCTCCAAGAAACACTACACAAACACCTGGACCTGTTCCTCATGCCCCTCCCTCTCCCAGTCAAATCCCTCGCCTAAAACCCGTCCACCTCTCCTCCCCAACCCACCTAGCCTTCCCATATCATCCACTCCCCCCCCTAAAACCCGTCCACCTCTCCTCCCTAACCCACCTAACCTTCCCATACCATCCACATCCTCAACTCAACACACCACACCCCATCCTAATCCATTCCAACCCCCATCTCCTGCTCCCCAATCCCCACCCCCACCTCACCCATCCCAACCTCCAACCCCTCCCTCACACCCACCCTCACCCCCACCCCATCCTCGTGCAGCAGCACCCAACATACATCGTGCACATAACATTAATATTCTCCAATTGAACATAGATGGCATTAACACAAAGAAACACGAACTCTCACACTTCATCAAACAACACAACATACACATTGCCATCTTACAAGAAACAAAACTCCGCACATCACAAAAAACACCCACATTTCATAATTTCACCACCATCAGACAAGACCGGGCCGTCGGCGGGGGCAGTGGACTCATCACCCTGGTACACAATGAAATATCATACATAGTAACTTACAGTTTCTTCTTACAGTAGATCCTCTGGAAAAAGGCAAGCTATGCCTGTGTATCCAGCTCAGTACCAGTACTTGCACTGCTGCGGTCGTTCACGGTGTTGGCGGCGGCGGTAGCAGACGCAACATTTTTACTATTCTGTATTTTTGTTTTATAATCAAACTTCAAATCTTGTCTTCCCCATGCTTTATCAAGATTACTTTCAAACTCCCTTATTGATTCGGAATCGACTACATACTGGGGCAGTGCGTTCCACTCATTTACCACTCTATCACAAAATGAGTTCTTCGCCTTCTCAAGCCTATTTCTTTCTTTGTAAATTTTCTTAGAGTGTCCTCTCGTTCTTGTTCCCTCCCGCATCAAGAAGATACCTTCACACACATCCTCATCGTACTTTTCTGACACTATCTTAAAAGTCTCTATCATATCCCCTCTCTTTCTCCTATATGCCAGTGTCGGAAGTCCCAGTGTCCCAGTCCCAGTAACCAGTGTACAAACCAAATCCCTCTTCCCCCCAAATGATAACACAACAGAAATACAATCAATTAAAATATGCACTGGCAACAAATCCAACATAACCATCATAAACACATACATCCCTCCCCAAACATCCCCTACAGTACCAAATGAATACAGACCACACTTACAACACATCACAAACACCCCACACATCATACTGGGTGGTGACTTCAACGCCAAGACGTCGGCCTGGTTTGTCGACAACCCCGACACAGACAGATGGCTGGTACTACAAAACCAAACAGATAACCTCATCATCCTTAACATACCCATATTCCTCACCAAGCCCTCTATAACCCATCATCTCCAGACATCACCTTTTGCTCCCCAGAACTCGCCCCCACAACATCCTGGAGGGTGGTCAGAACCTTAGGCTCTGACCACCTCCCGATCATTATCACCACCAAAACCAGACTCACCCCAGCTAGCCACAAACACACATACACCAATTATAAAAGAGCTAACTGGGAAGCATTTACAAATGAGACAGAACAACACTTCACAACTCTAAACAGTACACCCATCACTAACATCAACAATGCTGTACACATACTCAATAAAACTATCCAAAATGCTGACAAGAAACACATTCCAAGAGGTAACAGAAAAAGACACAACCCCAACTTCACACCAGAAATTCAAAACCTCATCAGACAACGCGACACACTGAAACACTCCCCAGCACCCCACACACAAGACATCACACAACAAATTCAAGCACTCAACCAAACTAACAACAAAATACAAGAACAACAAAAACTAAATTGGAATAACTTCCTACAAACACTTGATCACAAAACAAACCCCAAAAAACTCTACAAAACACTAAACAACATCACACTTTCCAACAGCAACACAACACAATCACATGCTGCAATCACAACAACAGACTCTACTCCTTCATGTAAACAACAAGCAAACACTCTCATCAATCACTTCTCACATGTCAGCCACCTAAAACCTCACAAAGACGACCGACGTGTCATCCGACGTAAGAGACAATTCCCCACAGACCCTGACTATACACCCTTCACCAATCACCAGACAAAGCATATCATCAACAATTTCAAGCACTCACCCGCCTGTGGCCTAGACAACATAAGCAACATACACCTCAGACACCTGGGACCACAAGGCATACAAACACTCACTAACATATCAAACTACAGCTATTCACACAACACAATACCAGACATTTGGAAGCATGGTATCATCATCACATTCCCCAAACCCAACAAAGACCCCACGCTACCCTCCTCGCACCGCCCCATCACACTCCTTTGCTCCCCCTCCAAAGTCATGGAACGCCTAGTATTACAACTAATTACACCCGACCTACCCCTAGCTCCAACACAACATGGCTTTAGGCCACTGCACTCCACAAACACTCTTCTCACAGACCTTACACAAAGAGCTTTCGACGGCATCAACTCAGCTAGACCACCACACAGATCACTATTAGCCACACTCGACATTAGTAAAGCCTTCGATGCCATCCCCCGCCACAACCTAACAAACAAAATCTACAACACAAACATGCACAACAACACAAAAAGGTGGCTGGCCAACTTCCTAGCAGGCAGATGTGCACACGTATCTTTTGCCGGTCAGTCATCTAAAATCAGAAACTTTCCAAACGGAGTCCCACAAGGATCAGTCCTATCGCCCGCACTCTTCAATCTGTACATGCACGATATAACTACACCCAATACTCCCCAAATAAACTTAGCCTCCTATGCAGATGACATAACACTCACATGCACACACCATGACCCAAGAAGAGCAACAGATCTCCTTCAACCCTATCTCAACACACTACATGGCTGGTGCACTACAAACAGACTTAATCTAGCCCCAGCCAAATCCACCGCAACCCTGCTCACAAGCTGGACAGGTGAACACGAATACATCCCTCAACTCACCATAAACAACACACCCCTAACACATACACACACACCCAAAATCCTAGGAGTAACATATGATACTCATATGACATTCAAACAGCACACCACAAACATTAAAAAGAAACTGACACCCAGACTTAACGCCCTCAGGTCACTTGCTCACACAAAATTTGGACACAACAAAGAAACTACCACCACAGTATATAAACAATACATAAGATCAGTAATGGAATAGCAAGCCCAGCCTGGGCTTCTAACCTAGCTGAAACACATCATAAGACCTTACAGACTATTCAAAACAAAGCCCTGAAGATCATTACAGGCTGCACAGCTACTGCACCCACAGATCATCTACATCAAGAAACCAAAATCCTCAAAGTCAAAGACCATCTGGACATGAGAGGCACTCAATTCCTGGCAGCAGCCTCCACGAACCAAGACCACCCACTAAACTACATGGCAACACACCCACAGACACCAAGAAATATCAAAACAACACCCAGCACACGGTATCACACACAATTATTGTCCCTCTCTCCCTCCTGCCCACCCCGAACCAACTTCCAGAAGCACATCCATACTCATATCTCTCGCCAATCCATCCACTCACTCACAGACAACACGCAGCTGCATGCACGACCTCCCGAAATCCATCCTTCCGAATCCTCCCTCCCTCGCGAGGACAGAGTCCACCTGGCCAGGCTGAGATGCGGACACCATCCAGCTCTCCTGAGCTATCAGAAGAGACTGGATGACTCCGTTGTCGACGCCTGCCCGGGATGTAACACAGCACCCCATACCATTAAACACATCATCGAAGACTGCATTTCACACAACCACTTACGCCAACAACACAACCTACACTCAATGAGAGCTCTGTGGGAAAGCCCGATCGTGGCCATGGCCTTCCTCAGGGACTCGGGGCTGTTCGGCCAGGCAGCTTAGGGAACAACAACAACAACAACCGCAGCCTCGGTGAACATCGAAGGGTCCTCTAACTCTACCTGTGACTGCAGATCAGTAGGAAAGGCAGTCATTGGCTTGCCATAGAGCAAATGCGCTGGTGTTAGTGGCGGTGGTTCATGCAGGTCGGTATATACGTAAGTGAGAGGACGATCGTTAACAACCGCCTTGACTTCAGTGAGCACAGTTACTAGCTCGCTCCTTTTTAATAAGGCGCGTCCTGCAACCGCCCGTAAGCCTGACTTCACGATGCCTACACACCTTTCCCACATTCCACCAAACCACGGCGCTTTGACTGGTATAAACTTCCACTCGCACTTTCGCTCTCCCAAGTAAGCAACAACCGTTGGATCGTCGCTCATGTCTATCAAGTACCTGGAAGCTTGAAGAAAAGTGGGAGCATTATCGCTAAGAATCAAATGAGGGAAGGAACGACGTGCACAAAATCTCCTGAATGCCAGCATAAACTCTTCACAAGACATATTGTCACAGAGTTCTAAATGTATTGCACGTGAAGTGGCACAAGTAAATAGCAACACATAAACCTTGTCCAGTTCCCTAGTTCTCAGTGCGCCGGTATAGTCTAGTCCTGTAACTCTGAAGGGTTCTAGATGATTAACGCGACACTCTGGCAAGGGTGGAGCAGGTCCAGTCGTAAATGGTCTTCCTTTTAGTCTACGGCACACCACACACCTTTTGACTACTCGTCGAACTACCTGCCGAACTCTGGGTATCCACCAGTTGAGACGCAATAACGTGGTGGACCCCATAGTGCATTACTTCCTCGTGTGTGTGTTGTACCAGTAGATCGGTGACATGGTGTGTTGCAGGCATCAGGATAGGGTTGTTGGCAAAGTCGTCTACACCTGACCACTTTAGACGTCCCTCATATCTAATTAAGTCATTCTTCAGGTGTAGCCTTAGTTGACGCACAATGTTAGGCATTTTATTCTTACCAGAACTTCTTATGGATTCTAATTCCTGACTGAAGGATTCCCTTTGAACCCATCTAATTAGTGTTACCTCAGCTGCTTTTATTTCTACTGCATTTAAGCTTTGACCCAGATTGCAGAGTCATCCTTGTAGCCTGGCCTTTATGTTGGTGATATAACGCAACACCCAAGCTACGACTCTGACTAATTTATTGTACCCACCGATCCTTACCCACACTAACATAGGATTCGGTGTTGATGTCGGTTGAATGACAGCTGTCACCGTTTCTAATGGCAAAGCTAACTCAACCTCGGCATTCCATACAGCCCAATCCCTTTCGTGGAGCAGACATTTTGGGCCTTGCCACCACAGGTCGGACTTAATCAGTTTGGCCGCCGTTACTCCCCTACTTATTAGGTCACTGGGGTTTTCTTTGGTTGGTACATAATGATAGAAGGCGTTTGGTAGTAGGGATCGTATTTCATCCACCGTATTACGCAAATAGACGGGCAATGTCCTTTGACTATGCACCCAGCTTAGTGCAATTTGGCTATCGCACCATACGTGTACCGCCCTTAGTTGCAGTTCCTTATCGTATGAAATGCGTACATGATTAACCAAACGTCCCAATAGCAGCATGGCAGTTAGTTCCAATTTGGGAATCGTGACCCCTTTTACCGGTGCAACTTTAGCCCGGGCGGTGAGTAAATTAATCCCAAACGAGGTAACACAATAAATAGCTACTCCATACGCTGTAGCACTCACATCACAGAATGCATGTAAAGACATGGGTCCAAATGCGGCCACTTGGCGCAGTAACTCTAATGTACATAGGGTGTTATAATCTTCTAGTAAGGACCTACCCTGTTCACTAAGATCATCGGGTAAATTTTCGTCCCACCCTATGTTGCGTCTCCATATTTCTTGTACAGTAAAAGTCCTTTAATCCGACGACCGATGATTCGAATCTCCCAATAGTCCGAATTTTTCAATTTGAGGCCAAATCCGAATTCACCCGATGGTCCGAATTTCAAGAAGTCCCAAAGTCCCCTTTTTGAGGCATTAGTCCACTCAAATTCTTACAGTTTCTTACAGTTTCTTACAGTAGATCCTCTGGAAAAAGGCAAACTATGCCTGTGTATCCAGCTCAGTACCAGTACTTGCACTGCTGCGGTCGTTCACGGTGTTGGCGGCGGCGGTAGAAGACGCAACATTTTTACTATTCTGTATTTTTGTTTTATAATCAAACTTCAAATCTTGTCTTCCCCATGCTTTATCAAGATTACTTTCAAACTCCCTTATTGATTCGGAATCGACTACATACTGGGGCAGTGCGTTCCACTCATTTACCACTCTATCACAAAATGAGTTCTTTGCCTTCTCAAGCCTATTTCTTTCTTTGTAAATTTTCTTAGAGTCCTCTCGTTCTTGTTCCCTCCCGCATCAAGAAGATACCTTCACACACATCCTCATCGTACTTTCCTGACACTATCTTAAAAGTCTCTATCATATCCCCTCTCTTTCTCCTATATGCCAGTGTCGGAAGCCCCAGTGTCCTCAACCTCTGCTCATAGCCCGCGTTCTTCAACGTTGGTATCAGCTTGCTAGCTCTCCTCTGCACTTTCTCCACTGCTTCTATATCCTTTACCATATATGGAGCCCACACCTGGTTCGCATATTCTCCAGGTGCGGCCTAACCAGCGCTGTACAGTGGAATCTCCAATCTCGATCATAATTGGTTCCCACAAATACCGATCGAGATTCGAAATATCGAGATGCGAAGTTAACTTCTTATGGGAAAAAATACAATCGGTTCCAGCCACTTGCCGACTAACCTACATCAAATCTGTCAATTTTCACATTTGCCCCCCACAATCACATGCAATATATATAATATGTTAAAATAGATAAAATTAATAATGAAAGAGTTTTATTTTTACCTTATATTTATTGATAAAGAGGTTTGTGTGGTTGATTGTTGGTTCCGAGGCGAACGCAGTTAGGTTACTGCATCTCCGCACCCGGCGCAGTCACCGTCATCAATTCTTGCAATTGCTTCCCTCACCCTGTCACCACTAGTACCGGCATTTTATGAATGCGATAAAAAAGGTCCAGGTAGACGACTTCACAATACAAGTTTTCAAGCGAATGGCGGATGTGTGACTGGTACACCAAGTGGCCGCTAGATCTACCGACTTCAATAAATTTTCCATGGTATAAAGTTTAATCAAGTTTTCTTTTGTCTTTACTATTATTATATATTAGATTTTCCTCATACAAATAATAATATATATTAAAACATGGTAAAGTCATTTTTATTACTACGTAAATGAAAGCGGCAGACAGGTTAGACTACCGCTTGAGACGATCGATACTAGCGGTACATTAGTATACAGGTGAACAAAACAATGACTGTGAGGTTCACACATCGATTTGGTCAAGATTAATCTGTTTATATTAGTATATAAGCATCTAGCATCGATATTTAGCTATTAGCTATCGAGATTAACGTTTTTTCATCGAGATTTGTGATTGGGGAGAGCTTGAAGGTGGCATCGAGATGCGAAATATCGAGATGAGATTGATCGAGATATGTGAGCCTACTGTATAGAGATTCCTGAAGATTTCTTCGTCAAGTGACACAAATGTCCTCCTTATCAGCCCTACAATTCTATTGGCTTTGTTTATCTTTTCCGCTAAATGTTCTGAGAAATTTAACTTATTGTCTATCACTACTCCTATATCCTTTTCTGCATTCACTTCCTCCATCGCTTCATACATACTGTATCCTACCTTGTCTATCTTGCTGGTCCCAATCCGCATGTACTTGCATTTTTTTGGATGAAAAGGCATTAACCAATGCTCAGACCATCCCTTCATGCCCTCCACATCTCCTTGAAGCAAGCCCATATCTTCCTTACTCCTCACTCTTCTATACAGTTTAGTGTCATCCACATACAGGTATACCTCACTTCCATTAGTTATAACTTCAGGCAAGTCATTGATAAATATAACGAACAGCAGTGGTCTCAACACAGATCCCTGAGGTACCCCACTTGTAATTTCCCTCCACCCCGAGCCTATTCCATTCACCAGCACCCTCTGTCTCCGATCTTTCAGGAAGGCTTCTATCCATTTCACACATTTCTCCCCTATATTATAGCTTCTAACTTTCTCTATTAACCTTTTAACAAATGACACATAATGGAGCACACACATATCATATGTTCATGAATTCACTTTAAAAGTTTACCATTGTCATTGTAGCCTATTACCTACTTCAAAACATTCAGATTAATGGTCAAAGGAAGCTACTGATATAAACGTAAACACCACATCGTCTGCTAGAGCGTTTGTTTTGCTCTTGAACGCATTCTTGGGATGCTCCGTTGCGCTACTGGCTTGCACCGCATCGTCTGCAAGCGCATTCAGTCTTGCGCTTGAAAACGCACCTTTGGACGCTCCGATACACTACTATTTATAGTGATCGGAGCGTCCCAAGGGTGCTTTCAAGAGCAAGACAAACTCGCTAGTAGATGATGCGGACATGTGACAATAATAAGAAGAAGAAGGTGTTTACTTTTATATCAGCAGATTCCTTTGACCATTAATCTGAATGTTTTGAAGTAGGTAATAGGCTACAATGACAATGGTAAACTTTTGAAGTGATTTCATGAACATATGAGCCGATATGTGTGCACCATTGTGTCATTTGGGTGGCCTAATGCCTCAATGTTTTCGTCAGGCCACAGGTTCATAGGGGTAAAGTCCGATAATCCGAAAAATCCACTAATCCGAACGAGGGCCGGTCCGCTGCCCTTCGGATTAACGGAAGTTTACTGTGTTAGAATCCTAGCTCTGATGGTAACAGGTAATGCTAAACCTAATGGATCAAAAAATTGTGCGACCTTACTCAACAGACTACGTTTTGTGTGCGTCCCTGCCTGTTCAGCATAATCTTTGTTCCGGTACATCAGTATGTCTTTCCCTGGTTGCCATATCATCCCCAAGATTCTGGCATATTCTTGGTTATCAGAAGCTACCCCATCTATTATGAGACCATCCCGAAGCAACACAGAATTCGAAACCCACTCGCGGAGAAACAGATGAGCCTCAGTGAATAACCTACTAGCCTGCCTATAGCTTGCAACTAGTTCCTTTTCACTATCACTAGACCCCTGTAAATTGTCTATATATAATCCGCGAGCGAGTTCAGTCGTGTCTTCTTCAGAATCCTCCAGATGTTTCTTAATGGTCGCGTTTAATAGAAACTGTGAACTAGTTGCGCCAAACAAGACTACCCTAAACCGATAAGTTAGTATGGGACTCTCGGAGTCGTCAATGTCCTTGAACCAGAGGAACCGGGTGACGTCTCTATCTCCCTTCTGTAGTCTCACCATCAAGAAGGCCTTTTCAATATCGCTGGTGAATGCGTATCGGCCCAGTCTAAATCGCAGCAATTGCTGAGATAGATCCAACACCATTGAAGGGCCGGTCAACAAACAGTCATTTAGACTGGGACTATGGCCTAGGTGGGCTGAGCAGTCATATACCACATGGATGGGAGTGGTAACACTATCCTTCTTTACCCCATGATGTGCGAGGTAATGGACCTTCCCGGCACTCCCTGGTTCATCCACATCGACGGCCTCGATAAACCCTCGGTCGAAATAATTTTTAAAAACCTCGTCATAAGCCTTGTAGGTGCTAGGTTCTTGGGTTAGTTTACGCTGCAAGGCGCGTAACCTACCCAACGCTAAACCATAATTAGTGGGTAAACTGATATCATGTTTCCAGGGTAGACAAACTTTGTATTGCTTTTCCGTGGTCAAGTAACGCACAGATTCCGAGAACTTCTCGATCGCGAAATTTGATTCCCGGTCGTTCTCCACAGGTTGAATTCCTATGTGGTCTAGTTTCCACAGTCTTTCTAGATTGAACTCGGCAGCTAACTTTGGGTCCTCAATGTGAGTATCATCTTCGGTGAACTCTTCTGCCGCGGTCGTGCTCATCCTCAACACGGATACCGTGTCAACCAGAACATTTGACTGGGTAGTTTGGACTGTACCACTCATGCAGTAGCCAAACTTAGTGGGGATCAAGATCACTCCACTATCTCTTTTAAAACCCGGGTGTACTACATCATAATCATAATCTGCTCCTAACAGTATGTGCACCTCCTTCAAGTCACCTACGGGATCAGACAGGTAAATACCTTCCCTACGAAGTGCATGCTCTACTTTGTTAATTCCTACAGATTGATAGTCTGGGAGTTCATCTACCACTACACACTGGAAGAAGTGTTTCTTCTTACGGTAGATGTAAGCAACTTCAACAACTTCGTATTCTCTACTGTCGGTCACTCCTGTAAAATCTTGCAACCTAAGGGTCTCACTACCTACTACACGTTTTTTTAGACCGTCCAGCACCGATCTCTTTATAAGGGATCGTTGTGAGCCCTGGTCTAGGAGTAGCCGACAGACTTGTGTCCTGCCATAACCCTCTATGGGTATCTTGATTGTGGGTAAAATGGTGGTGTCCTTCCTACTGCCTAGCATTAATGTTGCAGTACCCCCTACTTTTCCTCCCTGACTGGACTACCTGTGGGGCATAACTTGTCAAAGTGATGACCCTCACAGTTGCGACAGGGCCTCAAATAGGAAGCAGTACATTTACCCTGCATACCATGGTCCTTACTCAGACAACCCTTGCACAATTTTAGCTTCCTTGCTTGAGCTAATTTGGCTTCATTGGTTTGATATTTGGTACAGCTTAGCCATTTATGCTTGGGATTGTTGCATAGCCTACATGACATTTGTGGTTTCTTTCGTGATTCTTCAACCTTCCCTTTAGAACCTACCATCATATTAATTGAACCCCTTGCTGTTGTCCCTTCTGACCCTCCTAGCGTCCTACCATTGTTCAATTGTATGTTGCTAATCTCCTTGCTAAATCCCTCTTTGAACTCCTCCAAGTTAAAGGTACGAACCTTATCTAGAATAGCTAGAGGTAATTTCTGCCTTAAAATTATGACCAGCATTTCGTGTGAGGTTACCCCCAACGCATCTAATGATCTTGTATGACACTCCATATCTGCCCTGAACTTTGTCAGGTCATCAATCCCGTACTTAGGCTGTGCTAGGTTCAACAGGGCGTTCACGTGGGCTACTTTGAGCTGGTCAGTGTCTCCATATGTCGCCCGTAATAACCTCACAACACTATCATAATTTTCACCTACAATGGAAAAACCTTCTACCAAATGTAAAGCTTCACCCTCGAGTTGGCCTTTCAGATAATGGAACTTTCGTACATCGTCAAGTTTTGAATCATGCACTGTGGATTTAAAGACGTCCCAAAATGCTAACCACTCGGTCAAGTTTCCCCTGAATTTCGGTCAATTTAATTTGGGCAAGTTGACTTCACGACGGGGGTCTGTCTGCCTGGCAGCGCTGCTAGTCGAGGTTATCTCTACCTTCTTCACCGCCCTTCGCAGTAAATGTATTGCCTCTAAATGGGTGATATCATGGACAGCGCGATGCTCGTACTCCGCCTGAATATCTGACTCTTCCTCCAAACCTGATACTATACTTTCATTCAGGGTAGCTATCCGATCATAGGTAGTTTGTAGGTATTCCAACTTAGCCTTTAGCTGTGCAGGAGTTGCATTAGCTACAAAGTCTTCCAAATCGGACGTTAGCCTAGTGATGAGACCCCTCAAACCCCCTCTCTGGTTTTTCAAGACTCCGATAGACATAATTATGTTTTTTTTATCTTCTGGTTTACTAGCCATTAAATTAATTACACGAATTAGCCTAACCCTTCGTCAGCCAATACGGACCTCTATAATAAGTCTCAATCATGAAATATAAGCACACCTTTTAGTAATTGTCATATGTACTTACAATTTCAGTCCACATATGCAATATTACATCACATTAGCCTACCCTTTATAGAATAATGTATTTTTTTTTTATTTTTTTTTTTTTTTCTATGTGATTGAGGGAGGAAAAAGGCATAACTGCCTATAGCGAGTGCCTCCCCCATAGTTGAAAGAGTGACAGGGCCAAAATCAAGGGACGTTCGAGCCAAAATGCCTGGACACACGGAGTTTGAAGCAATTTAAGTCATAGGAAGAGGGAAAGACTGATTCTGGGAGAGAGTTCCAGAGCTCAGCTGTTGAGTAGAAGAAAGTTTGAGAGTAACGTTTCACTCTTGGGTTGGAGAGTTGCACAGAGTAGGGGTGGGATTGAGTTGCAAGACGGGTACCACGTGCCCTACGTAAAGGAGGTGGTATGCACTGGGATAGCTCTGAGGAACACTGATTATTATAGTAGCGATAGAATAGCGAGAGAATTAAAGTAAAGAGGTAGAAATTACTATATAAACCGCTTACCTTACACAATACAGTACCACGAGAGATTGGGATATGAGTAAACAATGAAGGAAATATGAGATGGTAGGTCAGTCTTAAGTCAAAAAGTAAATAATAATGAAATTAGGGAAACAAATGCAGGGTTAACAAAAAAATAAAAGGATAAGTTACTGGGGGAAGGTGATGGGCGGGATACAGAACTTAGGGAGTCGCAGGCTTATCATTCTGGCATCACGCTCTAGCCATCGTTTAGTCATGGCCGTGATCTTGTTAGTGTCGAGGTCTAGATGGACACCGTCGATGTCAAGATCCTGCGGTTTAGACGAAACCGACAAAAAGCGATGGCGCGTTACGTCTAACCTAGAGCGCAATTGACCGGTTAACCGAATTCCTGATTTTATTATACTGCTCAGCTGGCATTCCCCATACTCTACAGCGGTATTCTAGGGAAATCAGGATGCATTTCCCTCCCGTGTCCCTCTCGACAGCCACCAGGTCCCCTAATGCCGCAGCCAGAGCACGGGGTTCGGTGTCGGGGGTTATGTCGTTGCCCCCGATGAGTAAATAGGTGTAGAGGGGCCGGTATAATACTAGCTTACCCCACTCATCGGAGAACTTAAGACTCGTGATTTTAGCCCCCGGCACCCCAAAGTAACGGAATTGAAATTTCCGATCCCCGGTCGCTCCCCTGTAGTCAACAGGGCCCTGGTCTTCTGCCCTCAGTCGGGTTGCGTATGAGTGGCCGAAGATCGCTATGTGATCTACCTCGGCCACTACTTGCACCGGTTTATACCCCAGACCTACACCCCCCGGATCCTTTGATCTACAACCTCCCTTAACATTGCCCTTGCTCATGCCTAACTATGGAACTTTAACTGTGGGCCAAAGTCCCGGGTCTGGGCACCAATATGGCAGATTTAACCCTTCCTCCCCGGGCTGTCTTACCAAATGATGGTCGCCCCTACCCGGGCGATATGGCTGAAAAACGTCTAAGCCTAGGCTACCGTATTTATGTTTATTTTCACTGCTAGAACTTTCCCACTCATCTATAATCGTAGTGCGGTTTTCAATCTGTATTTTGGCATTGAGTAGAGCTCTGTAAGTCAACTGGTTCAGTTGTGATGACGATTTCAGTGGAGCCAATATTGCAGAGATGTTGCCAATATGGGGGCTTTTTAAACACTAATTTCGTCATGACGTCAGAACAATAACATTGAGGAGTCTTCTCCTTCTTGTTTTCGGAGGTGCGGTGACGAACGCTTGGGTTTGTTGACATACGTCGTACGCACGGCGTTCGGACCAAGCTTAATTAGGCTATTAAGCTCATGCCTTAGATAAGGCATACCGGGTAGCGGCCCTTCTTTCGTGCTGTCCTTACCTAAGGCAGACCGGGTAGGAAGGGTTAAGGAAGATAAGTTTACTCTAGGCTACCTAAGACTGAAAAGGTCCGCTCATATAATATAAATACACTCCAACCTCCATTCAACGGACAAATGCGTGCAAGCACCTGTCCGTTCCTGCTAAATGTCCGTTGCTGCTAAATACTGTCCAGTCCGGATGTAATCCGGAAATTCCTTGAGAAAAATCCGGTGTTGAGTACAGGTGTCTGGATCGTGACATTTAACTGTTATGCATCCTTTTTTTTACTGTACAGTACCTGAAATAAATCCTGGTAATCCCTTGTGCTACACCCTATTGATAATGCAAAACTATTGAACACACCTAAAAGTGTATATTATTTGGTATATTAAGGTGGCAAAAATATGTGTGTGATAACCCGGGTTCGAATCCCGGTGGATCATATATACTTTAATTAATTTCATTGGGGGTGTGGTGGTGAGATTAATAAAAATAATATAATCTGTGAATCATTTCCGATATGATAGAATTAAAGATTTTTTTTTCCACCAACTCATAATCAGCAAAAACGACACAAATGTCAATTAAAAACATGTTATAATATTTCCCCATCATTTTGTGTATACCGTGGGAAAAAAAAAAAAAAAAAAAATCTATCAAACGTAAATCTCCCGTCTGGGAAGCTCGGCGCCTAGACGGAGGGGAGGGTTGAACTATTTTTTTGTACTATCTTATTTATTGTTTATCTATGTGCTGAAAGGATATTATATTTTTCAATTCCATCCCATTAGAAATGATTCAAAGATTACAAAAAGTCCAAATAAGACATAGTTTTGTTAATGTATAAGGGATTTAGGTAGATGAATTAGAGAGATAGATAGATAGAAAGAGTGTGTATATCGAAGGAAAAAAAACAAAACAAAAAATCTATCAAACGTAAATCTTCCGTCTCTGCTCCCACGGAGGGGAGAGTTGAAATATTTTGTTGACTATCTCATTTATTATTTATCTATGTGCTGGAAGGATATTATATTTTTCAATTCCACCACATTAGAAATTATTCAAAGATTACAAAAAGTCCAAATAAGACATAGTTATGTTAATGTATAAGGGATTTAGGTAGATGAATTAGAGAGATAGATAAATAGAAAGAGTGTGTATATCGAGGGAAAAAACAAAACAAAAAATCTATCAAACGTAAATCTTATGTCTCTGCTGGCACGGAGGGGAGAGTTGAAATATTTTGTTGACTATCTTATTTATTATTTATCTATGTGCTGGAAGGATATTATATTTTTCAATTCCATCATATTAGAAATGATTCAAAGATTACAAAAAGTCCAAATAAGACATAGTTATGTTAATGTATAAGGGATTTAGGTAGGTGCATTAGAGAGATAAATAGATAGAGCAACGGACTTTGCTCCAACTTTTTTTGGAGCAACGGACTTTGTCCGTTGCTGGGTCCATTGTCCGACTACGTTTTTTGACCGTAATTGCCGATATCCGGAGAATCGGAGTCCGTTGAATGGAGGTTCGAGTGTAAATAATAATGCCGGGAGTGTAACTCACTTATTAAATCACCATAAAATACAGCTAGGCAAGGTGGAAATGCTGATGGAGGTGCTGATAGATGGTAGGCAAATGGCTGTTATTCAAACACCATTGGATGTTTACATTAAGGTGACCGCATGGATGCACCTGAACTAATAAAGAATGAATGAGGTTAAAGAAAGTTAAATCATAATAATAAGGCTTAGCTGTCAGTCGGTCTGTCTGTAGGATGTAGTTGAGTTTTAAGTTTATGATGAGAGCTCGATGAAACCGGAACCAGGATCGCGGCGAACTAAAGAGTGGAGGTGTTGCTTGGATGAAGTATAAAAGTGCTCTCCCGCGGTGCGCCACAATCCAAGACGTCATCGTCTTACGCTACGAATCTAGCGGCTACTGCTAAGTTAGTAGCGGATATCTAGCGGTAAATATCGCACCGCTTACATAATATTACAGCATGGTTTATATGATAAATCATATATGCATACCTAAAGACACTTAAATACTATACTTTCGTATAATAGGCCTTATCTAACTTATTAAGCTTACATACTGTACAAACTGTATCTAGGGTATGATACATAGAAAATGTAGGTTATACCACTAACTATCGTGAATCCACGATACAGTTTGAACACCGCGCCTCAGCGCATTCCGATCTTCCTCTGCTTCCCATAAGCCTGACTCATTCCTCCTCCTGCCCAGGAGCGACCTCTCTCGACTGCCGGCCAGCTGGAAACAACAACTATTCCGTGCTCCCTATTTCAGTTTACATAGCCCCTCCTAAATGCATCAGCTTTTAGTCCATAGTGAGTCTAATTGCATATTGAGTTGTATATGCGTTTAGGAATGTATTTTTCATAATCGTATTCACTTGTAAACCTGAATAAGCAAGGACTTAGTTTTCCAGGCTGGTCTACGTTCGTGTATTCAGGACGCCACTCCAACTAAATGTTATTATCATACGAGCCTTGGCTCTCTAGCTGCAGTGTCACCTTTTTTCTGTATTAACAATGTAACTGATATTTATTTCCTTAAGTGTTGAGTACTATATTAGTGTCAAATCCATAGAATTTTAGTTCTTTGCTTGTTCTCCCCATAGTTGTACCCAGGCCAGGAGTTATTTTCATAACCAATCACTGCTAAGTTACTCATTAATTTATCACACATTGTAGAAAATAAATGGTTCTTACCATATCAACGGCAATACCTTCAGTACCTACCATCAAAACTTTCTGTGATGGTAGAATTCTTAATGCCTTACATTATTCAATCAAGAGTGCCTTTTCATACATTATTTGCCTTCAAGACAGTTATATGCATTATTTTCAATATTAACCGCCAAATATTTATGGCTGATGACATAATATTGTGATGTTCAAATGCATTATCAACCTTTTTATAGTAGCCTATTTTGTACTACTTTTTAGGCACTCGTATTTATTTTTTCCAAAGGGTACCAAGTAAGCCTACAACAATTATTAGCCAAAGTACTCGCAATAAAATCTTGATTGAATATATCTCACTGACTTACAAAGATATAAGAATTTAAAAAAACAGATTTATATCTCACTGACTTACAAATATATAAAAAATTGAAAGATATAGGAATTTAAAAAACATATACAGTACCGGTATATATCTCACTGACTTACAAAGATATAAAAGATTTACAAAACATGTTTATATCTCACTGACTTACAAAGATATAAGAATTTAAAAAACATGTACAATTACATAAAGGATCGCCAAATAACACTCGTGGCCGAGTAGGCCTAACCTTACGAGTGCAAAGTCCATGGCCTTGTTGAAAATTCTCAAGCCCCCGGGGACCCTAGACCTTATCTAGTCCCGGGTACCAATACTGCCAGTAAAAGACAGATCCAGTATAAAAAACAGTCCCGGGTACCAATAGGCTACGGCCAGTTACTCTGGAGACTTTTAAAAAACTAAATATTCCCAGGGGGTATTATAATCCATATAAAATATAAAAACAGCCCAGGGTACTACTAGGCCATAGCCGGGTACTCTGGAGGCTGTCACGACGATGACAAACCCGGATTCCAAGACAACATTTACCGGCATCTCTAGGCCTTACCGAGACAGCCCCGAGTACTAATAGGCCATAGCCGGGTACTCTCTGGGGGCTGTCACGACGATGACAAACCGAGATTCCAAGACAACATTTACCAGGAACTCTAGGTCTTACCTAGACAGCCCCGAATACTAATAGGCCATAGCTGGCTGTCACGAGCTGGACCAACAGTGACCATGTCATGTAAAGTACCAATAACCCGAATACCAATATCCCCGGATGGTATAATTTTACCAAAACAAATATCAAGCCTTTGAAACGGCACCTGTTTAAGTGCGTTTCATACGTTTACTAGTATGCGTTTTCATACTCAACCTTGAATGTTTACACAGATCAGCTGGAACAACAGTGACCTTGTCATGTAAGGTTTCTCTTGTTATTTGCTCTGTTTAGGATTATTGCCGGGTACTCTAGGCTTGGTCATACTATAATAAGGATGTCTTAACATATTAGAGACATATTACAATACCATGCACCATGACATAGTTCATAGTTTCACTATGACAGGCCCGGGTACCGAAAAAATTGAGACCACCATATGGGTGCTGTGTTACCCAAAGCCTTGTCATACTATGACAAGAACAAGTCCGAGTAACAGTAAGAGTAACATATATTATTTTACCGGGTACCCTAAGCTTTGTCACACTTGAATAAAGACAAACCAGGGTTCCAATAATGGTATCAAATGAAATTATTGCCGGGTACCCTAGGCTTGGTCACATTATAATAAGGATGTCATACCATATTAGAGACAGGCCCGGCTACCAGTAATTAACATAACTATCAGACTTACGATAGAAACGAGAGCTTACATAAGTACTGTACTTCTATCTAATTAGCTTATTTAAAGTAAACAATACAAGGCTAGATCCTAATTTTGCCCAAGTTAAGTAGGCCTAATAAGTACTATTTACATCTCTCTATGCAACATTGACTCCTTGGTATGATTCACAGGCTCAGGTAATGCACTGCGTTACCAGAGAAGAATCTGGATATCAATCAAAACGTTCCCTCCCGGCCAAGTGATAACCACAGTAAGAGATGAACAGTATTCCAGATTTCAAGGCCAGGGTAGACCTAACCATCTCGCCTGTTACTCCCTTCACTCGGCTAACAAAACCGTAATCTTTAAGGTGAGTTCACTGGGCAAAACTCTAGAAGTTTCAGGTTCACCTACTAAGTAGATTCTCACTAACTACATAATTGTAATTAATTTCCAGGAAACAAGTACAAGTTTTCTTTCCCTTTCTAAAAAGGCTATACCTGACTAAAAAAATTACCAAGTAATTATACCCAGTGACACCGAGTAATAATTCACTAGACTATTTCTTACATAAAAGGCAACTGCAGTTTATTTAAAATTAACGATGCATGACTAGATCCTATTTTGCCAAATCTAAGCAGATCTAATAATTCCGGTATTATTTCCACCATGCAACATTGACTCCTTGGTATTATTCACAGGCGAGCTGCTGCATTACCGGAGAAGATGCTCTTCGACAATTAGAACGATCCCTTTCGGCCAAGTAATAACCACTGGAGGAGCCCAACACCTTATATTTTAAGGTGAGTTAATTTTTACAAAACACTAAACGTTTCCGGCTCACCGGCTAAGTGACTATGTCACTAAGTGACTAAGTCACTAATCATATTTTTGTTAATAACCATGACCCAAAAAAACATTTATGCCCTCGGTCACATGCAAACAAGTGTTATTATCTGTGTGGGGTTCGGTAAAAGTCTTACATTTCAGGTAGCCTACCTTAAACAAAATATCCAAGTATTATGGAGGCAAAGTATGTAAGCGTTTTTTAGAAATATATTTTTCTAGAACCCCTAGCTCCTCTCCATCTCCTGACAACAAAATGTCTGGATCTAGCAGGAAAGACCTAGGTCCTCCAAAAGACCTAGGTCCTCCAACTCAAATTCTTCCAGTAAATAAACAGAAGAAAGTGAGCAAATCTCAAACTAAAAGGCGACCTGCTAAGTACCAAACTTCCCCGACTCGACTCGCAGTCATGATTCCAAAATCCTGCATTCTACACCACATACCCCCAGACTTTTGACATTGTCTAATGTGGTCAGCCACCCGGCTAACCCTATTACATCAAAAAACATAAATTACCTGTCTCATCTACTTCCTTGACTGATCCAAGTTCTGAGGGTATCAGTTCCCCTCCACTTTCCCTAGTACAGTTAGCTGATACTATTGAACAGCAATCTGAATAAACCCAGTTGCTTGCTCCACCCACATTAAAGCACCCTAAACTGATTCAGGTGAATATTGAAACTGAAGTACATTGGGAGGTTTGACACTCTCCCAATACCAAAGAAGGAAAACCTTCTATTTGGTAGGTAGCCTCGGAGTATCCAACGTAGAGCTATATACTGTACTTATCGTATAATTCCGTTCCGCTCTGGAGCGGGCAATTATTGTAATCACTAGCGCGATTAAATCGATAACATCTAGAGTAGCACCTTACTCTCTCTACTAGGTACGTTGTACACACTCTTGAGGCTACTATTTTAAAGGAAATGAAAATATTGATGAGAAAGAAAAGAGAAAATTGCAGAACATTGTCCATCCTATCTGGCTCCTTAAGCCATTGTCACGGGTCCACCGCACAACCCGACCGGGTTCATTAGATCATCCAGGTATCAATTTTTTTTTTTTTTTTTTCTATGTGATTGAGGGAGGCAAAAGGCATAACTGCCTATAGCGAGTGCCTCCCCCATAGTTGAAAGAGTGACAGGGCCAAAATCAAGGGACGTTCGAGCCAAAATGCCTGGACACACGGAGTTTGAAGCAATTTAAGTCATAGGAAGAGGGAAAGACTGATTCTGGGAGAGAGTTCCAGAGCTCAGCTGTTGAGTAGAAGAAAGTTTGAGAGTAACGTTTCACTCTTGGGTTGGAGAGTTGCACAGAGTAGGGGTGGGATTGAGTTGCAAGACGGGTACCACGTACCCTACGTAAAGGAGGTGGTATGCACTGGGATAGCTGTGAGGAACACTGATTATTATAGTAGCGATAGAATAGCGAGAGAGATGCAACATTGCGGCGGAGAGAGAGAGATTGCAGAGAGTTGGTGAGTGGACAGGAGTTAATGATACGAAAGGCCTTCCTTTCAACTTTGTCTAGGAGAGCGGTGTGAGAGGAACCTCCCGACACATGTGAACAATACTCAATACAAGGGCGCACTATGCCCCTGTACAGAATAAGAAGCTGTGCAGGGGAAAAGAACCCCCTAAGTCGGTTGAGCACACCCAGCTTCTGGGAGGCTGCCTTAGCAAGACTGGTAATATGGTCCTTCCAAATGAGAGCAGAAGAAAAGGAGACACCAAGAATATTGAGAGAAGATGAAGGGTTGATTTTTGTATTGTTGAAGAATAAGGGATAGTCTGCTGGGAGATCCTGACGGGTAGATAGATGGAGAAATTGGGTTTTGGAAGCATTAAAGTTAACAAGGTTTTCTCTGCCCCAATTGGAAATAGTATTTAGATCAGAATTTAAGAGTTCTATGGCTTCATTACGTTTGTCGTTGAGGGATTGCTGGCTGGGGCGTTCTGAAAAACTAATGGAGTAGTGTAAGGTTGAGTCGTCTGCGTATGAATGGATGGGAATTAAGGTACAGTTAAGGAGATCATTTATAAAAATTAGAAAGAGAATAGGAGATAGGACAGAGCCCTGAGGAACACCGGAGTTTATAGGGTGAGGAAGTGAACAATGGCCGTCCACAACCGCAGCTATGGAACGGCCGGAAAGGAAATTAGAGACAAAGGCACAGATGGAGGGATAGAAACCGAAGGAGGGTAGTTTAGAAATTAAAGATTTATGCCAGACTCTATCGAAGGCTTTCGATATGTCTAATGCAATAGAAAAGTCTCACCGAAGTCCCGAAAGGAGGATGACCAAGAGTTAGTAAGATATGAAAGAAGATCACCAGCAGAGCGACCCTTAAGGAAGCCATACTGGCGATCTGAGAGCAGATTATGAGAAGAGAAATGCTTAAGAAATTTGGACAAGATTGGATGGGCAGGGGTACGGCGTGAGGGCGGGATACTTTGACGTTGGATACTCCGAGGCTACCTACCAAATAGAAGGTTTTCCTTCTTTGGTATTGGGAGAGTGTCAAACCTCCCAATTTAGTAGTAGCCTCTACGTCTCCAACGTAGAGCTAGAGTAACAAATTGGAGGCGGACATCCAAGCGAAAAAACACAAACTTAGCCCTTAGGAAATATCAGGACCATGGAAAGACCGACTTAACCCATCAGACCCGGAAGGGCTCTTAACCCTCCAGCCCCGGCTATGTATTATATATATATTCCTCGAAACCCGGGTGTTTTGGCCGAAAAACGTCTAGGCTAGGCTACCGTATATTCGTTAATCAGACTGCTTCCCGCATTCCCGCGCATCCTCAAGCGTAGCTGTGTTATTTACCTGTAGAATGGCATTAAGTAGAGCTCTCTAAGTCAACTGGTTGAGTTGTGATGATGATTTTCATTGGAGATAACTTTATGGCCAAAACAGCCACTTTACACCACTTTTCGATACTTAACAACAACATACAGGCACACACGAACAAGCGACGCTCTCCTTCTTGTGGCCGGAGATGCGGGGCGTCGGTCCAGCCGGCTGTTGTTTACATGCGTCGGACCGACGCCTCGCACACGAAGCTCACAGGCTTTCAACCACTGGGCGTTCAAGAGGCCTTCCGGGTACCTGTTATATGCTTTTTTATGGGCGTTCAAGAGCCCTTCCGTGGTGAGAGGGTTAAACACCCATAAAAAACACACCCGAGCTACCCGGAAGGTCTCTTAAACACCCATGAGCTCAAAGCCTGTAAGTTTGGTGTGCGAGGCGTACGTCCGACGCATGTAAACAACAGCCGGCTGGACCGACGCCCCGCATATCCGGCCACAAGAAGGAGTGCGTCGCTTGTTCATGTGTGCCTGTATGTTATTGTTAAGTATCGAAAAGTAGTGTAAAGTGGCTGTTTTTGCCAACAAGTTATGTCCAATGATATCATCATCACAACTGAACCAGTTGACTTAGAGAGCTCTACTTAACGCCATTCTACAGGTACGAAACACATCTACGCTTTGGGATGCGCGGTATTGCGGAAGCAAGCCAAATAACAAAGATGCGGTAGCCTAGGCGTAGACGTTTTTCGGCCAAAACCCCCGGATTTCGGGGAATATATATATAATACATAGCCGGGGTTGGAGGGCTAAACAAGAGAGTTTATATAAAGAGTGTACAGACAGGTGCATATCAAGAGAGGTCAAGTACAGTCAAGTCTTATTCCATGAGATAACTTAGCCTAAGACAAAGAATGATGCATTTCATAATGATGAATATAAATTCCAGGATGCCCCCCCCCCCTCCTTCCGGAAGAAAGCAGGACGACCCATACTGTAACGAGTAAATACCGGCATACGCCGAATATGAGTACCGTACAGGATGTTACGAGAAACTACATGAGCAGTGTCAGTGACGAGCACTAAAAGCCATACGAGAAAAAATCAGTGGTATGAGGACAAGACATACCGAAAGAATTTAGTATACTTAAGACTAGAAAGTATATCAAAAGCTTAGCCCAGTTATTAATCTTTAACATAGGTGCAAGTATGGGTATAGTGCAATACCCTTCCCCACCCCCCCCCTCCTCAATAAGGAAGGACAGTACAGGAGAAGGACAAGAGACAGAAGGAACCCCGCAGGTAGACCCCGAGGGAACCTGCAGGCCCAACGCACTACAAGGACGCCCCGGTCTGTCGGTGGACAACAACAGAGAGGAGGTGAGGAGGTACTTGCTACCCATAAAGCACCTTGGGGGTTAAGAGGAGCTACTCTCAAATATTTGGTTAGAGCTTGCACTGGACATAGATTATGATGCACCTTACCCCTTTTTAACGCCGGCACCGTGAACTCAGAAAACACGTGTGCACTGTGCTCATTCTTGGCTACAAAACCTGGGGAAGGTGCAATGTAAATACATTCATTAAGTCTGTCAAACCTAAGGCAATTAGGTGTGTTGCTCATCGCCGCCAGCTCAGACACTCTGTTCCCGGTGGCCAAAGCCATAAGGAAAACCGCCTTTTTTAAGAGTAATGCAAAGTCTGCAGTATTATGGTACAGACGAGAGTGAAGTAAAGACAAGGCTTTGTCGAGAGACCAAGTAGGCATGAGCTGACGGGGAGGTGGGCGAAGTTTAAAACAAGCTCTCATAAAACCTGTTTCCTCCGCCACCGGTATGGAGAGACCTGTCAGGTCTAAAAAGGGCACTCTAATCGCAGTTAAGTGATTTTTTAATGTTACCACAGATAAATGTTTCTGCTCAAACAGATAATTTAAATAATTGAAAACTAAAGCCACTGACGGCACATTCTGTTCCGTTCTGATGATCCAGGAAGTAAAAGCTTGCCAATGTGAGTGATACTGTCGTTTCGTAGACTGAGTATATTGATTGATTAATTTATTGGTCACATCTCTACCGTATGGTGCTAGCCACTTGGCCTCCTGAATGTCCATAATGCAAAAGTCAGCGAGGTCGCTAGGTTGCCAATCGTGTCTAAGTGGAAATAACCGACCGGGAGCGACACCGGGTCCGGGCACCACGTTTTCAATTGCTGGTACCACAACTGCGCCGGCCACAGGGGCGCGATTAGCGAGACTAAGCCTCGATAATCTCGTAGTTTGTTCACTACGTGGCACATTAGTGACGCATCTGGCGGCGGAAACAGATAGATGGAGCTCCATCTGTTCCAGTCTGTCACTAGGGCGTCTGGCCCCCCTGCCGGCGTTTTCGCCCGGCGGGTGAGGTATAGAGGGAGTTTGTGAGTCTCCTCGGACGCAAAAAGATCCACTTGTGGATGGGAGAGCTCTGCAATCATTAGGTTGAAAATGGGTTGCTTGAGCTCCCATTCTACTGTCGTGCTCTGTCTCCGGGACAGAGCGTCTGCCCAGACGTTCGCTACGCCTGGGAGATAAGATGCGTGAATGTAAATGTCTAGTCTGTTGGCGAGAGTAAAAATCTCTTCCGACACGTTTAGCAACCTCCTTGACCTCGTTGATCCTTGTTTCTGAATACAGTGAACTGCATTCAGATTGTCCATCCTGAAGGCCACCGACTTGCCCTGTAACGCCGGCCCGTGAGCCTGAAGGAAATACAAGGGGACTAGTAATTCTTTGACATTGATGTGAGAGATTTCTAAGTGGGACCAAAGCCCCTGACCCTGGTGCCCCTGATTTGACTGAAATCCCCACCCTATTGTGCCTGACGCATCCGTGTCTACCCATACCGTTGGTGGAGGAGAGGTCCATGACATTATTGAATGCAACGTTTCCCTCTTTGCCCAGACCGCTAGCAAGGTGTGGATTAATTTCGGGATGGGCCATAATTTTTCCGCCGGGAAGAGCGGGAAATATTTGTTGCCTTCCAATATTAATCGTTTTACTTTCAACCGGCCCAACTTGACAGTTAGTTGAATCCAGTTGAGAGAGCCTACCAGAGACTCCCAGACCCTCCGCGTCGTAGTCAGACTGTGAAGAAACATGAACAGTTTCCTGCGAAACCTGTTGCGATTGTCCACACTCTGACTCAGAGTGAGAGCGGCCGTGTCCCAGACCAGCCCTATCCACTGAATTACTCGTGAGGGAACAAGGTTTGACTTTACCAGATTTACCTTGAAGCCTAGAGTTTTGACATGATTTAAAATAATATTGACATGTTTTATGCATAAGTGTTGTGTCTCTGCCACTACCAGCCAGTCGTCTAGATACCACAACACTCTGATCCCCTGTTTTAACAATGGTATCAGGGCTTGCCGGACTAATTTCGTGAATAATCGAGGTGCTAGGTTCAAGCCGAACGGCATCCTTTGAAAAACAAAATTTTGGTGCCTGATCCGTAAGGCCAAAAACCTTTGAAATCTTTTGTTGACCGAGACGTGGCAATAGGCGTCTGTCAGGTCTAGTGAACACATCCAACCTCCCGGCGGAAGTGTTAGCCTGATTTGGTGTACTGTTAACATTCTGAAAGATTCGTTGTGAATGTGAAGGTTCAGATAAGACAGGTCTACGACCGGTCTCATCTGAACACTGTCCCTTTTGGGAACCAAAAATAGTTTGGACGTGAATACAGGGTAATTTGGGGGGACCGGGATGATGACATTCTTGGCAATCATTTCCTGGACCAGTGACTCCACCTCTAAAGAAACAAAATTCGCCGTTGTCGGCTGACGTAAGCGAGGTCGCCGGAGCCACTGCCAAGTGATGCCCTTGCGTGCCACCATCCGTGCCCAAGTGTTTAAAGGCCATGCTTGGTGACACGTTCGGAACGACCCAGTTAGCAGACAAGGGTTCGCCGGCTGTACTACCCTCGGGTCCTCCGGCCATAAGGTTGGCACCGGGAGTGAGAGAGACTTTAGTTTTTTGATGGTGGGGTTGGTGGTGCTGGACGCTTTGCCGGCTGGCTGGTGTTGGCCGAAGACTGGCCCTGACCTGGCTTATGCTGGCCGCGTCCTCTCTGACCTGAAAACCGGCTCTGTCTATGCCTGTACTGACCTTGGGGGGAGTGGGAGGACTTAGGCAGAAGAAAGGGTTTAGATCCCCCTGGCTGAGCTTTAGCAGTTGGCCTAGGTTTGGGGAAGTTAAATGCAGGTTTCTTAGCTGGAGTGGGACTGTGCTTAACGGCCTGTGCCATATTGAACACCGTTCGCCACACTTCAGGGGACATTAAAGAGGGAGTAAGCACTGGTGACATGATCACCTGATTCGCAATGCGATCAGGTAGCTTGCGAACTAAAGACATTCTGAGATCTTGTCTTGCTCGTACCGCCTCAAGCAAGGCGGTGCGTATGTCACCCAAGGATTGGATTGACGACTGGAGGAGCAGTCGCCGGGATAATTCAACCGATCTTCTGGCATCCGCGTCTGCGATTGCCTGAGTGGACCGTAGTAAAGACTTAGCCACCTGTTGAGACACTATGTACTGAGAGAACAGGCGAAAAGCTTTCCCCCTTAGCCTAAATTCTCTGTCTAGGTGAGTAGGGGTAGGGGTAGTGAAGGGGTCTTTTAGCTCACAAAGATTAATCTTAGGGGCAGCTAGGAAAGAAAACAAGGCTGCTGGGACTCCGCCGGCAGAACCTACCGGCATGGAGAACCAAGAATGAGTGTCCTGAGGGATCTGGTGGGAAGATTTAGAAGTGAATGTGGTTGCAAAGTTTTGAGCCTCTATCTCCCAATCTACCCAAGGTCCTGGCCCCAACTGCCCCACCTTCAAAACTGGATTAGCTGCTTCGTCTGTGACGGTCTGTAAATCAAGTTCAGGAGTAAGAGCTGACAGAGTCTTCTATCTATCTATCTATTGCCTGACGCCGTGATCCCCGAAGGGGTGGCCACGAACGAACCGCCCCCATGCACCTCTGTCCCCAGTCAGTCGACGCCCCTCCCCCCAACCAGCACCGCCTTCGTTCATGTACTTCCTCACTCCATCCTTCCACCTCATATTCGGTCTACCTCTCCCCCTCTGTCCCTCCACCTCGCTCTCGTACACCCTCTTAGTCATTCTCTCGCTTTCCATACGTCAGAGTCTTAATATCATTAAACCCATCCAGCTTAGACCAGTCTGAAAATAGTTTTGAAGCTGAGGCAGGGGGTAAAGCTGGTTTAGTAGCATACACAAAATAGTCTTGGTGATAATAACTAGGTATAGCCTTGATGTTTACGTCTAGTACATTCCCCAAAATATCCAAGGCCCTCAATTTCTTTGATTTATTGCCCTGGATGACCCACTCACGCGGTACCGGGAGTTCCCCTGACAAGGTAGGTTGGGCGAGCTCTGGGTTAGTGGGGGTCAAAAGGACCCATGACTCGTCTGGTCCATAAAGCAAGGGCATAGCTACCTTTCTGAGAGGCGCCTTGTCTAGAGGGGGTGGATTGACGTCCGTGATGACCCTGACATTTGAAGTTGTCAATGCCGCCGTAGCAGGCTTAGTAACCCCTGATGGTGACAGAGTGGGAGGGTTAGGGATCTTAGATAAAGCAATCGAAGTCATCAGAGGCCGTACCGTAGAACTTGTCGTGGGAGCCCCCAAGTCCATAGTGGGGGTTTCCTGTTGTTGGCCAAAAAATTTAGATAAAGCATCAGTAAGTAGCCCATTAATTTCTTGCGCAGTAACAAATTGGTTAGATGATGAACTTACAGGTGAATCATTACTATCCTGCGCGGCGTCTAAGCCTGAGCCTGACTCTTGCCCTTCCATCTCCGAAATTATAGAAACCTCGTCTTTTTCCTCCTGATCCTCCTGAGAAGACCCCGCCGAAGCTGGGGTACCTTGTTGCCAAGATAAGTCAGGAATAGAGGATGGGATCGCCGCGTCCCTGTGGACATCAGCTACTGTGTGACTCGTTTGAGTCGGACGTGGGTGGTCAGACCCTGGCTGAGCAAACCGCCAAACACCGAGGCCCTGGCCTACACTCTCTTGGGAGTCTGAAACATTCTCAATTATTGAACCACCTGAACTTTCCAATTCCAGGGTTAGAATATTACTAGGTAAATCCTCTTTAGGGACCGGCACCGCACTGGACCCTTGAGGCCTAACACAAACTTTGCCTGAGGTAGAGGTACTATGAGAGGCACTAGAAGCTGGTGAATGTAGGGAGGACTGTCTCTTATGGGAATCCTTTTTGGAGGATTTATGGCTACGGTGTGACCGAGAACTACTCTTAGATTTGGAGGAATCCTCGCCGTGACCACTGGTGGAACTTTCCGTCCTACTCTTCTTACTCGCTGGTGAAGAGGCAAGACTAGAAGACTGGCGTCTGAGAGGTGACCGAGACCGAGATCTCTCCCGAGACGATGAGGCGGACGCCGGGGGTGTAGGCTCTCTTGGACGTTTTGGTGTAGTAGCCGAAGATACAGAACCCTGACCAGTCTTCGCCGGCTTATAACTCGTGACTCTAGAGGAACGTTTAGGGGGGGGAGGGTGTTCAAACAGCAATCGATCCCAAAGAGGGACGTTGTCACATTGAAGTGATTTATGCGCAACAATCGTAGTGTAAGCTGCCATCTGCTGCCGTACTTCTCTTAAAGCTACTGCCGCGGTCTTATCATTATCGTAAAGGACCTTGATAGCTAATTGGGAGCAAAAAGAACAATTACGCATAACCCAGAGACCCCTTGAACGGTCTAGACATTTAACACACCTTATGCAACGGGTATGCGCAAAAATAGGGATACCGGAACAATCAGGGGTAGTGCATAAAGCAAAGACTGGGGCTGAGGTAGCCATGACAGAGACTGGTGGGGAAACTACCGCCGGGTCTGTATTGGTCCGCCGGAGCCCAGCTCTGGAAAAAAAGAAAATTTCCAGGAATTAATGCTCATAAGGTTAACCCAACATGTTCGCACACAAGTGTTAATAACCCACCGGATAACGAGATGTCATGACACAATGATCACAGCTCGTTACGCGGCGGGGTTCAGAATATCTAAACAAATCTTTTGAAGAAAGTGAAGAATACCCTCTGACATAATATAACTGTCCAGCATGGCGATTATAGTCTTTCTGGTGGTGACTGTCTTAAGATTCAATTTTGGAACAAAAACAACCCCCCATAAAGACGCCGGCCCTTGAAATATTTTAGTAGAATAACACAGGGCGGGCTGACACGAGATCTGATTCCTAACGAATTGTCACAAAAAGATCGCCGTAAGGTTGAAGGCGGCGATACCTAATTGTATCACTAAATTAAGTGGTTAACTCGAAATTGAATTGTAAATTCCTTATTTCCTCCACCTAGGAGCACCCCCGGGTGTGAAAAACGATGTTAACCCTAATTGAACCTTCAATCGCCGTAAGTATAAAGGCGGCGATACATATAGTATCACTTAAAATGGAATGGTTAATGAACTAATTGACTTAGTTGTTCATCCCACCCTACCAAGGTACACCCGCCGGGTGAGATGTCAAAAAGTTAACCCCATAAGTTCCTGTCCCCACTTCTTTGTAAAAGATCGCCGGGGAGGAAAGCCCTTAACACAGCTAGGTTTTTCATGTGGTTTTTTGTAAAACCTGGTAGAAAAACTACATAACGTATGTTCGTATGAACAGCGTTTTATAGATGGGTACAGTCATTCCGCCGGGAATCAAAGGGTGCCTGAAACCAGGTACCAACAGAGACGCAGTCCTGGAGAGCCACAGACACCTCATCGCCGGGAATACAAGCCTGTGTGAAAACCACGTGTGGCCCAACACGGCTCTCGGCCGGGTTTTTTTCATGGTGAAACCGAGAAAAAACCCGCCGGAAGGAAACCCACCCCGAACAGACACCATCTGATCGTACAACGGACACGAAGGAAGCCACGCACGACTAACCTAAGTCCACACAATAATCCGTGGAATTAGCCAATACACAACTAAACCAGGAACAAACATAGTCCGAGGAATTAGCCAATACACAACTAAAACCCGGATACACATGACACAGTAGGGCATATTTATAAATAAACAATAACACTTGTACATGTGGCAAAAGCTACGCGTGGCTGGCTAGGCCTAAGTAGACGGCATAATAAATGTTGAAATATACACAAAACACTGGAAATATCACAACAGGAACCACCGCCAACACACCACTGTAGCAAATACTTCCGGCAAAGGGAAGACTGACTCGGGACCCAGAAAAAACTTCACTAAGTGAAGAAAAATACGCTGGGAACGTCAGTAAGCAAAGCTTACCTCATCAGACAGATAAAAGGCAGCAATAACTAACGCATAATGAAAGCCGCCTGCAACACAAGCTAACTAACTGTGAAAAAGTTCACATGTCCACAACAGGACCACGAGGGAACATTCGAAATAGATGCCCCAAACACACGACCCAAAATACACTGCACTGCGGGCAACCAGCCCAGGACACTCCTGCTACGCATATCCTAACCTTACTCGATACATCCCGGAGTAAACAAATGAGAAAAAACAAACTAGGGACGCAACAAATGCGGAATCAGCGGAGCGTGGGGAGACACGTCCGGGCAGGCTGAACGCAGAGCAGAGAAGGAGGAATGACGCCTGAATCAGCGTCTGGTCAGAAATCCACACAAGTACATCCACGATATGATGGAAAGCTTATTAGATAGTTATTCTTATTTTCTTTTTGTTTTTATTTTTTACAAAGTTTTTTCGTAGTGAGAACCCAATTCATAATGACTGAAGCCATGAGTGAGGTCGCGTGCGCTCATGATGAAGGCTCCTCAGTTTTTAAATGCTCTGCGCGGTAGATTCAAACTACGGCGGATTAGTGTTTGAAGAGGATGCCTTATGTAATAGGCATGTTCGTCAATGATGGAGGGGCCACTAATAAATAAGAGAGTTTATATAAAGAGTGTACAGACAGGTGCATATCAAGAGAGGTCAAGTACAGTCAAGTCTTATTCCATGAGATAACTTAGCCTAAGACAAAGAATGATGCATTTCATAATAATGAATATAAATTCCAGGATGCCCCCCCCCCCTCCTTCCGGAAGAAAGCAGGACGACCCATACTGTAACGAGTAAATACCGGCATACGCCGAATATGAGTACCGTACAGGATGTTACGAGAAACTACATGAGCAGTGTCAGTGACGAGCACTAAAAGCCATATGAGAAAAAATCAGTGGTATGAGGACAAGACATACCGAAAGAATGTAGTATACTTAAGACTAGAAAGTATATCAAAAGCTTAGCCCAGTTATTAATCTTTAACATAGGTGCAAGTATGGGTATAGTGCAATACCCTTCCCCCCCCCCCCCAATAAGGAAGGACAGTACAGGAGAAGGACAAGAGACAGAAGGAACCCCGCAGGTAGACCCCGAGGGAACCTGCAGGCCCAACGCACTACAAGGACGCCCCGGTCTGTCGGTGGACAACAACAGAGAGGTGGTGACAAACGTGGTGGGGGAAGACCAAAGCCCTGTGTCGGCAAAGTCCGGGCGAGAAAAATCAAGTAAAACCTGAATGGAGCAGCGTACGAACGGACGGCATGAGCTGTGCCCTGAACGTACGAGTTACTGGCCTGAAGAACCCGACACAGGCGAAGTCCCACAGCACGGCGATCAAGCCTCCTATCGGACGTAGGCGCCACCCGTAATGTCAACCCCGACACTGGCCTGGCCGAGTACACATACGTATGCAGGGTTTGAACCGGGCGGAACGGACGATGAACCCTACCACGTGTGGAAGCCGGTACAGGAAAGGCCTAAAAACGGGAGTGTCACGTACGGTTGTAGCTACAAAACGAACAGACGGAGCCAAAGTAACTGACCCAAGGACGGGAGAAAACGGAAGCAATGCCGGGTCTTAGACATGGCAGCCATCTCCGAGACGCCGTCACCCGCCGCCAAAGCCAGAAGGAACACTGTCATCGCATGGAAGTGTTCAGGCGCGGGGTAAATAGTGTAAGAGGCAGACGAGAGCAGTGGGAGAGCCTCCGCCAGTGACCACTGAGGAGGAATCTGACGCGGGGTAGGCGTCCAAAGCAGGCCCGCATGAGGAAATCCAATGCCCTGTGAGGAACGACCAACCCCGTGAATGACTCAAACGGTACCCAAATGGCCAACAGGCGGGTCCTAAGCGTGGCGCATATGTTGGGACACATCTCAAAAATAACCAAATGAGGGAAACACGAACGCCACCGACAGGCGTGTCCGTGACGTGTTGGTCATCCCAGAAGGAAAACCGTGCCAGTGAGAGACGGAAGTCTGCCACTGAGAATGTGGCCAGTGGAAAGGATTTGACAGTCAAAGATTGACTAAACGTCGGCAGCCACCCTGCCTCACAAACATCCATGATGTGAAGGCCAACGAGGTCCCGAGGCCACCAATCGATCCCAAGTGGAAATCGGGGAACGATAGGGGAACAGGACTCGGGCGCCACCGCCACAGCTGAGCGGACCAGGCGTGTGCCGGCCAGATGGAAGTGAACAACCAAACAAAGTTCATTTACCCACTCAGCCTGCGGAGGACTGTGCACATCAAAAAGGGCGTCGGGTGGCGGAAACACATCGAATACGGTGTGTTGGAAAGACCAAACTACCCGGGTGCTCTGTCCCATCGACAGAGCAACTGCCCATAGGTCGGCAGTCCCGGGTAGGCAGGGTACACGCAGTGCGACGGTGGAAAGGAGTGCGTGGCAAAACAGGTACCCCGCCAGGTCCTGAAGAACGAAAAGACTACGCAGTCACCTGACTCAGGGTGACAGGCGTGCTCGACCTGTCCCAGTCGAGGCCCGCCCATGGCACATCGTGCGACGGTGGAAGGCAGGACTCAGGAACGGCGACTAGGAAACCGAACCAAGGAACGAGGAGGAACAAGGAGAGCGGCGTGTACACAGTGTGCGGGAGAGTTCGCGGAGAAGATCCCACCCACCAAGGAAAAGAGGAGCGGAAGACCCCGAGTGAACAGGGGAGGCAAGGCCAGTCCGACGAGGGTCGTAAAGACACTAGGGGCGACATGGAAACCGAAGGGTAAACCGCCGAACGTGACATAATGAGAGCCATCAATACGAGGCACGACAGGTCGACCACCGGTCACAACACCTCGCTGTCCGTCACAGAGACCAGAAAGACATGCGACAGGAAGTCCCGCTGGTGAGGCGAGACTTCCCGAATAATCCCATGGTCAGAATAACAGAGGCGACGTCTGGGGAGACAGGCCGAGGTCACGCAGGTCGCCGGAGTGGAAACGTGGACCGGCACCTCGAGGATAGACCCCGCCGTATTACCCGGCGTGCCCACGAACGGCGAAGCTAAACCGAGAGTGGGGACTCAAGAGCCGGTAGGGGCCCCGAGTCTGGCGGCCTCGTTACGAGCCGGCCTGCCGACCTCAACGAAGAGGAAGCGGTGGAGGAGGGTCGGAACATCCCAGGCGGACGGGGAGCGAAGAGCCCCGCAGCAGCAAAGAGGGAAGACCCCTGCCATGCAGGAGCAGAGAAGAGCCCCTCCGGAGGGAGCACAGAAAGCAACAGCGACGTGCGGACCTCAGCCGGCGCCAGTGTACAGAAGGAAAACCACAGAGACTGGCGACAACGCGCAGCCTCATGGAAGGGACACTGAATGAAGCCGACGGAGGCGAGCTGCAGTCGCACAAGCCCGAATTGGGCCCCACCCTTCCCGAGCACCCTAGTCGGTGGGGCTACAATAAGCCTGAGGGGAAGCCGAGCTAGGTGCAGTCGCTCGAAGAGGGTGGAGAGCATGTGAGCAGTGCGCCGCCAGGGCTTGTGAACACGTTCCAGGGCACCCTTCTCTGGTGGCGTGAAGGAACGTGGCATACGTTCAGAAAGATAACGTAGGGGCAAAGAACCAGGCCCAAAATGGAGGTGAAACCCCGGATGAAGGCATGACGAGGCTCGACACGGAGGTGCAGCCGACAGGAGGGAGTGGTGAAGAACCCATCTCCGACCGAACCCCGAAGTCGACGCCCTCCGTCAGCTACAAGGAACAGGAAAAGATAAACTATGGAATGACACTACTGAAACTCATACGATACCGACAGAGTGGGCGCGTCGACATGTACGTTGTGTCGAGCAAAGGCTTCGAGCTGTACCTGCCAACTCGCAGGCACCGGGCGCACTCTTTGTGCATGTGTAAGAGCTAGTTCCGGGCGGGATGCCGCCACGTTCCCCCACGATGACGGCTTCCCGTAAAGGGAAGGGAAGCGACATCCGTTAGGGACCTGAAACGTCCCGAGGGACAGAACGTGGACAGGCCGACCAACCAGCCCCAGGCTACACACAGGGAGCATGACTAAAGAAGTCGATACTGCCTGGGAGCGAGTGGGAGGATGGACAACCGGAGCAGCAACCACAGGTAGAGCAGGTTACGTAGGCAAGAACACCGCCCCGTACGGAAGCACGCCCGGAGATCGTACAGGGGAAGAGACAGGGCGGAGTGGAGCCGTAGACCATCGGCGATGTGGTGAAGGAGAGCGGCGTCTTCCCTACGACCCGGCGTTCTCGGAAACAGTAGGGACGTCCGAACGAGGCACCGGGGGAAAAGCGTTCAGGCGCCAGGGAGACAGCAGAGGAAAGGGGAAGCATGGCACGCACCCCTTCGTCGAGGAAGCGCGGAAACCGTCGGAGGCGGTCCTTGACAGAGAGAGCGAAACACCGATCATGGAGCGCAGAGGCGAGACCTTGCCTCTACAGCGTCCGGGAATGTAGGACGAGACCCACAGGTCAAGATCGACGAGACACGGTCTACACCTCCGAGGGTTAAACCCATCGCGGTTGGAGCACGAGACATGGGTAGGACTCTCCATGTCCCAACGGGCATGGCAGGACGGAAACCCCCACGGTGTGCGCAGGGAGGAAAGGACATCCTCACTGCAACCGGAAAGGAAAAAGTTACCGATGGCCCATGTATGAAGCGCCCCAGGCAGAGCAGGGGAAGAAAGCAGGCGGGCCACAAAGAGTTATTATTATTATTATTATTATTATAGAAGCTGTCTAAGCCTCCCGACAGGGTGCAGATACACCTATAAAAGATGAATCCCCACAAAATACCCTTAAGTACTGGAGAGAGACTAAGACAACTAAGAAAAAGGAAAAGGGCTACAGTAGTTAGAGAGCCCAGAAGAAAAGATCAGTTTGTCAATTAAAACACCATTCTAAAAAGAATAAAAGCAAATCATGATTAAAACAAAAATTTACTGCTGTAATAAAACATTAACTCTGGACTTAAAAGCTGAGATATGGGTTGACTGTACAACCTCGTTTGGCAAATGATTCCAAAAGGGAATCATTGAAGGAAAAAAACACCGAGAAAACTGAGATGTAGAAACATTAATTGGAGTCATGGCAAGGTCATTAAGACGCCTCGTAAATCTTGTTGCGCGAATTGGAATAAAAGGTTCTGGTAAAACACTATGCAATGGATGCTGAGTATTGTTAAAAAATTTAAATAAAAGACTATGGGCACCAACCCGACGCCGATGATGAAGATCAAGAGATAGAGCAGGGAGAATACATTTAATAGAATTAAGAGCTTTATCAAGCAATTTCAAATGACAGTCAGCAGCCGAGTTCCAAACAGGAGAGCAATACTCAAAATGAAGCAAAATAAAAGCATAAAAAGATTTTATGACTGTGGTTTCACAAGCGAATGTTTTGTAACACTTGCGAAGTAAACCAATCTTTTGAGCAATAGTAGAAGACAAGGAACGAATATGCTTCTCAAATGTCAACTTAGGATCGAGAGTCACTCCAAGCAAACGCAAACTTGACACATCCTCAATTTGTTCACCAGAAACATGCAAACAAGGATGAGGAGGAGCCAAAGTACGTGATCTACTGATTATCATGGAGTGAGTTTTCTTAGCATTAAGCTTCATACTCCAAAGTTCACACCAAGAGGTAATCTTAGCCAAGTCCCTGTTTAGAGATGCTGCAATTTCGATTCTACTCTCTGGAGATGGAATTGATGAGTATAAAGTTATGTCATCGGCATAAGAAACTAGTTTATTTTCAAGCTCAGAGCACAAGCAAGCAATACAAATAATGAAAAACAGAGGCCCAAGCACACTGCCCTGTGGAACACCCGAAACAACAGGCACAGAAACAGAAGTGCATCCATCATCGACAACATGCTGAGACCTGTCTGTCAAAAAATCTTTAAAAATAGATAAAAGACTACCACCAATACCATGAAGTTGCAGCTTATATAAAAGGGCTTTATGATTAACAAGATCAAAAGCAGAACTAAAATCAATAGCCACAACACGAGATTCATACCCTTTGTCCAACGAAGACTGAAGATCATGAGATAAAGTTAAAAGCGCATCGCAAGTACCCAAACCTTTGCGAAAACCAAACTGTGAATTGGGTATTATATCAAGACGATTACAGTATGAAGAAAGGCGTCTAGCTAAAAGCCTCTCAAAGATCTTTGAGAGAATAGGCGTTATGGATATAGGACGATACTCAGATGGGGATGACGAAGCAGTAGCTCCCTTCGGAATTGGAGTGATGCTAGCTTTTCGCCAGCAAAGAGGAAAACTACCAGATTTCAAGAGCAACCTAAATACTATAGCCAATTTAGGTGCTAAGACAACAGCAATCTTCTTAAAGAAGAGAGGGAAAAATCCATGTGGGTCAATCCCACCATAAGTGTCAAGATCCAATAAATATTGTCTCAATTCAGCTGATTTGAATGCTATCAACTTTAGATTAGGACTAGGGAAACATGTCAAGGGCAATTGCAATTCCTGATCACTCTGCTTACCTATGAAAATATTAGAAAGCATATTACCCTTAGTTAATGGATCAAAAGAGATAGAACCATCAGAATCACGAAGTGGAGGCATGGTGGAGTCAATTCCAAATAGTGAGGCCTTAAGTGAGGCCCACCATTTTTATGTGGCTGAGTAGCACCTGCGAGAACTTCCTGCAAATGGGAATTGTAATCCCTCTCGGCTGTACTATATACTCTCTGCGCAAATGACTGAAGATGTACATAGTCATCCCAAGGCAACTGGGTTCGATTACGTCTCCAGCGGTGATATGCAGCCTGCTTGTTATTATATGCACGCTTACAGTCGTCATTGAACCAAGCTTTATCTTTAATACGGGATTTGATTAACTTAGAAGGGACTCTTCTTTGCAGGATGTCTAAGAGAGAGTTATTGAGGGATGAAACAGGGTCATCAGATCTTAGTATGTGATTCCAGTGGATATTGGTAACATCATCACATACATTTTCCCAATTAACTCGAGATTTAAGATAGACTTTACGAGATATAGTGATATCTGGCACAGTAAATTCAAGATTGATTTTACAGGTTACGGCATTATGGTCAGAAGTACCTACAGGAGCAAGAACTGCAGTCTCCACAACACCAGGAGCATCTGTTAAGACGAGATCAAGACAGTTTCCAGAAATATGTGTAGGTCCAGCAATCAACTGCTCACACCCAGACAAATTAGCAAAATCCATGGCAGCGTGACCATTTCTATTTGTTGGAGAGACCGAGTTCAGCCACTCTTGATGATGTGCATTAACATCTCCAACAAAAACGAAAGATGACTTGACATCAACAGACTGAATTAATGCCAAGGCATTTAAAAGACAGTCATATAGATTGTTATTGGCATCAGGATTTCTATATAGGCTAAAATTTAGTGGTTATGATATTTACTGGAAACTTTAACCAACTGGATCTCGTGGCAACCACAAAGAAATTTCATCAAAGGCTGGGCATAATAGCCAGATCGGATGTATAAACTCATTCCACGAGCACGAGGAAGAGAGTCACGGCGAATAAGAAGTGGTTTATTTTAAAGCCAGGAATGAGCAGTTCTGAAATGTGTCTATGGTCAGAAACAAGAGTTTCGGAACAAAAGACAATGTCATAATCCACTGATGCCATAGTAAGATCTTTAATGTTCTTATGAAGTCCACGGATGTTAGAATACAGAATACAGCAACTTCTTCTCCCAGGATGATAAGGTCTATGAGGACCGGGATTTAATTCTATATCACCGGATAAAAGAACAAACAAAAACATATATAATTAAAAGAAGCAAACCATACAATATGAAAAATGGATGGATATATAGGAGTCGACCCAGAAGGAACCATCACATCTGGGCAAGGCGAATCAACCCCCAAGGACACCATATCCAAGAGGGAACAGTAGTGGTGGATTTTAAAGAAATGCAGAGAGATAGCAGAAAAGAAGGACAATACTCCTGGAAATCCACCAAACTTTAAGTCTTCCTTATCAGCCTGCTGTACCACCTTAAGGAAAAAACAGGAGATTGTTCTGATAGAAAGAGCGCTGTAATAGCACCATAACAGCAGGGATGGATGAAAACAGACAAAGGAAGACCTTGGTACAAAGGCTATGGCATTATCCAATTCATCCACCATGGTAAAAAATTACCGTAAGGCAAATAATTACCATGAAGTTGCTAGATGGCCGTTGACTAAAAAATTCCTCCGCCCTTTGACAGGTATTGTTATTAGTCCTGCAGGGTGTCTAGCCACCCACCCACCAAGTAAAGAACCTGGTGGGGGAGCCGGTTTCGTCGCCGACAATCCGACCATGAAAACAGGTAGTATCAGATTACATGGTACTGATAGCAGAAAACCTGACCTGACCTGTTACCACAGGTAAATAGGAGGGACGGCAGTAGAGCGTCCCAAGAATATCGCCATGTACATGCATGGGGCGGATGGAGGAAAAACCGGTCAGCGGTGGCCTCCTGAGCCTTGGGTGGTGCCACATGGATGGCCTGAACCGGACAGAGGAGTCGGAGACCGTTGGCGGGATGGTGAAGGAGAGCGACGACCCACCCTCGTTGCAGAGTCCTCGGAAACAGCCAGGACGCCCGAACGAGGCACTTGGAGGAAAGGCGATCTGGCGCCTTGAAGACTTCCGACGCGCACGCCCATGGCGGGCACAAGGAGGAAGTGACATCCACATCGCAATTGGAAAGTAAAAGATACTGATGTCCCATGTATGAAGCACAGGAAATGTGTGCAAGCACAATATTGGTAAAAAAAAACTTGAATTCTTGATAGGAGAGTACCCCTTCCCCTGTTGAGGCAGGGAAGGACGAAAAAGGGGGGGCCCTTCGAAACAGGCACGAGGGAAGAAAAACGCACAAAAGTGGTCACTACACCCTGCAAATGGAGCACCTTTCATGAAAGTGAGTTTCCCCCCCCCCCCCCCCCTGTGCGTGGTGAGGGGTGAAGAGGGACCCCCCATGCGGAGGGTCAGGGAGAGACCAGGCGAACCAGCAAGTGCAAAGAACCCTGTGTAAGTCCCGAGAAGGAAGGCATGAAAAGCCTTATAAAGGAAGATGATAATAATAATACCCAAAGATTGAAGGTACTGAAGAGAAGAAGACGCCCAAGGGTACCATCAGAGGAGAGTGGGAGCACAATCTGATGAAAAGGAGAAGTCCGGGAACGACTGCAACCGAGTCCCTATACAGAGGCAAAGCAAAGCACCCTAGCACCGACCCAGAGAAGAGCGGACCAGAACGGGCCGCTCCGCTCGGGGGCGGAAATCCGCACTGGAGCGGAATGTAGGATGTAGGACGAATGTAGGATGGGTGGAACTCACCACCCGGTGGTGATGGGCTGATCTATCAGAGTGAGAACTGAGCGATCTCTGCCATACCCATAGCTTACTCTGACTGTTCCTTTTACTTATATATTTTCTAGATCTCAAGTGACGGCGCCTCTTCCGTGGATTGACCTACCAATCTACCAAGATTGGAAGCCAAAGCGTCACATTTTTCCTTTGCCCCTCAACTTTCTCTTCATAATTGCTGAGGGGCACAGGGCCCTGGGTGGGTCTTTGGTTTCCCGGGCGTTTCCGCACCCTCCTTAGCTCCCAGCCATGGAGTGGCTTTGGTCACCCAGGCTTTATTGTGGTCGGCAGGGAGGGTTCTGTGGGGGCGCTCGGTTATGGCCTTGGCCTTCAACGGGGCCTTGGGGCTGTTCGGCCAGGCAGCTTGGGAAACAACAACAACAACAACAACAACAACTCACCACCCGGTGAGGAACCCGTGGCGAGAGCAGAGTGAAGTAGACATACTACACTGGAACCAGAAGAAAAAAAACCTGTGAAGACCCTGTGTAGGCCATGGGAAGGCATGCATGTATGTCATCGACTGTAACAAGAAGAAAGCCTGTTTGTAAGCACCATGAAAATAAAGGCCATGGCAAAGCACGCATGTATGTCATTGGCAGAGACAAGACGAGAGCCTGGTCGGAAGCACCACGAAAAAAACACTGAAAGTCGATGAATCCTTAAGAAGAAGGCCAAAGAGTGCCCCCAAAATGGGAGGCCAGGCAGGAGTATCAGGCATGAGGTCATGCACAAAATAAAGATCAGAGATCCCAGAATAGGCTACAGGCACCAGGTCAGGGAGTAGCCTAAAAAGCACTCACTAGGCCTGGAGACTGGAGTCCCGTCCAATGAAGGAGAGTGCCCCCCCATGTCCCCCTGGAAGTTAAAGCTAAAGAGAACCCTCCAAAAGGAGGATCAGGAAGGCCATAGGGGAACCAGCAACAGGCCAAAGAGCCCCAAACCCCAGGTCAGAAAAAAAAAAGGGGTAGGCTCAACCCTCTGAAGAACTGAAGGAAACCCCACCCCAAAACATAATGGAGACCGATACCTTAAGGCCGGTATCAGTGAAGAGGTCCTGTAGGTCAGAAAGCACAGCCTGGTAAAAAGGAGCATTAAAATATGTCTTAATGGAAGTGCAGGACGACCAGTCTAGGCCTAAACCGAGTCAAGATGAGCGCGTCCGTAAACGGGGATGTCCGATCTAGAGCGGAAAAACCCCGACATCGAGCGGGAACGCCTGCGTTCCCAGGCGGGAGCAACATTCCCACCCCAGAGCGGAGGAGCCGGAAACGGACTCCCCCGTCCTGGAGCGGGACGTGGCATGAGAAGGCAGGGAAGCGACATACCTGTTCCAGAGCGGAGGAGCCGTAGACGGACACCCCCGCCCAGGAACGGGACGCGGTAATAGACGAGAGCAGCGCCGAAGGTGGAATGCAAGAATGCACAAAAGAAGGCCCGTCCTAGAGCGGAGAGGCCCCGAGGGGCCCCGCCGTAAGCCGAGGACCCCTAAGGGAGCCAGGCCAGTCACAACAGACGCGGGAGAGTCCGTGGGTATCAAGCAGCAACAAAAACAAATCTCCGATATAGAACGGGCAAGTCCCGTTCCAGAGCGGAGGTGCCAGGAGGCGACCATGCGATCGTAAAGGAAGGCCCCGACCTAGAGCGGGAAGTACCCGACCCAGGGCGGTAATCCAACAGAACGTCTCAGCAAGGCCTGTGGCACAAATGACAGTGAAAGCCATCCCTTCCAAAAAAGGGGGGGGGGGTCCAAAAGAAACCCCACCAAAACACAACAGGCGCGGGAGAGCCAGTGGGTAAGCAGACACTACCGAAGGGGACAGAGACAGAAGAAAAACTGTCAGCAAAACACATCAGAACGGGCTACGTCCGCGGTTTCGGGGAGAACCAGGAAGACAGAGCACCGGGACCGTCAAACAACACGAGCACGAATGCCAGAATGAGGTTACCACAGTGTTGAAAACCAAAGCGCCCCCCCTTAGGCTAGGCCAAAAAACGGCAAGCCGCCGAAACGGTACGAGTGTCAGTAATATATGAAATTACAGGGTGCACGAGTTACCGGCCCCTTGAGGAGGGGAAGCAACCAGCAGCAGGTAACAAAGCACAGGGGACGACACTAAAAGTGACGGAAGCTAAAGTCGCCCCCCCACTAGGCTAGGCTAAAAACAAAAGTTAACCTATTCGGCACATGAGTCAGTAATATATGGAATTACAGGGAGCCACTAGGTACCGTACCCTTGATGAGGGTAAGCAACAAGGGATCGTAGCGACAGGAATACAGAGCACTGGGGCCGCCGATCAATACAGGGGCATTTATGCCAGAATGAGGAGGCCACAGAGTTGTACACCAAACGCCCCCCTTCTAGGCTAGGCTAAAAAAGTTAGCCTAATCGGTACTAGAGTCAGATTAATAATGAATTGGAATAGGCTAGGCGAAAAAACGGAAGTTAGCCTATTCGGTACCAGAGCCAGTAATATATGAAATTACAGGGAGTCACCAGTTACTGTACCCTTGGAGGAGGGTAAGCAACAAGTGACCGAAGCGTCAGGAAGACGGAGCACTGGGGCCGTAATATCAATACAGGGGCAGAGTATGCCAGATTGAGGAGGCCGCAGAGTCACAGTCTAAACCAAAACGCCCCCCAGCAAGGCCAGGCTAAAAACGGAAGTAAGCCTAATCAGTTCTGGAGCCAGTAATATATGAAATTACAGGGCACCACCAGTTACTGTACCCTTGATGAGGGATATAATCAAGACCGTAGGAGGGGCAGCAGACAGAACAAAAACTTATCAGAACGGGCTACGTTCGCGGTTGTGTGGGACTGTATCCAGGGAGACAGAGCACTGGGTCCGTCAATCAAAAAGTGAGCATGGTATGCCAGATTGAGGGTGCCACAGTGTTGAAATCCAAACGCCCCCCCCCCCCCCCCAGGCTAGGCCAAAACTCGGAAGTTAGCCTATTCGGCACTTGAGGCAGTAATATATGAAACCTGGCGCACTAGTTCCTGCACTCTTGATGAGAGTCAGCAACAAGTAAAAAGACCACCAAAAGGGAATGGCCCTACAAGGGTCAGCGCCCCCCTTCCAACCAACTAGAAGGGCACAAGTAAGCCTAAGCCTAATTCCACGAAAAAAAAAGCAAAAATAAAGGCAGTGACAAAAAACTATAATGACAAGAAGCTTACTAAAGACAAAACTAAAGCCACCGCAAGTGAAATGAATACAAAAGGCAAAGCCTAAATGAACGAGTGTCGCCCAAGCGGCGACGCATGCGCAGATGGCAAAAAATGAAGTAACCTCCAGTTTCGACGCTACCCTCCAAGAAAAACACATTTGAGCCCCATTTTTCAGTGTGCCTACAGCACGTATCATCTGTCTAGAATCACAGGTACCTTAAATAAGGCCCACAACTCCCCCAAAGGGGAGGTGACAGGAGTGGTAGGCACAAAAACAGCGCACCAGAAAAAGTGTGTGCGTCAAAGAGTGTAGCGCGAAAAGGAATGATCTAATGAACCCGGTCAGGTTGTGCGGTGGACCCGTGACAACGGCTTAACCCGGGAGCTGCGGGGAGACTCTTAAGAGTTCCCCCGGCGCACTGCGGGTAGACTCTTAAGAGCAGAGACTTTGAACACGTACCAAAACCGCGCGTTTATAGCCAGGCGGCTGAAAATTGGTGTGGGTATAGTACTACATGTCAACTCTCGATACCACCCCGCCAAACGCTCGCCCCGCACTCGTGCAAGCACCACCGCGCCAGTAACCACGCACTAGTCATGGAGCCTACACGTCCCTCACGCTCGCTCCCTGATGACACAACCAGCCCTCCTTCTGGTGGTGTTAGCCGCCGTGGAAGGCAGAGGGTGGCTGCCAAAGACCCTAGCTACCAGTACGACACGCCCTACAGCTCAGAGGACGAATCACCAGCACCAAAAGCACGTAAAACACGTGCAAGCAGGGCAATGGCACAGAGGTCATTGGTCTTTCGGGACACTGCCACCACGACCCAGGCCACTGCAACAACCACTACCACCACCACTGCCACCACTGCCACCCCTGCCACCCCTGCCACCGGTACCAGCGACGCAGGAGGCCGCCCTAGGGCTGCATTACCTGCGGGGGCAGGAAAAATGAAAGGCACGGGCGTAGGGAAAAGAACCCGTACGCCAGCCACAGTGCCCCTACCACCACCAACACCACCAGCCGCCCCTGGCCCGGCTGCCCCTGCCGCCCCTGCTGCCCCTGCCGCCCCTGCCGCCCCCGCCCCTGCCGCCCCTGCCCAAGGAACAGGGAAGGGGAAGGGGAAAGGGAGAGGGAAAGCGACTGGGAAAGCGACTGCTGGCCCTGGTGTCCCTGCCGGCCCTGCTGCCCCTGCCGCCCCTGCCGCCCCTGCTGCCCCTGCTGCCCCTGCCGCCCCTGCCGCCCCTGCCCAAGGAACAGGGAAGGGGAAGGGGAAAGGGAGAGGGAAATCGACTGCTGGCCCTGGTGTCCCTGCCTGCCCTGCTGCCCCTGCCGCCCCTGCCGCCCCTGCCGCCCCTGCCCAAGGAACAGAGAGAAGGGCGACAGGCACCACCATCATCTTGCCATCAAGGCCACGCACCACTGCTGCCCCTGCCGCCGCCGCCCCTGCCGCCCCTGCCGCCGCCCCTGCCACCACCTCTGCTGTCCCTGTCCATAAGACTCCCGCACGTGCCAAAGTGACCCGGAAAACTCTTACACCATCTAAGTATGCCGCCCTGCTGTTTGATGGTGATTCGCAGGACATTGGCAGCCCGGGTTTCGACGACGAAGCCCTAGCACGGGACCAAGGGTGGGGGATTTGGGAGTGGACAGTGGGAGTGAGTCCGACGTCGGTGACGAAAACGAGGAAGGGCATCGTCTGTCGAGTGAAGAGGAGGGTAATGATGATGAAGTGCTGTATCGCGACCATGGAAGCGATATTTCAGACGCAGAAGCAGACGCAGACGACATTCCGATCCCTGGCATGCCTTCGTTCGATTGGTCTGACGGGGTCAATTTTGTACCTGACGTGCCCCAGTTCAATCCTGGGACGTCAGGAACAACTGACGACTGGCCCTGTGATGATCAAGCGAACGAAAGCGACTTCTTCCTCGCTTTTTTCGACATGGAGGTAATGACGTACATCGTTGCCCAAACAAACGCCTACTACAGGTGGGTGTTTGGCAGATTGGACGTCCTTTCTCCAAAAGCGAGAATACGAGGCTGGGTGGATACGACTGTGGCAGAATTTCTGACGTTCTTTGCCTTGTTGTTCCTCATGCCTCTGATCAAGAAGCATGTGTTGCAACACTACTGGAAGCACGACCCTCTCATCGCCACCCCAACTTTCAATAAGTTCATGACTCGTGACAGATTTTTGTTGCTGCTAAGATTTATGCACTTTGCAGACAACGAAAATCCTAACAGGATTGACAGGATATGGAAAGTTCGGGATGTGTTCACCATGTTGTTGGAGAGGTATAGGAAATACTTTTACCCCTTCCTCAATTTGGTGATTGATGAGTCGCTCGTGCTCTTCAAAGGACGTCTTGTTTTCAAGCAGTATATCCCCTTGAAGAGGCATAGGTTCGGAATCAAGCTCTTCGTGTTGTGCGACTGTGAAACTGGAATAGTGCTTGACATGATCGTGTATACAGGAACTGACATTGACGTACCGAAAGCCGCTGCCAATGACCCCATGGGCATGTCAGGTGCCATCGTCAGGAAAATGTTGGCACCTTACCTGGGCAAAGGCCACATCATCTACACTGACAACTGGTATACTTCTCCTGCTCTCTGCCAGTTTCTTTATGACAACCAAACGGGGTCATGTGGGACTGTCAGAAAGACAAGAAAGTTTATGCCAAAGTTCACAGGTGATGTCATTCCTCTCACAGATGCCTCCTCCAGTGACACACCTTCAGAAGACGACCTGGCCCAGGAACACCGCGAGAGGCATGTGCGAAGAAGGCGACGAAAGGGGCAGAAATACAAGCAGCTCGAGAAGTGTGGGAAACTGATAGCCCTGAAGTGGAAGGATAAGCGAGACGTCCACCTGCTTTCCACCGTCCACACAGGTGCCCAGGTGGATTCTGGCAAAATCCACTACCGAACCAGGAAGACAATCTACAAGCCCGACATGGTAGTGGACTACACCAAAAACATGCGCCTGGTGGACAAGTCTGACTGTCAGCTGTCAGGTGTTGAGTGTCTGAGGAAGACTGTGAAGTGGTATCACAAGCTCTTCCTCCACCTAGTTGACATAACGATGCTGAACGCCTACAACTTGTGGTTGGTGAAGAAGGATATGGCCCCAAACCAGAAGCTGAAATTCCGGGAGTTCGTGTACAACGTCTCCTACCAACTCCTGGAGAAGTATGGCACCACCACTCACAGACGTACGGCATGGCGTGGGGATCACGTTCCTGACCGCATCCAGCTGGGTGTCGAAAGACACTACACAACCAACACCGAGCTGATTGGCACTCGTCACAGGCAGGTGCAGTGCACCGTCTGCAGCTCCAGTGTGAGGAAACCCCATGTGACCAAAAGAGTCACCTCAATGTGCGCCGAGTGCAAAGTTGCACTCTGCCTGGGTGACTGCTTCAGGGACTACCACACCTTCAAGAACTACTGAGTGTCGGCCCCTGCCCCGCCCTGCCCTGGACTCGCCCCGTGCCCTGCCCTGGACTCGCCTCCTGCCCTGCCCTGCCCTGGACTCGCGCCCTACCTTACCTGACCTGACCTAATTGATCACGCTACCTCATAATGTAACATATATATTATATAATGTATAAGTTCCAAAGATGTCCATGTGATATAGCTTTTACATTATATAATTGTATGTTTCATTATTTAGTTTATAAGTTTCAAAGATTTACATGTAATATGCCTTATTTTTTTAGTATATCAATATATATGTTTGTTATTAGCCTAAGTAATGTGTATATAATTATTTTCTTACCTCAAATGAATTGTACAAAAATAAATATGTTTCAATAAATCATGTCAAACCTACTATGATAATAAAATAAATAATAAAAAAAGAAAAAAAGAAAACAAGGTCATGTCATTGTATTCTTACAATATGATATATTCTATGAATATTTCATATTGTTTGAATACAATGGCATGATCTTGTAAAAAAAAAAATTTATATTTTTTTCTAGACAATATAAAACCTTCCCCATAACCCCCTCCTGGATTCGATCCCACTACCCTACGACACTTTGAGTTTTCCAGTCCGCGACCTTACCAACCATGCCACAGGAGCTCATACCAAATATCACTCAAAACTTCGTGTCTACAATCGAAATGACAATATACAAAAAAAATGAATTATCCCACCAATTTACGTTTGTAAATTGATGGGATTATCAATTATATCATGCCAAGGTTTATAATAGTTTGTCTCTGTCAAGAATTAGTAATTATATAACTTTATTCTGTCAAAAATTGCCCAAACACTCAGCAAAATTGCCCCTCTCAGTGTGACTCCACTCATTTTCACACGGTCAGGCGGTCACGAGGTGACCCTTGCCGCTCCTTGATTCTCCAGCTACAGCAGCTCTGTCTGGGAACAAAATTGGTATAAATACAATAATGGATAAAATACTCTTCACAAATACATTTGTATTGTATAATATTGTAAATAAAAATGAATAATAACTGTGTGGGTGTCGAAAATTGCTCAACCAGCTTTCTTATGTCTCGCCTACGCGCGTATATTGGATTATACATAGTCATGACTGTCATACAAATAATTGCAGTAGGTCTCGAATATACATTTAGATTGCATATTACTTCGAAATAAATAAGTAAACGTTTCTCTGGTGGCAATCTACCCTTTCGCAGGTGTAAGGAGACACCAGTCTATATTTAGCCCTCTATCACAACAGGCAATCTGCCTGTGTTGACTCAGCACCGTCGCTGGTGGTCTATAAATATAGTACTTTATTTACAGTCAATGGCCTACATGTTTCTGTGGTACTTCACATGTGTCTAAAATGCAATGTCTGCTTGCATAAAAATGCAATTCTGAAGTCCATTTATATGTACGACATACGCATGTCTCAGTTTCTCTCACTTCGTGACTCATGTTATTGTAGACCTGTTGATGGCAACGAACACCAGCCATCTGGTAGACATAAGGGTCAAAATACCAAACATCAATACGCCTGGGGCGCCTCCACAATTATCACTAAGCTGGTTATCTATCTAGAGATCTGCCTGACTTCCATCTCTCCACGACTCACTCACTCACTGCACCCCTGCATGCCTCCCTCCCACCCACCCACCCCCAACCCCCCCTTTCAGGCTTCCGTCTGCTAGAAACACATTCACAATTTGCGTAAATATCGCATCAATTGGGCTATATGCGGTATATTCCTTGTTATATGGGACGCCTACATATGTACACGGCTTTTATATAGCATGAGAGTGCTCTAAATACAAGATTGACGTGATATTTATGGCGTAACACACCCTCTCCCCCTTTCATTTCCACCACAACTCACTCACACCTTGGTTCACGCATAGAAACTCATTGATAATGTGCGTAAATATCGCATGAATTGGTTTATATGCGGTATATATTTTGATATATGGCACGTATACATACGTACAAGTCTGTATTATAGCGTGACAGTGCTCTACGTACAAGATATACGTGATATGTATGGCGTAAACCACACTCTCAGCTCATAAATTGCCGCCAAACCTCCAACACATCTTCATTCCCGCCTAAATATTCTCTTATAATTCCCTTATATATTGCAATTTTTGGTCACTATGAGGCATATTCATTGTTATATGGGTGCCCTACACATGTATACATACTCTAAATAGCCTAAAAGGGCTCGAAAAAGGAGATATACGTGATAATACGCGGTAACCCACCCCCTCCTCCCTCTCCTTCTATCCCCTGCGCGCGTAAATATTCGGCAGGGAAATCTCGCCGCTCGATGACAATCTAGCCGCGCGGTGCCATTCGCTCCACATTTTTCAACTACGGACCGTTCCCCTACCCCCCCCAGACATTTTTTGGGGGGTCAAATATATATGGGCCGATGCACGCAAACATTCCCTACACGATGATGTACTTTTTATCGAAATTGGCAATAGGTCCCAAAATCATCATAGGTGCGCACAGTCTTACCCTGTAGAAAACCCCCTGTGCGCCGCGGAGAGGTTAAGGAGCCAGATAGGATGGACAATGTTCTGCAATTTTGTCTTTTCTTTCTCATCAATATTTTCATTTCCTTTAAAATAGTAGCCTCAAGAGTGTGTACAACGTACCTAGTAGAGAGAGTTAAGGTGCTACTCTAGATGTTATCGATTTAATCGCGCTAGTGATTACGATAATTGCCCGCTCCAGAGCAAAACGGAATTATACGATAAGTATATAGCTCTACATTGGATACTCCGAGGCTAACTACTAAATAAACCCATACACTAATCACCTGTTCAGCCTCCTACGGATTTACCTGTTCGTTTAGACCCTTCTCTGGCAGCTCCAGACATTTTGGTTACAGTACGGTTGGGGCAATTCGGGAAAAAAAGTACTTCCTAAGGATACCCCAGAACCTCTGGTCATAAGCAATGCTATGGTAGGGTGGTATGAATTGGAAACCAGTAACCATACCGAAGAGGGTTGGAGTAGAATGAGTACCATGGTTCTCCATTAGAACAAAGTGAAGAAGAGTTTCCTGATATAGTCCCTACTCAGAGCCCGCTTGGTGGCTTGGTGGGTGAACTTCAGGTATTTTCTTAAATCTATGCATGAGTTGACAGACAAAATTGAACAGAAATTTACGTCTTTAGATAAAGCTATCCGAGATCTCCAAAGTACAGTAGGTCTCTGGCTCCACCCATGTTACAATATGCCATACCAGACACAGTCCCACTGTCTCATTTACCTGTCCAGCCTAAACAACCTGCTCATGAAATGTTCAAGAAGCTTCCCCCTCTACTAATTGGTGAATCTCGATACTGGAAACAATTACCAGGATAGCACCTACTAATGCTGACACAGGTCATTCAGACTTGGTGCCAATACCAAATGAGTGGATTATTAAAAGGGACGAGCTTAGGCATCTACATACAAAGATGCACAAGACCGATTGCTGGACGTAATCAAAAATTTACCACTATGCATATATACAACTCCGACTCTATTCCCCAGGAGTTCTGGAAATATCTCAGATCTCCAACAATAGTTGTAAACCAACTAGTTGACCCCATGATTAATACACCTACCCTGCACGGACTGACAAAGACTTTAAACTACGACAAAGAACCCATAGGTTACTGTAAAATTTTATCACACAACAACAACTTGCACAAGCCATGAGGGAAGTAGCAGATTCTATCCCTGAACAAAACTCCAGGTCTGCACTTCATTTTATCAGAAGAGCTTCACGTGGTAATTCTCGGATGACCACTGGGAATGTCAAGATTGCAATTTTTAAGGCAACTAGAGCTAGACAGTATCCACTCACCCAATTGTCCAAGAATATACCCAAAGATATTGCTACTCCGGCTCTCTTCTCACCTTGATTCACATGCAGATTGTTTCCCCAAACGACCTGGAATAAGGTTCATGCTCTGTTGCTAAGCCCTCAGAGGGACTTGTTTGGGCAGTTTACTGGCAAACAAGCTAACCCCCCCTCAGAGCTCAGTCTAACAATGGACAACTATCTCTAGAGTTAAAAAACATTGATGAACCAAATGTTGACAGACAATGTTGTGACTTAGGTGCCAGAAGGCATGCCAGCTTCTCTATCACACATGCTCCTCTCCCCAAAAGGGACAGTCTACAACTAAAGCCTACGATAGACAGGTTCCTCCTTAACAAATTAATTCACAATATGAAGTTCAGGATGTTAACTATTTCCCAAGTAAACCTAATTCTACAACCAAGGTCTGAATAATTACTCTTAGCTATAGAAGACTCCTACTGGCACATCACAATAGCAAGAGGTACCGAAAGTTCCTAGCTATCCCATTCAGAATCAAAGCGGCAATGTTCACCAGAACTCCCTTTCAGCTTGATCATAGCTCCCAGAATTTTTTACCAAGATAGTGAAACAATCTCTCCTCCCTCTACTCAAAGACGGTGTAAAAATACTGCTTTACCTTCAATATTGGATGATGCTGTGGTCTTCCCCACACCATTACCAAGAACAAACCTCGGCGGGTGCCCAACTCCGAAAGGAGTTGAAATAGGGGAGCTATCCCCCCGCCAAAGGGCCTTTCCTAGCTGATGCTGAGAGGATTGGGTTCTAGTCATGTGGTGATGGGCTGGTCTATCAGAGTGAGAGCTGAGCGATCTCTGCCATACCCATAGCTTACTCTGACTGTTCCTTTTACTTATATATTTTCTAGATCTCAAGTGACGGCGTCTTTTCCGTGGATCAACCTCCCTACTGCCAACCTAAAAGTTGGCAGATTGGGAGCCAAAGCGTCACATTTTCCCTGTGCCCCTCAACTTTCCTTTCATAATTGCTGAGGGGCACAGGGCCTTGGGTGGGGCTTTGGTTTCCCGGGCGTTTCCGCACCCTCCTCAGCTCCCTGCCTTAGAGTGGCTTCAGTCACCCGGGCTTTGTTAGTGGTAAGCAGAGAGGGTTTTGTGGGGGCTCTCTATGGCCTTGGCCTTGCTCAGGACCTTGGGGCTGTTCGGCCAGGCAGCCTGGGGAACAATAACAACAACAACAACAAACCTTGATAGTCATGCAACATGGGACAAAGTTGGTTTTCAGAGTAAAATTAGAGAAATCAAAATCTCACTCCTACACAATCAGCAGAATGAATAGCATTAATCTGGGATACACAACTTCAGACTATAAAACAAAATCCAACCAATGCCAAACGTCTTCAAATAAAACTGTTCAAGTATTGCATACCAAGACTATAACCAGGAAACTTTGGGAATTCCCTATAGGCCCTCGAAACTGGGCTCAAAATTACAAGGCCCCTAGGCTTCCTCAGGTTGAAGGAACTAATCTGGCCAGGCAACAAAGCCTTCCCTCTAACACCTCACAATTCCCCTCTCTTCATCCCAAAGAGAATTCTACACCCTCTGTCGTTTGTGGTAAAACGTCAGGTAAAGGGATCAGTGACACATTGGTCAGATCCACCTCCCACTCTATGGGTGGACACAGACACCTCGAGTCTGATAGGATGGGACTATCAGTCAACGGAAGGCCATCAGAATCACGGGAAAGGGACAACATTAAGTCAGGGTCACATCAATGCCCAAGAGCTAACAGTCCCTCTAATTTTCCCAGAGTTCATGCAATGTCATTGACCTCCAGGTCAATGGCATGCCGGATGGACAACAAGTGATGGGTTTTGAGCAAGTTGGACATATGTACGTGTACGTGGGTCCTGGGTTGCTCTCAATGTCTCCGGCTAGAAGAAGTTTTCGAGAAATGACAGCCAGAGAGTCATTTCTCGGTGTAGGAAAACTGTGTGATGTGTGTGTGTGTGGTGTGAGAGGTGTGGAAATTCCCGGCGCGACCGAAGCCGCTCCAAGGACCCGTGCCCCCAGGGAGGGGGCAGGGGATGGTTGTGACGGTTTGGCTCCCGAAACTGCTCCCCGCGGCCGGCATCCGGTTTTCCTCCACTGGTCGTTGATTTTGTCTTCGGCCGTGGAGGGTCGGCAGCCATCCGCGGTTGGCAGCCTCGGGAGGTGGCCCCACGGCGTAGACGCCGCCACATCAGGACCAGAGTCTCAGAGTTAACCCTTTTTATCAAGCAGGCTTCTTTGAAGCACGCTCCTGCTTGTACCCCTTTTTGTATATATGTGCTGCGCCAATAAATATATATCTTTTTGAAGTAAGAATACTATGTGGTTGTTTGATTATCTGCTTTGCTAGAGTTATGATATGATTACGAATGTCCCCCTCCAGTCTTAGATATCAGGCATAATCGTCAATGATGGAGGGGCCACTAATAAATTATAGGTTTGACTCCTGCAAGGAGATAAAGAAAACCTAATATTTAGTAGTGGCCCCGTAATCATTGACGACTGGGGCCCTCCCGACCATCCCCTTCCCATTCGTTGATGTATTAAGGATTTTGGTTTACTTGATATGTAAGTGAAGGAAGAATGACGCCTGAGTCAGTGTCTGGTCAAAGATCCACACAAGTACATCCACGATTATATGGAAAGCTTATTGAATAGTTATTCTTATTTTCTTTTTGTTTTTATTTTTTACGAAGTTTTTTCGTAGTGAGAACCCAATTTCATAATGACTGAACCATGAGTGAGGTTGCGTGCGCTCATGATGAAGGCTCCTCAATTTGTTATGCTCTGCGCGGTAGATTCAAACTACGGCGGATGAGTGTTTGAAGAGGGTGCCTTATGTAATAGGCATAATCGTCAATGATTACGGGGCCACTACTAAATATTAGGTTTTCTTTATCTCCTTGCAGGAGTCAAACCTATAATTTAATACGTGCTCTACATTTACTCAAAATCAATTCCAAGATTGTTTCACCTGACAGAGTCGAGTCTAGTTTTAGTCCGAGATATTTCACTTGTGACACTGTTGTTATGGGAATATCATTACAGTTGACCGAGAAGCCCTCAATGTCTTTCAATTTGCGTTTTGTTCCACATAAGATGGCTTCTGTCTTGCCCAGATGAAGAGATAGTCTATTGTCCACTAGCCAATCACTACACAATTCTAGTTCTTTGGAAAGTGAGGTGGCAATACTTATTGGGTCTTTTCCTGAAACCAGAAGCACACTGTCGTCAGCATACAGTAATAATTTACACGATACGCTCAGTTCCATGTCGTTCACATAACAGAGAAAGAGTAAGGGACCAAGGATGCTTCCCTGCGGGACCCCACAGTTAATTGGCATAGGATCAGAAAGATTATCATCAATTTTGACTTTTGTGTTCTACCACTAAGATAAGATTTAAACCAGTTCACTGACCCAATGCCCATTGCTTGTAGTTTATTACATAGGATATTATGGTCTACTGTATCAAACGCTTTTTGTAGGTCAAGAAGAACCATACCGGTGTAGTTACCTTTAGACATTTCTTTACGAATGTGATCTGTTAAATGGATGAGACAGGAGTCTGTCGAGTACATGCCTCTGAAACCTGATTGAAACTTATATAATAGATCATTTTCTTTGAGGTAGTGTTCAATTTGGGTGTATACAGCTCTTTCAAGGATTTTTGATACAATACATAATATGCTAACTGGTCTGTAGTTACTAACATCTAATTTATTTTGTTTCTTGAATAGAGGGGTTACAATAGCTTCCTTCAGTTCAGCAGGTACAGTGTTGGTGTTAATTGACAGGTTGATGATGTGGGACCTGCTATACCAATGGCTCCATCTCGTAGAAATTTGGCAGGAATGTTGGTCTGGTCCTGTGCTTTTATGTACATTTAGGTTAGAGAGCTCCTCAAATGTGTATTTTGGTGTAACATTTTGCAATCCAAAAGTGTTCGGGTGTATGCCTTTATCCCTGTAGAAATGTTGAAAGGTGGCAGTTGTTGTGGTGTATTTATTGGGAGGTTGTGCTAGGTTCTGTGCTAGTGTGTTTTCTATGGAGGTGAAGAAGGAGTTGAAGTAGGTTGAAATTTGTCGTTTATCATGGCAAACCTGATCATTAATTTTAACATTATCACATTGCAGAGCCTTATGGGCAATGTCTTTAGTATAGGAATTAAATGAAGATTTAATTTCACGTAATGCCACTTGACAAGCCTGTTCACGCCTTTTCAAGAAACCATCACTAAGCTCTGAGCAAATATTGCATTTCTTAGACAGCTAAATTCCTCTAGACCTGTCCAAACATGTGACGCACTTGATACAAAATTTATAACAAATTATAGGTTTGACTCCTGTAAGGAGATAAAGAAAACCTAATATTTAGTAGTGGCCCCGTAATCATTGACGAACATGCCTATTACATAAGGCATCCTCTTCAAACACTAATCCGCCGTAGTTTGAATCTACCGCGCAGAGCATTTAAAAACTGAGGAGCCTTCATCATGAGCGCACGCGACCTCACTCATGGCTTCAGTCATTATGAATTGGGTTCTCACTACGAAAAAACTTTGTAAAAAATAAAAACAAAAAGAAAATAAGAATAACTATCTAATAAGCTTTCCATCATATCGTGGATGTACTTGTGTGGATTTCTGACCAGACGCTGATTCAGGCGTCATTCCTCCTTCACTGACATATCAAGTAAACCAAAATCCTTAATACATCAACGAATGGGAAGGGGACGGTCGGGAGGGCCCCAGTCGTCAATGATTACGGGGCCACTACTAAATATTAGGTTTTCTTTATCTCCTTACAGGAGTCAAACCTATAATTTATTAGTGGCCCCTCCATCATTGACGAACATGCCTGATTTCTAAGACTGGAGGGGGACATTCGTAATCATATCATAACTCTATAAAAGCAGATAATAAAAACAACCACATAGTATTCTTACTTTTGAAAATATATTTAAATATGGCGTAGACCAAAAATACAAGAAAAAGGGGTTCAGGCAGGTGCGTGCTTCAAAGAAGCCTGCCTGACAAAAATGGGTAACCCTAAAGATTCTGAACACAGATCTGTAGTTACAAAGGCACCCCACTCAACGAGTGGTGACAAAAATAACAAGTTATAAGTTTATATGTGCACATAATAAACCCCAAAATAATCGTGGAGAGAATTTACAAAGGATCTCCACTGTTCTAATATTAGACTGCTTTCGCAGCTAAAACTACTATAACAACTCCGTTGCTTTGTACCAACATTGTACTAGCACAATTTCTCACTGAGAAATTTTCATATCACATTAACCTTAGATTATATCACAGCTGTCATGCTCCGGCGGGGTCTAGGGTGTCCCATGTCAACTGACTGCACCCCCCCCCCCCCCCCCCCTTCTCGTGAAAATAAACACAAGTGACTGCAGGGCCACCTAGACCCTCTGCCTTAAAGCTATACATGGTAAGGAAGGTTTGTCTAGAGCAACTGATAAGTATCTAGACAAAAACGTATGATTAGACGCCCACAACTGAGTGGACGCGATATCTTCTACTGAAAAAAATTTCAGGAAACGTAAAGAGGCCGCCCATTTGCGTAAATCGTGGGCCCTACCCACAACGCCGGGATTACTCTCTTTAATGACTTCGACCAGAAGAGAGGCTAATCATCGTTTAAGTAAGCGTTTACCCGTACTTGCTACCCATAAAGCACCTTGGGGGTTAAGAGGAGCTACTCTCAAATATTTGGTTAGAGCTTGCACTGGACATAGATTATGATGCACCTTTCCCCTTTTTAACGCCGGCACCGTGAACTCAGAAAACACGTGTGCATTGTGCTCATTCTTGGCTACAAAACCTGGGGAAGGTGCAATGTAAATACATTCATTAAGTCTGCCAAACCTAAGGCAATTAGGTGTGTTGCTCATCGCCGCCAGCTCAGACACTCTGTTCCCGGTGGCCAAAGCCATAAGGAAAACCGCCTTTTTTAATAGTAATGCAAAGTCTGCAGTATTTTGGTACAGACGAGAGTGAAGTAAAGACAAAGCTTTGTCGAGAGACCAAGTAGGCATGAGCTGACGGGGAGGTGGGCGAAGTTTAAAACAAGCTCTCATAAAACCTGTTTCCTCCGCCATCGGTATGGAGAGACCTGTAAGGTCTAAAAAGGGCACTCTAATCGCAGTTAAGTGATTTTTTAATGTTACCACAGATAAATGTTTCTGCTCAAACAGATAATTTAAATAATTGAAAACTAAAGCCACTGACGGCACATTCTGTTCCGTTCTGATGATCCAGGAAGTAAAGGCTTGCCAATGTGAGTGATACTGTCGTTTCGTAGACTGAGTATATTGATTGATTAATTTATTGGTCACATCTCTACCGTATGGTGCTAGCCACTTGGCCTCCTGAATATCCATAATGCAAAAGTCAGCGAGGTCGCTAGGTTGCCAATCGTGTCTAAGTGGAAATACCCGACCGGGAGCGATACCGGGTCCGGGCACCACGTTTTCAATTGCTGGTACCACAACTGCGCCGACCACAGGGGCGCAATTAGCGAGACTAAGCCTCGATAATCTCGTAGTTTGTTCACTACGTGGCACATTAGTGATGCATCTGGCGGAGGAAACAGATAGATGGAGCTCCATCTGTTCCAGTCTGTCACTAGGGCGTCTGGCCCCCCTGCCGGCGTTTTCGCCCGGCGGGTGAGGTATAGAGGGAGTTTGTGAGTCTCCTCGGACGCAAATAGATCCACTTGTGGATGGGAGAGCTCTGCAATCATTAGGTTGAAAATGGGTTGCTTGAGCTCCCATTCTACTGTCGTGCTCTGTCTCCGGGACAGAGCGTCTGCCCAGACGTTCGCTACGCCTGGGAGATAAGATGCGTGAAGGTAAATGTCTAGTCTGTTGGCGAGAGTAAAAATCTCTTCCGACACGTTTAGCAACCCCCTTGACCTCGTTGATCCTTGTTTCTGAATACAGTGAACTGCATTCAGATTGTCCATTCTGAAGGCCACCGACTTGCCCCGTAGCGCCGGACCGTGAGCCTGAAGGAAATACAAGGGAACTAGTAATTCTTTGACATTGATGTGAGAGATTTCTAAGTGGGACCAAAGCCCCTGACCCTGGTGCCCCTGATTTGACTGAAATCCCCACCCTATTGTGCCTGACGCATCCGTGTCTACCCATACCTTTGGTGGAGGAGAGGTCCATGACATTATTGAGTGCAACGTTTCCCTCTTTGCCCAGACCGCTAGTAAGGTGTGGATTAATTTCGGGATGGGCCATAATTTTCCCGCCGGTAAGAGCGGGAAATATTTGTTGCCTTCCAATATTAATCGTTTTACTTTCAACCGGCCCAACTTGACAGTTAGTTGAATCCAGTTGAGAGAGCCTACCAGAGACTCCCAGACCCTCCGCGTCGTAGTCAGACTGTGAAGAAACATGAACAGTTTCCTGCGAAACCTGTTGCGATTGTCCACACTCTGACTCAGAGTGAGAGCGGCCGTGTCCCAGACCAGCCCTATCCACTGAATTACTTGTGAGGGAACAAGGTTTGACTTTACCAGATTTACCTTGAAGCCTAGAGTTTTGACATGATTTAAAATAATATTGACATGTTTGACGCATAATTGTTGTGTCTCTGCCACCACCAGCCAGTCGTCTAGGTACCACAACACTCTGATCCCCTGTTTTAACAATGGCATCAGGGCTTGCCGGACTAATTTCGTGAATAATCGAGGTGCTAGGTTCAAGCCGAACGGCATCCTTTGAAAAACAAAATTTTGGTGCCTGATCCGTAAGGCCAAAAACCTTTGAAATCTTTTGTTGACCGAGACGTGCCAATAGGCGTCTGTCAGGTCTAGTGAACACATCCAACCTCCCGGCGGAAGTGTTAGCCTGATTTGGTGAACTGTTAACATTCTGAAAGATTCGTTGTGAATGTGAAGGTTCAGATAAGACAGGTCTACGACCGGCCTCATCTGAACACTGTCCCTTTTGGGAACCAAAAATAGTTTGGACGTGAATACAGGGTAATTTGGGGGGACCGGGATGATGACATTCTTGGCAATCATTTCCTGGACCAGTGACTCCACCTCTAAAGAAAAAAAATTCGCCGTTGTCGGCTGACGTAAGCGAGGTCGCCGGAGCCACTGCCAAGTGATGCCTTTGCGAGCCACCATCCGTGCCCAAGTGTTTAATGGCCATGCTTGGTGACACGTTCGGAACGACCCAGTTAGCAGACAAGGGTTCGCCGGCTGTACTACCCTCGGGTCCTCCGGCCTTAAGGTTGGCCCCGGGAGTGAGAGAGACTTTAGTTTTTTGATGGTGGGGTTGGAGGTGCTGGACGCTTTGCCGGCTGGCTGGTGTTGGCCGAAGACTGGCCCTGACCTGGCTTATGCTGGCCGCGTCCTCTCTGACCTGAACACCTACTCTGTCTATGCCTGTACTGACCTTGGGGGGAGTGGGAGGACTTAGGCAGAAGAAAGGGTTTAGATCCCCCTGGCTGAGCTTTAGCAGTTGGCCGGGGTTTGGGGAAGTTAAATGCAGGTTTCTTAGAAGGGGTGGGACTGTGCTTAACGGCCTGTGCCATATTGAACACCGTTCGCCACACTTCCGGGGACATTAAAGAGGGAGTAAGCACTGGTGACATGATCACCTGATTCGCAATGCGATCAGGTAGCTTGCGAACTAAAGACATTCTGAGATCTTGTCTTGCTCGTACCGCCTCAAGTAAGGCGGTGCGTATGTCACCCAAGGATTGGATCGACGACTGGAGGAGCAGTCGCCGGGATAATTCAACCGATCTTCTGGCATCCGCGTCTGCGATTGCCTGAGTGGACCGCAGTAAAGACTTAGCCACCTGTTGAGACACTATGTACTGAGAGAACAGGCGAAAAGCTTTCCCCCTTAGCCTAAATTCTCTGTCTAGGTGAGTAGGGGTAGGGGTAGTGAAAGGGTCTTTTAGCTCACAAAGATTAATCTTAGGGGCAGTTAGGAAAGAAAACAAAGCTGACCGGACTCCGCCGGCAGAACCTACCGGCATGGAGAACCACGAATGTGTATCCTGAGGGATCTGGTGGGAAGATTTAGAAGTAAATGTGGTTGCAAAGTTTTGAGCCTCTACCTCCCAATCTACCCAAGGTCCTGGACCCAACTGCCCCACCTTCAAAACTGGATTAGCTGCTTCGTCTGTGACGGTCTGTAAATCAAGTTCAGGAGTGAGAGCTGACAGAGTCTTAATATCATTAAACCCGTCCAGCTTAGACCAGTCTGAAAATAGTTTCGAAGCTGAGGCAGGGGGTAAAGCTGGCTTAGAAGCATACACAAAATAGTCTTGGTGATAATAACTAGGTATAGCCTTGACGTTTACGTCCAATACATTTCCCAAATTATCCAGGGACCTTAATTTCTTTGACTTATTGCCCTGGATGACCCACTCACGCGGTACCGGGAGTTCCCCTGACAAAGTAGGTTGGGCGAGCTCTGGGTTAGTGGGGGTCAAAAGGACCCATGACTCGTCTGGTCCATAAAGCAAGGGCATAGCCACTTTTCTGAGAGGCGCCTTGTCTAAAGGGGGTGGATTGACATCCGTGATGACCCTGACATTTGAAGTTGTCAATGCCGCCGTAGCAGGCTTAGTAACCCCTGATGGTGACAGAGTGGGTGGGTTAGGGATCTTAGATAAAGCAATTGACGTCATCAGAGGCCGTACCGTAGAACTTGTCGTGGGAGCCCCCAAGTCCATTGTGGGGTTTTCCTGTTGTTGGCCAAAAAATTTAGATAAAGCATCAGTAAGTAGCCCATTAATTTCTTGTGCAGTAACATATTGGTTAGAAGATGAACTTACAGGTGAATCATTAATATTGTGCGCGGCGTGTAAGCCTGAGCCTGACTCTTGCCCTTCCATCTCCGAAATTATTGAGACCTCGTCTTTCTCCTCCTGATCCTCCTGAGAAGATCCCGCCGAAGCTGGGGTACCTTGTTGCCAAGATAAGTCAGGAATAGAGGATGGGATCGCCGTGTCCCTGTGGACATCAGCTACTGTGTGACTCGTTTGAGTCGGACGTGGGTGGTCAGACCCTGGCTGAGCAAACCGCCAAACACCGAGGCCCTGGCCTACACTCTCTTGGGAGTCTGAAACATTCTCAATTATTGAACCCCCTGAACTTTCCAATTCCAGGGTTAAAATATTAATAGGTAACTCCTCTTTAGGGCCAGGCACCGCACTGGACCCTTGAGACCTAACACAAACTTTGTCTGGGGTAGAAGTACGAAGAGAGGCACTAGAAGTTGGTGAATGTAGGGAGGACTTTCGTTTCTGGGAATCCTTTTTGGAGGATTTATGGCTACGGTGTGACCGAGAACTACTCCTAGATTTGGAGGATTCATCGCCGTGACCACTGGTGGAACTTTCCGTCCTACTCTTCTTACTCGCTGGTGAAGAGGCAAGACTAGAAGACTGGCATCTGAGAGGTGACCTAGACCGAGATCTCGCCCGAGACGTGGACGCCGGGGGTGTAGGCTCTCTTGGACGTTTTGGTGTAGTAGCCGAAGATACAGAACCCTGACCAGTCTCCGCCGGCTTAATACTTGTGACTCTAGAGGAACGTTTAGGGGGAGGGTGTTCAAATAGCAATCTATCCCAAAGAGGGACGTTGTCACATTGAAGTGATTTATGCGCAACAATCGTAGTGTAGGCTGCCATTTGTTGCCGTACTTCTCTTAAAGCTACTGCTGCGGTCTTATCATTGTCGCAAAGGACCTTGACAGCTAATTGGGAGCAAAAAGAACAATTACGCATAACCCAGAGACCCCTTGAACGGTCTAGACATTTAACACACCTTATGCAAAGGGTATGCGCAAAAATAGGGATACCGGCACAAGCAGGGGTAGTGCATAAAGCAAAGACTGGGGCTGAGGTAGCCATGACAGAGACTGGTGGGGAAAACTACCGCCGGGTCTGTATTGGTCCGCCGGAGCCCAGCTCTGGAAAAAAAGAAAATTTCCAGGAATTAATGCTCATAAGGTTGACCCAACATGTTCGCATACAAGTGTTAATAACCCACCGGATAACGAGATGTCATGACACAACGATCACAGCTCGCTACGCGGCGGGGTTCAGAATATCTAAACAAATCTTTTGACGAAAGTGAAGAATACCCTCTGACATAATATAATTGTCCAGCATGGCGATTATAGTCTTTCTGGTGGTGACTGTCTTAAGATTCAATTTTGGAACAAAAACAACCCCCCATAAAGACGCCGGCCCTTGAAATATTTTAGTAGAATAACACAGGGCAGGCTGACACGAGATCTGATTTCTAACGAATTGTCACAAAAAGATCGCCGTAAGGTTGAAGGCGGCGATACCTAATTGTATCACTAAATTAAGTGGTTAACTCGAAATTGAATTGTAAATTCCTTATTTCCTCCACCTAGGAGCACCCCCGGGTGTGAAAACGATGTTAACCCTAATTGAACCTTCAATCGCCGTAAGTATAAAGGCGGCGATACATATAGTATCACTTAAAATGGATTGGTTAATGAACTAATTGACTTAGTTATTCATCCCACCCTACCAAGGTACACCCGCCGGGTGAGATGTCAAAAAGTTAACCCCATAAGTTCCTGTCCCCACTTCTTTGTAAAAGATCGCCGGGGAGGAAAGCCCTTAACAACAGCTAGGTTTTTCATGTGGTTTTTGTAAAACCTGGTAGAAAAACTACATAACGTACGTTCGCATGAACAACGTTTTATAGATGGGTACAGTTATTCCGCCGGGAATCTAAGGGTGCCTGAAACCAGGTACCAACAGAGACGCAGTCCTGGAGAGCCACAGACACCTCATCGCCGGGAATACCAGCCTGTGTGAAAACCACGTGTGGCCCAACACGGCTCTCGGCCGGGTTTTTTCATGGTGAAACCGAGAAAAAACCCGCCGGAAGGAAACCCACCCCGAACAGACACCATCTGATCGAACAACGGACACGAAGGAAGCCACGCACGACTAACCTAAGTCCACACAATAATCCGTGGAATTAGCCAATACACAACTAAACCAGGAACAAACATAGTCCGAGGAATTAGCCAATACACAACTAAAACCCGGAAACACATGACACAGTAGGGCATATTTATAAATAATAAACAATAACACTTGTACATGTGGCAAAGCTACACGTGGCTGGCTAGGCCTAAGTAGACGGCATAATAAATGTTGAAATATACACAAAACACTGGAAATATCACAACAGGAACCACCGCCAACACACCACTGTAGCAAATACTTCCGGCAAAGGGAAGACTGACTCGGGACCCAGAAAAAACTTCACTAAGTGAAGAAAAATATGCTGGGAACGTCAGTAAGCAAAGCTTACCTCATCAGAAAGATAAAAGGCAGCAATAACTAACGCGTAATGAAAGCCGCCTGCAACACAAGCTAACTAACTGTGAAAAAGTTCACAAGTCCACAACAGGACCACGAGGGAACATCCGAAATAGATGCCCCAAACACACGACCCAAAATACACTGCACTGCGGGCAACCAGCCCAGGACACTCCTGCTACACATATCCTAACCTTACTCGATACATCCCGGAGTAAACAAATGAGAAAAAACTCACTAGGGACGCAACAAATGCGGAATCAGCGGAGCGTGGGGAGACACGTCCGGGCGGGCTGCGCGCAGAGCAGAGAAGGAGGAATGACGCCTGAATCAGCGTCTGGTCAGAAATCCACACAAGTACATCCACGATATGATGGAAAGCTTATTAGATAGTTATTCTTATTTTCTGTTTGTTTTTATTTTTTACGAAGTTTTTTCGTAGTGAGAACCCAATTCATAATGACTGAAGCCATGAGTGAGGTCGCGTGCGCTCATGATGAAGGCTCCTCAGTTTTTAAATGCTCTACGTGGTAGATTCAAACTACGGCGGATTAGTGTTTGAAGAGGATGCCATATGTAATAGGCATGTTCGTCAATGATGGAGGGGCCACTAATAAATATTGGTGTTAGCATACAGGTTGGTGAGGCACATAAATTGAAAAGAGGCATGGTAACCAACAACCCCCCGCCAGGATTGGTTATCCTACCTGGACCTCGTGCTGATATTGAAGTGTGGGTTCTGGAAAGAAAAATGTCCAAGAATCAATGCTCATAAGGATAACCCAAAATATCCACACATATATCACTTGAATCCGGCGGAAAACTAGATCTAACATCACTTGTTAGTCTAAAGTTCCGTCGACTTCTGGAAAATTCATATTAACGAATCTTTCCATCTTTCTTTAGACTGCTTATTTCTGACACTACGTATCAGTGACCCATACTGATTTATTCCAAAAGAATGTAAAGTGGTAACTATCCTAATGTCTCCCTTGACAATTGATAGTTTTAAACCTCAACCAATGCTTTTCCGCCGCTTCTGACGAATCCAATGATCTTTACTGTATAGGTGCGCCGTAAAATCTCCCTTGGGAAGTCTTAATTCTCCTCCGCCGGGATTTGTAGTGGTACTTCTTACCACCAATTGGGCAATTGGGTTCATTTGATCTAAACACCAGTCCGCCGTGAATTGACTCCGGCAACCACGAACGGGTTTATTGGATCGTTTCCGTAGCCGCCGGAGGAGTAGAACCTAACCTTTTATTTGTGATTTCTCCCTAGACTGCTCGAGAAAATAACACAAAACATGCATAGTATAAACGTCAAGCCCTCTCCTGACACCTTCCATCATGCATAATATCACCACAAAAGAGGGAAGGTCACAATAATTATAATGATAATGTATCCTAGCCATAAAATGTACCCCTAACAATGAGGCAAGCCACGAGGCCTAGGGCAAGTTCCACAACGACACGCGACAAAGCCTTCCAGCGACGAACAGCAGGCAACACCACCCGTAGACATGAGCTCGAGTGGAAAATATTGCAGAATCACCAAAAAAAAACTCCTCACCTCGTGACGCAAATCTTAGACTCAAACGTCTGCTACGCACCAAAATATTCTGCTGCATCCACCTGAGAGGTAGCCCACAGCATAGCCCCGCACATAATGCCTCCTAAATAGCTAGAATGGCAAAGTTAAGAGCAAAACACTAAACAAAAAACACTTGGCGGACGTATCGCACAAAGACGCGGAGCCGCTTTAACACTGTACGCTATATTTAACACACTCCTGTGAGTGTACCAATGTTGATGATGCAGTTTTTACCACCATACACTCCCTGCTGAACAGCAAGGCTAGGGTGGGTGCCCTGATGAATCAGGGACTTAGTGAATAGTTCCCACAGATTGCTAGACCGCACCGTTCACCAACAGCACTGACATCTGCCAATAACACACTGGCTGGCCCGAGGCTCGAACCATCAACCTCACGGTTAGCAGGCAAACGCTCTACCAATCGAGCTAAGCCTGTGAGGACGTTCGACCTATCTAGTCTAAACCTATTCTAAACATCTCAGACTACTGTATACAAATGACAAATGACTCACTAGGAAACGAGTAGAACGAAGAACTTCAGAGAGGTCGAAATTTGACGTCTTCACGGGACGTACACAGGAAGCGTAAGAACGGAATGGCGCTGAGTGGATCAGCGTCTGGGAACACATGGTTAAACATCCACAAGTTGGAAAGTTTGTTTATAGCAGTTCTTATATTATTTTTTCTTTATTATAAATTACAAAGTAATTTTGTAGTGAGTACCCGATCATAAGGACGATTCCGTAAGAGATTTTGTGTGCCCTTACGATGCGTGGACTCTGGAGCTTCATGTGGCGGTTGTTTCAAACAGGTGACCGCGGGGGGGTTTGAAAGAGTGCCATTATGTAATAGGCATATCGTCAATGATGAACAAACAAATAAAATTCTTAATCTTTAAAAAAAAAAAAAAAAAAAAAAACATAATAGGCTATATACACCTAGGCTTGGGCCGCCACCCGTATATGATCACGAATTTTCCGTGTTGTGGCCGACTTTGGAACTTTTGAGGTTACCGTGTCCAAACATACATACAGTACATACATACATAACATTTTAAGACTGAGTGCTCCACACATACGTGCAGTTTCAGTCTTGTCCTAATGGCGGCGTTCCAGGCAACCCTGTTAAGGGCTGCTTCACTTGTCAAGTTTTTGGATTTGAGATTGGCACATATAGTCCGATCCCAGGTCTTCCTCGGTCCACCCCTTGGTGCAGCTCCCTCCACAAATGAAACCGTGTATACAAAATTTGTGTATATCGAGACCTGACTGTACTGTAATGCATTATGTATGATAGGGAGAGGTGTTTTGGAGGGGTTGCCTTCAATACAGTATTGATAAGGCTAGGGAGGCCAAGTGGTGAAACAAGAGTACCAGCTGTCCTTATCATCCACCTGTAGCATTCCCCGGGAGTACTGCCCTGTTCGGCTGGTGCCTACAGCCGCCTCCTGTTATACAAGTGTGTTACACAAGGACACTCTACAAGGCTGTCATGGTGGGTGCCCAACCCCGAAAGGGGTTGAAATAGGGGAGCTTTCTAGGGCCTTTCCTAGCTGATGCTGAGAGGATTGGGTTCTAGTCATGTGGTGATGGGCTGGTCTATCAGAGTGAGAACTGAGCGATCTCTGCCATACCCATAGCTTACTCTGACTGTTCCTTTTACTTAAATATTTTCTATATCTCAAGTGACCGCGTCTCTTCCGTGGATTGACCTCCCAATTCTACCAAGATTGGAAGCCAAAGCATCACATTTTTCCTTTGCCTCTCAACTTTCTCTTCATAATTGCTGATGGGCACAGGGCCCTGGGTGGGGCTTTGGTGTCCCGGGCGTTTCCGCACCCTCCTCAGCTCCCCGCCATGTAGTGGCTTCGGTCACCCAGGCTTTATTGTGGTAGGCAGGAAGGGTTCTGTGGGGCCGCTCGGTTATGGCCTTGGCCTTGCTCGGGGCCTTGGGGCTGTTCGGCCAGGCAGTCTGGGGAACAACAACAACAACAACACAAGGCTGTCACACAAGGCATGTAAGCAAACAAAAACGACATCACCGCATCACTCTGTAAACAAATACCAATTGCTCGTTCTGCAGTGGATGATTTGAATCTCGCCCAGACTTACTGTAATTTTGGTAATGTAAGTTAGTATTTGGTTATTATTTAATTTAAATTAATTCATATACAGTCTGGCCTGCCAATACGCGAGAATATGGGCGACACGCGAGGGCGCGGAATGAAAATTCACGTATTAGCAATAGAGTATTATATGGGAATAAATCGATATGGGCGGCACTGACTCCAAGTTGTCTACTTTAGGCCTATTTATCTCCGTCAATTGCCACAAAAGGTACATATATGTATACATAAACATCCAAATCATAAGAAAATATAACAATAATAATAAACTCACCTTAAAATTAACAGTAAATGTCCAACACGAGTCGGACAGCTGTTGCGCGAGCATGGACTGAGGGTAGACAATGCCCCACAATGCCCTGTGTGCCTACGTAACTGGCACGGAATGGTGGGGGGCCTCGCGTATTAGCTGAACTCCCCGGAATTGCCCTTATATCGGGCCCGGATTCGCATTTTAAAGGTACAGTGGAATCTCCAATCTCGATCATAATTGGTTCCCACAAATACCGATCGAGATTCGAAATATCGAGATGCGAAGTTAACTTCTTATGGGAAAAAATACAATCGGTTCCAGCCACTTGCCGACTAACCTACATCAAATCTGTCAATTTTCACATTTGCCCCCCACAATCACATGCAATATATATAATATGTTAAAATAGATAAAATTAATAATGAAAGAGTTTTATTTTTACCTTATATTTATTGATAAAGAGGTTTGTGTGGTTGATTGTTGGTTCCGAGGCGAACGCAGTTAGGTTACTGCGTCTCCGCACGCACCCGGCGCACAGTCACCGTCATCAATACTTGCAATTGCTACCCTCCCCCTGTCGCCACTAGGGCCGGGATTTTATGATGCGATAAATAAGGTCCAGGTAGACGACTTCACAATACAAGTTTTCAAGCGAATGGCGGATGTGTGACTGGTACACCAAGTGGCCGCTAGATCTACCGACTTCAATAAATTTTCCATGGTATAAAGTTTAATCAAGTTTTCTTTTGTCTTTACTATTATTATATATTAGATTTTCCTCATACAAATAATAATGTATATTAAAACATGGTAAAGTCATTTTTATTACTACGTAAATGAAAGCGGCAGAGACAGGTTAGACTACCGCTTGAGACGATCGATACTAGCGGTACATTAGTATACAGGTGAACAAAACACAATGACTGTGAGGTTCACACATCGATTTGGTCAAGATTAATCTGTTTATATTAGTATATAAGCATCTAGCATCGATATTTAGCTATTAGCTATCGAGATTAACGTTTTTTCATCGAGATTTGTGATTGGGGAGAGCTTGAAGGTGGCATCGAGATGCGAAATATCGAGATGAGATTGATCGAGATATGTGAGCCTACTGTACATCACGCGTTTTGAAAGTTTGGGTATGATTCGACCCCCTCCTCGCGTATAAGGTGAATCGCGTATTAAAAGCTCGCGTATTGGCAGGTCAGACTGTACTGTAGTGCTCTTTATGGTATAGCAAGATTGATACTTGAGCAATGTTAACCCGTTGAGCCCCGGCTAGTTATAATATTTTGTTCACCCCAGTCCCAAGCCATTTTCACTTCTTTTTATTTTTTTGCTAAAATGGAAGACAAGGATGAGAAATGAAAAAAAAAAAAAAAAAATCACCTCGGATATTTTTTTTTTTGGGGGGGGGTGGAGCCTCAAAAAAATGTGTTGAGCCAAAATGGAAGAGAATGGTGAGAAATGAAGAAAAAAATAAAAAAAACACTCACCTCGGTCATTTGGGGGGCGGGGGAGGGGGTGTCGAAAGTTCGTCTCCCCCGCATGACCACCCATCCGGGAGCACTAGGGTGAAAACTGAGTATGGCATTGTACGGCATACATCCTAAGGAGTGTCTCACATAAATCTCAAGCCTGTAGCTCCCATACGACCGGAGTAATGAAGGTTCAAAGTGGCGGTGAACTAAGGGTGTAAAGTATCCCCACTAAGCCCACCACCACCGGCCGCGCGGCTGTCTTGGCCCGCTCACACCGGCCCGGCTCCCACACACACTACGGTACCTCCCCCTCCTATTCTCCCGCCAATTTCCTACCTTACGAGCCATGTAAATGATTTTAATATGCCTGACGCACGTGATGCGTCGAGGGAGTTGGTGATAACAAACTACCGACGCATCACGTGCGATGCTGGGTCTCAATGGGTTAAAAGAACTAAATTTGTTTAGCTTAACAAAGCGCAGAATGAGAGGTGACCTAATAGAGGTGTTCAAAATCTTCAAGGGATTCAGCAACCTAAATGTAAGCGAATTATTTACGATCAATCAAGCAAACACGAGAAACAATGGTTATAAGATTATAGGCAAGCGTTTTCATTCTCACTAGGCGAAGCATTTCTTCTTCAACCGCGTTGTGAATAATTGGAACAGACTACCCTCGAACATTGTAAACTGTAATACTATCGAAACATTTAAGAACCATCTGGATAAACACATGGCAAATAACCCCTGATTAACACAGTTTCTTTCAGAATAACGCGCAACGAAATGTCAACTAATACCGCAATGTATATTGATTTTCATACATCTGTTCCCTTTCAGAATTGTAGTAAATAGACTTAGCTTAGATTACAAATCAACTTCGTTTTTCTCCCTGTCCTGTCCGAATTTCCGTGTCAGTTTTTCAATACTACATGGTATTTTTCCTATCTGTTTCCATGCCAGCATTAGCTGGAGGGTGTGGTGGGTGGGGAGGAGCCTTCTTCTTTGCTATCCTTTTCTCTACCTCGTAGTCAGTAGATTAGTAGTTTTAGATATCCAAACTGCCCCGTAAGGACCAATAGGTCTGTTGCAGTTTGTTCTCCTTTGTATTCCTTCCTTCCCCTCCTTTCTTCCTTCCCTCCTTCCCCTCCTTTCTTCCTTCCATCCTTCCCCTTCTGTTTTCCTTCCTTCCTTCCCTACTTCCCCTCCTTCCTTCCCCTCCTTTCTTCCTTCCTCCCCCTCCTTTCTTCCTTCCTCCCCCTCCTTTCTTCCTTCCTCCCTTCCTTCCCCTCCTTTCTTCCTTCCTCCCTTCCTTCCCCTCCTTCCTTCCTTCCTTCCTTCCTTCCTTCCGTCCGCCTTCCTCCTTCCTTCCTTCCTTCCTCCTTCCTTTCTTCCTTCCTCCCTCCTTCCCTCTTTCCTTCCCCTCCTTCCTTCCCCACCCTCCTCTTCCTTCCTTCCTTCCCCTCTTTTCTTTCCTTCCTTCCCCTCCTTTCTTCCTTCCTTCCTTCCCCTCCTTCCTTCCTTCCCCTCCTTTCTTCCTTCCCCTCCTTCCTTCCTTCCCCTCCTTCCTTCCTTCCTTCCCCTCCTTTCTTCCTTCCTTCCCCTCCTTTTTCCTTCCTTCCTTCCCCTCCTTTCTTCCTTCCTTCCCCTCCTTTCTTCCTTCCCCTCCTTTCTTCCTTCCTTCCTTCCCCTCCTTTCTTCCTTCCCCTCCTTTCTTCCTTCCCTCCTTCCCCTCCTTTGTTCCTTCCTTCCTTCCCCTCCTTTCTTCCTTCCCTTCTTCCCTCCTTTCTTCCTTCCTTCCTTCCCCTTCTGTCTTCCTTCCTTCCTTCCCCTTCTGTCTTCCTTCCTTCCTTCCCCTCCTTTCTTCCTTTCCCTCCTTTCTTCCTTCCTTCCTTCCCCTCCTCTCTTCCTTCCCCTCCTTCCTTCCTTCCCCTCCTTTCTTCCTCCCTTCCTTCCCCTCCTTTCTTCCTTCCTTCCTTCCCCTCCTTTCTTCCTCCCTTCCTTCCCCTCCTTTCTTCCTTCCTTCCTTCCCCTCCTTTCTTCCTCCCTTCCTTCCCCTCCTTTCTTCCTTCCTTCCCCTCCTTTCTTTCTCCCTTCCTTCCCCTCCTTTCTTCCTTCCTTTCTTCCTTCCTTCCTTCCCCTCCTTTCTTCCTTCCTTCCTTCCCCTCCTTTCTTCCTCCCTTCCTTCCCCTCCTTTCTTCCTTCCTTCCTTTCCCTCCTTTCTTCCTTCCTTCCTTCCCCTCCTTCCTTCCCCTCCTTTCTTCCTTCCTTCCTTCCCCTCCTTTCTTCCTCCCTTCCTTCCCCTCCTTTCTTCCTTCCCCTCCTTTCTTCCTTCCTTCCTTCCCCTCCTTCCTTCCCCTCCTTTCTTCCTTCCCTCCTTCCCCTCCTTCCTTCCTTCCTTCCCCTCCTTTCTTCCTTCCTTCCTTCCCCTCCTTCCTTCCTTCCCCTCCTTTCTTCCTTCCTTCCTTCCCCTCCTTTCTTCCTTCCCCTCCTTCCTTCCTTCCCCTCCTTCCTTCCTTCCTTCCTTCCTTCCCCTCCTTTCTTCCTTCCCCTCCTTTCTTCCTTCCTTCCTTCCCCTCCTTTCTTTCTTCCTTCCTTCCCCTCCTTTCTTCCTTCCCTCCTTCCCCTCCTTTCTTCCTTCCTTCCTTCCTTCCCCTCCTTTCTTCCTTCCCTCCTTCCCATCCTTTTTTCCTTCCTTCCTTCCCCTCCTTTCTTCCTTCCTTCCCCTCCTTTCTTCCTTCCTTCCTTCCCCTCCTTTCTTCCTTCCCCTCCTTTCTTCCTTCCCTCCTTCCCCTCCTTTCTTCCTTCCTTCCTTCCCCTCCTTTCTTCCTTCCCTCCTTCCCCTCCTTTCTTCCTTCCTTCCTTCCCCTTCTGTCTTCCTTCCTTCCTTCCCCTTCTGTCTTCCTTCCTTCCTTCCCCTCCTTTCTTCCTTTCTTCCTTCCCCTCCTTTCTTCCTTCCTTCCTTCCCCTCCTCTCTTCCTTCCCCTCCTTTCTTCCTTCCCCTCCTTCCTTCCTTCCCCTCCTTTCTTCCTCCCTTCCTTCCCCTCCTTTCTTCCTTCCTTCCTTCCCCTCCTTTCTTCCTTCCTTCCTTCCCCTCCTTCTTCCTCCCTTCCTTCCCCTCCTTTCTTCCTCCCTTCCTTCCCCTCCTTTCTTCCTCCCTTCCTTCCCCTCCTTTCTTCCTTCCTTCCCCTCCTTTCTTCCGTCCCCTCCTTTCTTCCTTCCTTTCTTCCTTCCTTCCTTCCCCTCCTTTCTTCCTTCCTTCCTTCCCCTCCTTCCTTCCTTCCTTCCCCTCCTTTCTTCCTTCCTTCCTTCCCCTCCTTTCTTCCTTCCTTCCTTCCCCTCCTTCCTTCCCCTCCTTTCTTCCTTCCTTCCTTCCCCTTCTTTTCTTCCTCCCTTCCTTCCCCGCCTTTCTTCCTCCCTTCCTTTCTTCATTCCTTCCTTCCCCTCCTTTCTTCCCTCCTTTCTTTCTTCCCTCCCTTCCTTCCTTCCCCTCCTTTTCTTCCTTCCCCTTCCCCCCTTCCTCCTCCCCTCCTTTCTTCCTTCCTCCTCCCCCTCCTTTTCTTCCTTCCTTCCCTCCTTTCTTCCTTCCTTCCTTCCCCTCCTTTCTTCCTTCCTTCCTTCCCCTCCTTTCTTCCTTCCCTCCTTCCCCTCCTTTCTTCCTCCCTTCCTTCCCCTCCTTTCTTCTTTCCTTCCTTCCCCTCCTTTCTTCCTTCCCTCCTTCCCCTCCTTTCTTCCCCTCCTTTCTTCCTTCCTTCCTTCCCCTCCTTTCTTCCTTCCTTCCTTCCCCTTCTGTCTTCCTTCCTTCCTTCCCCTCCTTTCTTCCTTCCCTCCTTTCTTCCTTCCCTCCTTCTTCCTTTCCCTCCTTTCTTCTTTCCTTCCTTCCCCTCCTCTCTTCCTTCCCTCCTTTCTTCCTTCCCCTCCTTCCTTCCTTCCCCTCCTTGCTTCCTCCATTCCTTCCCATCCATTCTTCCTTCCTTCCTTCCCCTCCTTTCTTCCTCCCTTCCTTCCCCTAATTTTGTCCTCCCTTCCTTCCCCTCCTTTCTTCCTTCCTTCCTTCCCCTCCTTTCTTCCTCCCATCCTTCCCCTCCTTTCTTCCTTCCTTCCTTCCCCTCCTTTCATCCTTCCCTCCTTTCTTCCTCCCTTCCTTCCCCTCCTTTCTTCCTTCCTGCCTTACCCTCCTTTCATCCTTACTTCCTTCCCCTCCTTTCATCCTTCCTTCCTTCCCCTCCTTACTTCGTCCCTTCCTTCACCTCCTTTCTTTCTTCCTTCCTTCCCCTCCTTTCTTCCTCCCTTCCTTCCCCTCCTTTCTTCCTTCCTTCCTTCCCCTCCTTTCTTCCTCCCTTCCTTCCCCTCCTTTCTTCCTTCCTTCCTCTTTTTCTTCCTTCCTTCCTTTCCCTCCTTCCTTCCCCTCCTTTCTTCGTCCCTTCCTTCCCCTCCTTTCTTCCTTCCCCTCCTTTCTTCCTCCCTTCCTTCCCCTCCTTTCTTCCTTCCTTCCTTCCCCTCCTTTCTTCCTTCCTTCCTTCCCCTCCTTTCTTCCTTCCCTCCTTTCCCTCCTTCCTTCCTTCCCCTCCTTTCTTCCTTCCTTCCTTCTCCTCCTTTCTTCCTTCCTTCCTTCCCCTCCTTTCTTCCTTCCTTCTTTCCCCTCCTTTCTTCCTTCCTTCCCCTCCTTTCTTCCTTCCTTCCTTCCCCTCCTTTCTTCCTTCCTTCCTTCCCCTCCTTCCTCTCCTTTCTTCAATCCTTCCTTCCCCTCCTTTCTTCCTTCCTTCCTTCTCCTCCTTTCTTCCTTCCTTCCTTCCCCTCCTTACTTCCTTCCTTCCTTCCCCTCCTTTCTTCCTTCCTTCCTTCCCCTCCTTTCTTCCTTCATTCCTTCCCCTCCTTGCTTCCTTTCTTCCTTCCTTCCTTCCCCTCCTTTCTTCCCCTCCTTTCTTCCCCTCCTTTCTTCCTTCCCCTCCTTTCTTCCTTCCTTTCTTCCCCTCCTATATAGCCACGCCTCAGTGATCACGTGATAGTTTCCCGCCAATACTACCTTACCCACGCTAATTACTGTGAGGAGGTCAGTTGTGTGTGAACTACAGCGGTATAGACGCTCCCGTCATTGTGTGTTAAATATATAGCAACGCGCTATATAGCCACGCCTCAGTGATCACGTGATAGTTTCCCGCCAATACTACCTTACCCACGCTAATTACTGTGAGGAGGTCAGTTGTGTGTGTGAACTACAGCGGTATAGACGCTCCCGTCATTGTGTGTTAAATATATAGCAACGCGCTATATAGCCACGCCTCAGTGATCACGTGATAGTTTCCCGCCAATACTACCTTACCCACGCTAATTACTGTGAGGAGGTCAGTTGTGTGTGTGAACTACAGCGGTATAGACGCTCCCGTCATTGTGTGTTAAATATATAGTAACGCGCTATATGCCACGCCTCAGTGATCACGTGATAGTTTCCCGCCAATACTACCTTACCCACGCTAATTACTGTGAGGAGGACCTGGAGCCGCCAAACCAGAATACCGGCTAACATAAGTGTTCATTTTGTTTTCCTTCTTTCTTTTATATTATTATTTTGTTTTTCTCCTTAGTAAGCTTATCTTCCTATCTTCTGACAGACAACAAATTGTTTGTCGTATATTTTAGTCTTTCTCTCCCAAACTATTGTATATTTTTTTTTTTTTTTAGTATACAAATCACTCCATTACCTGTGTCAATATTTTATGTTTTATTAAAATATCGTAAATAGGCTAGCCTCTTGATATCGAAATTGAGATAGCTATTACCTCCATGTAAACAGGCCCAACAACTCCCATTAGGTCTACCACATACTATATTTTGTATGCCTTCATACTAACCAATATCTCTCTTTTTTTACAGTCTCATGTAATCATAAAATTCAAACATATTTCTATAGTTTTACAGGCTCTCGACATAGTATCTGATTACTAACATATCTCACATATATTTTTCATTTATTTTCACAGGGCTTTTGAAACTGTATCTTAAATTAATACTATATCATCTTAGCAGCCAAAATGCCTTCGAACTTGAAACGTTGCGAGCAGTGTACAGGTCGATTCGCTGGACAATACTTCAGTGACTACTTCTCCAACCCGGAATGCAGGTTGTGCGAAAACCGCCGACAACTGTTAGAAGGTCTGAACGAAGTAAAAGCCAACTATGTCAAACTCCAGAAGGAATTCTACTCTTTGCAGGAATTTGTTTCCCTCAATGTAGCAGCAACACCAGAAACCCAGCAGGATGTAGGACTACCAGTGCAGGTGTCTAGCCAAGACAACGCAACTGCCCTCCCTTCTCCCCCTAGATCTCCTTCCCCACCCAGAATTAACCAGCCGCTAACACCCCCACCAGCCAGCCCACCCGCCCCCCACAACACCCCTCCATCCCCTCAAAATTCCAGAGTCTCTCCCACCAGCTTTACTCCCGTAAGAAATGGGGCGAGGCAATCAAAAAGGAGGTCACATCTGCCGGTCACCACATTTAATAAATACCAGATTCTGACAGAAACAGGAGACGAAACTGAGGAGACCAGGCTCATTGGAGACTCCATCTTACGAGGACAACTTGAAGAGTTCTGTGGAAGAGTCCCAAACCACAGAAAGCGTTTTTGCATACCGGGTGCAGGTTTGGACGACATCACAGCAGCCTTCGACGATGTCACCATCAACGCTGACGAGAACATCCTGTTCGTGATTCACGCAGGGTCGAACGATGTAATGCGCACCAGATCAGAGGAACTAATGGTAAAATACCGTAAGGCAATCCAGCGTTACAAGAGTAAGTCATGTAACATAATCATTTCAGGCATTCTTCCCAAGATCGATGCAGAGACCGGTTTCTACGATAAGGCGTTCAGTACTAATAACAGACTTAAATCCCTCTGCTCACAGGAAGATGTCGAATATCTCAATCTCTGGGACCATTTCTACAATCAACACATTCTCTTTCAGGATGATGGCTGCCATTTGAATTCAGTCGGAGGAGCACGCCTAGGCAGACTCCTACATGATGCAGTCTGCACTTTCAGATCAAAAAACGACAACCGAGCAGGGGCAGTAGCAGCGACATAAACTACCCCATATCAAATGTAAACTCTATCCAAAATAATATCACGGCCTGCTACGTTAATGCACGCAGCTTACGCAATAAATTCGAAGACCTGGAAGCACTTGCATGTATGGAGGAATGTGATATAATCGGTGTTTCAGAATCTTGGATCAACACGGAAAAGCGTGATTTTTTTGGCGGAATACGCATTACCAGGTTATATTCCCTTCAGCTGCGAAAGATCCCATAGAATGGGAGGTGGGGTTCTGCTATATGTTAAAAGTAATCTTCACCCAATCGAGGTAACCAAACCTGCCATAAATAATATTGATACTAGTTACGTTCAAATAAATAATCAAGCAAGCAAGATAATAATTGGCCTAATTTATCGACCTCCTGCACAATCACCCGATACTGACGAGAAACTCTATGATCAAATAGCAGAAATAAGTTGTCAGGAAGAAGCAGTAATATTTGGCGATTTCAATCTGCCAGTCACAACATGGGGCGAACCACTAAATGCTCACGCGGGACATGATCTATATGCTAATCTTCAGGAAAGTGCCCTTTATCAACACGTAGAACACCCAACGAGGGGAAATAACATTCTGGATATTATTCTAACGACAAATGAAAGACTGGTAAATGGCGTTAAAATCGGACCGGAATTTAGCTCTAGTGACCATAGGATAGTGTCCTTTAACATTAAAGTAAATAATGACAAAGAAAACGTGAGCACGGAAAAAGTACCAGATTATCGAAGGGCCGACTTTAACAAACTTAGAAGGCATCTTGCCAATACTGACTGGAGTGAAATGACCGAAACTCACGATGTAAATCGATTATGGAACATATTATCTAATAACCTAAACAAAGCAATAAATACAAGCATCCCTCTACGAAACCGGCGCCCAGCAGGCAAATATAAGCCAAAATGGTGGAATAATGAAATAAAAAACATCCTCTTAGTAAAAAAGCAGGCATACCAAAAATATAAGGCAACTCAGAATGATAGCGATAAATTAGAACACGATAGACTGCGTCGAACAACCAAAAATCTCATCAAAGGAAGTAAGAAGAATCTGGAACTTCATATTGCCAGCTCCAGCAAGTCCAATCCGAAAGAATTTTACAGCTATATAAGAAACAGAAAAACGGTAACTTCAACAATAGGCCCACTTGTTGCGGAAAATGGAGATCATACAGATAACAAAGTACAAATGGCGAATATCCTAAATAACTATTTTGCATCAGTTTTCACGTCGCAAGATACTACCGGTAACCGACCTACCCCTACGAATCAATCAAATGGCACTGAGCTCGAAAACTTTACGATTTATGAAGACGATATCCTGTTCGCAATCAACAATTTGAAAGTTAATAAAACCCCAGGCCCTGATAAAATATCCCCAAGGATCCTAAAAGAAGCAAAACACGAATTATTAAACCCACTCGCAAATCTGTTCAACAAATCATTGAATGTTGGGATAGTTCCAAACGAATGTAAACTAGCTAACGTGACACCCATATACAAAAAAGGAAATAAGTCCTCTCCCGGCAATTATCGACCAATTAGCTTAACATCGGTAACGGGCAAATTAATGGAAACCATTATAAGGGACAAAATAGTAAAACATTTGGAAGAAAATAATTTAATAAAAGATTCTCAGCACGGTTTTAGAAATAAACGTTCATGCTTAACAAACTTACTCGACTTCTTCAATGATGTTTACAAATCATATGATAAGGATAGAGCAGTTGATATAATATATCTCGATTTTCAGAAAGCTTTCGATACCGTACCCCACAAGAGACTAATTGACAAAATAAAAGCTCATGGCATAACAGGAAAAACTCTGAAATGGCTCGAAAATTGGCTCTCAGACCGTAAACAACGAGTTGTAATAAATGGTGAAGAATCAGATTGGTGCAAAGTAAATAGTGGCGTTCCCCAGGGTTCGGTATTAGGTCCTATTCTTTTTATAATTTACATAAACGACTTAGACGAAGGAATAGAATGCAAAATTTCTAAATTTGCTGACGATACAAAAATTACTAATAAAGTAACCTCAACAGTACATTGGCAAAAACTACAAGGTGACCTAGACACTTTAGAAAACTGGGCAGAAAAATGGCAAATGAAATTCAACATAGAAAAATGCAAAGTATTACACATCGGTAGTAACAACGCTAAAAAAGATTACTCAATGAACAACATTCAACTATCAAATACAAATAATGAAAAGGATCTGGGAGTTATAATATCAAGTGACCTGAAGCCGAGTAAACAGTGTACAGAGGTAATAAAAACTGCTAATAAATTGGTGGGTTTCATCGGCAGAACATTCAAATTCAAATCAGAAAAAATCATACTTACTCTATTCAACTCATTGGTGCGTCCCCATCTCGAATACTGCGTGCAATTCTGGTCACCGTACTACCGAAAGGACATAAATAAACTTGAAAGGGTGCAACGCAGAGTCACTAAAATGATACCCAGATTGCGTAATAAACCGTATGAAGAGCGCTTAAAAGAACTAAATTTGTTTAGCTTAACAAAGCGCAGAATGAGAGGTGACCTAATAGAGGTGTTCAAAATCTTCAAGGGATTCAGCAACCTAAATGTAAGCGAATTATTTACGATCAATCAAGCAAACACGAGAAACAATGGTTATAAGATTATAGGCAAGCGTTTTCATTCTCACGAGGCGAAGCATTTCTTCTTCAACCGCGTTGTGAATAATTGGAACAGACTACCCTCGAACATTGTAAACTGTAATACTGTCGAAACATTTAAGAACCATCTGGATAAACACATGGCAAATAACCCCCGATTAACACAGCTTCTTTCAGAATAATGCGCAACGAAATGTCAACGCATACCGCAATGTATATTGATTTTCATACATCTGTTCCCTTTCAGAATTGTAGTAAATAGAGTTAGCTTAGATTACAAATCAACTTCTTTTTTCTCCCTGTCCTGTCCGAATTTCCGTGTCAGTTTTTCAATACTAGGTATTTTTCCTATCTGTTTCCATGCCAGCATTAGCTGGAGGGAGTGGTGGGTGGGGAGGAGCCTTCTTCTTTGCTATCCTTTTCTCTACCTCGTAGTCAGTAGATTAGTAGTTTTAGATATCCAAACTGCCCCGTAAGGACCAATAGGTCTGTTGCAGTTTGTTCTCCTTTGTATTCCTTTGTATTCCTTGTGTCCTTTCTTCCTTCCCCTCCTTTCTTCCTTCCTTCCTTCCCTCCTTTCCCTTCCTTCCTTTCCTTCCTACCTTCCTTCCCCTCCTTTCTTCCTTCCTCCTTCCTCCTTCTTCCTTCTTCCTTCCCCTCCTTCCCTCCTTCCTATCCCTCCGTTCCTTCCTTCCCCTCCTTTCCCTTCCCTTCCCCCTTCTTCCTTCCTTCTCCTCCTTTCCCTTCCTTCATCCTCCTCCTCTTCCTTCCTTCCTTCCCCCCATTCTTTCCTCCTTCCTCATCCCTTCTTTCTTCCTTCCTTCTTCCTTCCTTCCTTCCCCTCCTTTCTTCCTTCCCCTCCTTTCTTCCTTTCTTCCTTCCCCTCCTTCCTTCCTTCCCCTCCTTTCTTCCTTCCTTCCTTCCCCTCCTTTCTTCCTTCCTTCCTACCCCCTCCTTCTTCCTTTCCCTTCCTTTCTTCCTCCTTCCCACCTCCTCCTTTCTTCCTTCCTTCCTTCCCCTCCTTTCTTCCTCCCTTCCTTCCCCTTCTGTCTTCCTTCCTTCCTTTCCTTCCTTTCTTCCTTCCCTCCTTCCCCTCCTTTCTTCCTTCCTTCCTTCCCCTTCTGTCTTCCTTCCTTCCTTCCCATCCTTTCTTCCTTCCCTTCTTCCCCTCCTTCCTTCCCCTCCTTTCTTCCTCCCTTCCTTCCTCCCTTCCTTCCCCTCCTTTCTTCCTTCCTTCCTTCCCCTCCTTTCTTCCTTCATTTCTTCCCCTCCTTTATTCCTTCCTTCCTTCCCCTCCTTTCTTCCTCCCCCTCCTTTCTTCCTTCCTTCCTTCCCCTCTTCCTTCTTCTTTCTTTTCCCCTCCTTCTTCCTCTTCCCTTCCCCTCCTTTATTCCTTCCTTCCTCCCTTTCTTCCTTCCTTCCTTCTTGTCTTCCTTCTTCCTTCCCCTCCTTTCTTCCTCCCCTCCTTTCTTCCTTCCCTCCTTCCCCTCCTTTCTTCCTCCCTTCCTTTCCCTCCTTTCTTCGTCCCTTCCTTCCCCTCCTTTCTTCCATCCTTCCTTCCCATCCTTTCTTCTACCCTTCCTTCCCCTCCTTTCTTCCTTCCTTCCTTTCCCTCCTTTCTTCCTTCCTGCCTTCCCCTCAGAAAGCTTTCGATACCGTACCCCACAAGAGAGTAATTGACAAAATAAAAGCTCATGGCATAACAGGAAAAACTCTGAAATGGCTCGAAAATTGGCTCTCAGACCGTAAACAACGAGTTGTAATAAATGGTGAAGAATCTGATTGGTGCAAAGTAAATAGTGGCGTTCCCCAGGGTTCGGTATTAGGTCCTATTCTTTTTATAATTTACATAAACGACGGAATAAAATGCAAAATTTCGAAATTTGCTGACGATACAAAAATTACTAATAAAGTAACCTCAACAGTACATTGGCAAAAACTGCAAGGTGACCTAGACACTTTAGAAAACTGGGCAGAAAAATGGCAAATGAAATTCAACATAGAAAAATGCAAAGTATTACACATCGGTAGTAACAACGCTAAAAAAGATTACTCAATGAACAACATTCAACTATCAAATACAAATAATGAAAAGGATCTGGGAGTTATAATATCAAGTGACCTGAAGCCGAGTAAACAGTGTACAGAGGTAATAAAAACTGCTAATAAATTGGTGGGTTTCATCGGCAGAACATTCAAATTCAAATCAGAAAAAATCATACTTATTCTATTCAACTCATTGGTGCGTCCCCATCTCGAATACTGCGTGCAATTCTGGTCACCGTACTACCGAAAGGACATAAATAAACTTGAAAGGGTGCAACGCAGAGTCACTAAAATGATACCTAGATTGCGTAATAAACCGTACGAAGAGCGCTTAATCCGTTGAGCCTATCTATCTATTGCCTGACGCCGTGATCCCCGAAGGGGTGGCCACGAACGAACCGCCCCCATGCACCTCTGTCCCCAGTCAGTCGACGCCCCTCCCCCCAACCAGCACCGCCTTCGTTCATGTAGTTCCTCACTCCATCCTTCCACCTCATATTCGGTCTACCTCTCCCCCTCTGTCCCTCCACCTCGCTCTCGTACACCCTCTTAGTCATTCTCTCGCTTTCCATACGTTCCATATGGCCGAACCATCTCAAGTTGTTCCTTTTCACACTTTCCAGCACATCTACCTCCACACCACACCTCCTTCTTACTTCCTCATTAGTCTGTCTATCCCTCCATGTAACTCCGCACGCACTCCTTAAGTAATTCATTTCCACTGCTCTCACTCTTGGTCTGAGTCTCTCAACCGTCTCTCTCCGTTGAGCCCCGGCTAGTTATAATATTTTGTTCACCCCAATCCCAAGCCATTTTCACTTCTTTATTTTGTTTGCTAAAATGGAAGACAAGGATGAGAAATGAAAAAAAAAAAAAAAAAATCACCTCGGATATTTTTTTTTGGGGGGGGGGGAGCCTCAAAAAAATTTGTTGAGCCAAAATGGAAGAGAATGGTGAGAAATGAAGAAAACAATAAAAAAACACTCACCTCGGTCATTTGGGGGGCGGGGGGGGGGGGGGTCGAAAGTTTGTCTCCCCCGCATGACCACCCGTCCGGGAGCACTAGGGTGAAAACTGAGTATGGCATTGTACGGCATACATCCTAAGGAGTGTCTCACATAAATCTCAAGCCTCTAGCTCCCATACGACCGGAGTAATGAAGGTTCAAAGTGGCGGTGAACTAAGGGTGTAAAGTATCCCCACTAAGCCCACCACCACCGGCCGCGCGGCTGTCTTGGCCCGCTCACACCTACCAGCCCGGCTCCCACACACACTACGGTACCTCCCCCTCCTATTCTCCCGCCATTTCCTACCTTACGAGCCACGTAAATGATTTTAATATGCCGGACGCACGTGATGCGTCGCTGGGAGTTGGTGATAACAAACTGCCGACGCATCACGTGCGACGCTGGGTCTCAATGGGTTAAAGTTGATTAGAATGGATTTAGCTCTCCCTGGCCTCCCACTGCCCCTACTCCTTACAAACACATTAACTGACTACAGTAGACAATTTTGTTTTTTCTTGTCATGTACAGTATAGTATTTTCCATTCTTTGGTCCTCTAGGTGCCATCCTGCTGTGCTCCACCAACATCTCTGAGCTGGGTATGTGGTGGGAGAGTAACAACCCGGTGTATGGCCGTACCAGCAACCCCTACGACACACGTAGGACACCTGGTGGATCATCTGGGGGCGAGGTACTCTACTCTCTCTCTCGTTCTACAGTCCATTCTTGTAGTACACGGTTTTATGGGTGACACGTGGCGCCGTTTACTAAAAAAGCGTGTACTATGAGCATTGTGTTATGTGTATATATTTAGCGACCTTCCATATACAAAACGAGGTACTGTAAACCTCAAATTTGGTAGTAGCATTGGATTATCAAACATAATGCTTATTGTATGTTATGTCTTCCAAGACCTCTCTGGAAAAACCTAATGACTGTGTACAAACAGTGACAAAATGTTCATCTATAGCTATGCACTAATCCACTGATAGGTGCATTATCGATATCCAAGGTCTACTAAGAAGATTGAGGTGTAAACAGAGAATGTATTTTATTTAACAGCCCTCCTGGATGGAGAGGTGCTCGGCCAGCTAATCACAGGCCTGTGCCTACTCAATCGTAGTTCCCCATGTAGGCTACACGTCTGAACCCAAGCGTCTGGCCTCACGTTATCAAGAGTACAGAACTGGATAGGATGGGCAAGGATTGTAGATGGCAGGCATATCAGATGTTTGATAGTCCAAGGCTACTACCAAATATGAGGTTTAACTTGTTTTGTATACTAGATGAACTCATTAAGCCTCTTAATTTGGTAGTAGCCATTACGTATCAAACATTATGTCTGATTAATAAGCTCGGAGGCGTACATAGTAAGCGTTGTTTCCACATAGCGATTTTGATAATTTAATTTGACTTTATATTGTCCTTGTCCCAATTTTGGTTTGTTTAGTTTGCAAGTTTTACATTTTAATTAATAATCAGCCCTGTTTCCGTGCTACAAACGAATCCAAAATACAAAACCATAGGTTAGGAAAAACACAGTAAAAATGGGCTGTTTAGTAAAAGTGTGTAACAGACTGGATATTAAAGAAAAATCATGTTGCAAAATGACAATAACTTTGTGTATCCCTAAAATAACTTTGTGTATCCCTAACCTTAAAGAGTAAACTTTGTGTATCCTTAGCATAAGTAATAGACTTAACCATATATGGAATTAATCTTGGAACTAGCTACAGTACTCTCCTTGGACCCCCCCCTTTTTCTTTGACCAAGAAGAGGAGCTAGTTGATCACTTGCCTTAAAGCTACACGTCTTAGTGAGCCTTTCAGCAAACAAGGAGGTGTAGTTACTACAAAAATTACTGGTCGAACACCAAATTTCTTTACTGTGTATCTAAGAGTCTGGGCATAGGACCGGACATAGTGCACTTAACATCTCACTCCAGGATTACTTGTGCAAATAATCTTGCATACAGTACAGTATTCTTATTTGTTATTGGCTTCTAAGTGCCAATAAGGATATTTTCTTACAGTTTCTTACAGTAGATCCTCTGGAAAAAGGCAAAACTATGCCTGTGTATCCAGCTCAGTACCAGTACTTGCACTGCTGCGGTCGTTCACGGTGTTGGCGGCGGCGGTAGCAGACACAACATTTTTACTATTCTGTATTTTTGTTTTATAATCAAACTTCAAATCTTGTCTTCCCCATGCTTTATCAAGATTACTTTCAAACTCCCTTATTGATTCGGAATCGACTATATTTGGCCCTATTTAGCCTATATCTAAGCTGGTATGCTCCATATGCCCACTACTAGAGATAGAACTAACTTCATAGTAACACTGATTAACTATGGAGTGTCATTTGTAATGGATGCCACTTTGAAGTGCAGTACCTGTAATGGTAAAAAATACTATGTAATTGTTGAGAAAAATAAAAGAGGACACACTTAAATGTGAATATGTTGAAAGATCAATTGAAGCCATCATGGTACTTTACGCTTCTCATACATCTTGGGGGGGGGGGGGGGGGGGGTGCCACTTGTTACAGGCAGTTTTGCCTTTTGTTTTCTTCATTCACATAGAGGAAAAACAAAAACTATGGACCTTTAACCCTTTCAGACTCATATGACGCAGAGGTTGCCAGATTAGCAATAAGAAATAGAGTTCTCTCACGCTTATAATTACCTCTCCAAAATTAGTTTTCTGCCCACAGCTAACTCAAAGACAACTGCAGAGGTTGAAGTAACTAAATTAAAGGTTTCTAATTACCCCTGATGGTAACAAAGGCTTTAAAGTATCCCTAATAGGCTCAAAATTGCGTCATATGTCTGAGAGGGTTAAGCCTAAACCGACCAACCAGGTTCTCAAATTTTAACAATTTGGTATTAAGACAAATAAATATGAATAAGGAATACATGAAAACATACATAGAAATAAATATGAATAAAGAATACATGAAAATATACATTAACTTACATTGTTTTGGCAGTTTGATCACTTCCAAAAACATAGTACAGTACCTCCTCGGAGATCAAGGAAACTGCCAATAGATAGATTAACTTCATACAGTGTACTGTATTTGATAACAATGATTAAAAAGAAGGAACTCTGTTTTAGGACTAGTTTGGAATGGTCTCACTTGCCAGCCTGTAATCAACCATCTTAATTTTCAGGCGGCCATGATATGTGCATGTGGGTCACCTCTTGGCCTAGGTACAGACATTGGTGGATCTGTTCGTACTCCAGCATTCTTCTGTGGACTCTTTGGCCACAAACCCACAGCTGGTGAGTTACTGTTCATTATATATTAACTCTATCACGCCCAGTTAACTATTTTTGAAACTTATTACCACTATCTGTTCACTCTCGAGCGCCATTTGCACTACCCGGTTACCGCGAGCAGATACACATATGTTATTGCTCTGTTTTAACCCACAATAATCTCTCTACATGTAATGTATTATACAGTTTCTTACAGTTTCTTACAGTAGATCCTCTGGAAAAAGGCAAACTAGGCTTGTGTATCCAGCTCAGTACCAGTACTTGCACTGCTGCGGTCGTTCACGGTGTTGGCGGCGGCGGTAGCAGACGCAAATTTTTTACTATTCTGTATTTTTGCTTTATAATCAAACTTCAAATCTTGTCTTCCCCATGCTTTATCAAGATTACTTTCAAACTCCCTTATTGATTCGGAATCTACTACATACTGGGGCAGTGCGTTCCACTCATTTACCACTCTATCACAAAATGAGTTCTTTGCCTTCTCAAGCCTATTTCTTTCTTTGTAAATTGTCTTTGAGTGTCCTCTTGTTTTTGTTCCCTCCCGCATCAAGAAGATACCTTCACACACATCCTCATCATATGTTCCTGACACTATCTTAAAAGTCTCTATCATATCCCCTCTCTTTCTCCTATATGCCAGTGTCGGAAGCCCCAGTGTCCTCAACCTCTGCTCATAGCCCTGTTCTTCAACGTTGGTACTAGCTTGCTAGCTCTCCTCTGCACTTTCTCCACTGCTTCTATATCCTTTACCATATATGGAGCCCACACCTGGTTCGCATATTCCAGGTGCGGCCTAACCAGCGCTGTATAGAGATTCCTGAAGATTTCTTCGTCAAGTGACACAAATGTCCTTATCAGCCCTACAATTCTATTGGCTTTGTTTATCTTTTCCGCTAAATGTTCTGAGAAATTTAACTTATTGTCTATATCCTTTTCTGCATTCACTTCCTCCATCGCTTCATACATACTGTATCCTACCTTGTCTATCTTGCTTGTCCCAATCCGCATGTACTTGCATTTTTTTGGATGAAAAGGCATTAACCAATGCTCAGACCATCCCTTCATGCCCTCCACATCTCCTTGAAGCAAACCCACATCTTCCTTACTCCTCACTCTTCTATACAGCTTAGTGTCATCCGCATACAGGTATACCTCACTTCCATTAGTTATAACTTCAGGTAAGTCGTTGATAAATATAACGAACAGTAGTGGTCCCAACACAGATCCCTGAGGAACCCCACTTGTAATTTCCCTCCACCCCGAGCCTATTCCATTCACCAGCACCCTCTGTCTCCGATCTTTCAGGAAGGCTTCTATCCATTTCACACATTTCTCCCCTATATTATAGCTTCTAACTTTCTCTATTAACCTTTTATGTGGGACCTTATCGAAGGCCTTCATAAAATCACAATATATATACCACGTCTATTACATCACCATCCTCTAGAATTTGCATCCAATCATCTACCACCTTATTTAGCTGTAGAACCGTCGACCTCCCCGGCAAGAATCCGAACTGTCTCCCACTGAAAAGTTGGTTTGATTTCATATGCTCCATTATTCCTTCTCTAATTTCCGTTTCCATTAGTTTACACACAACACTTGTCAAACTGACTGGTCTATAATTTCCTGGGTCATTTCTCTTTCCCTTCTTAACCCCTTATTGGCGGCGCTCGACTTAAGTCGTGCACCAATTTGCAGCAAGTTAGGAGCATTATTAAGGCTTTTAAAGGGTTAAAATCGAGTGCAAATGGCCGGGAGCACAGCGGGCCAGACAGCCGACTCCCAGGGCTTACCGCTGCCCATTAACTCATGTTCCCTGTGTTCTCGAGAGGCCGGCAGTGTAGCCAGTAGTGAGCATAGCTGGGAAAAATATACCGATATATGCTAAACTCCCATGTTCGTGGCATCACTGCAAGAGAACCACGAGTGCTATGTAGCTCGTTCTGGTCTCATTTTGAAGCTTTTAGCGCCTAGGTTTTTGCTAAATAATTTATTTTTTCTTGCAGATGCTTGATTTATCATGCAGGAGGGCCTGAATATGCCCAAATGAGCCCAAAACACCCTGCTAGACAAGGGTTATATATAGCTGTTATGTTCGCCTCTCTCCAGTTCATCGGGATTTGTCCTGTATTAAACGATACCTCAAATAACATTTTCAATGGCTCTACTAACATCTCACATGTTAGTAGAACGACCGTGAATGACCGCAGCAGTGCAAGTACTGGTACTGAGCTGGATACACAGGCCTAGTTTTCCTTTTTCCAGAGGATCTACTGTAAGAAATTGTAAGAAACATCCTTCCTTTATGATTCTTGGGTGTATCCGATCCGGTCCCGGGGACTTACTTCTGTTCATTTTTTCTATAGCCCTTCTTATTCTAGCATGGGAAAACTCTATTAGTTCTAGTGCAGGTGCCTGTTTGATGGGAATATTTGGCACTGCATCATCCGACTCTACTGTTAGTACCCCCCAAAGTTCTCCGCTCTACTCCCATCATCCAACCCCCCTACCAGCTCTGGGATCCCTACTCTTCTTGTTAACTTTTCCTGAATGTACTTCCAGAATATTTTTGGGTTATCCTTCACGTTTCTTGCAATCTCTCTCTCCCTTTCCTTTACCCCCCTCCTTGTCTTCCACCTTATTTTATTGTTTATCTGTCTATTTTCCAAATCCACTACTTTAGCTTCTATACTAGACCCCCTGTTCTTTTTTAACACTTTTAATCTATCCCACAATCGTTTCTTTCTTCTTATCAAAGTCCACAGCGTTGTTGTTGTTGTTGCTGTTCCCCAAGCTGCCTGGCCGAACAGCCCCAAGGCCCCGAGCAAGGCCAAGGCCATAACCGAGAGCCCCCACAGAACCCTCCCTGCCGACCACAATAAAGCCTGGGTGACCGAAGCCACTCCATGGCGGGGAGCTTAGGAGGGTGCGGAAACGCCCGGGAAACCAAAGCCTCACCCAGGGCCCTGTACCCCTCAGCAATTATGAAGAGAAAGTTGAGGGGCAAAGGAAAAATGTGACGCTTTGGCTTCCAATCTTGGTAGATTGAGAGGTCAATCCACGGAAGAGACGCCGTCACTTGAGATCTAGAAAATATATAAGTAAAAGGAACAGTCAGAGTTAGCTATGGGTATGGCAGAGATTGCTCAATTCTCACTCTGATAGACCAGCCCATCACCAACTTTCATTGGTAATTCTGGGTTCGTTCTTTTCCTCAATTTTGTTTTATCCTTATATTCCCTTACTGGTACACATTTGGTTATAACATCCTCCAGTTTGACTCTAAACTTCCTCCACATTCCTTCAGCGTCTTCACCGTTCAAGTATTCCCCCCAGTCAATGTCCAGACACCTTCTCAGCAGCTCATAATCTGCTCTGTCATACATGTATATTTTTGTATTGCTTCTATCATCCCTCTCTGTTTTAATATTGCAACTAAAACTTATACAGGCATGGTCACTACGACCTATAGGGCTATCCACATATACATCCAATGATAGAGCAAGACGCAAATAATTACTAGTGGTTTGCTCCGTCAATGATTTGAGAGCCTATATTTATTATATGGCCTTGCCCTGGTCGCTTAGGACCCAGTTTTACCTTAATCATGTTGGTCAAGAACCATAAACATACTAAGGGGAACCCTAAATATTTCCTTAGGTACATCCTTGAAAGTGGATTCCTTTAAGAAGATAAAAATGAAAATACTAGAAGTAGTCGTTCCCTAGGCTGCCTGGCCGAACAGCCCCCTCAAAATACTAGTTGATTTGAATGTCGTACCCTGCTTTCCAATGTTCGCTGTACTACGTTTCCCATCATTGCCGTAATTCGCCAGACGACTAGATTCTTCCTCTCTTGATCGACACTGAGCCCGTCGGACGTCTGCCGCTTCTTCTCTGTGCCATTGTGTTGCCCCTTCTAGCTCCCTTTGCATGTGTCACTTGTGAGTCAATATTCCATTTAGACAGTAATATAAGAGGAATTCTTTTTAATATACAGTGGAGCCCCCATCTTCGCCACAGCAGTCTCGCTGTTTCAATTTTCGCGGTACACACCAAATATTCCCAATTTCCATGTTCGCTCTAAAAGCTTCAATCTTCGCACAAAAATCCCAGTCGAAACCCGAAAAACTAGCAAAAATAATGAAAAACTCTACATAAAACATAAACAAAAACAATAAAAAAAGTTTAACTGAACTAAAATAATCTGCCATCTGCCAGGTGTTTGCCACTTAGAAACAAAATCCGAGTGAATCCGATCGTCAAATGCGCAACATGCTGCCGCCATCTTTGTATGACGTCATCACTAGGCAGACGCTTACAGTCCACTCGTATTTGTGTTGAAAATTGGGAGGTTTAACGACCCTCCCAATACCAAATGAGGTGAACCTCCTATTTGGTCGTAGCCTCGGAGTATCCAACGTAGAGCTATATACTTATCGTATAATTCTGCTCCGCTCTAGAGCGGGCAATTATTGAAATCACTAGCGCGATAAAACGATAACATCTAGAGTAGCACCTTACTCTCTCTACTAGGTACGTTGTACATACTTTGGAGGCCACTATTTGAAAAGAAAAATAAGAAAATATTGATGAGAAAGAAGAGAAAATTACAGGATTTTAGGCCATCCTATCTGGCTCCTTCAGCCGTCTTGACGGATCCACCCCACTACCCGACAGGGTTCATTGGGCCTTCCCGGTATCAAGTTACAAGAGACAAGATTGGATGGGCAGGGGTACGGCGCGAGGGCGGGATACTATGACGTTGGATACTCCGAGGCTACGACCAAATAGGAGGTTTACCTCATTTGGTATTGGGAGGGTCGTTAAACCTCCCAATTTAGTAGTAGCCTCTACGTTCCAATGTAGAGCTAGAGTACCAAATTGGAGGCGGACATACAAGCTGAAAACACAAACTTTAGCCATTAGGTAATATCAGGACCATAAAAGACAGACTTAAACAAGAGAGTTTATATAAAAGAGTGTACTGACAGGTGCATATCAAGAGAGGTCAAGTACAGTCAAATCTTATGTAATGGTATATCTTAGCCTAAGACAAGAATGATGCATTTCATAAGGGATAATATGAATCCCCGGATGCCCCCCCCCCGGAGCCTTCTGGAAGAAGGCAGGAAGAGTCATAAAGGAAGGAATGACTTCAGACAGTTGCCGAAGAGGAGGACCGTACATGACGGGATGATAATACATGAGGAGAATCAGTGACTAGCACGAAAAACCGGATGACCAAAACAAGTGAGATGATGTAGAACATACAAGATCATGGAGCATACACAAGATAAGAGAGGACATCAATATCTTAACCTAGTGAATCCATAAACATAGGTGCAGGTATGGGTATAGTGCAGGAAGAACCCCCCCGTCTGTACAAAGCAGTAGTACCCATAATATAATGAGGGAAGACAGACACATATGGAAGAGGAGTACTGTACCGGAGGTACCGAGAATACCTGAGCATATCCAGCGTGGAGCAGCAGGACCCCCTGAAAAAACAGTAGCAGAAGGGGGTGCATACATAAAAATCAATATGTAGGAGACTTAAGACTAGAAAGAATAAAACATCTTAGCCTAGGAAAGTCCTTAACCCTAAGTGCACATAAGGGAATATGAATAACATGTACCCCACCCCAATAAAGGAATGACCGGAAAGGAAAAGGGACAAAAGACAGAGGGAATAGTGCAGGGAGACCCTAACTAACCCGCTGGCCCAACGCAACACAAGGACGCCCCGGCCTGTCCGTGGACATGGACAGATAGGAGGAGACAAACGTGTTGGAGGAAGACCACAGCCCTGTGTCGGCAATATCCGGAAGCGAATGATTATTAAGAAACCGTATCGTCGCAGCGTATGAACGAATGTCATGGGCAGTGCCCTGAACTTGAGGGTTGCTGGCCCGAATAATCCGACACAGGCGAATTCCTACCGCACGTTTACCAAGCCTCCTACCAGTACGAGGCGCTACCCACAATGCCAACCCCGACATCGGCCTGACTGACTCCACATAAGAATGGAGAGCGTGAACGGGGCATAAAAGATGATGAGCCCTACCCCGTTTCAAAGCCGGGACAGTAAAAGGTTTAAAAACGTGAGTCTCTCGCTCATTCTTAGCAATAAAATGAACCGACGGGGCCAAGGTGACCGACCCAAGGAGGGGAGAAAACCTCATGCAATTCTGGGCCCGAGACATGGCGGCCATCTCCGAGACACTCTCACCCGTTGCTAAAGCTAGAAGGAACAGGGTTTTGTCAAGTAGGTGTTCAGGTGATGGGTTCGTAGTGTAAGGGGCAGACGAGAGCAGTTTGAGAGCCTCCGCCAGAGACCATTGAGGAGGAATCTGGCGCGGGGGTGGTCTAAGCCTAAAACAGGCACGCATGAAGAAATCCAATTCTTTTTGAGGAACGACCAACCCCGTTAACTTCTCAAACGGCTCCCGGATGGCAGACAGGTGGTTCCTAAGGGTGTTGAACATGTTGTGACGTGTCTCAAATAAATAATTGAGGTAGTGAAAAACCAACGCCACCGATGGCAGTGTCTGTGACGTGTCGTGTATCCAAGAAGTAAAACTGTGCCAGTGAGAGTCGTACGTCTTCCATATGGATTGTGTCCAGTGAAGAGTAAATTTGTTAGTTAATGATCTTCCAAACGTTGGCAGCCACCCTGCCTCACAAACATCCACGATGTGAATGCCAACGAGGTCCCTAGGTCTCCAATCAACCCCAAGTGGAAGTCGGAGACCAACAGGGGAACGGGACTCGGGCACCATCGCTTCAGCTGAGCGTACCAGGCTTGGGCCGGCCAGATGGGCGCGATCAACCAAACTTTGCCCTGGTACTCTCTCAGCCTGTGGAGGACCATGCACATCAAAAGCGCGTCGGGTGGAGGAAACACATATAGAGACTGCCACCTGCTCCAGTCCTCGCTGAAAGTGTCCGGTCCCCCCGCTGGAGTTCGAATCCAGCGGGTCAGGAACACAGGCAACTTGTTCGTCTCGGACGAGGCGAACAAGTCGACCTGCGGAACACCCCAGGAGGCCGCGAGGTCGTCGAATACGGTTTGTTTGAAAGACCATTCTACCTGGGTGCTCTGTCCCCTCGACAGAGCATCCGCCCATAGGTTGGCCGTCCCGGGCAGGTAGGTCGCATGCAGTGTGATGTTGTAAAGGTCTGCCTGGAAAAACAGTGACTCCGCCAGGTCCTGAAGAACGGCGGACCTGGAGGATCCCTGTTTCTGTATGCAATGAACTGCAGTCATGTTGTCCATCCTGAAGGCCATCGACCTGCCGGCGAGGGCCTGCCCATGATCCCTCAGGAAGAACAACGGAACTAACAGTTCCAAGACGTTTATGTGAAGATGAGTGAGGCCTGACCACCTGCCTTGACCTTGGTGTCCCGTGTTTGACTGGTAACCCCAACCTACCTCGCTCGACGCATCTGTGTCGATCCAGATGGTCGGCGGCGGCGAAGTCCAGGACACAGCCCTCGCGAGCGTGCCCCGAACCACCCAGTGTGTCAATTGTAAGTGGATCGAGCGCGGAATCGGTCGCAGCCGATGTGGAGGCAGTAGCGGAAAAGCCCTGTTGCCTAGTTGAATCAGGCGTTGGAGTCTGAGCCTGAGCCTCCCTAAGGGAACGGTCAGAGACGCCCAATTGAGTGACCCGATCAGCGAGTCCCAGAGTTTCCTGGTAATCGAGACAGAGTGCAATGCGTCAACAAATTTCCTTCGAATTTTCAACGCATTCACCCGGCTCTGTCTGACAGTCGCGCTCGCCATGTCCCAGTCGAGGCCCACCCACGTCACTTCTTGCGACGGCGTGAGGCATGACTTGGGAACGTTTACCTTGAAGCCTAACCGTGTGATGTGTTGGATGACAAGGAGAGTGTCGTGTACACAACGGGTGGGAGAGTCCGCGGTGATGAGCCAATCGTCCAAGTAAAACAGGATCTGAATCCCCTGACTGAGCAGGGGAGTCAGAGCCTGTTTGACGAGTTTCGTAAAGACTCTCGGTGCGATGTTGAGACCGAAGGGCAGCCTGTCGAACGTGAACACCCTCTCGTGCAGCTGGAGCGCCAGATAACCCTGGAACCAAGGAGCTATCGGAACATGCCAGTAAGCGTCCTTGAGATCCAGGGAAACCACCCAGCAACCGGGACGGAGCGCCAACCGCACCTGACTGATGGTAAGCATCCGAAAGTGGTCGTTCACGACGTGCAGATTGAGGCACGACAGGTCGACCACCGGTCTCATCGCATCGCAGTCCTTCTTGGGGACCAGAAAAACATGAGAGAGGAAGACTCGCTGGTGAGGCGAGACCTCCCGAATTATCCCATCCTTGTGCATAGCCAGAATAACCTCGGCCACGTCCGAAGACACAGACCGATGTTTGGGAGGCATTCTGAGTGGAGGCCTTGACTGCCACCTCTAGGACAGACCTCGCTTTACTACCCGACGCGCCCACGACCGGCGAGGCCATTGCCGATAGTGGGGGCGAAAAAAGCCGGTAGGGGCGCCTTGAGTGATGGCAACCACCGTTTCGGCGAGGCAGTCGGGAGAAGGGAGATAGGATAGTCCTGGAGGCACTAGGCATTTTTTGCCGCGGAGATGTCCCCGGGCTTGCCGCGCCTAGACTGACCGCCTCGGTTAGTCCCTCCCCGATAGCGACTGCCCCGTTGAAACTGGCGCCGACCTTCCTGCGTCGGCCGCCTATCCACCTGCCTCTGGTCGACTCGCCGAGAGGAGGCCTCAATAGCGAGGTGCTGAGAAGGGCGAGGTGGTGAGCGACGGTCATACAGACGGCGCGATGAAGACTTCACCACCTGACGCGCCTTATCTGGCGGCGTGAAACAGGGCTGAGGCAATTCAACAAACGCCAACTTAGGCGCATTGAGCCATGCCCAGTACTTAGGGTCTACCCCGGACGAAGACGTGACTAGGCTCGACACGAACGATGAGTCGTGCTGTGGAAGCGAGGAAGAACCCTCCGACGACCGAAGCCCGAAGTCCAAGCCTTCAGCCAGCCACAAATCCCAAGGACCTCCCTCGAGATGAGGAAGCCGAACCATGAGGTTACCCTCTACGTCCCGAGCATTCCCCACCAAGGGAAGGCCCGCGATGGCTGACAGAGCGGGCGCATCGACATTGATGTCGTGTCGAGCAAAGTCCGACCATAACTTATGAGACCCAGAGGGCGACACTTGAGGACGGTACGTAAAAAACTGTAGATCCGTCCTCCCAGGGTGAGCCCTGATGTCGACCTCAGGGACTAGACCGTCCGGAGTCAAAGCCCGAAAATGACCCTTGACGTTAACCTGCACCTGCCAGCTCTCCAAAACAGGGCGCTCCCCCGGCGCCTGGGTAGAAGCCCTTTCCGGGTGTGAAGCCGTCACGTTCCGCCACGACGACGGCTCTCCATAAAGAGAAGGAAAGCGACGTTTCGGAATCTTGTATTTTCCCAAGGACGGAACGGTGACAGGCTGCCCAACCATCCCGAACCCACTCCCTGGTAGCATGACAAAAGAAGGAGATGCAGCCGGGGAGGGAACGGGAGGGGCGACAACAGGATCAACAGGCACAGAGAGAGCAGGACGAGTTGGCAGGAGGTCCACAAATGGCGGAAGATGATTCACAAGAGGAACCACAGGAGGAATGGGAGTAGGACGCTCCAAGCCTCCCGCCATCAGTGCCGGCGTCTCTTGTAGGGAGGCAAACCGTGCAGCGTTAGCCTCCTCAGCCCTAACCTGGGCCTCCTGGATGGCCCGAATAGGAAGGACCCATCCAGGGTCGCCGGTCGGTGAAGAGGAAGACGAAAAGATGGTCCGGCGACGTTTCCTACGGCTGGGCGACCGACGAGGCAACGGAGTATAATAGAACGACTCCCGTGGCGAGTCCTCAACCACATCGCCATCAAACTCTTCATCGCTCCCGCCACTCAGTTCCACGAGGTCACAGGCAGCCCCCTCCTGACCAGACCCTACAACCTCCACACTGGCGCCTTGCACTGCCAGAGGTACGGGTCCACTTTTCCGAGCAGGAGAAGGCTGGCCACACGGAAAGTCAGACTCGACAAAGCCAGGAGAATCCGGTAGACCCTCGCGGACAAGAAGAGGGGAGGCCGAAGCAAACAGAGCCCCCGCCTTCTTAGGTGGAGGAGTAGGCGGTAACAGTGGTAGCAGAGCCAACGGCAACGAAGGCGGAGGAGCCGATGGTAGATGTCCAGCGGCCTGCGACCAGCGACCTCCTTGATCAGCTCATGGGTGGTACGACGACCAGGTGAGAAGGCCGAAACACCAGCAGGAACACGGACCGGGGGAAGCGCCTTCATCTTAGGGCGAAAAGTCGTCGAGCCCGGAGACGTGCGGACGGAAGCTGCAGGGCGGCGGGACGGCGAAGACTTCCGGCGACGTGGAGAAGCTGAGTGCTGCCGCTTCGACCCCGCTGTGTCCGCCGAGAACGGAGACACACCAGACTGAGGGACCTGCGAAGCGGTGACCACTGGGCGCGGAGACTCCAGAGGAAGGTTCAGCAAGGCGCGAACCCCTTCGTCCATGAAGCGGGGGACCCGATGTAAATGGTCCTTAACATACCGAGCCACGCCCGACCATGCAGCGGTGAGGTTGATCCGTGCCGTCTCAGCATCCGGCGAAGTAGGGCGAGACTCAATAGTCATAATGTTGACGAGACACGGGCCACACCTTCTGGGGGTGAAGCCATCACGGCAGTAGCACGCAGCATGGGTGGGGCACTCAGTATGCCCAGCTCCCATAGCCGGACGGGCACACCCATGGCGCGCGCAGTCAGGGAGCGACATCCGCACTGTAAGCGAAGGGAGAAATGAAAAATGTCCCAGACGAAGCACAGAGAAAGAATAAGCACAAATTTCAGGAATGTATGACAGTATGCACAAAAAACACACAAAAGATTCCATGCATCATGATAGGTACATAAAAGTAATAACACCCCCCCCCCACCCCCCCTGTGGAGAAGGACGGAGACAGACCCCCCCATGTGGGAGGGCCAAGCATATATCATAAGCAGCAACAGTCCGAAGAACCCCAAAAACCCAGGTCAGAAAAGACCAAGGTGCAGGTGCAAACACCCTGAAATAAAGCATGACAGCTATATAAGAACCGAAAAGGGTACCTGAGGGTGAAGGGACCGAAGAGGAGATGGCAGTCCAAGGGACCCAGCAGTGCAGAGCGGGAACACAGCCTGATGTAAAGGAGAAGGTTATTAGACACTGTAACCGACAAACCCCAAGTACAAACAAGGCAATATTGGCCAAAAAATAGTGCCAGGGCCGAGAGGGCAAGTCCGCTCTAGAGCGGGAAAGTCCGCTCCAGAGCGGAGCAGACAGACCCGCTCCAGAGCGGACTACACCCTCCCGCTCCAGAGCGGGGCATGCATGCATGACAATGGCAGTCAAGGCAAAGGAGAAAGGCATGCGCACAGCGAACAAGAGAGCCAGGGCATCAGAAGGCAAGGCCTAGGACCGACCTGGAGCAGGACTGGCGTCCGCTCCAGAGCGGAACAATCGTAGAGTAGAGTAGGGGCCTAGCCTTGGTTGAGTGGCAGATAAAAACAAAAACACAGGGCACACTCCAATGCGAAACATGTGAAGGTAAGCAAAACATAAGGCCAAAATAACCCGTCAAGGCAAGGGGGGCTATGCCCCCTTCATCACAAACGAAAGTGCACAAGTTAGCCTAACTTTTCGCAAAAACCACGCAATGAAAGCAGAAAATAAGCACAAATCGGAATAGAACCTACCAGGTAAACAAAACTAAGCCACCGCAAGTGAAAATGAAGATAAAACCAGGCAAAGGCCTAAATAACAACACTCGCCGAAGGGCGACGCATGCGCAGAAGCGTGACCAACCAGTTTCGACGCCATACTCAAAGTAACACACCTAAGAGCCCATTTGAAGCATGCCTACATCACAGATCATCTGTCTAATAACCTTAGGTACCATAAATAAGGCCCACAACTCACCCAAAGGGTAGGCGACAGGAGTAGCAGCACAAAAATCGGGCGCACAGAAAACAGGGAGTGTGAAGCTTGAGTAGCGCGAAAAGGAATGCCCAATGAACCCTGTCGGGTAGTGGGGTGGATCCGTCAAGACGGCTGAAGGAGCCAGATAGGATGGCCTAAAATCCTGTAATTTTCTCTTCTTTCTCATCAATATTTTCTTATTTTTCTTTTCAAATAGTGGCCTCCAAAGTATGTACAACGTACCTAGTAGAGAGAGTAAGGTGCTACTCTAGATGTTATCGTTTTATCGCGCTAGTGATTTCGATAATTGCCCGCTCTAGAGCGGAGCAGAATTATACGATAAGTATATAGCTCTACGTTGGAACGTAGAGGCTACTACTAAATATAACTGTTTGCAAGCTTTTTTGTGCCTGCATCCCCTTATCTCTCGCGTTCATTATAACCTCTAGTACATCTGGTGATAGGGATGGTGGGCCTGGTGGTAGCAGTGAAGGAAATTCATGCTCAAAACACAGAGCAAAGGCCAGTCCGTGTCGGACGAAAGCAGGTGAAATAGCCTAGACGATGTTAGGCTAGGCTAAATATGACGATGATTTAAAATAAGTCTGTGTGGTAAGTAATCTTCTCATAATATGTATGTATACGTATTTTCCTCATAATATGTATTTATTGGATGTATTTGGGGCAAAATGGGTACTTGAGGGGTGACTGGACAAATTTAGAAGCTAGGCCTAGCCTAGGCCTAAAAATGTTCCCATGATAGAAACAATGCCCCAATCTACAGTATTTATAATGCACCTGAGTTTTATGGTTAGGACTGTTATTTAGTCCTGTCTACATTATTATTTACAATGCATAAGATTTAGGCCTACTTTATGTTGACAAATAACATGTTTTCATAGGCTATCTATCTATTGCCTGACGCCGTGATCCCCGAAGAGGTGGGAAAAAGTGCAACTTTTAGAATGAGCACGGAACCGATTATAATTTTCCCCATAAGAATAGTGCCCCGATCTTGGCTGTTTCAGTCTTAGCTCGTTTTCTGTGGAACCGATTAGGAGCTAAGATGGGGGCTCCACTGTACATACATACAAGTTTAACCCATGGGATCTGGGGGGCCTCATATGATCCTGACCGCTGTGTCCGGGGCCATTTTTGTACAGGCAAACTTCATAATTCAGTAGCTACTGATTGAGACCACTTAGAGCAGTCAATTCTTTTGCAAAATGTAGAACTTTTTGTTGTTTGTAGAATGCCATTAAGATGACATCGTTATGACCCGTGGTTGCCGTGTTATGATGATTTTAGAGGAGTTTTTTAGCCGCGCATTTTGCCTCATATGAGGCCTCCTGGATTCCTGCCAATTTTTTTTTTTTTGTTTTTGCCTCATATGAGGCCTCCCAGATTCCGAGGGTTAAAGACCGTTTTGTCCACAGAGAATGTGGTTACAGTCTCACGTCCTAAATGGCAGGTTTCCAGGCGGCCCTGTTGTCAAGTTTTTTATTCGGACCGGAATACCCGAGCCCACGTCATTCTAGGTCCACCAATACGCGCAGCTCCCCCCACGTTCACAGTCCGGCATTTCTTCACCCATTTCTGATCATCCATTCTCTCCACATGTCCAAACCAACCAAGTCGGCTCGCGCGCACCACTTCCTAATGCCCAGACGCCTTCTCAATTCCTCGCTCGATACCCTGTCCCTTAGATTAACACCACACATCTATCTCACCATTCTCTTCTCATTCCTTTCCATTCTATTGACATCCTCCGCTTTAACCGGCCACGTCTCCGAGGCATAGGTCATCGCGCTCCTAACACACGAGGTATACACCTTCCCTTTAAGGTGGGCTGGGAGCCCTCTCATGGTCAGGAGTGGCAACAGCTCTCTAAACTTTCCCCAGCCACTTCTGATCTAGCAATGGAGCTAGCTTCAGCGCCACCTCCGGCGGAAACCGTATCGCCCAGGTAGCAGAACATATTCACACACTCCAGCGTTACACTGTCGAAATCAACACTGACAGGCGGGTAATTTAATACAAGATCTCGCTTGCACACTGCACATTCAAAGTCTATGATTCTTGTCAAAGGTCCTCTAGCTCCACTACATCTCTTGTGTACCCAGTCACTACAGACGCAACATTGAATTGAATTACTTCCCACCCCCTTCCCACATACTGCGTATGGATAGTCGACGCTTCTTTCCATAATTCCACGTCCTACTCCACTAATCATGACCATTGTTTTATCCATGTTAACTCTTTGACCCTTATTTGCCATACCTTCCCTCCATCTTTTGAACTTCGCCTCTGCTTCCTGCGCACTATCTGCAATAAGAACTAGATCATCTGCATATGACATCTCCCATGAGAGTCCTATCCTAAACTCCCTTGACAGAGCCTCCAGGATTAAAAAAAACAGTAATGGGCTCAGAACTGAACCTTGGTGAACTCCAACCTTCATTGGGAACTCTTCGCTCAGGCCCCCGTTTACTCTAACTGCTGCCCGTGACCCCTCATACATTCTCATTATCACACGCACCAGTCACTCTTCTACTCCAAGTTTTCTCATAGCCCACTGCACTACCTCCCTGGGCACCTGTCAAAGGCCTTCTCCAAATCTACAAAAACTAGGCATAACTCCCTGTTTTTCTCTAAGTATATCTCTTGCATTTGCCTAGGAGTGAAGATAGCATCAGTTGTGCCACGTCCCGCATAAATCCAAACTGCATGTCGCTGATAGCAACACTTTCCCTGATCATGCATTCAAAGACCCTTTCGCTGACTTTCATGACTTGATCGAGCATTTTCAAACCCTGATAATTTTCCCTGTCTAAGGAGTCACCCTTGCCTTTGTATATTTACTATAACACTTTTCTGCCATGTATTGGGAATTTTTTTCCTCCTTTATGATAGCATTAATCAGCTCTGTGACAAATTTTAACCCCAATATCTCCAGCTGCTTTTAGCATCCTCAGCGACAATGCCGGAGCTCCCAGCGGCTTTTCCTGACTTCATTTGACAGTGTATTTGAAGGGTAGCTATTGATAGGGGTCACTTGAGGCATGCTATGCTTACAGGTACCTACCCGATAGCACTATCGTTAGGGAGTGCTGTAATTTTTTGTTTTTAATATTATAGATATCTTATCAATATTTGTATTTTGTACTATTGTTAATGTCTTGTCATATTGCAAATTTGATTTTAAATGAACATTTTGACATGTAGTTTCTTTATTCATGCAGAGTTTAATCAAATTTACCAGAATGTCCCGGACTTCTCAAATTGACTAATTCCTTGAACGTGACGATAGTGCGTTGTTATGTGTGCGATTAGTTTGCTTGGGACCCAGATGAACTTGCTCATGTAGTAATGTACACCCTATGTGGTGGATTGTGTTCTTTTATTTCATAAATTTTATTTTAGTAAGCTTTGTTTCCACATAGCAATTTTGATAAGTTATTTTGACTTTATATTGTCTTTGTCCCAGTTTTGGTTTGTTTAGTTTGCAAGTTTTGCATTTTAATCTATAGCACTTTTAACAGCATCGTACCCTATCAAAGGTGGAGGGCCTTGTGCTGGGACTACAGTGCTGAGCTGTTCCCTGTTCCATTCAAACTCCACATTAAGGCGTCTTTCATAATGCTTCTTCCACGCCTCTCTGGTTTCGTTTTCTGTGTAAACAGTCATGCCACTGTCATTATTTATGCATTTTACACCCACGACATCCTGGCTTCAGTCCCTCACATTCTTAGCTAATTTATAAAACCCATTGGTATTATTAGTGCTGCAAACTTGTTCTATTACGCTATCCTGTATGGTTTTCTTTGCCCTGTAGACCTCTCTTCTAGCATTACGTTTGACGGACAGGTATTCTTCCTTGCTGCCACCTTCCTTCCATACTTTGAAGCATCTCTTCTCTCTGATTGCAGCTTCGACATCGTTGTTCCACCACCAGAACTTTAGTCTGGGTGGCCCCTTTGTTTTGCCACAGACTTTGTCTGTGGTATCGAGGAGGCTGCGCTCTATAAAGTTCCATTTGCCATCAATATCATCTGGCCTAACACCCATTCTCCTTTCGATTTCCATCATTTCGTTGTGGAATCTGTCTCTGTACTCCTCTTTTTCCAACAACCATACTTTCCTTTTTGGCAAATGAACTTTCTTTCTAACAGGAACTCTACCTAGGCACATGTCACACAATAGGAGTTTGTGTTAGGGGATGCATTCTTCACCTGGTATAATCTTAGTGTCTCTAACCCATTTCCTGTCAGATTTGCTGATAAGGAAGTAGTCTATCTGGCTACTGGAGCCACCTGATTCATATGTTATCAGATGGCTCATCCTTTTCCTAAACATAGTATTGCACACCACCATCCCTGTGGCAGTAGAGTGCTCCAGTATGTATTCACCTCCCAGGTTCCTTCGGCCATAACCCTGTCCTCCGTGCACTCCCTCATATCCGTCGACACCTGCCCCGACATGTCCATTCAAGTCTCCTCCCACAATTACTACCTCCCATTCCTTGCATCCGACAACCACCCCTATACTCTATTTTTTTCCAGCTGATGGTAAATTGAAACCCATAGTAGCTGATTTATCGATACTTAATGGAAATATATGAAACTACTATGGCTGTGTCGTACTAATGCCAAGTTTTCATAAGTAGCATCATATTTCGCTACAAAATCTACCTTATGGCTGAGTAACAAAGATAGTAACATGACAATTTACCCTCAGCTGGAAAAAAATAGACTATAGTAATTCATTCCAGAACCGTTCTTTGACATCTGTAGCTAAGCCTGCTTGGGGGGCATATGCTGATATAACATCTATGACTTTCATTCTTAGTAAAATCAGTCTTTTCATTAAACCTTTTAACTTCTATAACACAATCTGCTCACCACCTCTCTACCACCAGGAAACCCACCCCTCCTGTACCATGTTCATTTCCCTTCCATATAAAGCGTTAATTTTTACCCGTAATTCACCTCGCACTCCCCCCTTTCCACCGGGTTTCCTGGGCGCAACATTATAGGTTTGACTCCTGCAAGGAGATAATGAAAACCTAATATTTAGTAGTGGCCCCGGAATCATTGACGATATGCCTATTACATAAGGCTACCTCTTCAAACGCCCATAAGCGCAGTTTGGAACTACCGCCGCAGAGCTCAGAGGAACCTTCATCATAAGCACACACTAAATCACTCATGGATTCGTCTTTATGATTGGGTTCTCACTACGAAAAAACTTTGTAAAAAATATAAAATAAAAATCAATTAAGAATAACTATACATAAAGCTTTCCATTTCCGTGGATGTACTTTTTGTGGATTCTGGACCAGACGTTGAAACGCGCGTCATTCCATCTTCAACTGACATATCAAGTATAATAAAATCCGTAATACATCAACGAATGGGAAGGGGATGGTCGGGAGGGCCCCAATCGTCAATGATTCCGGGGCCACTACTAAATATTAGGTTTTCTTTATCTCCTTGCAGGAGTCAAACCTATAATTTATTAGTGGCCCCTTCATCATTGACGATATGCCTGATATCTCAAGACTGGAGGGGGACATTCGTAATCATATCATAACCATTGCAAATAGTATAGGCAGATAAACAAACAACCACTGGGAGGTTTGACGTACCTCCCAACCTACCAAATAGGAAAACCTACTATTTGGTAGTAGTCTTGGAAAATCCAACGTCAAGGCTATTAACCTAATTGCAATGACGACTTGTCTATTTTGACTGCTATGTCGTCATTCCAACCGCGGTTAAAAAGAAAACGTCTAGAGTCTACTCCTTATCTTGCTCTAGGAGACGTTGTACATTAACCAAAACTACCACCGAAGGTGAAAAAAGCATAGAAGAGAAGAAAAAGGGGTTTACCTTAGTTACCGCTTAAGGCCCATCCCGTGTTCCGTCATGTGCAGATCCCTGTCGAACGTGCGCATGAGCGACCCTCTCTTGTCATCACATCTCACGTCAGCAGAAGAACGCGGATGGGCAGGGGTCCGGCGTGAGGGAGGGTATTATGTACGTTGGATTTTCCAAGACTACTACCAAATAGTAGGTTTTCCTATTTGGTAGGTTGGGAGGTACGTCAAACCTCCCAATTTGTTAGTAGTCTTGGCAAATCCAACGTCAAGGCTGCATAACAAATAGGAGGAGGACATCCAAGCCCAACCTACCAAAAAAACCAATGCATAAAACAAAATTACGAATGACAAAGACACAATTTAAACAAGAGAGTTTAATAAAAGAGTGAAAAAATTAGGAGTAGCTAAAAAGAACAGTTTTAACACATGCCCGTCATTCATAGTAATGCAAAAACATAGACTTGTCTGAAACCAAAAAGGTACTGTACCCAAAATCCCTTTTCTTCAAAAAACCAACAAAAACACTGAACACAAGAACAAAACACAATTTTCAATGTGGCAAAAACACTTATGTACTGGAACAATACATAATCCCAAACTTGCAATCCAGTGTTGCAAACCCATACACCCCCCCCCCCCCCTTTGTCAAAAAAACAAAGGAAAAGAACGAGGGACAAGGGGGGAAGACCAGGGATCTTCGCCAGAGCACCAGGAAACACGACCCCCGAGAGCAATCACCGGCCGAGGGGGTCGAACACTGGACACGGAGAGGTAGGAGGAGATGAAGGAATTGATAGAAGACCACAAAACCGCTGAGGCGAAGGCAGGGAAGGATCGACGTGGCAGGAACCGGAAGGAGGCAGCAAAGGATCTGACATCGCGCGCAGAACCCCTACAAACAGGGTGACGGGCACGAACGGTCCGACAAACGTGGCGGCCCAGCTGCACCTGCTAGAGCCTCCCACCTGTCCGAGGAGACACCCACACAGCAGTACCCGAAGGCGGCGCCACAGACGCAACAGAGGAGTGCAAGGCTGACACCGGGCACAACACATGGCGAGGATGCCCACGCCGTAAAGCCTGGACGGCGAAAGGCTGGAAAACGGGGGCCTCCCTCCTATGCGTGGTAACAAAAGGTGGGGAGGAGGCGAACGAGACGCCATGCAAGGACGGGGAGAATCGCACGCAGTCCCGGGGCCGTGACAATGCCGCTAGTGCAGACACCCGATCCCCAGTGGCCAGAGCGACAAGGAAGAGTGGACGCCCGAGCAACGGAACCGGCGTAGCGGCCCTTGTATACGTGGGGGAAGCCAGAAGGACCAGAGCCCGCCCCAGATCCCACAGCGGAGGGACCTGGCGCGGAGGCGGTCGATCCCGGAAGGCAGCCGTCAGGAAGGAATCCAGCACCCGTGGCGGAACGACCAGCCCAGCGACGGGACCCAAAGAACCCCCCGGACGGCAGACAAGTGGGTACGTATAGCGTCGACTGGAAAGCGACGTGGACGGAAGAGGTGAAACAAGGAGCGTAGGACGAGGGAAGGAGAGCCAACAGGCAGGCGAGTGGCCTGTAGCCACCTAGTAAAAGACCTCCAGCGGGACCCGTAAGTCCCCCAAGGAGAAGACGGCCAGGAACGCTGCAGGAAGTCAGTCAGGGCCCGGCCGGGGACCGGGAGCCACCGTGCCTCATGAACAAGCACGATGCGAAGGCCAAAGAGGTCCGCAGGACCCCAACCTAGCCCAAGTGGAAGCCGGAGACAGGTAGAGGGACCGGACTCGGGCACCACCGCGGCAACCGGGCAGACCAAGTCCGGACCCCCCCCGGAGCGCGAGGCCGGAGGGAGAGGTCCAGAGGCAACTGGCGCGGCACCCCCGATGCGAACAAGGCGACCTCCGGAACACCTCAGGAAGCCGCGAGGTCGGCGAACACAGTCCGTTTCAACGCCCATTCTACAAGAACGCCCTGCCCTCTCGACAGGGCGACCGCCCAAAGGGTGGCAGGCCCGGGCAGGGAGGAGGCATGCAAGGAGAAGGGGTGTCAGTCCGCGAGGAAGAACAACTCCACCGAGACCCCCAATAGAGTCAACGACCTGGAGGACCCCCGCATAAGGAAACAGGGGACAGCTTGTCTGAGTGTCCAACCCGAAGGCCACCGACTTACCCCGAAGGGCCAGCGCGTGGTCCCGCAGGAAGAACAAAGGAACCAACAATCCGAGGGCATAGACAGGTAAGAGGAGGGAGACCCACCCATCTGCCGGGAAGTGGACGTCCCAGGTTCGATTGGGAACCTCACCCAACCTCGCTCGACGTATCTGTGGTTACCCAGACCGTCGGCGGGGGGGGGGGCGGTCCATGGCACAGCCGCAGAGAGCGAGCCCCGAGCAACCCAGCGACCGAAGCGTCGGCGAACGGTACGCGGGAGCGGCAGGAGCCGATCCATAGGGGCAACGGAAACACCGCGGTGCCCATGAGGAGGAGGCGGCGTAGCCAGAGGCTCCCTAAGGGAAGGGGCAGAGCGGCCCAATGCAGCGAACCCACGAACGAGTCCCAGAGCCACCCCGGGAGGGAGACCGAGTGCAACACGGCGAGGACCGTCCACCGAAGATGCACCGCGGCCGGCAGACCCCGGGTCACCGTAGCGCCGGACAAAACCCATGCGAGACCGACCCATGGCACGACACGCGACGGGGTCAAGCGTGACTTGGGAACATCGAAGGGGAACCCTAACCGTGCGATGTTGCGAACGACTGTGAGGGCGTCGCCAATGCACAGGCCTAGGGCGTCGGAAATTACCAACCAAACGGCCAAGGAAAACAGGAGCTGGAGCCCGCTCCTGAGGAGAGGACCCAGAGCCTGCCCCACCAGTGCGGAGAAGATCTGCGGCGCGATGTGGAGACCGAAGGGAAGGCCGTCGAACAGGAACACACGATCGGAAGTCCGAACGGCCAAGAATCGCTGGAAGCGAGGATGGAGAGGAACGAGCCAAGACACATCCTGGAGGGCCAGCGACACTACCCACGACAGAGGGCACAGGGCCAGGCGTACCAGGGGTACCGGCAGCATCCGAAACCGTGTGTGCACGATGTGCCCGTTGAGGGCCGACAGATCCACCACCGGTCGCATCGCGTCGCAGGTCGGCGACGGAACCAGAAAGACACGGGAGAGGAAAACCGGGTGACCGGCGGTCAACTCCCTCGACGCTACCCAGCTCGGGCATGGAAGTGAACACGTGGGCCACCTCTGAAGAGATGGGCCGTTGTCGGTGACAAGAGCGGAGTGGGGGTCTGGACGTCCACCTCCAGGTGAGACCCCTCCGCGCAACCCGCCGCCCCCAACGTCCCTCGCGGCTACCGAGGGGCGCAAGGGCGAAAACAACCCGAGGGAGCACCCGAGAGGAGGGGAGCGACCCGGTACGCCCAGGCGAGAAGGAGAACAAGGAGGCCGACCCAGAGAACTACACATTGTGTTGACGTGGAGGTACCCCCGGTACGGGCCGTGCGGGCATGAGCGCCACGTTGACCTCCTCTACCCCCGCCCCCCCCAACCTCGTCGAAAAGGGCGGGCCACCCCAACCCCAGGCCGGCGCGGGGCTGACCCCTTTGAAGGGCGGCCGGAAGTGGAAGGCCGGCCAGCCCCGACACAGAGGGGATGAAAGGGGCAAGAACAGAAGTGCGAGGCGGAACCGATGCACTGGCCAGCAACGTCCCAGTCCTGCGCCCGTGCAAGGCGGCAGCACTTGCAGCAGCACCCCGAAGAGGACCGGCAGAAGGACGGGACTGAGAAGACCCCGCGCGGCACAGCGCGTCGGTGCGTGACGTAAGCATGGTCCGTAACGACACAGCGCGGCGTCGTGTGGCGGAAGCAGGGGCCGCCGACAGAGAAGCGTAGCATTCCCAAGCATCCTGCGTAAAAAAACCCCGACGTGTATAGCGCAGAGTACAACAAACCCTGACGAATAACCAAGGGGGCCGGCCGGCAGAACGAAGACCGTACCGTCGTGCGGTGCCGAGTTGCCGCGCACAAAACCGCCTTCAGCTCGGGAACCAAAGACACCGCGAGCCGAAGGTGGACCCGCTGAACGCGGTCCAAACCCTCGCGAAGATCGCCTGGCGCAGACGCCTCGAAAAACCGCAGGTGGTGAACAGACGTCTGGAGGGAACCTAAAGACAAGACAATAAGTCCGTCACCCTCTGTCGCAAGGGAAAAACCTTGGCGACAGAGGGCTGATCCGGGGGAGAGAAGAACGGGGCAGCAATAGAACAAAGTTCAAGAACGGGCGCGCTCATCCAGGACCAGAACGCGCCGTCCAACCCGCCGACAGACACAAGAGGAGGCAAAATCAGGGACGACTCCGGGGGAGGGACGGAAGGAGAGCCGTCGACAGATCGGTGTGTGAAGTCGAAGGCCTCAGCAAACCAGGCCTCCAATGGGAGAGGGTGACCGAGCATGATGGCTAAGCCAGGCGTACCGGCGTCGCACAAACCTGTCCCATAGGAGGACAGACCCGTCAACACAGCCAGGGACTGAACAGCCGGAAAGATGTCAGGGCGGCTGAAGTCTGACCAGAGCGTAGGCCTGCAGAAGGGAGGGGGACCGTAGCAGGGGTAGGTAGGGTGAGGCGCGGAGGGTGAGTCACCGCCAAGAAGGGCGAGAAGAGGGAGTCTTCCATCGACTCCAAGCGCCCGTCGAAGCGTGACACAACCCAGCCCTGCATAGCCGACAATCGATCCGAGAGAGGCTACCCCCCCCCCCCCCCCCCCCAGATTGGGCGGCCCGCAGGGGCGAGCATGAGCGGGAGCGAGACCCACGACACGAACCAGCAGCGTCGCGGCCCAAGGAAGGCGAGCGACGACGGTTGTGTCGCCGTTGAGGGACTCGTCCCCGATCACGAACGGCCGAGGGGGAAACAGCACCATTCCCCTCTTCCAGCGACACATCAGCTCCTGAGAAAGGGGACCCCAAAACCTCGCGAAACCCCACCGAGGCAAGAGGAGGGGTACCCCCCTGGCGAGACGGTAAGTGAAGGTCAGGAAGAGAAGAATGAGGAGGAGCAGGACGACGGGAGTGGGAAGGCTGGCCGGGTGAAAGGAGGCCAGGAGCCGCGGGGGGAAACAGAGCAAGGATCCCCGGGGCTGAGATAACAGGGCGGCCCGACACCGAGGCGGATGAGGGAGGGACCACCACCGTGGGACGAGACCGTGAAGGAAGAATAGGCACTGAAGCAGGTGAAGTAGGAGAAGCAACGACATCCAGGCGGACCCTCCTGGACAGTGTAGGAGGAGGGAGCAGAGGGCCAGCTACAGCATGAACAACTGCGCGCGGAGAGGACAACGTAAGAGGAAGTCGTCTGGGCTGGGGAAGCGGGCGGAAGGGAGTAGAGCCCCTATCCGTAGAGGCCAGGGGAGGGCGCACAGGGGCAGAGCCGCTAAACCCCGGCCTCAGGGCGAGAACCATGACGAGGGCGATGGGCGTCGTCAAGGCGATCAGGAGGACGACGAGGCGAGCGAGAGCGTGGACGGAGCCGGGGAACCCCCCGACGATGGGACGACCGGCTGCGGGACCCAGGGGAGAGGGCCCGAGCAGGGAGAGGGCCAGGTGAACGGCCTTCAGTCGGGTCAGGGAGACGCGGATCCGGTCGGCAACAAAGGCCGGGGAACGGTGGCCCACAGTCCTAATGTGGCGGGAGACCATCGTCCACACCGACGGAAGGGAAGCAGAGGCCACAGCCACCGCCGAGGAACCAGGGCCATGGAGCAGCACAACCACCAGGGCCAGACAAGTGCCACACAGAGCAGGGAGGTAGGCCGTAGAGGACACACAGAGCGAGTGGCGCAAGCAGGACTTGTGCCTCTCCAAGCACGGGGAGCGACAAGCAAGGCGAAAGCAAGGCAGCCTACCTGCACTAGAAGAACACACACATGCAAACAGGTATCCGTACTCACCCTAAACTGGGAGCACAGAGGTAGGTGAGGAGGGCGGCCGAGGCGGAAGAGCACTAGCAGAACCTGCAAAGATGGAGAAAGTGTTAACCACCACTCAACATCTTACATGCAGGGCCTATAACACCAGTAAAGTGCATACACCAATATAGTATCAGGCAACAAGATGACATAAAAAAAGTCAATAGTGAAAGCCAACTATTACCGCAAATTTGCGGGCCAATGGAGGCATAACCGTACCGACACCACCCTCCCGCAATTTTGCGGGAGCCCCAACGATCTCCGCAAATTTGCGGGGAGCCGAAATGTCCCAGAGGACCGAATCAAGCCCCCGCAAATTTGCGGGACCGGCCGAGATGGTCCGGCGCCGAAAAAGCGAGAGGAGCGTCTAGGGAATACCAAAAGAGGCCCAGAAAAAAGCGTCATCTCCTTATGAACTCCAAGCGACGATGGCCATCAAGCTGAGCAGTGTCTTCCTTGATAATATCCTGACTCAACCGGTCAAGGGAGAGGCAAGGAAGACACACCAGGGGAGAGGAGGCACATCCCCCAGGAACCACCCAACCCACAGAGATAGAGCAAAGCCCATGAGGAGAAGTGGCAGGAAGGGTGGTTTGGCACAAACAGGGGCCCCCGTAGGGTACCCCAGGATTGGGCAAAAGGGTATGAAAGGATGGAGGTGAAAACAGTAAGGGAACACAAAAACCAGTAAATGAAACTGGCGAGAAAAAGGGTGGCCTAGCCGTGAGGAGAGAATGTGTCAGGGCCGAAAAACCCTGTGGTGTGAGGGAGGGGCCCCCGTGGGGTACCCCTGGATATCACGAACCACCAAGCGCCCAGGCCCTTGAGACACAGTGAAGGCTCGAAAGGGGGGACTCGGGAATAACGCTAATAATGCGGCCGACACAAAACCCGACAAACAGCAGCGCCACCACGAAATCTCAGATTGTGAACCAACTGTACACCTAGGCTATGAAAATATGAAAACTCAAAGGGGCATAGCAATTCCTGAATGAGAAACAAGCTAGGCTAAAATAAGCTAAAAGCTAAACTATGCCCAGACTAACAGGAAAAAAGAATATGAAAAGAGAAAGGAATGAAAACACACACGAGGAACGCCAGGCGCCCCCGTACCTTCGGTAGCTATTTCCACACGCGTCTCCATTAAACACACTGAGGAGCCCATTTACGTGTGCCCTAGATCACGTAACATCTGTCTAACAAAAAAGAAGGCCAGATAAGCCGAAACGAACCTAAACAGGGTGAATTAAAGGAGCACAACAAAAGCGACTGCATTCAATGGAGCGCGTGAAAAAATGATGACAAGAGAGGGTCGCTCATGCGCACGTTCGACAGGGATCTGCACATGACGGAACACGGGATGGGCCTTAAGCGGTAACTAAGGTAAACCCCTTTTTCTTCTCTTCTATGCTTTTTTCACCTTCGGTGGTAGTTTTGGTTAATGTACAACGTCTCCTAGAGCAAGATAAGGAGTAGACTCTAGACGTTTTCTTTTTAACCGCGGTTGGAATGACGACATAGCAGTCAAAATAGACAAGTCGTCATTGCAATTAGGTTAATAGCCTTGACGTTGGATTTGCCAAGACTACTAACAAATATAGTATTCTCACTTGTAAAAAATACATTTTTGTATAAACTGTATACAACATATAAAAAGGGGTACAAGCAGGGGCGTGCTTAAAGAAGCCTGCTTGAGGAAAAAATTGGTAACTAAGAGAATCTGTTCACATGGACACAGATCTGAAAGTTAAAGGCACCGGGTAAAAATAAAAATGTATGTTTACATGTGCTCATATAAACCCCATTATTCTAATGTGTATATTTATCAAAATTAGACACAAAAAATACAATAAATTCTTGTAGTACCGCAGATGTACTTTCTAAAATGCTTCTCGTAGTTGCAACTACCGAGAATTCTTATCCAAAATAAATTGCTTCAACAGTGTATCCCACATAAACTCTGTAAAAAGAACAATTGTTGAACAATAGCCGTCCGGCTGGGTCAGTTGGTAGCGTGCCTGATTCCCATCTTGAAGGTCTCGCGTTCAAGGAATGAAAAGTTTTTCTGGGATACAGCCGGCGGTTACCATCTCCCCATGAGCAAGGGGGATGGGTAAAGGTCGCTGGTAAACTAAAGAAAGCCAAGCGCTTGTGAATCCTCGAAGGAGGAGATACAGGCGCTATATAAGTAACCAGAAGATTATTATTTTTATTATTACTACATTCTTTGTACCTCAACAACATTTCCCGTAGTCATTACTACCGAGAAATTTTAATCACTCAAAAAACATAACTCCTATACATTGTATCACAGCTTGTATACTCTGTATATATCCTCCGGCGGGGTCTAGGGTGTCATTTATTAGTGGCCCCTCCATCATTGACGAACATGCCTATTACATAAGGCACCCTCTTCAAACACTCATCCGCCGTAGTTTGAATCTACCGCGCAGAGCATTTAAAATTTGAGGAGCCTTCATCATGAGCGCACGCGACCTCACTCATGGCTTCAGTCATTATGAATTGGGTTCTCACTACGAAAAAACTTTGTAAAAAAATAAAAACAAAAAGAAAATAAGAATAATTATTCAATAAGCTTTCCATCATATCGTGGATGTACTTGTGTGGATTTTTTACCAGACGCTACTACAGGCGTCATTCTTCCTTCTCTGGTCTGCGCTCAGCCTGCCCGGACGTGTCTCCCCACGCTCCGCGGGTTCCGCATTTGTTGCGTCCCTAGTGAGTTTTTTCTCATTTGTTTACTCCGGGATGTATCGAGTAAGGTTAGGATATGCGTAGCAGGAGTGTCCTGGGCTAGTTGCCCGCAGTGCAGTGTATTTTGGGTCGTGTGTTTGGGGCATCTATTTCGGATGTACCCTCGTGGTCCTGTTGTGGACATGTGAACTTTTTCACAGTTAGCTAGCTTTGTGATGCAGGCGGCTTTCATTACGCGTTATTGCTTCCTTTTATCTTTCTGATGAGGTAGCGTATTTTTGCTGACGTTCCCAGCGTATTTTTCTTCACTTAGTGAATTTTTTTCTGGGTCCCGAGTCAGTTCTTCCCTTTGCCGGAAGTGTTTGCTACAGTGGTGTGTTGGCGGTGGTTCCTGTTGTGATATAATTCAGTGCTTTTTGTTTATATTCCGACATGTTACTGTTATCCGTCTACCTAGGCCTAGCCAGCCTCTCGTAGCTTTACCACATATACAAGTGTTATTGATTTATTTTCTAAATATGTACTACTGTGTCATGTGTGTCCTGGTTTAGTTGTGTACAGTGGAGCCCCCATCCTAGCTGCTAATCGGTTCCGCAGAAATAGAGCTAGGATTGAAACAGCCAAGATCGGGGCACTGTTCTTATGGGGAAAATTCAATCGGTTCCGTGCTCATGACAAAATTTGCATCTTTTTCTATTTTTTGCCTACGAAAACATGTTATTTATTAGTGGCCCCTCCATCATTGACGAACATGCCTATTACATAAGGCATCCTCTTCAAACACTAATCCGCCGTAGTTTGAATCTACCGCGCAGAGCATTTAAAAACTGAGGAGCCTTCATCATGAGCACACGCGACCTCACTCATGGCTTCAGTCATTATGAATTGGGTTCTCACTACGAAAAAACTTCGTAAAAAATAAAAACAAAAAGAAAATAAGAATAACTATCCAATAAGCTTTCCATCATATCGTGGATGTACTTGTGTGGATTTCTGACCAGATGCTGATTCAGGCGTCATTCCTCCTTCTTTGCTCTGCGCTCAGCCTGCCCGGACGTACCTTCCAGGCTCCGCTGGTTCCGCATTCGTTGCGTCCCTAGTGAGTTTTTTCTCATTTGTTTACTCTAGGATGTATCGAGTAAGGTTAGGATAGGCGTAGCAGGAGTGTCCTGGGCTGGTTGCCCGCAGTGCAGTGTATTTTGGGTCGTGTGTATGGGGCATCTATTTCGGATGTACCCTCGTGGTCCTGTTGTGGACACGTGAACTTTTCACAGTTGTGTTAGTTTGTGATGCAGGCGGCTTTCATTACGCGTTAATTATTGCTGCCTTTTATCCTTCTGATGAGGTAAGCTGTGTTTTTTCTGACGTTCCCAGCGTATTTTTCTTCACTTAGTGAAGTTTTTTCTGGGTCCGTGTCAGGCTTCCCGGGGTGGGAAGTTATCGCTACGGTGGTGTGTTGGCGGTGGTTCCTGTTGTGATATTCCAGTGTGTTTATATTTCAACTATTTTCATGCCGTCTACCTAGGCCTAGCCAGCCGCTCGTAGCTTTGCCACATGTCTAGTGTTATTATTTATTTTATAAATATGCCCTACTGTGTCATGTGTATCCGGGTTTTAGTTGTGTATTGGCTAATTCCTCGGACTATAATTGTTTCCTGGTTTAGTTGTGTATTGGCTAATTCCACGGATTATGTTGTGACCTTGGTTAGTCGTGCGTGACTCTCCTCGTGTCGTATTGTTCAGATGGTGTCTGTTCAGGGTGGGGCTTGCCTTCCGGCGGGTTTTTCTCGGTTTCACCATGAAAAATCCTGACCGATGAGCAGTGTTGGGCCACACGTGGTTTTTAACTCTGGCTGGTTCCCCGGCGTGGGGAGGTGTCTGTGGCTCTCCAGGACTGCGTCTCTGTGGGTGCCTGGTTTCAGGCCTCCTTTAATTCCCGGCGGGATGGCTGTACCCATCCTTATATATATATATATATATATATAAAAAACGACGTTCTTGCGAACATTCGTTTTTATAGGTTTTTCCTACCTGGTTTACGACAACCACATGGAAAACCTAGCTGTTGTTTAGGCGTTCCTCCCCGGCGATCTTTTACAAAGAAGTGGGGTCAGGAACTTGTGGGGTTAACTTTTAGACTTCTCACCCGGCGGGTGCACCTGAGCAGGGTGGGATAAACGACTTAGGTCTCATATAGTTAACCAATCCATTTTAGTGATACTCTGTGTATCGCTGCCTTTACTCTTACGGCAATTGAAGGTTCAGTGAGGTTTAACCAAATCGATTCCCACACCCGGCGGGTGCCCCTAAGTGGAGGAACTAAGGAATTTATAACAAATTCAATTTCGATTAACCTTAATTTGGTGATACATTCAGTATCGCCGCCTTCTATTTTTACGACGATCTTTTGGGACAATTCGTTAAAAATCAGATCTCGTATATTCCTGCCCTGGGCTATTCTACTAAAATATTTCAAGGGCCGGCGTCTTTATGAGGGGGGCTTTGTTACAAAATTGAATCTTGAGACAGTCACCACCTCCTACAGGCTATAAGTGCCATACTGGACCATTATATCAGAGGGTATTCTTCATGTTCTTTAGCTAAAAAGATTTGTTTAGCCTCTTTACACCCCGCCGCGTAGCGAGATGTGTTAGCTGTGTCTTTGCATCCCGTTACCCGGCGGGTTATTAACACTTGTATGCGAACACTTGGGTTAACCTTATGAGCATTAATTCCTGGAAATTTTTCTTTATTTCAGAGCTGAGCTCCGGCGGACCAATACAGACCCGGCGGTAGTTTCTTCACACCAGTCTCTGTCATGGCTACTGTGGCCCCAGTTTTTGCCCTGTGCATTACCCCTACTTGCGCGGGTATCCCGATTTTTGCGCATACCCTTTGCATAAGGTGTGTTAGATGTCTAGACCGTTCAAGGGGTCTCTGGGTTACACTTAATTGTTCCTTTTGCTCCCAATTAGCCAATAAAGTCCTGTGTGACAATGACAAGACCGCGGCGGTAGCGTTGAGAGAGGTCAGACAACAAATGTCGGCCTACACTACCATTGTCGCACATAAGTCACTTCAATGTGACAACGTCCCACTTTGGGATAAGTTGCTGTCAGAGCACCCTCCCCCTAAACGTACCTCTAGAGTAACGGGTTTTAAGCCGACAGAGACTAGCCAGGGTTCTGTATCGTCTGTGGATACGTCTAAACGCCCGAGAGAGCCTACTCCCCCGGCAGCCACCTCCTCGTCGCAGGCGAGATCGAGGTCAAGGTCACCTCTCAGACAGCAGTCTTCAAGTCGGGCCTCTTCCCCGGCTAGTAAGAAGTGTAAGACTGAAGCTTTCCCCAGTGGTCATGGTGGTGATTCTTCCAAATCTAGGTCTAGTTCGCGGTCACACCGTAGCCACAAATCCTCCAAAAAGGATTCCCATAGGAAGTCCTCTCGACATTCTACTAAGTCTAGTGCATCTCGTCGTACCTCTACACCTGAACAATGTTTCTGTTACAGCCTCAGAGTATAGTGAAGCGCCTGTCCCTAAACAAGATTTACCTATTGATATTTTAACCCTAGAAACGGAAAGTTCAGGAAATTCAATAATTGAGAATGTTTCAGACTCTCAAGAGAGCGTAGGCCAGAGCCTCGGTGTTTGGCGGTTTGCTCAACCAGGGTCTGACCATCCACGTCCGACTCATACGAGTCACACAGTAGCCGATGTCCACAGGGACGCGGCGACCCCATCCTCTATCCCTGACTTATCTTGGAAACAAGGTGCCCCTGCCTCGGCGGGGTCTTCTCAGGAGGATCGGGAGGAACAAGATGAAGTGTCATTAATTTCAGATAGGGAAGGACAAGGGTCAGGCTCAGGCCTGGACGCCGCCCATGATAATACTGATTCACCTGAAAGTTCTGCACCTAACCAGTTTGTTACAGCACAAGAAATTGATGGGTTACTTACTCATGCTCTATCTAAATTCTTTAATCAACAACGAGAAAACCCCACAATGGACTTGGGGGCTCCCTTGACAAGTTCTGCGGTACGGCCTCTGATAACGTCAATCGATTTATCTAAGATTCCTAACCCTCCTACTCTGTCACCGGCAGGGAGCTCTAAGCCAGCTACGGCGGCATTCACTACGTCAAATGTCAGGGTCATCACGGATGTTAATCCACCCCCTCTAGACAAAGCGCCTCTTAGAAAGGTAGCTATGCCCCTGCTTTATGGGCCAGACGAGTCATGGGTCCCTTTGAACCCCTCTAAGCCAGAGCTTGCCCAGCCTACCTTGTCAGGGAACTCCCGGTACCACGTGAGTGGTTTATCCAGGGAAATAAGTCAAAGAAATTAAGGGCATTGGATGCCTTGGGTAATGTTTTGGACGTAAATATCAAGGCTATACCTAGTTATTATCATCAGGATTATTTTGTTTATGCATCTAAGCCTGCTTTACCCCCTGCCTCAGCTTCAAAACTTTTTTCAGACTGGTCTAAGCTGGATGGGTTTAATGATATTAAGGCTCTGTCGGCTCTTACTCCTGAACTAGATTTACAGACCGTCACAGACGAGACAGCTAATCCAGTGTTGAAGGTGGGACAGTTGGGACCAGGACCTTGGGTGGATTGGGAGGTAGAGGCTCAAAACTTTGCAACCACTTTCACTTCTAAATCTTCCCACCAGATCCCTCAGGATACACATTCATGGTTCTCAATGCCGGTAGGTTCTGCCGGCGGAGTTCCGTCAGCTTTATTTTCTTTTCTAGCTGCCCCTAAGATTAATCTTTGTGAACTAAAGGAACCATTCATTACCCCTACCCCTTCTCACCTAGACAGAGAATTTAGGCTAAGGGGAAAAGCTTTCCGCCTGTTTTCACAGTACATAGTTTCTCAACAGGTGGCTAAGTCTTTACTCAGGTCTACTCAGGCAATCGCAGACGCGGATGCTCGAAGATCAGTTGAATTATCCCGGCGTCTGATTCTTCAGTCGTCAATTCAATCCTTAGGTGACATACGCACAGCCTTACTTGAGGCGGTGCGAGCACGACAGGATCTTAGGATGTCATTAGTTCGCAAGCTGCCTGATCGCATTGCTAACCAGGTGGTAATGTCCCCAGTACTTACACCTTCTTTAATGTCCCCTGATGTATGGCGAACAGTGTTTAACATGGCACAGGCCGTGAAGCACAGTCCCGCACAGGCTAAGAAACCCGCATTTAACTTCCCCAAACCTAAGCCTCCTACTAAAGCTCAGCCAGGGGGTTCTAAGCCGTTTCTTCCGCCTAAGTCCTCCCAATCCCCCCTGGGTCAGTTCAGGCATAGACAGAGAGGGTTTTCAGGACAGAAGGGACGCGGCCAGTATAAGCCGGGGCAGGGCCAGTCTTCGGCCCACACCAGCCAGCCGGCGAAGCGTCCAACACCACCAAACCCACCATCAAAAAACTAAAGTCTCTTTCTCACTCCCAGTGCCTATCTTAGAGCCGGAGGAACCGAGGGAAGTACAGCCGGCGAACCCTTGTCTGCTAACTGGGTCGTTCCGAACGTGTCACCAAGCATGGCCGTTAAAAACCTGGGCACGGATGGTGGCACGCAAAGGCATCACTTGGCAGTGGCTCCGGCGACCTCGCTTACGTCAGCCGACAACGGCAAATTGTGTTTCATTAGAGGTGGAGTTGCTGGTCCAGGAGATGATTGCCAAGAATGTCATCATCCCGGTACCCTCCAGATTACCCTGTATTCACGTCAAAACTGTTTTTTGGTTCCCAAACGGGACAGTGTTCAGATGAGGCCGGTCGTAGACCTGTCGTATCTGAATCTTCACATTTACAACGAGTCTTTCAGAATGTTAACAGTTCATCAAATCAGGCTAACACTTCCGCCGGGTGGCTGGATGTGTTCCCTAGACCTGACAGACGCCTATTGGCACGTGTCGGTCAACAAAAGATTTCAAAGGTTTCTGGCCTTGAGGATCAGGCACCAAAATTTTGTTTTTCAGAGGATGCCGTTCGGTTTGAACCTAGCACCTCGATTATTCACGAAACTAGTCCGGCAAGCCCTGATGCCATTGTTAAAACAGGGAATCAGAGTGTTGTGGTATCTAGACGACTGGCTGGTGGTGGCAGAGACACAACAATTATGCATAAAACATGTCAATATCATTTTAAATCATGTCAAAACTCTAGGCTTCAAGGTAAATCTGGTAAAGTCAAACCTTGTTCCCTCAAGAGTAATTCAGTGGATAGGGCTGGTCTGGGACACCGCCGCTCTCACTCTGAGTCAGAGTGTGGACAATCGCAACAGGTTTCGCAGGAAACTGTTCAGGTTTCTTCACAGTCTGACTACGACACGAAGAGTCTGGGAGTCTCTGGTCGGCTCTCTCAACTGGATTCAGCTAACTGTCAAGTTGGGCCGGTTGAAAGTAAAACGATTAATATTGGAAGGCAACAAATATTTCCCACTCTTACCGGCGGGAAAATTATGGCCCATACCAAAATTAATCCACACCTTACTAGCGGTCTGGGCGAAGAGGGAAACATTGCACTCAATCATGTCATGGACCTCTCCTCCTCCAACGGTATGGGTAGACACGGATGCGTCAGGCACCATAGGGTGGGGATTTCAGTCAAATCAGGGGCACCAGGGTCAGGGACTTTGGTCCCACTTAAAAATCTCTCACATAAATGTCAAAGAGTTACTAGTCCCCTTGTATTTCCTTCAGGCTCACGGCCCGGCGTTACGGGGCAAGTCAGTGGCCTTCAGAATGGACAATCTGAATGCAGTTCACTGTATTCAGAAACAAGGGTCAACGAGGTCAAGGAAGTTGCTACTCGTGTCGGAAGAGATTTTTGTTCTAGCCACCAGTCTAGATATTTATCTTCACGCATCTTATCTCCCAGGCGTAGCGAACGTCTGGGTAGACGCTCTGTCCCGGAGACAGAGCACGACAGTAGAATGGGAGCTCAAGCAACCCATTTTCGACCTAATGATTGCGGAGCTCTCCCATCCACAAGTGGATCTTTTTGCGTCCGAGGAGACTCACAAGCTCCCTCTATACCTCACCCGCCGGACGATAACGCCGGCAGGGGGGCCAGACGCCCTAGTGACAGACTGGAACAGATGGAGCTCCATCTATCTGTTTCCGCCGCCAGATGCGTCACTAATGTGCCACGTAGTGAACAAACTACGAGTTTATCGAGGCTTAGTCTCGCTAATCGCGCCCCTGTGGCCAGCGCAGGTGTGGTGCCAGCAGTTAATAATGTGGTGCCCGGACCCGGTATCGCTCCCGGTCGGGTACTTCCACTTAGACACGATTGGCAACCTAGAGACCTCGCTGACTTTTGCATTATGGACATTCAGGAGGCCAAGTGGCTAGCACCATACGGTAGGGATGTGACCAATAAATTGCTCAATCAATATACTCAGTCTACTAAGCGACAATATCAATCTCATTGGAAAGCTTTTACTTCTTGGATTGTTAGTACGGAACAAACTGTACCCTCAGTGGCATTGGTTTTTAATTACTTGAACTATCTGTTTGAGCAGAAACGTTTATCTGTGGTTACTTTGAAGAATCACTTAACTGCGATTAGAGTGCCCTTTTTCGACCTTACAGGTCTATCCATACCGGTGGCGGAGGAAACAGGAATTATGAGAGCGTGTTTTAAACTCCGCCCACCTCCCCGTCAGCTCATGCCTACTTGGTCTCTGGACAAAGCTTTGTCTTTACTTCATTCTCGTCTGTATCAAAATACTGCAGACTTTGCTTTAATCTTAAAGAAGGCAGTTTTCCTTTTGGCTTTGGCCACCGGAAACAGAGTGTCTGAGCTGGCGGCGATGAGCAACACACCTAATTGTCTTAGGTTTGGTAGACTTAATGATTCAATTTCCATTGCACCCTCCCCGGCGTTTGTAGCCAAGAATGAGCATAGTGCACACGTGTTTTCTGAATTCACGGTGCCGGCGTTAAAAAGGGGAAAGGTGCATCATAATTTATGTCCAGTGCAAGCTCTAACCAAATATTTAAGAATAGCTCCTCATAACCCCCAAGGTGCTTTATGGGTAGCGAGTACGGGTAAACGCTTACTTAAACGGCGATTAGCCTCTCTTCTGGTAGAAGTCATTAAAGAGAGTAATCCCGGCGTTGTGGGTAGGGCCCACGATTTACGCAAGTGGGCGGCCTCTTTACGTTTCCTGAAAAACTTTTCAGTTGAAGATATTGCGTCCACACAGTTGTGGGCGTCTAATCATACGTTTCTCTCTAGATACTTGTCAGTTGCTCTAGACAAACCTTCCTTACCATGTATAGCTTTAAGGCAGAGGGTCTAGGTGGCCCTGCAGTCACTTATGTTTATTTTCAAGGAAGGGGGGGGGGGTGCAGTCAGTTGACATAGGACACCCTAGACCCCGCCGGAGTATGAGAGCTGTGATACAATTTAAGGTTGAAATGTGATATGAAAATTTCTCTGCGAGAATTTGTGCTAGTACAAAGTTTAGTACAAAACAACGGTGTTGTTATAGTAGTTTTAGCTGCGAAAGCAATGTAACATTAGTTCAATGGAGTTCATTAGCAATTGATCTCCACATGTATTTTGGGGTTTATGATGTGCACATATAAACTTATAACTTATTATTTTTGTCACCACTCGTTGAGTGGGGTGCCTTTTGTAACTACAGATCTGTGTTCAGAATCTTCAGGGTTACCTATTTTTGTCAGGCAGGCTTCTTTGAAGCACGCACCTGCCTGAACCCCTTTTTCTTGTATATTTCCGGCCTACGCCGTATTAAATACATTTTTCAAAAGTAAGAATACTATGTGGTTGTTTTTATTATCTGCTTTTCTAGAGTTATGATATGATTACGAATGTCCCCCTCCAGTCTTAGATATCAGGCATGTTCGTCAATGATGGAGGGGCCACTAATAAATTATAGGTTTGACTCCTGTAAGGAGATAAAGAAAACCTAATATTTAGTAGTGGCCCCGTAATCATTGACGACTGGGGCCCTCCCGACCGTCCCCTTCCCATTCGTTGATGTATTAAGGATTTTGGTTTACTTGATATGTCAGTGAAGGAGGAATGACGCCTGATTCAGCGTCTGGTCAGAAATCCACACAAGTACATCCACGATATGATGGAAAGCTTATTGGATAGTTATTCTTATTTTCTTTTTGTTTTTATTTTTTACGAAGTTTTTTCGTAGTGAGAACCCAATTCATAATGACTGAAGCCATGAGTGAGGTCGCGTGCGCTCATGATGAAGGCTCCTCAGTTTTTAAATGCTCTGCGCGGTAGATTCAAACTACGGCGGATTAGTGTTTGAAGAGGATGCCTTATGTAATAGGCATGTTCGTCAATGATTACGGGGCCACTACTAAATATTAGGTTTTCTTTATCTCCTTACAGGAGTCAAACCTATAACATATGCAATATTTTTACTATTCAACAACTGCTAGTATCATTCCATTCTCTCTCTCTCTCTCTCTCGCTCTCTCTCAGCTACATATCTGAATTGGTTTGGTTCTCCACTTCTACCAACCTACAGTATATTTGTGTCGAGTTTTGTTATTATAATGTTAATGATTTCCAAGTTACTCCATATTTATTATAAGCTCGTATGTATAGTGAAAGTTGTCAGAAACAATTTTACTATTCCTAGAGCTGAAAACTTAAGATCATACATTTTACCCAGATATATGGTGGTATGCCTGAACAGAGTGAGCTGTGCATTTTACCGGTCTAGGAAGGTAAGGTCTTCCTAAAGAATCATGGTAATCTCTACCCAGTGTCAGAGAGCAATAGAAGCTAAACAATAATTTCAAATTAGGGAAAAGGGGGGTTGTGGAGTAAGTAGTTTAGCAGGGCACACAGGAATATCGACTGTATATATTACCATCAATAGAAAGGTATATAGTATTAAGTTGAAAAACGGTTGCCAGTTGTTCTAAATGTCATCAATAATGCTTTACCACTAAATCTGCTACAATGCAGTGAATATAAGTAATTGTTTTATCTATTGATTCACAGACATAAATAACCATACTCAACCATTATCAATATGCCTCGTTTGGGTCAGTACGCCTAGTGCAGATTTCCGTGTCCAGTTATACAACTTGACGTAATTTACATCCTGCGAAAATATGAAACTTACCGTGGTTGCAGTCACCCACAAAAGGTTCATATGGCTGTTCGAACTTCTGTTTCATTTGAGCGGAGTGTGTTCGTTTGTGCGCTCCCAAGTTTACCCGTCGTTCAGAAAGACCCTAGCTAATTTTATTGTTAGCATCGAGGGGGGCTTACTTTTAGGGATTGAGACTGTACATCTACCGGTGTTTCCTGTGCCTTACATATCTCACATGCTACATTACATTAAGGGGGGTCACCGGCTTTTTTTTAAATCTTTCTCTCCTTTTCTCTTTGTCCCTGGCTTGTATCCATTTGGCCCCATTCAGCCAACTGTTTAAGACGTTTATCCCCATCAACGTGTCGATTTCTTCCTGGCGAGCGAAAACGAGCCAGCATTGTATGGAGAAATCCGGCTTTGCCGGAGAAATTTTTCTATCGAAAAATGTACAAATTTAGCTTGCTGTCAAAACAAAAATATATATATATGCTGGCTCGCTACCGCTCGCCAGGAAAATATTGACACCTGGATGGGGATAAACGTCTTAAAACAGCAGGCTGAATGGGGCTGCATGGATACAAGCCAAAGCCAGAGGGAGAGAAAAAGAAAAAAAGCGAAGTAGGCTCCCTTAATCACATTAAATCTATGATGATAATAATATGCTAGGAAACCTAAGTGGTGGCGAGTTATTTTGCTTGATGTAGCCTAATGTAACTAAATTCTTAACCCGGGAACTGCGGGGAGACTCTTAAGAGTTCCCCCGGCGGACTGCGGGGAGACTCTTAAGAGTCAGAGAAAAAAAAAAATCAACTTTTGACATCGAACATTTTTTTTTTCTTTTTTTTGGGCCCCTGGGCCATGCAAAATCTCAAGTCCTCTACCTCCCCTCCTTCCCCACTTTCCTCCTCTCCTTCAGTTATCACCTATTGTCCCTGTTATTCCCTTATTCTGAGGTATATTTTCGTGCTAACATTAGAAATCCGGTTGAAGGGTGTGGTCATCACTGATAGCAAGCGAATGCAAGAGAGAGAGAGAGAGTATTGATCGACTGTGTCTCAGTGGCCTTGGGGGAAATTGGCGGGAAAGCAGCTTGCCTCAGCCATACATTATACAACTCGCGGGCTATATCTCCGATTTTGACCATCCAAACGCTGTTTTCACTCGTTTTATTGTTGTTTCAGGTTAATACCTTTATAATCAACCCATAATAGGTGCATATGGATAAGTATTAATGCTATTAATGGTACAATGAATATTTTAGTGACGGAAACACCTCAAATACGTCAGCACAGGGGGACGTTTCCAATTACCCCCATGTGCACTTGTTAGGTTAATGTAATATTTTAAGACTAAGAATTGACCGAATTTATTTTTATAGTATAAGTTGTAATGGTAATTTCTTTGATATACAGTCGGCCCTCGGGTAACGCGGCTTTAGGTTCCGCGGTTTTGTTCTAACACGGGTACCCCAAATGTGCCGAGTCAGCATCTAACACGCTTTGTTTATGCAGCGCTCGTGGCGGGTGGCAGCTGGTCGGCATCTCTCGGCATCGACATACCTATATATTGGCGTCAAGGTCAAGGCTACGTCACACTGTAGCTCCATACATTATCAGGTGTTTCTCGTTAAGAAAGTGCAATCGGTGATTACCAAAGACAGAATAACCTACATACACACTTAGTGAATGCACACATACAAGAAACAAAGTCCGAAACAGAAGGATTGAAGTGAAAATAAGAGAAAAAAACAAAGTGACTACGAACATGACGCCAACAATGTACGGGGATCAAAACAAATCCGACCCGGAATGCCGCGACTGTGGAATCAAGTTCGCAGGTGAAAAAAAATGCAATCCAATGTGACTACTGCCAGGAATGGCTGCACTACTTCTGCACAGACCTCCCTGCCTATCAAATTCTCAACTACGCAAAAACGCCAAGGAAATTCATGTGCAAAACATGCTGCCTAACAAAGTTTGACACAAAGGGTGAGTGGGTGGCCGATGCAGAAGCAGCCGTTCTCCAACACAAGGAACGACTAACCAATTCTGGAGCGATAAGTAAGGTAAGAAAAATCCCTGTTCAGCTCCAGAGCAACAAAGTCGACACCAACACCAACACGCCAGCTGACAATACACCAACAATCAAGGAATCAACTGGGGACACTGGCCTAGGCCAAGGCCTACTCAAAAGCCCAGAAGTAGCCGTAGGTAAGAGTGACAGCGACAGCCTCAATACCAGTACCACAACAAACAATGCTTTAGATCTAGATCAGGGGAACACACCAGATGATATTAGCCTCACAATGCTAGATGCCCATAGTCTCCCCCCCGCAACACTAGCAGACACGGCATAGCCTCCTCAAAACGCAGCAAGACAGGTGAGGTCGGGGACCCCAACGAGCACACACCCCACATGCAACGGATGCAGACATAATGCTCCTACAAACAGGACTCCAGCAGCAACTGAACCCACAACCACAAGAACAGGTGAGGCTAGTGCTGTAAATTCAAATCCACGGAGACCTAGGACCAGAGCTGAAAACAAGGGCACTTATATTATGAGGAAAAGCATGGAAGTATGCAATTTCTACCTAAGAAATGAATGCCGATATGGAGTAGTTGGCATGGGATGCAAACAAGACCATCCAAAAATATGTGCAAAATTCATGATGACAGGATCGGTTGAGAGCGTGGATGGAAGTGCATTGACTACCACCCATTTGTATGCAGAATCTCGCTTAACAAAAGGGCATGTGATATCAGAGACTGCAATCTTCCACACATCAAGGGAACTAAAAGACTGACACCCAGCAACAATGTCAACAAACCAAGGGAACATGCTACAGGACACATCCAAAGGGAATTTGCCTACACACCAACACATGAGGAAAAACTAGAAAGCCAACGCAATGCCCTCAGAAGCTGGCCAGCCATCCATCAAACTCAAAAGGACAAACCAGCGGTACACACGGCTATGCCCGACCAAAGTGCTTTTTTAGAGGTAATAATGGGACGTCTTCTGGAAGTGGAAAAACGGGTTGAAGCGATAATGGAGATTCCTAGCCCAAACCGAGGGGCCAGACATGAAACACAGAGGAAGGTGCAACTACCACTAAATAGTTTTTTTGTGGGCAACATCAGAGGACTCTACCCACGAAACAATCAATGTAAAGTCCCCATGTTGGAAGAAATTGCAGAGGAAGATAACTAAATTTTTCTAGCCCTCACAGAAACACACTTGAACGAAAACATTTTGGATGCAGAGATCAATATCCATAATTTCACACTATTCAGAGCCGACAGAGCGGACAGAAGCCACATAGGAGTAGCACTCTACCTAAGGGAGGATATGGCTGCAAATACCGAAACTTTAGTTGCATTCTCAAACGGCACAACAGAGCTACTAGCAGTACACATAAAACAAACCGACATGCTCATCATAATTTTGTACCGACCTCCAAACACCACAGGGGAGATTTTCAAGGAGGTCACAGAGAAGATACAATCACTCCTACAAAATCTGCCAACTCCCGCTACAGATGTCATCATCACAGGAGATTTTAACCTGCCCATCATCAATTGGGCAACCATGAAAATAGACGGAGGATCCAGGGATGAAAAACAGCAAGCCAAGGAGCTAATGACTATCATGGACACTGCATACATGAAGCAATACATCGAGGAACCTACAAGAGGCAACAACACACTGGACTTACTATTTGGCAACAACTTCGACCTGGTACACTCGTACGAAACTGTAAAAACTATAATGTCCGACCACAGCCTCATCAAAGTTAGAACCCCCACACCAGCCACACCACCCAGAAGATGTCAACAGGAATCAAGCCAAATCCCCTGCACCTATCTGAAAGATCTCAACTTCTACAGCAAAAAAATAGATTGGGACAGACTGAGAGCAGAACTGGCAGTAACTGACTGGAGGGCACTATTTGAAGATAAAAACGTCGACGAAACTCTCAGTATCCTCCAGAAACAATGCCTGGAGACCTGTAAAAACACCATACCACCCAAATCAAGCAGGAAGCAGCTAAAACAGATTCCCAGAGATAGAAAAATACTAATGAAGAAAAGGACATACTTGAGAGCCAAGCAAAGGAAGACCAGCCATGCGCACACTATCACCAAACTACAAGAAGAGCTTGATGAAGTTGAACGAAAACTCATCCAGTCACACCAAGAGCAAAGAACACGTGAAGAACTCCAAGCAGTTGCAAACATACGAGTAAATAGCAAATTCTTCTATGCATACGCAAAAAGGAGACTCGGGAACACCTCAACAATAGGACCGCTTGCAAAACCTACGGGCGAACTTGAGAGTGACCCAACTGAAATGGCCAAGATACTCAAACAGCAATACGAAAGTGTCTTCAGCCCGCCAAATGAAGACAAGAAAATCGATAATGCAACGACCTTCTTTGACAACGCTCCTGGGACACCACATCAACTCTCCTCGGTAACAGTATCAACAGAGGACATAATAGCAGCCATCGACAAGATTGGACCAAACTCTGCAGCAGGACCATACGGCTTTCATGCCCAACTGCTAAAAAACTGCAAACATCAGCTAGCCTTGCCTCTAAAACTGCTGTGGAGCAAGTCCCTCCAAACTGGATATGTACCACAATCCCTAAAAGAAGGTACTGTCACACCAATACACAAAGGGGGTAGTAAAGGCATAGCCAAAAATTACAGACCAGTGGTGCTGACGTCACATCTTATTAAAATCATAGAAAGAACAATACGAGTTAAGATGGTCAGCTACCTGGAAGATAACGAGGCATTCAACGAGGGTCAACATGGCTTTAGACAAGGCCGCTCCTGCCTTTCACAACTACTATCACACTACGACAAAATCCTACAGGATATTCAAGACGGAGAAAATGTAGACGTCATATATCTAGATTTCGCCAAAGCTTTTGACAAGGTGGACCATGGGATCCTTCTATATAAACTCAAATCACTGGGAATAGGGGGAGACCTTGGAAGATGGCTCCACAGTTTCATCACCAACAGAAAACAAAGAGTCACGGTTCAAGGAAGCCTATCAGAAGCAGGTGGGGTCATCAGCGGAGTACCACAAGGATCAGTACTGGGACCTCTCCTATTCCTCATCATGATAGGAGACATCGACAGGGACCTGGAACACTCAACAGCCTCATCGTTTGCAGACGACACCAGACTCATGAAGAAAATCACCTCACAACATGATGCACAGCTACTACAACAAGACTTGGACAAAATCCTGAAGTGGGCAGAAGAAAACAACATGGCCCTAAACGGAGACAAGTTCGAGCTTCTAAGGTACGGGAACAAGAGAGCAATACAAAACGACACCAACCAACTACAAAGTGGACAGCAAGAAATTACCGCCAAGGACACAGTGAAGGACTTGGGAGTAAATATGAGCAGTGACACCACTTTTTCCCAGCATATTACCAAAGCCACAACAACAGCAAAACAAATAGCAGGCTGGATCCTGAGAACCTTCCACACAAGAAATGAGAGGTGTATGTTAATACTGTGGAAGTCACTGGTCCTACCACGACTGGAGTACTGCTCTCAGCTCTGGTCTCTCCAAAAAGTAGGAGAAATAACAGAAATTGAAGCCACCCAGAGGACATTCACCAGTAAAATCCATGGGTTTCAACACTTTAACTACTGGGAGAGACTCAAGGAACTGCAGCTGTACTCACTTCAAAGACGTAGGGAGAGATACATCATCATCTACGTCTGGAAGATTTTGGAAAAAAAGGTACCAAATCCAAACATCCAAGAGACTCAACACCAAAGGCGAGGGAGGCTGTGCTATGTGAGGACTACGCCGGGATCAACACAAAAAATCAAATCCCTGATCCATCACAGCTTTGCATACAATGGAACCAGACTGTTCAACTGTATACCAGCCCCTCTCAGGAACACGACGAATATACTTTCAATGCAAGTTAATTTGAAACACCGAGATTCATCAGCTGATTTTCCGAGTGACCGAAATCGTGTGTGTTATTGTTGTTGTTGTTGTTCTTCCCCAGGCTGCCTGGCCGAACAGCCCCAAGGTCCCAAGCAAGGCCAAGGCCATAGAGCGCCCCCACAAAACCCTCCCTGCTTACCACTAACAAAACCCAGGTGACCGAAGCCACTCTAAGGCAGGGAGCTGAGGAGGGCGCGGAAACGCCCGGGAAACCAAAGCCCCACCCAAGGCCCTGTGCCCCTCAGCAATTATGAAGGGAAAGTTGAGGGGCAAGGGAAAAATGTGACGCTTTGGCTCCCAATCTGCCAACTTTTAGGTTGGCAGTAGGGAGGTCGATCCACGGAAAAGACGCCGTCACTTGAGATCTCGTAGATATATAAGTAAAAGGAACAGTCAGAGTAAGCTATGGGTATGGCAGAGATCGCTCAGCTCTCACTCTGATAGACCAGCCCATCACCACATGACTAGAACCCAATCTTCTCAGCATCAGCTAGGAAAGGCCCTAGAAAGCCGCCTTTGGCGGGGGGATAGCTCCCCTACTTCAACTCCTTTCGGAGTTGGGCACCCGCCGTGTGTTATTGTTGAGTCAGTTTGTGTGTGTGTGTGTGTGTGTGTGTGTGTGTGTGTGTGTGTGTGTGTGTGTGTGTGTTGTTCTTGTGTGGCTATGTCTAAACCCGAGTTATTTCTGTATGCAATAAAATTTTATTATAATTTACTCTATGGAATTTAATTTAATTTTTCCAAATAATATTTATAATAGTAAAAGCCAAAGAAAAATACATTAACCCTTGGGATCCGGGAGGCCTCATATGAGGCAAAATAGTAAAACAAAAAATCGCCGCTATAATCTTCAGAACTCGGCAACCACGCGTTGTAGCGACGTCATCTCTACGGCATTCTACAGACAACAAAAAGTTCTACAATTTGCAATAACATTGACTGCTCTAGGTAGTCTCAATCAGTAGCTACTGAATTATGAAGTTGATTTTACCAAAATTCATATGAGGCCCCCCGGATCCCATGGGTTAAACTATAACTCTAATGAAGGCGGTAGATTGTTGGCAAGTTTAGCCATTTCATTCGTTCATTTCATTTTCTATTGAGCGCGTCCTGGAATCTTTACGACTCTGAATCTTACAATTCTATACAGGACTGTCCATTTGTATCGGCACTAGCTCAGAGAAGAGTGTTGAGAGGGGAGAAGGGGTGTTGGAGAGAGAGGAAGCTGTTGGAGTGGCTTTGTTATGTGTGTTTAGTCTGTATACGTCGTCAGGATGTCCCCCTGACTGGGTGCGAGCATGTGAAACATGCTAGGACGCACTACCACACCCACTAAATGTCCGCCGTGGCAGGGATTCGATCCCGGGTCTTGCAGATTCACACGCCAAGCTGCCGCCGCCTGCCTCACACGCAGACGACATGTGGTTTGTTATTGTTGTACTACAGCTGAGCAGCATTGTTTTTGTGTCAAATAAATGGCATTTCATAGTACCAATGGTCTTAATTGGATATATTATTGACCCCTAGTATGAAGGTATGTTGCCAACGTAATAATACTGACAAATAAATAGATAAATCGGGTGGTAAATGGTAAAAAAAAAAAAGGGGACTTTGGGAAAGTGGCCAGAACGAATGGAATTTTTCCCATATAACCTTTGCTTTATGTAACGCGTGTTAGGCACACGGCCTTGGGCCAGTACGATATACCCGCGTTACCCAAGGGTGGACTGTACAGTAGGGTTAAATACATAGGATATGTATGCATGAATACAAATATATAATTAAATCTTGAACAAGTAATTTTACTGCCTATGAATCATGCCCATTTGTTTGATTGCTTGCCTCATATCTACTAGCTAAAAATGATCAGAACACATGGAAAATAAGTTTGAAGATGTTCCTCTAAATGTGCCGTGAACATGAAATTGAAAAACTAAACCCACATATTTAAAAAGTTTTTTAACACTTACGCTGCAGGCATATTTCCGCCTGTTTTCGTTATATTAGGGCTCATTCAAGCACTCCTGAATTACTAAACAAGTGTCTGAATGAAATTAAATGTATTCAGCCAAAAACTAGAAGAATATAGCTTCAAAATAACGCCAGAACGATCTACGTAGCACGAGGGATTCACCCGCAGCGCTACCATAGACATGGAATTATAATGTGCATGATTGAATTACGAGTGAACTATCTTGTGCAGTGGTTAACCTACCCAACTAGTCAACTAATTAAAAGAAACCACACTCGCAATTCATTCATTCTTTTTTTACTTTCATACATAAGCTCACGACAAGGAACAGAACTTACGTGGGCAACTGTACATATGTAATTATAATGTAAAACTTGCAAAATAAACAAACCAAAACAGGGACAACACAATATAAAGACAAAAGAACTTATCAAAATCACTGTGGAAATAACGCTTTAGCAAAATAGAATTTTTTAAATAAAAGAACACAAAACCACCAAATAGAATGTACAGTACATCAATATATGAGGAACTGAATTTGTTTCCCAAATAAATTAGTTGCACACGATTGACGTACTCTCGTTATATTTAAGGAATTAGTCAATTTGGGAAGTTCAGGATGTTCTGGTAAATTCTATTAAATTCTGTATGAATAAAGAAATCACAATTTATGTTAAAATGATCTATTCAAACAAATTTGCAACTTGACAAGATATTAACCCTTTCACGCACCAGAACGCGATTGCATCCTTTCTGGGATACTTTAAAACCTTTGTGACCATCAGGGGTGTTTAGAAACCTTTAGTAATTGTTAGGGGTCACTTGAAGCATACTATGCTTACAGGTACCTACCTGATAGCACTATCGTTAGTATTTACCTAATTGTATTTACCTAATTGTAGTTTACAGGAGTTGAGCTAAGCTCGTGTTGTCCCGTCTCTCAGTCTACTTTTTATCCAATTTTTTCTTGAAAATGTGATCTTGAAGTGAGTGATTATGTTTTTTGTAATTTTGTTGATATCTTGTCAAATTGCAAATTTAGCTTCATATAAAATTTGATATAAATTGTAGTTTCTTTATTCATACAGAATTTAGTCAAATTTACCAGAACGTCCCAGACTTCCCAAATTGACTAATTCGTTGAACATGACGAGGTGCATTGTTATATGTGCAATCAGTTTACTTAGGAAACAAATTGACTTGCTCATGTAGTTGTGTACACCCTATGTGGTGGATTGTGTTCTTTTATTTCAAAATTTTATTTTATTAAGCGTTGTTTCCACATAGCGATTTTGATTAGTTCTTTGCATTTATCTTGTGTCGTCCCAGTTTTAGTTTGCTTATTTTGCAAGTTTTACATTATAATTTATATTACTTCAATTACTGAAGTTGTCTTTGAGCGAGATGTGGGTAGAAAACTAATTTTGGAGAGGTAATTATGTGATCAAGATAATTCTCTTTCTGAAAACTAAACGGCAACCCTCGGAGCATGAAAATTAACAATACAGTAGTACAAAATATATATAGCACTCATAAACGGTAGTGCTATCGGGTTCAGAAGCTACAAGATCAGATTTGTGAATTAAAGTTGCAAGAAAAAACTCTGGTATAAATCCACCTTAACCCTTCCTACCCGGGCAGTCTTACCTAATGACGGTCGCCCGTACCCGGGCGAAATGGCTGAAAAACGTCTAGGCCTAGGCTACCGTATTTATGTTTATTTTCACTGCTAGAACTTTCCCACTCATCTATAATCGTTGTGCGGTTTTCAATCTGTATTTTGGCGTTGAGAAGAGCTCTGTAAGTCAACTGGTTCAGTTGTGATGACGATTTCAGTGGAGCAAATATTGCAGAGATGTTGCCAATATGGGGGCTTTTCAGACACTAATTTCGTCTTACGTCAGAACAATAACATTGAAGAGTCTTCTCCTTCTTGTTTTCGGAGGTGCGGTGACGCAACGCTTGGGTTTGTTGACATACGTCGTACGCACGGCGTTCAGACCAAGCTTAATTAGGCTATTAAGCTGCCGCCTTAGGTAAGGCAGACCGGGTAGCGGCCCTTATTCCGAGCTGTCCTTACCTAAGGCAGCCCGGGTAGGAAGGGTTAAGGGGAGGTTTTTAGTTTGTTCCCTAGACCTCCATCAAGTTTAAAATTACTCCACCTATTTCACTTTGATGAAATATTAGCAAAAAAAATTGTAGAAAAATGTCCCGTCCGAAGGCAGGTTCCTCTTAAATTACGGGCTCGCCAGGAAAAAATTGACACCTAAATGGCATGAAAGGTCTTAAGATTTACAGAAATGGGGCAAAAGTTCTTAAAATTGCCAAACTAATGGGGCGAACGTCTTAAATAATCTCAAAAGCAATCGGGTTAAACATGAGGGAGAAAGGGGTCCAGAAAAAAATCCCTCAAGTGGAAATCTCCCCTTTAAGCTATTTGTCAGGTGGTGGCTATAATCCGTTCAAAATAAGCTGGCAGCCTCTTCCGCCCTTCTCAAAGTCGTTCCCGGTTGGTTCAATTTATTTTCATCTTCTGGACATTATCAAAGCTCTTTTTTTATTTTATTATATTTTAAGACCAATGAGTCACAAAATTAGACTCTTAACCCCTTCAGCACCATGAAGCCTTTTTACCTTTGATTCGGGCTAAAATTAGATTATTGTATGCAGCTTAAGAAGGACCTATGTTACCATGAGGGTTTATTGAGATCTTATTTACCCATTTGAGTTGTATAGGTAGATTATTAACTAAAGAAAATTGTCTAATGGTAACCAGAATATGATGAAAATTAGGTAATGGTGGTGAAAGGGTTATGGGCTGGCCATCCACTCACCACTGCTAATGAACTGTTTTCATTCACAATCATACAACGCAGCACATTTTGGTAGGTCGTCCAGGAGCATACGTATTCTGTTTGGCTGTTTGTTTTTGCTTTTCTATCTATATACTCAGGCCCAATCCCCACTTTTCCTTTTTTTTTTTTTTTTTTTTTTTTTTTTTTTTTGGGTGGGGAGGGGGTGGCTGCCTCAAGACAGCAAGAATAGGGACAACACAACAGAAAACAATGAACACACAAAAACAAAATACAAATTCCCACACATGTAGGCCCAACGAAACAGTTTCAAGGGACTGATCCCTTTCATCTGGTTTTGTTCGCTTTTGTTTGCCAAACATTAATTAAGCAAACAGAAAATTGTATTCGCTTCTGCGAGACATACCAAAATGCACGAAAACTTATTGGGTGAGCAATTGCTGCCAAGATAATCTAAACGGAGCATACTGTTGGTTCACATTAACTCGACAACCAATCTTTGTTCCTAAGTATGATTGTAATACGTACAGTAGTTGGATTAAGGGGAGATGGTCCGTTTTTCTGGCCCCTCTTCTCCCTAATGCTTAGCCCCATTAGTTTTCAGATTTTAAGACCTTCGTCCCATTAGTTTGGCGATTTTAAAACCTTTCGCCCGTTTTATTTGTCAATATTAAGACTTTTAGTGTGATTTAGGTACAGTATCGATTTTTTCCTGGCGAGCGAAAGCGAGCCTGTAATTTATGAGGATTCGGCCTTCAGCCGAGACATTTACAAATATATCTTGAAGGGGGATTCTGGGGTTGCTATTTTAAGTTTGATTGGAGGTCTAGAGAGGAAATTAAAAAAACTAATACATAAATGAAAAAAATTTACCAAAAAAATTACCCATCTCCCCTTAACCTTAGACGTGCGCATGGGGGGTATGAGACACCACACTCCTGTGCGCACGTATTTGAGCTGTTCCCATCACTAACATCGTTATTTTACCATAAATAGCATTAACCCTTCGTTCCCGGAAGGGCTCTTGAACGCCCATAAAAAAGCATACCAGAGCTGCCCGGAAGGGCTCTTTAACGCCCAGTGGTTGAAAGCCTGTGAGCTTGGTGTGCGAGGCGTCGGTCCGACGCATGTAAACAACAGCCGGCTGGACCGACGCCCCGCATCTCCGGCCACAAGAAGGAGAGCGTCGCTTGTTTGTGTGTGCCTGTATGTTGTTGTTAAGTATCGAAAAGTAGTGTAAAGTGGCTGTTTTTGCCAAAAAGTTATCTCCAATGAAATCATCATCACAACTGAACCAGTTGACTTAGAGAGCTCTACTTAACGCCATTCTACAGGTAAGAAACACATCTACGCTTGGGGATGCGCGGGAATGCGGAAGCAGTCAGAATAACAAAGATACGGTAGCCTAGGCTAGACGTTTTTCGGCCAAAACCCCCGGTTTTCGGGAATATATATATAATACATAGCCGGGGCTGGAGGGTTAATACTTATCCATATACACCTATTTTAAGTTGATTATAAAGGTATTAACCTGTTACAGCAATAAAACAAGTGGAAACAGCGTTTGGATGGTCAAAATCGGCGATACAGGCCGGGAGTTACATAATTTATGGCTGAGGCAACCTCCCTCCCCTCCACACTTCCCCACCTCTGGAGAGAGACTGTCGATCAATACTCTCTCTCTCTCTCTTGCACTCGCTTGGTAACAGTGATGACAATGCCCTGCTTGCAACTCGCTAATGTTAGCACGAAAATAGACCACAGAATCAGGGAATAACAGGGAAAATAGGTGATAATTGAAGGAGGGGGGGAGGTGGTGAAGGAGGAGATGTGGAGGAGTGATATTTGGCATGGCCCAGGGGCAAAAAAAAAATGGGTTTTAAATGGATTTTTTTAGGCCCAGGATCTTAAGAGTTTTCCCGCAGTCGCCCGAGGAAACTCTTAAGAGTCTTCCAGCACTTGCTGGGTTAAAAAGGATAAATATTTTCAATGGTTGCTATGGCCCATATCTGGCCACCAATGGTTGCTATGGCCCATATCTGGCCACCAATGGTTGCTATGGCCCATATCTAGCCACCAATGGTTACTACGGCCCATATCTAGCCACCAACCAAATGAATTGGACAACATTTTTTGGACATGTGGCCGCTGTGCATCTGCCTATTGAAGTACTTAATATGTTAAAAAATATAATAAAAAATTTCAGAAACAAATGTCAGAAGTATGATATAAGTTACCAAGTTAATTTGAACAGAATATAGTTAACGTAGAGTGGGCCAATTAAGATCAATTCTGAAAAATGTCATACATTGTATTTTTATTCATAAACAAATATACCTGGCATTCTAATAGTACACACATTAACTTCATTAGGACTACTCATCATACATGATAAGAGACATTTATCCAAATTGGTGTTACAGTAAACCCTCGCTATCTCGGACCTCTACAAGTCGGAAACCCGCACTACTCGGACTGGCATCGGCCTCTCGGACATTCACTTCCGTATTTCGGACATTTCCGGCATCGTTCCGACCGTCTCTGACGTTGTCGGACTTTATATAAGTATTCGGAATATGTCCGTCATAACCGTCCTCTGATATCTCGAATATTTCCGAAATGTGTCGTAGCGGTGTCCGACAAAGGATGACGTGTCGGACGACCCCTCACGTAACCGGACAATAAGGGTGAATATCCGAGAAACAGAAGGGAGGTCCGACCCCATCTTGCATCCGGGGCCCAAGCACCCGGCTCGGATGCTGGGAGCGTCAGTCCGCACCAAGCTCTGTTGTGTTACACATCGACGCGTGCCATTATTTAGTTCACCATGCCTCCCAAGGATAAGCCTAAGCGTAAGGTGACTTCTGTATCACTTGAAACAAAGCTACAGATGCTAAAGGATCTGGACAGTGGGATGAAAGCCAAGCAGCTTCAGGAGAAGTATAGCTTAGGCAGATCAACAATCTACGACTTCATCCGAGACAAGGAGAAAGTCCGACATCATGGCGTAGCTGTGCTTCATGGTCCTTCCACCGCCAAGATCTTTCGCAAGGCCAAGCTAGCCTATCAAGACATCGATGACGCAGTGCTGAAGTGGTACCAACAACTTCGTGCTGAGGGCGTACCAGTGAGAGGCATAGAGATCCAGCATGCAGCAGAACGTTTTGGCCAGCATCTTCATCACCAAGACTTCAAGGCTAGCGAGGGGTGGTTGTGGAGGTTCCGAAACCGCCATGGCCTCTCAAACAGGAGTATTTGTGGTGAAATCTTAAGCGCCGATACTTCGGCCATAGAACCCTTTACTGATCGCTTCCACGCCCTTATAACCGAGGAACACCTTCAACATTGGCAGCTCTATAACGGTGACGAGACTGGCTTATATTGGCGTTCTCTACCCTCCAACACACAGGCCCACCGAGAAATCACGTCCACACCTGGCCACAAAACTGTGAAGGAGCGCATTTCAGTGCTTTGCTGCGCTAATGCCGACGCAAGCCACCGTGTGACCCCTACAATCGTCGGCAAATCTCAGAAGCCGAGAGTAATTAAGGACCTCATCATTACCAAGCAACTCCCAGTCGACTATTATGGATCAAAGAAAGCTTGGTTTAACCAGGTCATCACCGAGGATTTCTTTCACAAGAGATTTGTACCCGACGTTCGCTCGTTCCAGAATTGAGTGTATGCTGTACCCTATGACGAAGCTGTTGCCATTTTGTTGCTCGACAACGCACCTGCCCACCCTTGTACCACGAAACTGGAGAGTGCAAACGGCAAAATTAAGACAATGTTCCTGCCTCCTAATACCACAAGTGTTATTCAGCCTATGAACCAAGGAATAATTGAAGCTTGCAAAAGGCGATACAAGAGGAAGTTCCTGGAACAATGCCTTGTCATCATAGAAGATGGGATGGACGAAGAAGGTTATGTGGATACACGCGGAAAGAAATCTCTACAAAAACTGAAACAGTATACCCTGAAAGACTGCATCTACAATTGGGCAGAGGCGTGACGCGAAGTGTCTTTCAACACACTGAGGAATGGTTGGACCAAGGTCTTAAATATCTCGAAGGTGCAAGATCCGGGTTTTGAAGGGTTTGGGGCAGCTGACTTCAGGAACCTCTTGAACCAGGGTAACCAGGGTGACCTCCCCGAAGAAGAAGTTGACGACTGGCTGCAAGAGGACAGAGACCTACCTGGACACGAGCATAAGACTGACGAACAAATTGCAGCCGAGGTGTTGGGGGTAGCCCAGGAAGAGACCCAGGATGAGTCGGACGAAGAGACAGAGGGGGGGCCCAAGATATCAGTCTCGCATGCCCTGGACTCTTTTGACACCATTCTTCAGTATCTGACTCAAGTAGATGACTCAAAGTTGCAGTCCCTATACGAACCACTCCGTAATGGTCGATTCCATATTCAGAGGGCACACCTTGATCGGAAAAAACAACAGAAAATCAGCTCCTTTTTTGTACCCTCTGCTCCTCCCAGACCTCGTACTTCGTCTGCTACCAGTGGTGTGTCGCTTGCTAGCACCACCTCCCTCCCAAGTGTTTCCTCAGTTGCTAGCACCTCGTGGAGCACTGTAGACACTGTGCCACTCTCAGACTTAGACATGGATTTGGATGAATTAATGAGTAGCACGCCTGTGCCCATGGATATACCTGAACCTGACATTCTTTGTGAGGTGGAGAAGGACAGTGTGGGTAAGGGTAAAGGTAAGGGTTCCATGACAGGCAAGGGATATGGTCCTAAGAGTGGGGGTGTGAAGAACAGTGAGGTGAAGAAGGACAGTGAGAAGAGGAGTGAGGTGGAGAAGAACAGTGAGGTGGAGAAGGACAGTGAGGTGGAGAAGGACAGTGAGAAGGGGAGTGAGGTGGTCATGGACAGTGAGGTGGAGAAGAACAGTGAGATGGAGAAGAACAGTGAGGTGGAGAAGGACAGTGGGGTGAAGAAGGACAGTGAGGTGGAGAAGGACAGTGAGGTGGAGAAGGACAGTGAGGTGGAGAAGGACAGTGAGGTGGAGAAGGACAGTGAGGTGGAAGTGGGGGGTGAAAAGGGGATGCTGCAGTAATTAATGCAGTGTTGGGGAGGGGGGAGGGAGGACATCAAGACTACAGACAAGAGCTATGAAGGGGTAAGTGTAATATAGCCTACTGTACAATACATATTGTAAAACTAAAATACATGTACTGTGTTTTCTATTACAGATTATAGGGTTCGAATAGGGTTGTCTTAGTTTTCTAGGTTGACGCGGACGTCTCTCTTGAGGTCGGATTTTTTCCGTAGTCTCCGATTTCATTGTTGTCTCGGACGGACATTGGTTAGGTCGGATTTTATCCTCTCTTAAGTCGGACATAAGTCGGACCCCGGACATCTCGGATTTTCGGTCATCTCGGACTGGGTCTCCCCCCAATTAGTCCGAGATGCGAGGGTTTACTGTATTTGCCCCCCTATGGTCCTAATTGCAACCAACCCTACGGTACTGTGCACTAGGGTCACTCCCAAGACCATTCCTTCAGTCACTTGTTCTCAGGTTAGGTGGTGCAAAACACAACCTGCTCTCACACATAGTACAGTAGGCCCAGATTCCTAGATACACGCCATCATTGTCGCTGGTCATTATTAGACTTTTAACATATTCCTTGTCGCTGGTCATTATTAGACTTTTAACATATTCCTAGCAAAGCATTAAGATACGGTAGTTATTGTAATTGCAATGAGAAACACTGGAACATAATTAAAGCACTAGTAACCTTAGTTAAATTACAATAACCAGCGCATCATACTGACTGGTTAGGAATACAACAAAACTACAGTAACTACCACCGACAATGATGGAATTTGCATAGGAATTCATATCACAAACCCACCAATTAGCTTATAAATAAACCTAATTAATGAAGTCAATGAAATTAATGAATACAGGTGGGCCAAATTATTAGTTTACTTTACAAATACACTAAAATCCTTCTCTTTCTGACTAATTGAGAGGGGAGACTATGTCTAGAAGTGCATTAGTTTCCAGAAGTGTGAAACAACGCAGTCTTTCAGACTGCTTACTTTGGTGTTTTGGGTTTTGGACTGTATTCCCAGACAAACCCTATCATTGTCAGTGGTAATGATGATAGTTTTGATTGTATATCTAGTAAGTCAATATGTAGAATTAGTTGTTGTAACTGTGGGAGGCTAGGAATCCTCCTCCCCTTGTAAAATTCACCTACTAGACAAGACAGAAAAAGGGGTGAGGGAACGCGAAAGTGGTCCAAAACCCTAAGCATTGGAATTTTAAATGTTGTTTCTGTTCGTGCTCTGTCTCAAGTCGGCCACCCCCAGCAGTGGAGTATGTGCCTGATTATATACATACTGTACATACAACTGCAATAAGATGTAGGCTACTGGAACATTATTACAATACAGGTCTCACTCGATTTATGATTGGGTTACGTTCATGAAAACCCGATCTTAAATAGAATAATCGTATAGCGAACCCTAAAATTAATGGGGTAAATGATGATGCGTTCTCGGACCAGCCAAACCCAAACCCAAACGCCTGAAAATCTATAATAATATCGTAAATCGGGGCATTGGATAGTGAGGGAGACCTGTACGCTTCTTGCAATTATATCAACTAGCGTAGCATAACGACTGGCTAGGAATACTGCAAAACTAAAGTAATTAACACCAAAAATTATGGGGCTCTGTCTGAAAGAGCGAGATATAGTCTGGCCCTGGTACCTAGTCCAGAAGTCTTAGATTTCTATTCTTTTATTTTATAGTATTGTTTTGCTAAATTTTCAATGCATTTTATTTCCACATAGTGATTTTGACAAGTTCTTTCGTCTTTATAGTGTGCGGTTCCTGTTTTAGTTTTTTTGTTTTGCAAGTGTTAAATTTTCACTTCCAGATCCCCAAAGTTTGAAACGGAGTGAATTTACTGCACCTCTCATAGAATCTTTGTGAATCAACCAATATTGATTATCTATAACTGTCAAACAAGATAATACTGGCCATTTACTAAGGCTTTGAGCTAGCTAACATCTAGGCTATGACTGAACAAATGGGTGGCTGTCACAGTGATGAAACAAAGGAGTGTTGTACTAGTAGTAGAGATCCTATAGAAAGAGAGAGATTGGCCAGCTCTTTCTTTGGACACCATTTTGGTGCTTTAACCCGGGAACTGCGGGAAGACTCTTAAGAGTTCCCCCGGCGGACTGTGGGAAGACTCTTAAGAGTCAGAGAAAAAAAAAATCAACTTTAAACATCGAAAAAAAAAAAAAAAAAAAAAAATTGCCCCTGGGCCATGCAAAATATCACTCTTCTACCTCCCCTCCTTCAGTTATCACCTATTTTCCCTGTTATTCCCTTATTCTGAGGTATATTTTCGTGCTAACATTAGCGAGTTGCAAGCAGGGCATTGTCATCACTGTTAGCAAGCGAGTGCAAGAGAGAGAGTATCGATCGACTGTGTCTCAGTGGCCTTGGGGGAAATTGGCGGGAAAGCAGGTTGCCTCACCCATACATTATGTAACTCGCGGCCTGTATCTCCGATTTTGACCATCCAAACGCTGTTTTCACTCGTTTTATTGTTGTAACAGGTTAATACCTTTATAATCAACCCATAATAGGCGCGTATGGAGAAGTATTAATGCTATTTATGGTAAAATTAATATTTTAGTGATGGAAACAGCTCAAATACATGCGCACAGGCAGAGGTGTCTAATTACCCCCATGCGTACTTAAGAGGTTAAGGGGGCTCACCGGCTTTTTTGTCTTTCTCTCCTTTTCTCTCTTTCCCTGGCTTGTATCCATTCGGCCCCATTCAGCCAACTGTTTTAAGACGTTTATCCCATCCAGGTGTCAATTTTTTCCTGGCGAGCAATAGCGAGCTAGCATTGTATGGAGAAATCCGGCTTTGCCGGAGAAATTTTTCTATCGAAAAATGTACAAATTTAGCTTACTGTCAAAACAAAAATATATATATACTGGCTCGCTACTGCTCGCCAGGAAAATATTGACACCTGGATGAGGGTAAACGTCTTAACCCTTGTCTAGCGGGGTGTTTTGGGCTCATTTGGGCATATTCAGGCCCTCCTGCATGAACAAAAAATTATTTAGCAAAAAACTAGGCACTAAAAGCTTCAAAATGAGACCAGAACGAGCTACGTAGCACTCGTGGTTCTCTTGCAGTGGTGCCACGAACATGGAAGTTTAGCATATATCGGTATATTTTTCCCAGCTATGCTCACTACTGGCTACACTGCCGGCCTCTCGAGAACACAGGGAACATGAGTTAATAGGCGGCGGTAAGCCCTGGGAGTCGGCTGTCTGGCCCGCTGCGCTCCCGGCCATTTGCACTCTATTTTAACCCTTTAAAAGCCTTAATAATGCTCCTAACTTGCTGCAAATTGGTGCACGACTTAAGTCGAGCGCCGCCAATAAGGGGTTAAAACAGTAGGCTGAATGGGGCCGAATAGATACAAGCCAAAGAGAGAGGGAGAGAAAAAGAAAAAAAGCGAGGTGGGCTCCCTTAATCCCTTCTGTACCGGCAATGTCTTCTTTATGTATTGTGGCTACAACTAATCGATTGTATTCAGTTTAGGAAAGATCTCTCGCAATTAACAGGCTTTGAAGTATCTCACTTAACCCTTTTTACAACCATAGATCCTTCTCAAACTGCACAAAATCATCTAAATATAGATAGAATAAAACTTAAAAGACGTAGCCGGTACAGAAGGGGTTAATTATCAAACAAGAGGGTGATATTTTAATTTGAACTATATATAATTTAGATCCAAAGACCAAAGTATTTATCAAGTATCAATATTGTTCAGTGTTATTATGAGTATTGAGTTTATTGACAGAACAAAGTATTTATCAAGTACCGGTAACATGACGTAACTTCGGACGGGGAGGAAACTTTGGGGAGGTGTGGTGGAGTGATCATGCCACTGGATTGGTAATCCAATGGACCCGGGTTCAAATCCCGATATGTCAATGGGAAGATATTATTGGGATTGAATTTGTGCTGTACCTAGTATCAGTGCATTACCACAAAGCCCACCGAAATGCCAAAAAAATACCCTCATTGTTCCCTGATTAAATAACACTGTATGAATATTCCCATATTCAAAATATGTTACAGGGGGACAATGCCTAGTGAGTTCACTGCTCAATAGGTGGCGTTGTGAGAGTGAGGGTCTGAGTCTGGAGGGTGAGACGGTGAAGCACTTGAGCGAAGCAACCAGCCGTTTCAGAGATGGAGCTGCTTCGAGCCATGATGGATGCTTCACATGTCTCACTCCCCAGACTGGAACAAGACCTCACGGGCTTCACCGTGTTGAGCGGTGGAATGTACAGGCTCTCAGCCTATGCCCGAGAGGGAGTAGTTGGAATATATAAAAAAAAAAAAAAAAAAAAAAACTCTAGAAAACATATACAATGAACTACATTTATGGGATAAATACATGATGTTATAGAAAAACAAGTATGTCTGCGGTGTTCTTCCATAATGCAGTCATTTTTCCATAACTGTAGCTTACATACTGTTATCCAGAAGTGTCCGAAGTATAGCCCCCGTCCGAAGCTAGGGCATTTCACGGTATCAATATTGTTCAGTGTTTATTATGAGCATAGGGTTTATTTAGTGCAAGGAGAGGCTATAGTGACACCAGTGGCACCAATATGGCAGAGGTTGGCCAGTCTCTGTTACTATAGGGTCTCCAACTTGCAGAAGTTGTGCGACATGACTGACCACAGGAGGCAACCCACACACTCTGTGAAAATATGCAATAAAATGTGCTCCATTGAATTCTCTATATATACAATTGATTTATGTCACATACATCGTATACTGTATGCAGTAGCTCTGAATATATATAATATATATACCGGTATATATATATATATATATATATATATATATATATATATATATATATATATATATATATATATATATAGTACAAATTACTGTTAATGAAGAGATATATTGTATCAAAATGTTATGTGAAATCGTGAAAAATGGTCAAAGCATAATTTGGGAGTGGAGGAATTATACCCACATTTTAGAAAATGCATTTATTTCAAAGACATAAAGGTACCATAAACTGGGCATAATCTGTATCCATTATCCAAATATCCAAGATATTTGAGATATAATTTTTCCCTATGACTTGAGAGAGAGAGAGAGAGAGAGAGAGAGAGAGAGAGAGAGAGAGAGAGAGAGAGAGAGAGAGAGAAACTTATAGACAGGCTGTATATATTCCTGGTCTGTCTTTTATATTAGTTCTATATATTTGTTAGTAGTCTTGGCAAATCCAACGTCAAGGCTATTAACCTAATTGCAATGACGACTTGTCTATTTTGACTGCTATGTCGTCATTCCAACCGCGGTTAAAAAAAAAACGTCTAGAGTCTACTCCTTATCTTGCTCTAGGAGACGTTGTACATTAACCAAAACTACCACCGAAGGTGAAAAAAGTATAGAAGAGAAGAAAAAGGGGTTTACCTTAGTTACCGCTCAAGGCCCATCCCGTGTTCCGTCATGCGCCGATCCCTGTCGAACGTGCGCATGAGCGACCCTCTCTTGTTATCATTTTTTCACGCGTCGCCATTGTTGAGTCCGCTTTTGTTGTGCTCCTTCAATTCACCCTGTTTTAGGTTCGTTTCGGCTTTTCTGGCCTTCTTTTTGTTAGACAGATGTTACGTGATCTAGGACACACGTAAATGGGCTCCTCAGTGTGTTTAATGGAGACGCGTGTGGAAATAGCTACCGAAGGTACGGGGGCGCCTGGCGTTCCTCGTATGTGTTTTTCATTCCTTTCTCTTTTCATATTCTTTTTTCCTGTTAGTCTGGGCATAGTTTAGCTTATTTTAGCCTAGCTTGTTTCTCATTCAGGAATTGCTATGCCCTATGAGTTTTCATATTTTCATAGCCTAGGTGTACAGTTGGTTCACAATCTGAGATTTCGTGGTGGCGGTGCTGTTTTTTCGGGTTTGTGTCGGCCGCATTATTGGCGTTTTTCCCGGGTCCCCCTTACGAGCCTTCACTGTGTCTCAAGGGCCTGGGCGCTTGGTGGTTCGTGATATCCAGGGGTACCCTACGGGGGCCTCTCCCTCACACCACAGGGTTTTTCGCCCCTGACACATTCTCTCCTCACGGCTAGGCCACCCTTTTTCTCGCCAGTTTCATTTACTGGTTTTTGTGTTCCCTTACTGTTTTCACCTCCATCCTTTCATTCCCTTTTGCCCAATCCTGGGGTACCCTACGGGGGCCCCTGTTTGTGCCGAACCACCCTTCCTGCCACTTCTCCTCATGGGCTTTGCTCTATCTCTGTGGGTGGGGTGGTTCCTGGGGGATGTGCCTCCTCTCCCCTGGTGTGTCTTCCTTGCCTCTCCCTTGACCGGTTGAGTCAGGATATTCAAGGAAGACACTGCTCAGCTTGATGGCCATCGTCGCTTGGAGTCATAAGGAGTTGACGCTTTTTTCTGGGCCTGTGTTGGTATTACCTAGACGCTCCTCTCGCTTTTTCGGCGCCGGACCATCTCGGCCGGTCCCGCAAATTTGCGGAGTGCTCGATTCGGTCCACGGACGATTCGGCTCCCCGCAAATTTGCGGAGATCGCTGGGGGGTCTCGCGGTGAGGCGGGAGGGTTGTGTCGGTACGGTTATGCCTCCATTGGCCCGCAAATTTGCGGTTATAGTTGGCTTTCCCGGTGACCCTTTTTTGTGTCATCTTGTTGCCTGGTACTATATTGGTGTATGCACTTGCCTGGTGTTATGGACCCTGCATGTGAGGTGTTGAGTGGTGGTTAACACTTTCTCCATCTTTGCAGGTTTCTGCTTGTGCTCTTCCGCCTCACCCGCCCTCCTCACCTCCATCGGTGCTCCCGGTTTAGAGTGAGTACGACTTCCAGTTTGCGTGTGTGTTCCTGTTTACCCATGCTCATTCCCTGGTTTTTATTGGACATTATCTTCACTTACTCCGTCAACGTGCTGCTTATGGTGTGTGTTCTTCCATTGCAGGTGGGATGCCTTGCTTTCGCCAGGGCTGTGGCTCCCCGTGCTTGGACTGCCACAGGTCCTGCTTGCGGCATTCGCAATGTGTGTCCTCTACGGCCTACCTCCCGGCTTTGTGTGGGCCGTGTATGGACCTGGTGGATGTGGTGGACCATCACCCTGGTTCCTCTGACGCGGCGGTGGCCTCTGCATCCCTTCAGTCTGTGTGGGCGGTGGTCTCCCACCACATCAGGACTGTGGGCCACCGTTCCCCGGCCTTTGTTGACGACCGGATCCGCGTCGCCCTGGGCATCCCTGACCCGTCTGGGGGCCGTTTACCTGGCCCTCTCCCTGCTCGGGCCCTCCTCCCTGGGTCCCGTGGTCGGTCGTCGCATCGTCGGGTGGATCCCCAGCTCCGTCCACGCTCTCGCTCTCCTCGTCGCTCGTCCTCTACTGCCCCTCCTCGTCCGCCTGCTCACCTTGACTCCGCCGTTCGCCCTCGTCATGGTTCTCGCCCTGAGGCCGGGTTTAGCGTCTCTGCCCCTGTACGCCCTCCCCTGGCCTCTCCGGATAGGGGCTCTACTACCTTCCGCCCGCTTCCCCTGCACAAAAGACGTCCTCTTCATTTGTCCTCTACTCGCGCGGATGTTCATGCTGTAGCTGGCCCTCTGCTCCCTCCTTCTACTCTGTCCAGGAGGGTCCGCCAGGATGTAGTTGCTTCTCCTCCTACTTCTCCTGCTTCGGTGCCTCTTCTTCCTTCTCGGTCTCGTCCCAAGGTGGAGGTTCCTCCCTCCTCCGCCTCGGTGTCGGGCCGCCCTGTTCTCTCAGCCCCGGGGATCCTTGCTCTGTTTCCCCCCGCGGCTCCTTCTGACCTCCTTTCACCCGGCCAGCCTTCCCCCTCCCGTCATCCTGCTCCTCTTCCTTCTTCTATTCCTGATCTTCGCTTGCCGGCTCCCCGTGAGGGTACCCCGCCGCTTGACTCGGTGGAGTATAGCGAGGTTTCGGGGTCCCCTTTCTCGGGGGCTGACGTGTCGCTGGAAGAGGGGGATGGTGATGTTTCCCCCTCGGGCGTTAGTGATCGGGAACGAGACCCTCAGGACCGTCACGGCCGTCGTCGCTCGCCTTCTTTGGGCCGCGACGCTGCTGTTTCGTGTCATGGGTCTCGCTCTCGCTCACGCTCGCCCCTGCGGGCCGAACTATCTTCGAGGGGGTCGCCTCTCTCGGATCGATTTTCGGCTATGCAGGGTGGGTTGTGTCTCACTTCGACGCGCGCTTGGAGGCGATGCAAGAATCCCTCTTATCGCGCTTCTTGGCGGTGACACAACCTCAGCGCCTCACCCAACCTGCCCCTGCTTTGGTCCCCCTCCCCTCTGCGGTGGACCACATTCCTTCTCGCCCTGCTTCTCTCCGCCTGCCCGGTCGTCGGCTAGTACTGCTCCTGCCCTGGCTCAGGTGGTTGCCCCTACTGTCTCCCATGCGGGGGTCCTCCGTCTGCTAGGGCAGGGTCCGCGCTTGCCCCCCATCCAAAAGGCCAAGGTCCCGTCGCGGACTATGCCGCTCCTCTATGGCTCCTTGGCTGTTTGGAAGGGGGTGCAGGCCTCCCACCCGGAGCGTGCTACCGACTTCCCGTCAGGTGAGAGGGCCCTACCTTTGGACTGGTCGGTCCAAATAAATGATAAAATGCAGTTCAGGGCGATCAGGGTGGATGGTCAGGTGGCCGACGTGGAGGTGCGGGCGTACCCGACAAGGACTGACCTTCAGTACTTCTCGGTGAAGCCCAAGCCCCCGTCTGCTCCTCGGACTAAGCTCTGGTCAGACTTCAGCCGCCAGGACATCCTTCAGGATGTTCAGTCCCTGGCTGTGTTAACGGGACTGTCCTCCTATGGGGCGGGTTTGTGCGACGACGGTAAGCCTGGCTTGGCCGTCGTGCTCGATAACCCTCTCCCATTGGAGGCCTGGTTTGCTGAGGCCTTAGACTTTGCCAACCGTTCCGTCGACAGATCTATTTCAGTCCCTCCCCCAGAGTCGTCACTGCTTTTGCCTCCTCTGGTATCTGTCGGCGGATTGGATGGCAAGTTCTGGTCCTGGATTAGCGCTCCCAAACTTGAAATTTGTGCTATTGCTAACCCGTTCTTCTCCCACCCAGATAAGTCCTCTGTCGACAGGGATTTTACCTTGCGGCAGAGGGTGGCGAACTTATTGTCTTGTCTTCTAGGTTCCCTCCAGACGTCTGTTCACCACCTGCGACTTATCGAGGCGACTGCACCTGGCGATCTTCGCGAGGGCTTGGACCACGTTCGGCGGATCCACCTTCAGCTCGCGGTGTCTTTGGTTCCCGAGCTGAAGGCGGTTTTGTGCGAGGCAACTCGACAACGCCAGACGGTAAGGTCCTCGTTCTGCCGGAAGGCCCCTTTGGATATTCGTCAGGGTCTATTATACTCTGAGCTATATACATCGGGGCTTTTTGCGCAGGATGCTTGGGAACGCTACGCTTCTCTGTCAGCGGACCCTGCTTACGACACGCAAAGACGCGCTGTGTCGCGACCGGGGTCTTCGCAGTCCCGTCCTTCTGCCGGTCCCCTTCGGGGTGCTGCCGCCACTGCTGCCGCCAAGAAAGGGCGCAGGAAAGGGAAGTTGCCGGCCAGAGCGTCGGTTCCGCCTCGCACTTCTGCTCCTGCTCCCTTTCATCCCCGCCGAGAAGGGGCTGGCCAGCCTTCCACTTCCGGCCGCACTTCGACGGGGTCTGACACACGACGGACAGGGGATGGGGTGACCCGCCCTTTTCGGCGAGGTGGGGGGGGTAGGGGTGGTCAACGTGGCTCTTATGACCGCAGGGACCGTACCGGGGGACCCTCCACGTCAAAAAATGTGTAGGTTCTCCAGGTCGGTCTCCTCCTTGTTCTCCTTCTCGCCTCGCAGAAAGGGTCGCTCACCTCATCTCGGGGGCTCCCACAGGTTATTTTCGCCCTTGCGCCCTTCGGTGGCCACGAGGGACGTGGGGGCGGAAGATTGCACGGAGGGGTCTAACCTGGAGATGGAAGTCCAGACCCCCACTCAGCTCTTGTCAACGAAGCCGGCCTGTCTCTTCGGAGGTGGCCGACGTGATTACGTCCATGCACGAGCAGGGAATCGTCAAGGAGGTGAAAGCCGGTCTACCGGTTTTCCTCTCCCGTGTTTTTCTGGTACCAAAGAAGGACTGCGACGCGATGCGACCGGTGGTGGATCTGTCAGCCCTCAACGGGCACATCGTGAACACACGGTTTCGGATGCTGACGGTGCACCAGGTACGACTGGCCCTGCGACCTCTGTCGTGGGTAGTGTCGCTGGACCTCAAGGATGCGTATTGGCACGTTCCGATCCATCCTCGTTTCCAGCGATTCTTGGCCGTTCAGACTTCCGATCGTGTGTTCATGTTCGACAGACTTCCCTTCGGTCTCAACATCGCGCCGCGGATCTTCTCGAAACTGGTAAAGCAGGCTCTGGATCCTCTCCTCAGGGGCGGCCTCCAGATCCTGTTTTACTTGGACGACTGGTTGATAGTTTCAGACACCCTAGAACAGTGCGTCCACGACACCCTCACAGTAGTTCAACACATCACACAGTTGGGGTTCAAAATCAATATTCCCAAGTCGCGCCTGACCCCGTCGCGTGTCGTGACGTGGGTAGGTCTCGAATGGGATCTGACCAACGCTACAGTGACCCAGAGTCAGCCAAACGCGGTGAAACTTCGCAGGAAGGTCTTCGCCGTGTTGCACTCGGTCTCCCTCACGAGGAGGATCTGGGACTCGTTAGTGGGTTCGCTGAATTGGGCCGCTCTGGCCATTCCCTTAGGGAGGCTCAGGCTGCGCCGCCTGATACTCATGGGCAACAAGGTGTTTCCGTTGGCCCCTATGGATCGGCTCATGCCGATCCCGCGTACCATTCACAGACACTTAGGACACTGGGTTGCTCGGGGCACGCTCTCTGCGGCTGTGCCCTGGACCGCCCCCCCGCCGACGATCTGGGTAGATACAGATGCGTCGAGCGAGGTAGGGTGGGGTTACCAATCCAACCTGGGACATCAACATCACGGCAGATGGGTGGGACACACACACCTACACATCAATGCCCTCGAACTGTTGGTTCCCTTGTTCTTCCTGAGGGACCACGCGCTGGCCCTTCGGGGAAAGTCGGTGGCCTTCAGGATGGACAATCAGACAGCTGTCCACTGTATCCAAAAAGCAGGGGTCCTCCAGGTCTTTGACTCTGTTGGGGATCTCAGAGAAGTTGTTCTTCCTCGCGAACCGACACAACATCTCCCTGCACGCCTCCTACCTGCCCGGGACTGCCAACCTGTGGGCGGACGCCCTGTCGCGAGGACGGGGCGTTCTTGTAGAATGGGCAATGCAACAGACTGTATTCGACGACCTCGCAGCTTCCTGGGGTGTTCCGGAGGTCGACTTGTTCGCATCGAAGGAGACGCGCAAGTTGCCTCAGTACCTGTCCCTCCGGACTCGCACTCCGGAGGGGGGTCCGGACGCTTTCATGGAAGACTGGAACAGGTGGCAGTCGATATACATATTTCCGCCACCAGACGCACTGTTGATGTGCAAAGTCCTCGCGCGACTGCGGCTGTACCGCGGCAGAGTCTGGCTAATAGCGCCTCTGTGGCCAGCCCAGGCTTGGTACTCCCAGTTGAAGCGGTGGTGCCCGAGTCCGGTCCCTCTCCCTCTCTCAAACTTCCACTTGAGCCAGGTTGGCGACCTGCGGACCTCGTTGGTCTTCGCATCGTGGATGTTCGTGAGGCGCGGTGGCTCCCAGTCCACGGACGGGACCTGACTGACTTCCTGAAGCGTTCATGGACGTCTACGTCTTGGGGGACTTACGAGTCCCACTGGAGGTCTTTTACTAGGTGGATACAGGACACTCACCAGACTGTTAGCTCTCCTTCCCTCGTCCTACACTACTTGTTTCACCTCTTCCGTACACGTCGCTCTCAAGTCAACACTATACGTAACCACTTGTCTTGCCATCCGGGAGGTCTTTGAGTCCGTCACTGGGCTGGTCGTTCCACCGAAGGAGCTGGATTCCTTCATGAAGGCTGCCTTCAGGGAGCGACCGCCTCCGCGCCAGATCCCTCCTCAGTGGGATCTGGGGCGTGCTCTGGACCTTCTGGCTTCTCACACATATACACGGGACACTACACCGGTTCAGTTGCTCGAGCGTACACTCTTCCTTGTCGCTCTGGCCACTGGGGATAGGGTGTCTGAACTAGCTGCCATGTCCCGGTCCCAGGAATGCATGCGATTCTCCCCGTCCTTGAATGTCGTCACGTTAGCCCCCTCCCCTCATTTTGTTGCCAAGAATGAGAGAGAGACCCACGTTTTCAAGCCTTTTACCATCCAGGCTTTAAAGCGTGGGCATACTCACCATGTGTTGTGCCCGGTGCAGGCCTTGCACTCCTATGTTGAGTCTGTGGCTCCGACTTCGGGTACTGCTGTGTGGGTGTCTCCTCGGACTGGTAGGAGGCTCTCGAAGGTACAGATAGGACGCCACATTTGTCGGGTCATTCGTGCCAGTAACCCTGCTTGTCGGGGTTCTGCGCACGATGTGCGATCCTTTGCTGCCTCCTTACGGTTCCTGCAAACTCGTTCGTTGCCTGAACGTCGCCTCGGCGGGTTTTGTGGTCTTCTGTCCATACCTTCGTCTCCTCCTACCTCTCCATGTCCATTGTTAGACCCCCTCGGCCTGTGATAGCTCTCGGGAGTCGTGTTTCCTAGGGCTCTCGCGAAGTTGCCTGGTCTTCCCCCCTCGTCACTTTTTCTTTTCCTTTGTTTTCTTTCGAAAAGGGGGGGAGGGAAGTACGGGTTTGCAACACTGGATTACAAGTTTGGGGTTATGTTATATGTATACAGTACATAAGTGTTTTTGCCTCATTGATAATTGTGTTTTGTTTTTGTGATCAGTGTTTTTGTTCATTTTGGAAGAAAAGGGATTTTGTGTACAGTACTTTTTGGTTTAAGACAAGTCTATGGTTTTGCATTACTATGAATGACGGGCACGTGTTAAAACTGCTCTTTTTAGCTACTCCTCAGTTTTTCACTCTTTTATTAAACTCTCTTGTTTAAATTGTGTTTCTTTGTCATTCATAATTTTGTCTTATGCATTGGTTTTTTTTGGTAGGTTGGGCTTGGATGTCCTCCTCCTATTTGTTATGCAGCCTTGACGTTGGATTTGCCAAGACTACTAACAAATTGGGAGGTTTGACGTACCTCCCAACCTACCAAATAGGAAAACCTACTATTTGGTAGTAGTCTTGGAAAATCCAACGTACATAATACCCTCCCCAACGCCGGACCCCTGCCCATCCGCGTTCTTCTGCTGACGTGAGATGTGATAACAAGAGAGGGTCGCTCATGCGCACGTTCGACAGGGATCGGCGCATGACGGAACACGGGATGGGCCTTGAGCGGTAACTAAGGTAAACCCCTTTTTCTTCTCTTCTATACTTTTTTCACCTTCGGTGGTAGTTTTGGTTAATGTACAACGTCTCCTAGAGCAAGATAAGGAGTAGACTCTAGACGTTTTCTTTTTAACCGCGGTTGGAATGACGACATAGCAGTCAAAATAGACAAGTCGTCATTGCAATTAGGTTAATAGCCTTGACGTTGGATTTTCCAAGACTACTACCAAATAGTAGGTTTTCCTATTTGGTAGGTTGGGAGGTACGTCAAACCTCCCAATTTTTTCTTAGTACAGTACTGAAACTGATAAAATTAGCATATACCGGTATATACTGTATAGGCTATAAGGATTCCCAGTATTTTTCATTACACAATCAAAACAGATGATATATATGAAGTGCCTGAAAACCCTGGTCAGTTCAGAATGCCCTCGCCCTATCTCGCAGCCACCGTTGTCTTTGCAATATACAGATTTCCCATCCTGCGGGTATAGCTTCACCAGCCACTGTGAATAGTCAACCGAGGGGCTATCTTTTCAGTGCGATATTTTAACTCAATGACTGCGGGTTACTACAGTATATAAAAAATACAGACATCACTGCGGCAATTGTCATATGACATCGCCGAAAATATGCGTAGTACAAGGTCTGTGAGGCAGGCAAGCGAGTCTAAGCAGCCCAGGCCCCTTGCATTCATTGGCCACCATGTCAGGGCGAACACTAGCGTAATTGGGAGACATCTCCAGCTCCCTTACAGACTTGGTGATAGCGAAAACCGCTCAAACCCGCTAATTTTTACCAATTTAGCCTCACCTTTACAATATCGTTGCACGGCAACCAGTGGTCGTACAGACATGATTCAGGTGTCATTGGAAAGGTCTATTCCTCTACTTTCAGGGATATAGCATTGCAATACATTCTAGCTCTTGTTTATACATGAAAATGTGCAGGGAATGAAGGTAACTTTTAGTCCAAAACCCCCGTATGGTACAGTGCAGACCAAGCAATTGTCATATGACAATTGCCACAGTGATTGCGTTAAGGTTAGGGCGCACAGTTGCCGAGAAGTAAACCTGGGACGAGTGTGGTGAATAAGTGACAGGATTTAATGCTCTCACAGGTTAATATATATAGTTTGAGGGTGAGCTTATGCCCTTACCCTTTTTTAAACAATGTTGAATAGAAACACCATTTGAGGAGGAGCACTTCATTGACATTTCGCAGATAGCTTCTTTAAGTCACTAAAATACACTAGGGCTCTGGGTGCCTGTAATAATGCTGCTTGAGATGGGTAAGATAATTTATTCTTAGTAAAACTTTGCATTAACATATTATGGTGACTATATACTGTACAGCCAAACCTCGGAAGCATTTGTCCCAGGCTCACGTCTTGGCCACTGTACAAAACACATTCTGGTACCATACAATACTACCCGCACTGCATGGTTTATTACCAGTTCAAATACTTCCAATTGAACTTTTGAGAAAATGAATATAATTCTTACTATCCTTATTATGGGTTCAAATACCTCTACTTGAACTTTTGAGAAAATAAATAAAATTCTTACTATCCTTATTATAGGTTCAAATACCTCTACTTAAACTTTTGAAAAAATAAATAGAATTCGTACTACTATATCGGGTTCAAATACCTCTACTTGAACTTTTGAGAAAATAAGTATAATTCTTACTATCCTTCTTACGGTTTAAAATACCTACACTAGAACTTTTGAGAAAATAAATAGAATTCTTACTATCAATAAACTGTCCAAAACAAGATAAATACCGGTACCTGGTTTGAAATATGTTTCCGTGGAAGTAAAATAAAATTATGTATGAAAAAATGGCCCATAACTTGTGTGTGCAGGGTTAAATATGTTATGAGGTGGTGGTGCACCTGACGTATATGAGAAAATGGAAGGAGTGAGGTGGTGATGGTGCTGTAGCTGAAGTGTGGTGGTGGTGGTGGTGGTGGTGTATCTGAAGTGTGTGAGAAGAGAGGAATATTGTGATGGGGATGGTGTGCTGGTGTAGAAAAGGGAAGAGTAGTAGTAGTAGTAGTCGTTCCCTAGGCTGCCTGGCCAAACAGCCCCCAAGCTCTTAAGGAAGGCCACGGCCGAGACTGTATTTTCCCACAAGGCTCTCAAGGAATGTATATTGTGTTGTTGGTGTAAGTGGTTATGTGCTATGCAGTCTTCCATAATGTGTTTGATAGTGTGCGGGAAGGAATGGGATGGGGATGGTGTGGTAAATAGTGGAGGTGTATTTTAAGAGTGTGAGAAGAGAGAATTATTGGCATGGTGAGGCTGCGGTGATGGTGGTGTATCTACAGTGTGAGAAAAGAGGCATACTGTGGTGGTGAGGCTGTGGTGGAGAAATAGAACCCACATGGCATAAAAAGGCTTAATAATAAGGACACAACAGTTTTGACTTGCTCCAGAGTTCTCTTCAAGTTATCTTTGCATAACCTGAAGAAGACTCCATACTCCACAGAGATTAACAAATGTTGTCTACTTACAATAAACCTTTTTCCATCATGTGGGTGTAATTTACCCATGCAACTACTAATGGGACTGTGAATTTTCTTTCCATTATGGTGACAGTGACGGTGGTGTAGCGGTGATGATGAAGGGGGTCTGCTGGGTGTGGTTGGGGGCAAGGACTAGATATCTTACAGTAAGAGAAGTAGGCCATATTAAATATTCTGGATGCCATATTGGTGCCATTAATATTTAGGTGTTGATTTTAAACTTATATACTAGATTCAAGCTTTATTGCCTGTGCTAGTACAGTACCTGTATGTCAAATTATCGGCAGGAGTGATAACTTTTAATCTTAGTTTCAAACTTTACTTCCCATACTAGAACATCAAATTATCGTACGGTACACGCAGTAATGTACAGTATTGCTATAAAACTATAATATATACTCTTGCTATTATTCTGTGGAGTTTTCCATTGTATCAGATATATGTAATAAGTTGTATTATAAAAAATCACTGTTATAACAATGACAGTGCTATAACAAGACAGAGTTATAACAAAACTTTACTGTATAACTGACCTAGTGTAAAAAGCAGGGACATAAAGCCTGCGGCCCCCAATATGGCAGATGGTGGTGGTATCGGTGTTGTTGTTGTTGTTGTTGTTGTTGTTGTTGTTCCCTAAGCTGCCTGGCCGAACAGCCCCGAGTCCCTGAGAAAGGCCATGGCCACGATCGGGCTTTCCCACAGAGCTCTCATTGAGTGTAGATTGTGTTGTTGGCGTAAGTGGTTGTGTGAAATGCAGTCTTCTATGATGTGTTTAATGGTATGGGGTGCTGTGTTACATCCCGGGCAGGCGTCGACAACGGAGTCATCCAGTCTCTTCTGATAGCTCAGGAGAGCTGGATGGTGTCCGCATCTCAGCCTGGCCAGGTGGACTCTGTCCTCGCGAGGAAGGGAGGATTCGGAAGGATGGATTTCGGGAGGTCGTGCATGCAGCTGTGTGTTGTCTGTGTAGGTATGAGGGGTGGTGTGGATTTACCATAGACTTTACGCATATGTATGTGTGTGTGTGATGGAGTGGGTTACAATAGTCTACAGGAGTGAGTGTTGGTTTTACAATAGGGTATGTATGTTTGAGTATAGGGTTTACTATAGGGTGTGCTGTGTATGTGAGTATCGCCGCCGCCGCCGGTCGCAGGCACGAGACGAGGCCACGCCAGTACGTCAGTCCGGCCGCAGTATGTCCTTCTTCGGGATCACTTCTATGACCAACACCTGTAAAACAAATTACAGTAAAGATAAGTGTCAAAGGATGCTTTTCCTTGCAATTTTGGGGGGTAACTGTGGTCTAGTAATATTAAAATTTAAGTTTAAACTCAATTCAGCCATCTAGCTGCCGATACTCGAAGGCTTAGGTTGACCAGTAGCTTAGGTTGACCAGTACGATACCCATCTCACCTTGTAACCGATCACCAACCCCAGATGGGACGTCACAACTTCGTCCACTTATACCAGGTTCCTATTTATACTGCTAGGTGAACAGAGGCTACACTGTTAAGAGACTTGCCCAAATGTCTCTTCCCCTCTCCAAAACACTAAACAGCATCACACTTTCCAACAGCAACATAACACAATCACATGCTGCAATCAAAACAACAGACTCTTCTCCTTCATATAAACAACAAGCAAACACTCTCATTAATCACTTCTCTCATGTCAGCCACCTAAAGCCCCATAAAGACGACCGACGTGTCATCCGACGTAAGAGACAATTCCCAACAGACCCTGACTATGCACCCTTCACCAACAACCAGACAAAGCACATCATCAACAATCTCAAGCACTCACCCACCTGTGGCCTAGACAACATAAGCAACATAAACCTCATACACCTAGGACCACAAGGCATACAAGCACTCACCAACATATCAAACTACTGTACAGTTATTCACACAACACAATTATAATGTAAAACTTGCAAAATAAACAAACCAAAACTGGGACAACACAAGATAAATGCAAAAGAACTAATCAAAATTACTATGTGGAAATAACGCTTAATAAAATATAATTTTGAAATAAAATAACACAATACCAGACATCTGGAAGCATGGTGTCATCATTACATTCCCCAAACCCAACAAAGGCCCCACGCTACCCTCCTCACACTGCCCTATCACACTCCTTTGTAATCCCTCCAAAGTCATAGAACACCTTGTACTACAACTGACCACACACGCTCTACCCCTAGCTCCTACACAACATGGCTTCAGGCCATTGCACTCCACAAACAATCTTTTTACAGACCTTACACAAAGAGCTTATGACGGCATCAACTCAGCCAGCCCACCACACAGATCACTACTTGCCACACTCAACATTAGTAAAGCCTTCGATGCCATTCCCCGCCACAACCTAACAAACAAAAATCTACGACACAAACATGCGCAACAACACAAAAAGGTGGCTGGCCAACTTCCTAGCAGGCAGATGTGCTCACATATCTTTTACCGGTCAGTCATCTAGCATCAGAAACTTCCCAAACGGAGTCCCGCAAGGATCCATCCTGTTGCCCGTACTCTTCAATCTGTACAGGCATGATATAACTACACCCCACACACCCCAAATAAACATAGCCTCCTATGCAGACGACATAACACTCACATGCACACACCAAAACGCAGACAGAGCAACAATTCTCCTACAACCCTAGCTCAACACACTACAGTACATGACTGGTGCACTACAGACTCAAGTTGGCCCCAGCCAAATCCACCGCAACCATCCTCACAAGCTGGACAGCCTAACACAAATACACCCCGCAACTCACCATAAACAACACACCCCTAATACACACACACTCACCCAAAATCCTAGGAGTAACATACAGTATGATACTCTAATGACATTCAAACAACATACCACAAACATAAAACAATAAATGACACCCAGACTTAACGCCCTCACGTCACTTGCTCACACAAAATTTGGACACAACAAAGAAACCACCACCACAGTTTACAAACAATACATAAGATCAGTGATGGAATATGTAAGCCCTGCCTGGGCTTCTAACCTAGCTGAAACACATCACAAGACCTTACAGACTATTCAAAATAAATCCCTAAAAATCACCACAGGTTGCACAGCTACTACACCTACAGATCACCTAAATCAAGAAACCAAAGTCCTCAAAGTCAAAGACCATCTAGACATGAGAGGCACTCAATTCCTGGCTGCAGCCTCCACAAACCAACACCACCCACTACACTACATGGCAACACACCCATAGACACCAAGAAATATCAAAACAACACCCAGCACACGGTATCACACACAAATACTATCTTCTCTCCCTCCCTGCCCACCCCAAACCAGCTTCCAGAAGCACATCCATACTCATATCTCTCGCCATTCCATCCAATCACTCATAGACAACACGCAGCTGCAGGCACGACCTCTCGAAATCCATCCTTCTGAATCCTCCCTTCCTCGCGAGGACAGAGTCCACCTGGCCAGGCTGAGATGTGGGGGCAACATCCAGCTCTTTCTGAGCTATCAGAAGAGACTGGATGTCTCCGTCGGCGACACCTGCCCTGGGATTGTAACACAGCCGCCCTATACCATTGGACACATCCTAGAAAACTGCATTTCACACAATCACTTATGCCAACAACATAATCTACACTCCTTGAGAGCTCTGTGGGAAAGCCCGACTGTGGCCATGGCTTTCCTTAGGGACTCGGGGCTGTTCGGCCAGGCAGCGCTTAGGGAACGACAACAACAACAATAACATTCTCATCCTAACAACAGCATTTTTTGCCCTTATCTTTATCTACAAAATTAATAAATTAAAAATGGAGTTATAAAAGGATTACTACTATGAAAAAAGAAAAACTGATAGTACAGTAATTGGTCATCCGCCAGCTCTTATTTAGAATTACCGGTATTCCATAGCATTCATTAATCAATTACCAGGATATCCCTTTACTGTGCTACATTGTGGTGCCAATTAATCCATTCAATACCAATGACAACATTTCCATTATATTCTGGTAAGTATTTGACGATTTTATTCAACTTAGGAAGGACGTCTATCAATAGGCTAGAGACTCGCTTAATTCTTTTAGTGACCCAGACAGAAGGGTGCTGTGTTGGCATGGACATGTTGAACGAATGGAAGATGAAAGGCTTACAAAGAGAATATGCGAGTCAGATACAAGGGGAGGTAGAGGGCTAGGAAGACCTCCTTTGAGATGGAAAGAATGTGTAGTACAAGTGTTGGAAGATAGAGAAATGACTATAGATCTGGCACGAGAAGTGGTAATAAATAGGAATGAATGGAGAATGCTAGTGAATAGATAAGTGGAAATGCGGTTGTTTGGGACAGGGGGCCGGGCGCCAGTTGGACTAGATAATAGTCCGTCAGGCGCCTGACCCGGGGAGCCGATATATATGAAGGGTCATGCCTGGATGTATGGTAGGCAGGCACTGTGGTGTGCTCCGCTGCATGTCTGCCTGCTGAGACCGGACCTTCTTCGGGAAGTCTGGGCCCTGGGAATCTTTTGCTGGGGACCCCAAATGGGCCTGGGTCTCTGGGTCTTCTCCTGGGTGACCTAGATATGTGTGAATTTGTGTATATATATATTTCTTACAGTTTCTTACAGTAGATCCTCTGGAAAAAAGCAAACTAGGCCTGTGTATCCAGCTCGGTACCAGTATTTGCACTGCTGCGGTCGTTCACGGTGTTGGCGGCGGAGGAAGCAGACACAAAATTTTTACTATTCTGTATTTTTGTTTATAATCAAACTTCAAATCTTGTCTTCCCCATGCTTTATCAAGATTACTTTCAAACTCCCTTATTGATTCGGAATCGACTACATACTGGGGCAGTGCGTTCCACTCATTTACCACTCTATCACAAAATGAGTTGTTTGCCTTCTCAAGCCTATTTCTTTCTTTGTAAATTTTCTTAGAGTGTCCTCTTGTTCTTGTTCCCTCCCGCATCAAGAAGATACCTTCACACACATCCTCATCGTACTTTCTTGACACTATTTTAAAAGTCTCTATCATATCCCCTCTCTTTCTCCTATATGCCAGTGTCGGAAGCCCCACTGTCCTCAACCTCTGTTCATAGCCCGCGTTCTTCAACGTTGGTACTAGCTTGCTAGCTCTCCTCTGCACTTTCTCCACTGTTTCTATATCCTTTACCATATATGGAGCCCACACCTGGTTCGCATATTCCAGGTGCGGCCTAACCAGCGCTGTATAGAGATTCCTGAAGATTTCTTCGTCAAGTGACACAAATGTCCTCCTTATCAGCCCTACAATTCTATTGGCTTTGTTTATCTTTTCCGCTAAATGTTCTGAGAAATTTAACTTATTGTCTATCACTACTCCTATATCCTTTTCTGCATTCACTTCCTCCATCGCTTCATACACACTGTATCCTACCTTGTCTATTCTTGCTTGTCCCCAATCCGCAAGTACAGTAAACTTCCGTTAATCCGAAGGGCAGCGGACCGGCTCTCGTTCGGATTAGTGGATTTTTCGGATTATCGGACTTTACCCCTATGAACCTGTGTATGACGAAAACATTGAGACATTAGGCCACCCAAATGACACAATGGTGCACACACACATATCATATGTTCATGAAATCACTCAAAAGTTTACCTTGTCATTCTAGCCTATTAACTACTTCAAAACATTCAGATTAATGGTCAAAGGAATCTGCTGATATAAACGTCTTCTGCTTCTTCCGTCTACTAGCGAGTTTGTCTTGCTCTTGAAGATAAGATGTGGTGAGGGAAGTAATGGCTTAACAACGGCACTTCCCTGAGAGGTTCTTGTAATTTTCCTTTTGTGATTTTCCTTTTGTGACGTGCTCTGTTATATTATATTGTATTGAAAGCACCCTTGTCTTGTTGTCTTGAAAGCACCCTTGGGATGGTCCGATCACTTGAACTATAAATAGTAGGGTATCGGAACATCCAAAGGTACGTTTTCAAGCTCAAGACTAATACGTCCAAAGGTGCATTTTCAAGCTCAAGACTGCATGCGCTTGCAGAAAATGCCGTCCAAGCCAGTAGAGCCTCGCGGCGTCCCAAGGATGCGTTCAAGAGCAAAACAAACTCTCTAGTCAGACGATGTGGAAGCAGAAGAAGACGAAGGTGTTTACGATTATATCAGTAGCTTCCTTTGACCATTAATCTGAATGTTTTGAAGTAGATAATAGGCTACAATGACAATGGTAAACTTTTAAAGTGAATTCATGAACATATGATATGCGTGTGCTCCATTATGTGTCATTTGAGTGGCCTAATGCCTCAAAAAGGGGACTTTGGGTCTTCTTGAAATTCGGACCATCGGGTGAATTCGGATTTGGCCTCAAATTGAAAAATTCGGACTATTGGGAGTTTCGCATCATCGGGCGTCGGATTAACGGACTTTTACTGTACTTGCATTTTTTTGGATGAAAAGGCATTAACCAATGCTCAGGACCATCCCCTCATGCCCTCCACATCTCCTTGAAGCAAACCCACATCTTCCTTACTCCTCACTCTTCTATACAGCTTAGTGTCATCCGCATACAGGTATATCTCACTTCCATTAGTTATATCTTCAGGTAAGTCGTTGATAAATATAACGAACAGCAGTGGTCCCAACACAGATCGCTGAGGTACCCCACTTGTAATTTCCCTCCACCCACAAGCTATTCCATTCACCAGTACCCTCTGTCTCCGATTCTTTCAGGAAGACTGCTCTCCATTTCACACATTTATCCCCTACATTATAGCCTCTAACTCTCACTATTACCCTTCTATTAGGGACCTTATCGAAGGCCTTCATAAAATCGCAATATACCACGTCTATTAAATCACCATCTTCTAGAATTTGCATCCAATCATCTAACCCCTTAATTAGCTGTAGTACCGTCACCTCCCCGGCAAGAATCCGAACTGTATCCCACTGAAAAGTTGGTTTGACTTCATATGCTCCATTATTCCTTCTCTAATTACCGTTTCGATTAGTTTACACACAACACTTGTCACAAACTGAACTGGTATATAATTCCCTGGGTCATTTCTCTTTCCCTTCTTAAATTTATAGATGTTATGTCTCGCACTCTCTCCAGTCCATCGGGAGTTGTCCTGTATTAAACGATACCTCAAAATAACATTTTCAATGGCTCTACCTAACCTACCCTAGCCTCCGTCCTTTATGATTCTTTTGGGTGTTATCCACAGAAGTCCCGGTGACTTACTTCTGTTCATTTTTTCGATAGCCCTTCTGAGTTTAGCATGGGAAAAACTTCTATTTAGTTCCAGTTGCCGGTACCTGTTTGATTGGAATAGTAGGGCAATGCTATCAGACCTCCACTTGTTAGTAACCCCCATAAGTATTTCCCCGGCACCTCTGCCTTTCTTTTTCCTTATCAGTCTACGCTCTACTCCCATCATCCAACCCCCCTACCAGCTCTGGGCTCCCTACTATTCTTGTTCACTTTTCCTGCAACTGTACTTCCAGGAATAGTTTGGATTATCCTTCACATTTCTAGCAAATCTCTCTCTCCCTCTCCTTCACACCCTCCTTGTCTCCCAACCTTATTTTATTGTTTGATTTGTCTGCGTTCCAGATCAACTTCTTTACTTCTATTTACTAGACACCCTGTCTCTTTTTTAAAAATTCTTAGTCTTTCCCACAATCGTTTCTTTCTTCTAATCACATGTCCAAAAGGGGCTTTCGTGTCAATTGGCCAATTCTGGGTTCGGTCTTGTCCTCAATTTTGTTTTATCCTTATATTCCTTTACTGGTACACTTTTGGATACGGCATTTCTCCAGTTTGGACTCTAATCTTTCCTCCACATTCCTTCATGCTCTTTCAACCGTTCAAGTATTCCCCCCATTCAATGTCCAAAAACCGTTCAGCAGCTCATAATCTGCTCTATCATACACTGTATATTTTGTTATTGCTTTCTATTATCCCTCTCTGATTTAAT